>JAKROA010000016.1:283256-883256 GCA_023375655.1 Taenia crassiceps
CAATGTGGCTCAAGCATCCCACAGGATTGGGTCCTCCTTAGCCCGCCTGTTTGTAAATCTAGGCTGGCAGGCAAATGTAAGGCAGGCAACAAGATGCTGCTATCGAAGCGTCTCAAAGATAATATGTGGAGGCAGTCAGCTATTTAACTGTCCTTCATGCTCTGGGGTGTAGCTGACACGGGCTCACAATAGGTCCTCGAAAGCGGGCAGACATGATTGGCATGCGGGCTTGACGAAGTCGGTATTTGCTGGTGGGAGGACGAGGACAGCAAGGAGCTGCATTGTTTGCATTGCAATCAGACGGAAATGTCATTACTAGTCAATGTGACTTGATTGTCAGCCAAGAATAAAAAGCCTTCTCTGTTGGGAAGTAACAATTTGGTTGAGTTAAGCAGCTGAGTAGCAGTGGAGTTGAGTTGAGTGCTGGACTGGAATTGGCCAACGTGATGCGCTTGCAGGAATGGCCTGTATCCACGACTGCATCATCTCCTTCACCTTCTCCACCAACCTACCCAAGCTTCAATAGCAAAACCACTAGCACTGTAGCAATCATGAGGCTAAGGAGGAATGTAAATGATGTGTAAATGATGCCACTACAAGTGCAACGAAATTGCATGCAGCCTCGAACCTCAGATTTCGCTGCCTATCTAATTAAGTCTGGCAGGAGCCCCATGCCACGTAGCGTAGGATAGGGCAACGTTCCAGGCTCATGCCATTAAATAGCTCATGGGGCGCACAGAGAACTTGGCTAGATGAAGGGCGCACGACAATCTAATCAGTATCACAGCCTCGTTGGACACATTGCTCGCATCGCATTGTTGATTCAAAACACGCGCTCAGTTGTGCGATCTGTTTGTCTGATGTGTACTGCAGGTGGAAGGCTTCATAGATTGTGAATTCGGTTCGATGACAGCGACTGAATCGTCTCAGATGGAGAGACTCACCGATATGCTAGGCATTGGCATTTGTAGGTATCTAAATGACACAGACATGGCGAGTTGACTAGAGGCAATGCCCACCCCCCTCACAGTGGAAGGCATTTGGCGTGACTATGCAAGACAAATGGATTGGCTGGACGCGAAGCTGTATATGGCGCTGCGTCCAATGCTTGCAATGACAGAAGCGGAGACAGAGTCAGAGGCAAAGTTCCTTTGCAAGGCCATACGATTAGGCCATGAGGATGGGCGTCTTTCATCAACGGAAGTGTCCACCCTTTCGTGACTTAACACTACATACCTCGGTTCCGCTGATCTCGAC
This sequence comes from Taenia crassiceps, assembly GCA_023375655.1. Classification (NCBI taxonomy): domain Eukaryota; kingdom Metazoa; phylum Platyhelminthes; class Cestoda; order Cyclophyllidea; family Taeniidae; genus Taenia; species Taenia crassiceps. Next base: position 284,514 of record JAKROA010000016.1, read on the forward strand.
CGTGAAGTACCTGCATTGCATTATGAACTGCAGCACTCTGCGTAACCACTAAGCAGCGGTAATATGTAAAGCATAAGAACAGTGCACGCACAGTGCGGTGTCGAGCTGAGTGGAGGAAGGCATGCTGTGTTGGTGGCATAACAACGAAGGCGTGGCACAGAATGCGGTACTACTGATAGGTTGGTTGGGAAATGTCATGCTCTACTGCAGACACTGGTGGCAGTGGTGGTGGGTGGTGGCAGTGATTGAGCAAGTAGAAGTTGCTTCGTGTAGGTGATCTCTGGTGGTTTGTAATGCTAAGGTAGGTTTGCCAAGACTTGTTGCTTAAGGCAAGGAAGCTGGAGAAAATGCTGAGCAAATGACGTGGATCAAGGCGTCAAGGGGCAACGGACATAAGGAGGGCCACGTGCAAGGTGCGGTTAGTCGATTCTTGCTTTATTCCTATGGTGCTTATCGATACAACTCGTGCCCACTACACGAGTTGCAATTGTCTGGCTGTGTGTAGAAGGGTCTAGAAGACGAAGCGAAACAGAATGAAGTGGTTGGCTTGAGTTCGGACATTCACTGTCGTGTGAATGAGTTGGTCAAAGGCGAGCAAAGTAGAAACGAAGATGTCGCATGTAGTGCGCTAGCCTAGTTGTGCTGCGTCTCAGCAGACGCTGGGCAGTGTCGCCGTGACTAAGGAAATATGCCATCCACTCAAGGACACTACGCTCTAAATGCAGCAAATTGGATACTCCACACAGTATTGACTGCATGTCGTGTTCTGATAGAAGCGGCGTGCTGCAAAGCGCTGACTGCCCATTAGACGGCAACGCATTGCGTTCGTCGGCAATATGTGCAACGACTTTAACCACGTCTGTTGATGCTGATTTGTAGCAGTAATGACAACCAAGTCGCCCATCCGTCGGGTGGTCATTCGATGTCTTGATTCAATAGCATAGGCGTATGCACCAACAACACCAGCCACTTGGCTCGCCAGAAGTCAGAGTGAGCGGAACCTGGTGTGCTGTGTGATGCCGTGGCATGCATGGCCGCGATATGCCGTTTGATTTCAGCAGATAAGTAGGCGCTAAGGTGCATCGTTCAAGATGAGCCTTTGTGGAACTCGGTCATGTGCTGATCAGGTTGGCAGCGTCCACCACATGAACTGGGGGCCACCCTCTAGACGACCGGTTGTGCTGTTTTGCTTGCAGCAATATTTGAAAGGCGGTTTCGGATGACTTGATTGTGCTTACTACATAATTGCCTGAACTGAGTAAGCAACAACATGAACAATTGGTCGTAAGCATCGCAAGAGGGTCACTACTATAACAGGATTGGTATTGCAGCCATTCCTGTAGCTGCTCACGTTTTATGTTCGACTGACTTATGGGCGATAAAATGGCTTGAGTGGGAATCGGGAGTACTTACGATGCCTGTAGAAGGCTTCAGGGTAGCAAGCAAAGACGCAACTTTCTATTGTGTTGTTGGCGGCGGCATTGGCAAGGTATTTTGGATGCAATGCAACCTCGGCATCACATAGAATAAACTGCGCCACATCAAGAGCTCTGCAAAAAGGTGCACTGGGTAAAGACAAAGCAAACCTAGGCAGGCTGTTGCGACACCGGAGAGAGAGATATAGCAAATGCATGACAAATTAATGCGCTCCTCGCTTTCATTACTGCGGTTGATAGGCATTGGAGAGGCGGAAGAGCAAGTCTTTGAGGTGCTGTGATCGTAACAGAATATTAAAATCGGATCCCCATGTTTGTCCTAGGGGACTGGCGCTCTGACCTAATTCTCGTAACTAAGCAAACGACATTCACTTTCCCATGAGTGAAACACTCATTTGTGCCAGTTCAAAGAGGAGACTGACTTATAAACCCATCATTCGTAAAACCTATAGCATGAAGTCCTACAAATCCACTCCCTCCTGACACAAAGCATGACATGCGGCAACACGTCCAAGCCAAATTGATGCATCTGACTTGAAAATATTTGAAGACTATTTTAAACGGACCCTACTTCATCGACATCAAGAAGGCGTCAAGCACAGCGCCTAGAGACTGTCCCTCATAAGAAAACAAGGGAAAAAGGGAGAAAGCAGCATGAAATCGGCACAATTAGGCAAGTAAACGATGCGACTCCTGTGCTGCACATAGTTGCACTGAACTGTGCATGTCAAGGAATATTCTTCGCCATCAGGTGCAGAGTTGGAGTCAGATACTGCATCGCCAGCAGATGCAGTACGAAGGTTTAAAATCAAGAGACCGCAACCTGTTCTCCTCTGTTACAGTTTTTTCCTTGCGCGTCATCCCACCGTCTATAGACAGCATGCACATTATCAGCAGCTTGCAAACCTAGTGATTGGAAGCATGCCAAATTGTTTGCGTATATGCACTTCTGATGGTGCTTCATCGGAAAGGCTTGGCAGAAACGGCTGCAAAATAGAGAGCACACGCAAGCACGCACCACCTCGTATTTGGGCGTAGAAAATGTGAATAAGCGAAAGTGAAAGCAAAAGCAGAATACAGATGTGATGCCCTACTAAAGCTGACGTTGAATGGTTTGGAAGCGCCTGACTATCACAGAATGCCACCTCTCCACCACGCTAATGGGAGGAGAGTTCAGGGGCTTTGCAGGGCAATAAGCAGACTTGAACCAATAATATTCCTTCTCTCACCGTCACAGAATCAGTGTCACGGTGTCAACTGCAAATTAACAGCTCAATGTCTCCTTGAGAATACTCTCCATTGTTGTATCAGTAGGCATGGCTGTCCTGTGCTTTTCAGGTTACCGCCACTGTTTTGTTGGCATGTGGACCAATCCACGATGGACCAGTGGCCGGTCGCATAGCAGTATAGCAACAGAAAGAGCTCAAAGTGCTACATGCTTCCACTTACTAAACGTGATTTTAAATGTAAAGATGAGCAATTGCGTCACACGAAGATCGACTGCTCCTTTACCACGAATTCAAATCGCAACAGTGCTGAAAATAAGGGGATTTTGTCTCCTCCTCCTTCCACTGCCACTGGCGGTTGACAGATCATGGCGGGGAAGGCGTCAATTTCCCAGTAAGCACTGCAAATATTTCCAGCTCCCACCTCATGTCTCCCTCATTCGTCGTCCTGTGCAACTGATCTTTCCATCAAGAATAAGCATGGAGCTTGCATTACCCTCTCAAGGCAAATGCGCAGCAGCGAATTTTATTAATCGCTTACCCACCGGAAGGGTGTGGAAATTTAATTTTGCAACCAAAGTTGTGCATTGGCTGGCTATCTACACTCACCCATCCAGGCGACCAGCCATCTGTGCCGTTGAGTACCAAGAACAGTGGAGTAGTGTCTACTTCGGTGGATATCAAACCTACTCAAACTACTGATTGCTACTTGGCGTGCTAGCTACTTTAGCAGGGAAGTACTGAGGGATGGAAATGGACATGGACTGATGCAAGTCCTCATCACATCGACGTTGCATGTGTCCTTCACTGCCAACTACGCTGATGCAGCTCTATGTCCGGGTGGCGTGGCGTGGCGTGGCGTTGCCTTCAAAACAGTACACTGCTGCACCTGCATGCTCGACCGCCTTTGGATTCCATGTCGCTTCCACTGACCTGTTGTGGACTGGAGGGCACGGGCAATGCTGGTGCACTTCAAACCGATCAAGACGAAGTAGCGCCATTGTGACAGTGCTGTAGAGCTGCTCTCTTGTTCTGCCTTTTCAGTAACGGCTTGGAAGGCAAAAATGCGGGGTTATGCGGCGAAGAGCTTTCCACGCCTTTTCAGTTGCATCTCTCGCTGTAGTTTGCGCTGACCACTAGTAAGATGCGGTAAAAGGGAGTGCGGTTTGTAGAAATAAAGACAGCCGTTGTCTGTCGCAATGCCTTGGTGGTGTGGTCAACTCTGTCTCGGGTTATGCGAGTGGATCATGCTGACAGCTCTGCGATCCTTCCCTACTTTCTGTCATTATGCTATTGCAGCTGATGATTTCGAAAGGAAGTGGTTTGTCCAGCTGCTGTGCAGGGCATGGTAAATTAGACTCACATTTTGGACCCGTCAGTGAGAACCATGTTTGTGATGCAGCGAAGGAAGTTAAGCATTCGCAGAATATGGTCTTATGGATACGGAAGAACTTACAGGGATTTTTTTGCAAGAACAGAGTTTGATTCCATGTACTGCAGAAATACACGGACGTGCCATCATTCCCCATTAACCGGTGTTCCGACTTACTCGCTGTCTTTGACATTCTCTGTATTCCATCTTGCCACTCTCTGCAACTTGCAATGAGTGGGGCCTTATGCCCTTCCCGGAGTAGACTGGCATCACAGTGGTGTGGAGGAGAGGACATGATGGACTAAATTGGTTCTGCACCAGGCATTGGCCAGAGTTCAAGGTGGCCAGTGGAATTACACGCCCTCCTCTAATACATGGTGTAGTTAATCAAGCTGTCACGGCATAACATGCACGCAAGCTGTGTTTGTTAGCTTTGATAATTTTGTGAATTGGCATGAGAATTTACTGAATCAATCCATACAAGCCTTACCGTGAGCTAGGTTGAGTCGCTGTTGACACGCTCACATGACCTTAGAGTTGCCTGTGACCTCCGGTCATGTCATCATGACTACGACTGCCATTTCCGCCCTTTCCTCCCTTCTCTCATCTGACGTCACATTTGACAGGCGTTTCTGCCGGAGGCTGACGTTGTGTGCGACTAGGCTTGACATCAGGGATGCCAGTTGTCAAATTGCATGCTCCTGTTCTAGTAGCCAAACTGACAACGATGCTGATGTCATTGTTGACCTTGGTTACCACCTCGTGTTAGGTTAGTGCGTTTCTACTTCCCAGACAAGGGCGTGATGAGCGACATTCCATTTGTGCCACATGGAATAAATAGTAGCTAACATCGAGTCGATATCTCCCCCTCCTCAGGGTAAAATTTAAGCCTGGCATCGCCTTCATGCCTTGCATCTGTGCTAGCATCTGCAAGTGATGGTAGGTTGCGGCAGACTCCACTTTGAACTCGTCACTTACTGTGCTTACTTATCACTTACTTCCTTACTTATTTGGCCTCGCTCCTATTTGTCCTCTATTCGCGTTTTCATTCATGTTTTCCACTCTGCTGTCTCTCTGAATTACAAAGCTTCTTAACAAATTAGGACACAAGCTGATACCTCATCACGATATCACAGACCTACCACCTGAGTTGAAAACTAAAACTAAGCAAGTATCTCAGGGGTGTGGGATTTGGCAAATGCCGCAATGAGTATTCCAAGCTGGAAGTGGGTTTTGTCTGCGAAACCATTCTCCACTCGCCTAGCCCAATACATTGACCAGTTCTCCTGGGTGGATAAACACCTCTGCAAGCTGCTGTTTCCGCGACCCTCGCCCGATTCCGCTCGATATGCCGCCGAAGCCATCTTATACCAGCGAGAGCAAACGATGACATCTTTTCGCACGCTTTCTATCCACTCTTGCGTGCAGTTGGGGTGCCAGTTGCGATTGGTGCTAACTGTAAACTTCCGCATCATGCCAGACTTCGACGAAGACACAATGATGGGAGCCGGATGACATGATGCATAACAAAGCCTTGCTTATTAAATTTATCAAGAACAGTCTTATGATCAAGTTGCCGTTTCGGTTGCATTTTGGACTCTGTGAATGAATATGTTTCGATTTATGAATCTGCCCATGGAAGCCACGTAAATGGTATGTAGAAAAATCAGCGGGACGGTACTTGCCAGTTGGTGGACTGAATGTGTCAACCATGTCGATGGATGCTTGGTGCCTTCGACATAGCTGAACTAGCAATCCTGCTAGGCCTGCTTGCACCTCACCAACAATTGGTTATTGCTGTCGTTGTAAGCTTGGGGGCTGGATGAGTTCAGTAGGATGGAGTGTCTCGCCAACTTCCTTCAGAGCATCGGTGGCTTTGCGCGCTCTTGGCTCACTGCTGTGCCGACGAATTGGAGGTTATGGTGCATTAAACGTCAAGGATCGAGATTCATTGGCAATTTTTCCAGTTTGATTAAGTGGGGATGCTACGATGTGCTCTCCAAAAAAGGTGGCGGTGGTGAAGGCAGAAACAATGCGCCGGGCAGCAGCCGTCAATGTACTCAACAACAGTGAAGTATAATTTCACCTTTGTGTTTGTCTGTTTTGTTCTCTAATAGCAGCTTTGGTGGGGTACTTCAGGAAGGCCACGCAGTCTCATCACCGATTTGAGCTGTTGCTATTCTGCAGTGAGGCACGACACAGAATCCATGTCCGCTTACTACCTCGCAGAGTAGGAGGTTTGTCAATGGGCAGAGAATATTATTATTTAATCACCTGGAGCGGAGAGATCTGCTTTAACTCGATCCGGTTGCATGTAAGTCGAGAGATGCGGTAGCGTATCCAAATTAGTGCATCTGGTAAGGCTGATGATGGAAAAGTTTACCTCAATGCCTGCTGACAGATCGCCGTCGAAGCCACTTGGCTGCCAGTAAGAATTAGCACATGCTCCACCGAAGGCCACAGAAGCGGGGCGTCTCTATTTTATGCAATGCACTGAAATGGGGCAGGTTAAGAGCCCTCCCACTTCACAGTATTAAATGCATGTGTCACTCCTAGATGCTCCAGCGCTCCCATGCACTCCCCTTTCAAAGTCACACACTTTTGGCGTTTCTGAAATTTCTCCTGGACGAAAGGGCTCCCCAGCACCATCAAGAAATAGGATTCCGACTCAATGCAATGCACTACAGTGCAGTGCAGTCCTCTGGGAGTGGTTCTCCACAAATGCTATGGCGTTTTACCTCCGCTCTTATAATTGCGTGTGCAAAGAAACATTGAAGGAATGGGAGTGTTTATTAACTCAGTAAATCTGACAAGGCTGAACGGGTGTACGCCAACAAACCATGTAGAGTATTATTGCTAGGAAGGACTTAGCTTACTTCCACTCGTTTGCATCCAATCTCATCACTTTACCTCGCATTACAGTGCTACCACTCTCGCACGACTGATGCGACTCATCCGTTTTCTTGATCCGCCACCCACCGTCTACCACTTCAAAACGAGGATTGACAACAAACACTAACTCTTCACTGAACGGGTTGCAGCTCGCATACCGGGAGCAAAAGCAGATGGTGTAGACCTGTAGAGCGCTGGGTGGTGCGATTTGTAGCAAAGAGCATTGAAAGGAAAGGACGATAGAGACGAACATGGCAAAAAGTGACTTTCTTGCAAACTTCGAAGCGCAAAATGCTGATCATTCCGGCTTCCCAGGTGACACCTTAATTTTGGGAGTGGGATTTGAGAACTTCTGCAGCAAACAGCTAATGACCATGTTGATCAGTTCTAGAGCAAAACTGCTGAGTTCAGTGCTGTCGTTGCTTTCTCGCAAAAATCAGCCTCCTACGCATCACACGCCAAAAGTGTCGGATTTTGTTTGGGGTAACCGTAAAAATTGCCTCAACGTGCACTAGAACACCTCTTTGAGGCGACACAGCCGTCCAGCCACGCCAAGCATCCCATTTGCCCACCAACGTGGAGGCATTCTGCAACTTATCCTCCTATCCACTCTGCTGCATTTAGCTTTGGCCATCTTGAAAACGTCCTCAGCGGCCCAGCACTGTTGACTGTCATTACGTTTCCATTTAGGTCATCGCAGAAGAAATGCATGCAGGCTCTGCTAAAGTCAAGTGCTTTTTGTAGTCTTGCTTAGCAAGGATGTCTGCGATGAGGCACTGAAGGAGAGGTGAGTCAAGTATGATTATCTCTGTTGGTAGGATTAATGGCATGCGAATGAAAGGGTGGAGTCGCCAGAGTCATGTGGCACAGCAGTGCAGCTGTCGGCACTGAAGCTTGCTGAACCTTCTTGATCAAGCCAGAATCGGATATACCATTTCCACCCATCTTCCCGCACCTGCAATTTGGAGGGGCAAGCTGATTGGGCCCATGCTTCAGCTTTATGGTGCAGGTCTGAAGGCTGGCAGGTGCCCTGGATGTGCTATCAAAAACTAAAAGCAACAAGTATAGAGGCGAGGCAACCCGCCGTTGCACTGCATAACAAATGGCAAGCAGGAATGCGCGCCATCCGCCGAGACTACTGACAGGAAGGCCATGCACAAAGCCACCAGCATGGGATGGGTTAACATCTCCACCCCATAAATAATTCCTCATTGACGCACAAACCACTCTGCTCTCCCACTACCACCGAGCAAAAGCAAAGAGTGGAGTGCTTTCGTCACATCTGTGAAAGAAAAAGAGGAAGATGAATGCCATCTGCACGATGGTAGTTATGATAGTGGTCCTGAGCAAGAGCATTGAAGCTTTCACACAACAGCCATAGCAGTATCTGCTCATAGCACTGGTGACAATAATACCCAGTCGCCGAAGCCGTAGAGGACTTGACATATAGCGTCTGAGGTCATGGACTACGTTTGTGGCACATCATTGCCATCTTACGCTTCGCATGGTCAGTATGCATGGCAATGGCGTCGACGACGTCCTCCAGGAAGATCCATAAGAGTCACCGTGATTAACGCCTAGACCAGCTTAGACCTTCGTCCTACACTACCACCACCACCACCACCATGTCGTGGCAGGCTGTACGGACAGTATTTACTACTTCTTCAGCCTCTGCCGCTTCCAAACGTCATGACTATTTACACTTCGGCGTGCTTGCTTCTTCAACACGTACCTGTGCCAGCACCATTGCCACTTGTGGCTACATTTTCATTCTATCAATAGCTTGCAGACCCTATCGTTAGGACTGCACACCGACAAGTCTGAGCAAACATTATTGGAAGTGAATATATTATTCGACAGAAAGAAGAAAATGACATTAGGCAGCTACCTACTTTGATAGACACGGGTGCAATTATTGCGGGCAACTAATTGTCAGTGTGCAAAATATAGATTGAGTAAACAATCCAAGTCAAATTAGTAGCCAATATAGTAGAGTAATATGGAACGAGGAACTACTGAATTGTCCTGCATCGCACCAGCTAGAGGTAGGAAAATACGGCAGATGCAGGGTGGGAGGAAATCTGTCGCGACTAGTGCTACTCCCTAACATCTGCCTCCCCCAGCTCGCGACCTCCGCCTGAGTGGATCGATGCAAGTTAGGGGAAGTGAGAAGGATTAGACACCTTCTGCACTCCAGACTGGTGGTTCGCTTGCCACGACCGATGGCTAAGACCGTCCATCACTCTGCTCCAAATGCAATCTGCGAGAACTTGCCAGTCTCACAAAGTGGCAAAATGGCAAAGTGGTAGTGTTTGTCAGCTTGAGAAGAAGTGCCACAGTGTCTGATGTGATTGGAGGGAGTGCAAACTGGTGCACAGACTCACATTGAATAGTGCATGCACGACTCCTGTACCAACGATGCGACGGAGAGTGCATGCGCCTCGACTAGACTATTCTGCGTTGTGTTGGGTAGGCCACTGAAGTTACCTGCAGCAGCATGGAGATGAGGCCAGAATATGCGTGAACTCTAACTAGGAAACACAGCCCACGGGAAGCAGGCCATCGACGTGTTATACTAGAAGGCCTCCAATTGCACTACTTCCGTTTGCCTCGCCAATTTTTGACATTTTTAATTTGTCTCACTGCACGTCAATCAGATTGCATCTTGTAGCTTGTCTTTTCGTCTTTAGCAATTCACATCTTCATCAGCACTTCACGAGTTTGTCAGTGCTGCATGCCTCTACTATTTAAAACGTCCCAATCTATTTCCCTATGGCTTCGAACAGAGAGTGCGCTTGGTGTAAGGTGATGCGGCAACAGTTTTGTCTGCAATATGGAACTTTATTTAAGCCGCTGTTTAGGCAGGCGAATAAGTCTACATGCGACCTCCATACCTCCTCCTGATTCTTGCGGCACCAATCAGTTGGATTTACATAAGACAGTGGAAAGAGAAAGCAGGGTGATCGTTGGGGAGGTGGGGGGAGGAAAGATGGAGAAAAATAAGTGAAACGCAGTGCCACAGCACTGTAAACACAATTGCGGCAATGAGCCTCCCACTAGTCTCTCGTCTGCCTTCCTTCTGCAATATTCCCCTGCCTCTGCATCCCGCTCAGCTAATCTTTTATCACTCCCAGACAAACAACACGTTGTTTCATCTCTACGGAGGAGGCACAATCACCGTCGTCCCTGCATGAAGCGAGGCTATGGTTGGCCTAGGCATGCGATTGGGAATAATTGGAATAAAGAAGTCATGGCTAATTGCATAGCAGTAATAATGAGTTGGTCACTAGTACCTTCACTCTAATCATGCCTTGCGTTGCTATCACTGACCCTCACATGCCCGATAGATGTCCCCTTCAAAGGAAAGGTCGGCGACAAAATGACGAGGACAGGTGATTAGGGTAGGACACTGGATTACCTTCTAAGAAAATCAGCTTCAAAGGTCCTTTTATGCGTGTGCATTGGCATGCACGAGCTTCGACAGAGTACAAAAGCACAACGGTGGCTGATGTCTGCTTCTGGCGAACTGCCTACAAGGGGCGCTGTTTAAGGCTTACACCGGTCTGCACTAAGAAAAATCACGCGACACGTGCTACAAGTCGATTCTCACGTGACGGAATCGAAGAGACCAGTCACACAACTGGTCAGCAGAAATGCTCTTCCACGCACTCTGCCACCTTCTGAAAGTCATCCTCCTTCTCACTCTCGCTTCGGCCGCTCGGTTGTCCGTCAGTGTCTCAGCAGGCCTTATTTTCATTTCACACTTGCGTCGGCTACTTCTCCATCACTTCAAAACACTTCAACTCACGCCGGCGATTCCAGAGGTACCAGAGGGCCAAGACAAAAGGTATCATGTAAATTATGGGCTTATCATGTTGCTAAACCACACTTCCTTGACTGTGCTTATGCGCGTTGCTTACTATTGTCACACCTTGTGTGCGGTATTAGTCGTGGGGAAGAGGCAAGCGATGCAAATGAGGATTCCTCCCATCAGATCATTTTGTTGCATTTCGCTCAGCCACATATGTCCAGATGAGTGGGTAAGTGAATCAGCTTAGGGAGAAACGAAAGAGGAAAAGGACAAGGCTGTGCGTAGTCACTCCGTACAGCATTTATCTCTGAGTCTCTTCTCTCCTTCCACTTCTCCCCATCCATTTCAACGACTTCTTACCAACTCCACCTTATCTCCATTATTCACTTGTCGCTTCCAGCTGAGCATCCATGCTACTTCGCTCCTACTGAAGGAACGCGTGCAACACTATTGCGTCTCTAATGCAAGGCAAGCATTCTCCCAAGCCTTGAAGTGGAATGCGTGTCAGAAACAGTGACCTCACTTGTAGACAGCCATCCCACTTTGCAGGCACCAGATGGCAGCCACGGTACGGAGGGCGAAGTTTGCACATCTACGCGTGGCCTTTCGAGAATTCATCAGCACTAATATATTTGCCTCTTTTGCCAGGCCATTCAATGCGTAGTTGTTGGCAATTGCTAGCAGTTTTGATAAGAGGCATAACACGAATACGTAATACTTTGAGAAATGTCGCCTTGCGCCACTTGGTGGTGTGCTCAGCGCACGACGAGAAGCACATTATCAATGAAACGCGATACCGTCTGCAGCCAGAAGACCAGCGACTCATAGCCAATCCACCATGCTGAGCTTTGACTTGCCCGACTTTTCTAGTGGCGGACTTCTTTAAAACTCCAACAATCTGGAATAATTAACTTAGAGGAAAGCTGGTCTGTGGCACAAAGGTATTTGGCTTATAGATATGCATCAGTCTTAAAAAAATGACAGTTCAGTTATGCACCACAACGAAAGAAAGTGTTTTCAACCCAATCAGGTGTGTGTGTGTGTGTGTCTGTTAACAGTGGATTGGACAGCGGTGGTGAGGTGCTACTGTTGCACGTTGACCGCAGTTATGCAACAGATCCTCTGAGGTGAGCACTGCAGTATTAGTAATTGGTGATGCCTTGCAAATCCTAAAGCTAAATGGTCGGATTTGTGTAATTCAGGAAGCCAAAAGTGAGTCGCACATTCTACATGGTAGAAGACATGAGAGCATGCCAGCATGCCAGCATGCCAGCTTTAAGATAGCTAACGAGGCTTGGTCTGCTATCCATGAATGGCTTTGTACTTCACTTGCAAGCTAGCGATTTGAAAGTGACATCATCGATTCTAGAATTTGCTCACCTTTGACCAACTCATTAACACGACAGTAAATGTCCGAACTTCAAGCCAAACACTTCATTCTGTTCGCTTCGTCCTCTAGACCCTTCTACACACAGCCAGACAATTGTAACTCGTATGTTGGGTACGGTTGCATCGATAAGCACCATAGGAATGGAAGCAAGAATCGACTAATCGCGATGTGAGGTATCGTCTTGCGTCTAATTTGTTAAGAAGCTTTACAATTGTGAGAGACAGCAGAGTGGAAAACAGGAATGAAAACGCGAATAGAGGACAAATAGGAGCGAAGATAAGTAAGCAAGGAAGTAAGTAAGTAAGTAAGTAAGTGACGAGTCTAAAGTGGAGTCTGCCGCAACCTACCATCACTTGCAGATGCTAGCACAGATGCAAGGCATGAAGGCGATGCCAGGCTTAAATTTTACCCCTGAGGAGGGGGAGCATATCGACCTCAGCGTGATGCTAGCGCATTGGCTTATTCCATGTGGTACAGTCGGAATGTCGTCTATCACGCCCCCTTGTCTGGGGAAGTAGAAACGCACTAACCTAACACGAGGTGGTAACCAAGGTCAACAATGACATCAGCATCGTTGTCAGTTTGGCTACTAGAACAGGAGCATGCAATTTGACAACTGGCATCCTGATGTCAAGCCTAGTCGCACACAACGTCAGCCTCCGAGGCAGGAGGGAACGCCTGTCAAATGCGACGTCAGATGAGAGAAGGGGAGGAAAGGGCGGAAATGGCAGTCGTAGTCATGATGACATGACTGGAGGTCACAGGCAACTCTAAGGTCATGTGAGCGTGTCAACAGCGACTCAACCTAGCTCACGGTAAGGCTTGTATGGATTGATTCAGTAAATTCTCATGCCAATTCACAAAATTATCAAAGCTAACAAACACAGCTTGCGTGCATGTTATGCCGTGACAGCTTGATTAACTACACCATGTATTAGAGGAGGGCGTGTAATTCCACTGGCCACCTTGAACTCTGGCCAATGCCTGGTGCAGAACCAATTTAGTCCATCATGTCCTCTCTCCTCCACACCACTGTGATGCCAGTCTACTCCGGGAAGGGCATAAGGCCCCACTCATTGCAAGTTGCAGAGAGTGGCAAGATGGAATACAGAGAATGTCAAAGACAGCGAGTAAGTCGGAACACCGGTTAATGGGGAATGATGGCACGTCCGTGTATTTCTGCAGTACATGGAATCAAACTCTGTTCTTGCAAAAAATCCCTGTAAGTTCTTCCGTATCCATAAGACCATATTCTGCGAATGCTTAACTTCCTTCGCTGCATCACAAACATGGTTCTCACTGACGGGTCCAAAATGTGAGTCTAATTTACCATGCCCCTGCACAGCAGCTGGACAAACCACTTCCTATTTCGAAATCATCAGCTGCAATAGCATAATGACAGAAGTAGGGAAGGATCGCAGAGCTGTCAGCATGATCCACTCGCATAACCCGAGACAGAGTTGACCACACCACCAAAGGCATTGCGACAGACAACGGCTGTCTTTATTTCTACAAACCGCACTCCCTTTTACCGCATCTTACTAGTGGTCAGCGCAAACTACAGCGAGAGATGCAACTGAAAAGGCGTGGAAAGCTCTTCGCTGCACAACCCCGCATTTTTGCCTTCCAAGCCGTTACTGAAAAGGCAGAACAAGAGAGCAGCTCTACAGCACTGTCACAATGGCGCTACTTCGTCTTGATCGGTTTGAAGTGCACCAGCATTGCCCGTGCCCTCCAGTCCACAACAGGTCAGTGGAAGCGACATGGAATCCAAAGGCGGTCGAGCATGCAGGTGCAGCAGTGTACTGTTTTGAAGGCAACGCCACGCCACGCCACGCCACCCGGACATAGAGCTGCATCAGCGTAGTTGGCAGTGAAGGACACATGCAACGTCGATGTGATGAGGACTTGCATCAGTCCATGTCCATTTCCATCCCTCAGTACTTCCCTGCTAAAGTAGCTAGCACGCCAAGTAGCAATCAGTAGTTTGAGTAGGTTTGATATCCACCGAAGTAGACACTACTCCACTGTTCTTAGAAAGTACTCAACGGCACAGATGGCTGGTCGCCTGGATGGGTGAGTGTAGATAGCCAGCCAATGCACAACTTTGGTTGCAAAATTAAATTTCCACACCCTTCCGGTGGGTAAGCGAGCACAAAATTCGCTGCTGCGCATTTGCCTTGGAGAGGGTAATGCAAGCTCCATGCTTATTCTTGATGGAAAGATCAGTTGCACAGGACGACGAATGAGGGAGACATGAGGTGGGGAGCTGAGAAATATTTGCAGTGCTTACTGGGAAATTGACGCCTTCCCCGCCATGATCTGTCAACCGCCAGTGGCAGTGGAAGGAGGAGGAGACAAAATCCCCCTTATTTTCTCAGCACTGTTGCGATTTGAATTCGTGGTAAAGGAGCAGTCGATCTTCGTGTGACGCAATTGCTCATCTTTACATTTAAAATCACGTTTAGTAAGTGGAAGCATGTAGCACTTCGAGCTCTTTCTGTTACTGCTATGCGACCGGCCACTGGTCCATCGTGGATTGGTCCACATGCCAACAAAACAGTGGCGGTAACCTGAAAAGCACAGGACAGCCATGCCTACTGATACAACAATGGAGAGTATTCTCAAGGAGACATTGAGCTGTTAATTTGCAGTTGACACCGTGACACTGATTCTGTGACGGTGAGAGGAGGAATATTATTGGTTCAAGTCTGCTTATTGCCCTGCAAAGCCCCTGAATCTCTCCTCCCATTAGCGTGGTGGAGAGGTGGCATTCTGTGATAGTCAGGCGCTTCAAACCATTCAACGTCAGCTTTGAAGTAGGGCATCACATCTGTATTCTGCTTTTGCTTTCACTTTCGCTTATTCACATTTTCTACGCCCAAATACGAGGTGGTGCGTGCTTGCGTGTGCTCTCTATTTTGCAGCCGTTTCTGCCAAGCCTTTCCGATGAAGCACCATCAGAAGTGCATATACGCAAACAATTTGGCATGCTTCCAATCACTAGGTTTGCAAGCTGCTGATAATGTGCATGCTGTCTATAGACGGTGGGATGACGCAAGGAAAAAACTGTAACAGAGGAGAACAGGTTGCGGTCTCTTGATTTTAAAACCTTCGTACTGCATCTGCTGGCGATGCAGTATCTGCCTCCAACTCTGCACCTGATGGCGAAGAATATTCCTTGACATGCACAGTTCAGTGCAACTATGTGCAGCACAGGAGTCGCATCGTTTACTTGCCCAATTGTGCCGATTTCATGCTGCTTTCTCCCTTTTCCTGTTTTCTTATGAGGACAGTCTCTAGGCGCTGTGCTTGACGCCTTCTTGATGTCGATGAAGTAGGGTCCGTTTAAAATAGTCTTCAAATATTTTCAAGTCAGATGCATCAATTCCCCAAGCTTGGACGTGTTGCCGCATGTCATGCTTTGCGTCAGGAGGAGTGGATTTGTAGGACTTCATGCTATAGGTTTTACGAATGATGGGTTTACAAGTCAGTCTCTTGAACTGGCACAAATGAGTGTTTCTACCTCCATGGGGGAGGAATGTCGTTTGCTTAGTTACGAGAATTAGGTCAGAGCGCCAGTCCCCTAGGACAAACATGGGGATCCGATTTTAATATTCTGCTACGATCACCACAGCACCTCAAAGACTTGCCTTTCCGCCTCTCCAATGCCTATCAACCGCAGTAATGTGGAAGTGAGGAGCGCATTAATTTGTCATGCATTTGCCATATTCTCCCTCCGGGTGTCGCAACAGCCTAGGTTTGCTTTGTCTTTACCCAGTGCACCTTTTGCAGAGCTCTTTGATGTGGCGCAGTTTATTCTACAGGGATGAGGTTGCATTGCATCCAAAATACCTTTGCCAATGCCGCCAACAACACAACAGAAAGTTAAGCGTCTTTGCTTGCTACCCTGTGAAGCCTTCTTACAGGCATCGTAAGTACTCCCGATTCCCACTCAAGCCATTTTATCGCCCATAAGTCAGTCGAACATAAAACGTGAGCAGCTACAGGAATGGCTGCAATACCAATCCTGTTACGATAGTAGTGACCCTCTTGCGATGCTTACGACCAATTGTTCATGTTGTTGCTTACTCAGTTCAGGCAATTATGTAGTAAGCACAATCAAGTCATCCGAAACCGCCTTTCAAATATTGCTGCAAGCATAAAACAGCACAACCGGTCGTCTAGAGGGTGGCCCCCAGTTCATGTGGCGGACGCTGCCAACCTGATCAGCACATGACCGAGTTCCACAAAGGCTCATCTTGAACGATGCACCTTAGCGCCTACTTATCTGCTGAAATCAAACGGCAATATCGCAAGTGCCATGCATGCCACGGCATCACACAGCACACCAGGTTCCGCTCACTCGACTCTGTGGCGAGCCAAGTGGCTGGAGTGTTGTTGGTGCATACGCCTATGCTATTGAAATCAAGACAATCGAATGACCACCCGACGGATGGGCGATTCTGGTTGTCATTACTGCTACAAATCAGCATCAACAGACGTGGTTAAAGTCGTTGCACATATTGCCGACGAACGCAATGCGTTGCCGTCTAATGGGCGGTCAGCGCTTTGCAGCACGCCGCTTCTATCAGAACACGACATGCAGTCAATACTGTGTGGAGTATCCAATTTGCTGCATTTAGAGCGTAGTGTCCTTGAGTGGATGGCATATTTCCTTAGTCACGGCGACACTGCCCAGCGTCTGCTGAGACGCAGCACAACTAGGCTAGCGCACTACATGCGACATCTTCGTTTCTACTTTGCTCGCCTTTGACCAACTCATTCACACGACAGTGAATGTCCGAACTCAAGCCAACCACTTCATTCTGTTCGCTTCGTCTTCAGACCCTTCTACACACAGCCAGACAATTGCAACTCGTGTAGTGGGCACGAGTTGTATCGATAAGCACCATAGGAATGGAAGCAAGAATCGACTAACCGCACCTTGCACGTGGCCCTCCTTATGTCCGTTGCTCCTTGACGCCTTGATCCACGTCATTTGCTCAGCATTTTCTCCAGCTTCCTTGCCTTAAGCAACAAGTCTTGGCAAACCTACCTTAGCATTACAAACCACCAGAGATCACCTACACGAAGCAACTTCTACTTGCTCAATCACTGCCACCACCCACCACCACCGCCACCAGTGTCTGCAGTAGAGCATGACATTTCCCAACCAACCTATCAGTAGTACCGCATTCTGTGCCACGCCTTCGTTGTTATGCCACCAATAATAGCATGCCTTCCTCCACTCAGCTCGACACCGCACTGTGCGTGCACTGTTCTTATGCTTTACATATTACCGCTGCTTAGTGGTTACGCAGAGTGCTGCAGTTCATAATGCAATGCAGGTACTTCACGGTCGAGATCAGCGGAACCGAGGTATGTAGTGTTAAGTCACAAAAGGGTGGACACTTCCGTTGATGAAAGACGCTCATCCCAATGGCCTTATCGTATGGCCTTGCAAAGGAACTTTGCCTCTGACTCTGTCTCCGCTTCTGTCATTGCAAGCATTGGACGCAGCGCCATATACAGCTTCGCGTCCAGCCAATCCATTTGTCTTGCATAGTCACGCCAAATGCCTTCCACTGTGAGGGGGGTGGGCATTGCCTCTAGTCAACTCGCCATGTCTGTGTCATTTAGATACCTACAAATGCCAATGCCTAGCATATCGGTGAGTCTCTCCATCTGAGACGATTCAGTCGCTGTCATCGAACCGAATTCACAATCTATGAAGCCTTCCACCTGCAGTACACATCAGACAAACAGATCGCACAATTGAGCGCGTGTTTTGAATCAACAATGCGAGCGCGAGCAATGTGTCCAACGAGGCTGTGATACTGATTAGATTGTCGTGCGCCCTTCATCTAGCCAAGTTCTCTGTGCGCCCCATGAGCTATTTAATGGCATGAGCCTGGAACGTTTGCCCTATCCTACGCTGCACGTGGCATGGGGCTCCTGCCAGACTTAATTAGATAGGCAGCAGAAATCTGAGGTTCGAGGCTGCATGCAAATTTTCGTTGCACTTGTAGTGGCATCATTTACACATCATTTACATTCCTCCTTAGCCTCATGATTGCTACAGTGCTGAGTGGTTTTGCTATTGAAGCTTGGGTAGGTTGGTGGAGAAGGTGAAGGAGATGATGCAGTCGTGGATACAGGCCATTCCTGCAAGCGCATCACGTTGGCCAATTCCAGTCCAGCACTCAACTCAACTCCACTGCTACTCAGCTGCTTAACTCAACCAAATTGTTACTTCCCAACAGAGAAGGCTTTATTCTCCTTGGCTGACAATCAAGTCACATTGACTAGTAATGACATTTCCGTCTGATTGCAATGCAAAACAATGCAGCTCCTTGCTGTCCTCGTCCTCCACCAGCAAATACCGACTTCGTCAAAGCCCCGCATGCCAATCATGTCTGCCCGCTTTCGAGGACCTGTTGTGAGCCCGTGTCAGCTACACCCCAGAGCATGAAGGACAGTTAAATATCTGACTGCCTCCACATGTTATCTTTGAGACGCTTCGATAGCAGCATCTTGTTGACTGCCTTACATTTGCCTGCCAGCCTAGATTTACAAACAGGCGGGCTAAGGAGGACAATCCTGTGGGATGCTTGAGCCACATTGTTCATGCAGAGGTGTCTGTAAAAAGCAAAGGAATTAGTAATTTCGCTTGATTACAGCGACTAGCCTTGATGCCACCGTTACGACTGGCTCATTGTGTTTGCCCATTTCGGTAGCCTTGGGGATCTGTGCCGAGACCACGATTTTTTACCTTTCCTTGACCTGTCTTTTTCTTGCCCAACGTTAGTTAATTAGTTGGTTAGTTAGTTAAGCTGTGTTCCTGCATGCTTGAAACTCTCGTGCACAAGAATAGATGTGAGTCGCAGCTACTGCACAGCAGCAGTCCCAATTCGTGCATTCAAGAGGCTTTTCTTTCATTACGGTGTGGCACTGAGATGCCCATCTTGAGGCGAAGATAGATGCATGGTACTGGGTGCTTATGGAAGGAGGGAGAGTCACTTTCTCCCTTCATCCTTGAAAGGCACAGCTGATTTCACATCGCACTATGCTTTGCTACTGCAAGTGTGCTTTGTCTGTGTGGGGATAATGGACAAGTGATATTGTATGCAAAATTTTAGTGACAGTTGGCTCATGCTTTGGTTATGCGTATGCGGAGGCATCTAAGATATCAAAATATCACGTCAGATGCAGCTATTGAGACGCATCAACCTCCGGGCAATCTGCAGTATCGCACCACTTTGCTGTGGTCTGGCAGCATTGATAGTGTTAGGCCAACCAGTTCACCCCTGAAGAACCACTCATTGTCACGTTAGTGGTACAAAGAAGGGCAAGGTCAAAAGGGTGACCCCTATCTCCAAGTGGCGCAGCTGGAATCGAAGACTTGTTAACTGCTGCTCCAACGGATCGTCCAGATTTCTTCTGTGCGTCATTGCTGGTCGCAAAGATGGGTAATGTCGAGGCCTTATGCGAGAATTCGCAAATGACAGAAGGACGATTTGGCCTCGTTATTGACGCAAGGCAACATGGAAGGCGTTTAGGGGCTTGCACTTGCAGCATTCCATCTGTCGCTCGCTGGGTGCACCAACCCATTAAGCAGACCTGCTCTGGGTCAAATTCACAGTCTGAAAAGCCTTGGTGTGACTGAGCAGTCCAAGGCTTCTGCTCACTCATGATGCCGCTCATTCTTGCAGCCTATCGCGATTGATGGTGCCCACCACGCGCGCAGAATGTCAGCATGTGCACTCTGAGAGAGTTGTGAGAGAGCTTTATTTGCACTTTCATGGAAAAGTGGATGGCAACAATGCGATTGGATGAAACACCGATCAAATACAAACGCCAGTTGTCTGTAGGGTAGCAGTTTTTAAATTACTATCAAAAGACAGCTCACATTAGAGACATTAGAGAGCTAACACAGAGTATGGCTAATGGCAACATCAGTATTTTTGGTTTGGCGTCACTGCTGTTCCCGTCCTCCTGCCAGCAAATACCGCCTCCGTTAAATCCGCGGATGCTGCGTTTATGCATGCTTGAAAATCTCGTGCTCAAGAATAGATATGAGTCGCAGCTTCTGTTCTGAATCAAAAAAGTGTCACAACGCCCGACCGAATGAAATGGGCTTTTAAAATGGGCGATCTGAGCATTCATAGTGTTGGCAATTGAGTCCACACAGATTGCATAGAGTGGACAAGCCTACTGCATTGCTCGCGGTGACCTGCACTGAATGCCTCGATCAGTGGTCCCACATTGGCCTTCCCACAGCCCACATCAACTCCATTGACACTTGTTGGGGTGCTGAGTTCTGCCCCTTTCTGACGGCTTTTTCTATCCGGGTTGGCAGTCCCAATTCGTGCATTCAAGAGGCATGTTTCATTACAAGGTGGCACGGAGATGCCCATCTTGATGCGAACAGAGATTCATGGTATTGGGTGATTATGGAAGGAGGGAGAGTCACTTTCTTCCCTCATCCTTGGATGCCACAGCTGATTTCACATCGCACTATGCTTTGCGACTGCAAGTGTGCTTTGTCTGTGTGCGGACAATGGACAAGTGATATTGAATGCAAAATTTTCAGTGACAGATGGCTCATGCTTTGGTTATGCGCATGCGGAGGCGTCTAAGATATCAAAATATCACGTCAGAGGCAGCTATTGAGACGCTTTAAATGTCTTTTTTATTCAAAATTCGGATTGCATGAAACTGTGGTTAAGGGGAGCGACATAAAATACAGATGGGTGGTGAGAGTTGGAAATAGCATTCTTTTGGCAGAGGAGCTAAACTTGATTTTGATACCTGCTGGCATATTTGGGAAATGCATCCCGTTTCATTGCTAACTGTGTAGTAGTTATCATATACCATGTTTCCTAACCGCCCCGTATTGTAGATTAGCTGAAGAGTTAGACCAACAGAAGCTTGTGGAATCGCAGTCCACAAAACAAACGCATTGCGGCTATCTTGCCTCGAATCCTGGGTTATTAAGTAAGATTAGGTCAGGATATTAGGATGAGATGAAAATAAAGTATGCCACACGAAAGGATGGTTTATTGTTGCTCCGTTGTCCGACTGTTTTCTCTTTCTCAACTTCGTCGTTCACAGCTGTGTAGAAGCGAAAATCGTTGATCTCTGCAAACAAAACTGTCTCTGCTGATAAAGTGCGCAACATGCAGCGCTTGCAGCAGACACAATCATATTGATATTGAGGCTCAAAAAGTCATTAATGATGGTTAAGATCCATCGGATTTCCTGCTATTTTAATTTAATCTCATGTGTTAGGAATGAGAAATTAGCCGTCCGACTCAATTCGTCTGCCTCTACTTCTGTACGGGCTCACCAGGACGCGATTACTGCGCAGACCGTTCTATGATCAACATCATTGCTCCTCAGCTCCATTCGCAGGTTAAGTCTGTGCAGACTGCCTTCCATGCTGCCAAGATTAACTTGTCTTCGTTTATGGTCGCTAAAATTGTTCTCGCTGCTTCGTATCAGAGGCAAGAAGGAAACTAAAAACGGAGCTTCTAAGTGGCTGCAGGTGACCAAATGGAGGACAAGGGAGAAGGCGCGGTCACAACTTCCAGTAAAAGGTGCGTAAGTCCTGTACTCTCTCCTGCAGTGTTTGATTCTGATAATCACACATTCTCTGTTTCTCGATGGATTTCACGGTCAATGTGCTCACACTGTAAATGTACACTCAATTTTGCAATCAGTTGATGCTTTAGAACGTTATCACCAGAAAGGGAAGAACAGTAACGATCTTCTTTACAGTTCTTAAAGTTCGCGACGTTTACACCAAGAATGACAAACACAAAGTAAACAATGAAGTAAATGCACTTTAGCACATAAGGCATTTCTAAGATTTTTAAAACTTGTTGACCAACCAGTGCATTATATCATCCCTTAGTTGAATTCCGAAAAACCTTGCCTTTGAGAGCTCTGTAGGACGCTGGGCGGATTAAACTGGGTTAATGAGTTTCGACGGATATCAGTTTAGCCTGGTTATTTCGCAGCATTAGCCAAAAGTAGTTAAAGCCAAAGATGGGCATTGCACATGGCAAAGATAATGGTAAGAAAAGTTGCACCTAATTCGTTCCAAATACGATTTCAACTACGTCAATCCACTAGCGTTTGACGCTAAGGTAAGTTAGACACATCTTGAGGAAACCTCAGTTTCTCTTACCACAATGTGTCAGCTCAATCACATGCTGATGTCATTGCAAATTGCAAGTTCTAGCAGTGATTGACACGGTTAGCGAAACACTTTTCTTAAACCGCATCATCCGAGGAGGGACTGCGCAGACTAAGTGGATCGACGCCACTCACAACCAATAACCTGTGAGAGAATATTCCCACATCCGTCGTATAGACACCAGGGCAAAACACAAAAAAGTGATTTGCGCACGTGTGCTGAAGCATACAGCCACACATTAATGCTCAGTTGTCAAAACATGATGATTGCCAAATTAAAGTTTATCCTAGACAGGAGGAGTAGTCGAGTGAAATGGTCTGTTGTGCATACGTGATGAATGACCACGTAAAGGACACAACCGATGGCATACGGTAAGCCAATCTCACACACCTATAATCTTTCATTAGTTTTGGCCATGTAGTGATCTTCTGCACATTTTAGCTGTCTGCACGTAACACTGATTAACCACACGGGGCTAGGTGAGCGTGAGACGTGCTAGGATATTTGAGAATTACCCATAAGAACGATAAATTCGTGGATAAACAAAGGGAGTGCAAACGATTGTCAGGTCGTAGCTGGTCATCACGTTGATGGCATCACTTCCTGTCAAATTTGCAGTTAGTCTCTAAACCTTCTGGACACTAGGTGTCTGGCTGGTCCATGTCTAGTTATGAAAGGAGAAGGTAGAACAAAACGCTTCTGCAGATGTGGTTCCGTGTAAATAGTCAAAAGTGCTAAATTTTCGAGATCGACAGCCTTGCTCACTTTAGGTGACAGTTCATATCCTTGTCAATATACGTGCTAAAGCGACCGAAGAGTCAAAATGGCATGTTTAAGGCAAGTGCGGCGACTAATACCCAAGTATCCTGCAACCTGACATCAATTTGTCCTAGTCTAGGAACATTTTTACTCGACATATGCAGGCAAATGCGATCGTGGAGGAAGTTATCAACTTGCCCAGCCTCTGATTTTTCATGTTATTGTGATGTAGTTAGGAACACAGATAAGACCGACTTTGGGATCCAAATTAGGCAAAATTGGTTCTCGGACAGAGTTTAAGAGTAATGACGGAGGCCTATTTAGGCAACAGTGTGCCACCAGATCTGTTCACTCATCCATAAAGCCTGTGAGTCGCAACATCTGCTCTTATTAGGCCAATTACAACTTCAAACTAGCTACGCGGCCACGAGTCATCCTCTGAAAAGACATAGCAACCAGAGGGCCCACCACGATTGTTCTCGCACTTCCACTCACGCACTCTACCCAAAGTCGACTTCATTGGCAGCGTATTTCATTGCAGTGAATCTGCTGACTCAATCATGAACACATACCTTCCATCACGCAACCACCAGATATAATAATTGTTCATGCCAGAGTCCCCTGCCTATCAACCACCCACTCCACAAAAAGGCACTTCCGC
Organism: Taenia crassiceps; assembly: GCA_023375655.1. Classification (NCBI taxonomy): domain Eukaryota; kingdom Metazoa; phylum Platyhelminthes; class Cestoda; order Cyclophyllidea; family Taeniidae; genus Taenia; species Taenia crassiceps. The sequence continues at coordinate 308,265 of JAKROA010000016.1, forward strand.
TCTGAGTGTTCATGGCACTGGTCATGCATCCACAAAGACGTGCATACGCTCCTGAGAGTACAGGATGTCCGACCGAAAGCTTGGGATGTGCCAGCATTTCTCTCATCAGATTGGACAGCGATGCGCTGCACTGCCCTTGCTGGTCGACCAATCATAGACCGACGCTATTAAGCCGAGAACACTTGTGTTGCGATTGTGGAAACGAACTAGGCCTCAATTCGTAGCGTGTCTGCAAAATAGAAAGGCAGCAGTCTCCCATCTTCTCCGCCGACGCTGCTCTATGCATGGCTGATTGTAAAAGCGTCCAGCGTGAGCAAATACCCTTGGCTCAAATCAGCGTGTGATGATCAGGTCACGTTAAAGAAACCGTTTGACCACCAAAGAGATTACACCAATTCCGTGCCCCTATAGCAATCGGCGGCAAAAGGTGATAGCTTTCAACAACTAAGCAAATGGTGGTGGATACTGGATAAAACACCCAAAAACCACGATTTTACGCCACCTAATCTATGCTTCTCTGCTCAGAAGCTGGCCTCGTAGCCTGCAGGAAAAGTGGAACACAAGTCACCACAACAGATGGGCTGCAAATGCTTTGGAAAGGACTAGGTCGGCTAATTACTGGTGGGAGTACAACAGTAACGACTCCTTCTGCCTATTGCAGCATCGATCGCAACGTGCAACGTGCAACGCTATGAGGTTGGATGAGAGCGACCGTGATCGGTTAATGAAGAGAAGAGCCAGTAAGTCTCGGCCGTCTTTCATTCCTGTGTGAGATTTTGGTGCTATTTTCTTGGAAATCTTTGGATGCCTTGACTTTGGGTGAGATCAAAGACAGGGAAATGGAAAGGCAAATGAAGCGTTTGGCCAAAAATGACAGACGACCGAATGATTAATGCTAGTCCACATGAGTACTGCAAAGGACGGAGTTGCTACCAAATCGTGCACTAGCGTGCTACTCATAGTGCTACTTTCGGATCGACAGTAAGTAAAGGCAGATGCAGTTGGCAACGGGTTGGGAATCAGGCCAACAGAGAATGAGGTGATGCATGAATGGGAGTGATAGGAGCCACCCGCTGCAACCAGCAGGTAGGCAACATCGTATCAGCAAGGCTCCAACCCTGCTCTGTTGGGATCTGACTGCAGAGGTTCTCACTCAATTGCATTTCAAGTCATTAATCAAACTAGAAGTCTACGTGGCAGACATCAGACCTGACCTCGATGCGGACAAAATGCATCCTAGGAGAAGGGCAAGCTTGCATTTATCATGCTTAATTATGAAGAACATAAGCAAACTAGTTCGCAAAGCCGAGCATTTCATACGGTGTTGCGGCTAATCAAACCGACCATTCTTGCATCCGCCTCCAAATCACATCTCGACACGCCCACTGAAGATGTCTCTTTGCTCTATAATGTGGTTACCGCATTTCTGGACGTGCCATATTCGCCAGTTAACTGGCACAAGCATCAGAGGAGAGTCCTTTACAAAACCGAGTTTCTTCGCATAGTCCATGAAGAGGTCCATTCCACTCGCCTCCTCCTTTTCACATCATCCAAAATTACAATCCCAAATGTCTGTTTGGGCGATAAGATGCTCATTATTGCTTGCAGTTCGATAACAACATTAAAGGTGTGTTCTGTGAACAGTGAAAGCTCAAGTGCATAGAGAACGCAGTTGAATGCAGCGCATCGTGCTCTTCGACTTCTCAGTTTTTTCTTCAATTCACTGCCAACAAGCTGAAATTTAGCGGAACCCGGCGGATAGAAATAGGCATTTGCAGGAAGTCGGAAGTCTATTGGATGGACGTACACCGACGTGGGGTCGCGGTGATTCACGATGTGTAGAGATGAATAACCATCCACTTCCAGTGGATGCATGGGAGCAGAAAACACTCCTGCTCGTTTTCAAGATGGAAGGGAATAGAAGGCAGGTGACTCCTTCATACGTACCAACGGGAGCTCGAAATAATGAAAACTGAAGGTCAAACTGCATTTGGTTGAAGTGCTGCTCAACGGCTTTGCAAATGTCCGCTGTGCGCGGAGTCGGCGCGTCTGAATACAGTGTTGTGTAAACTCGTCTGTCGATCCACGTCCACTTGCTGATGTATGAATGTGGCGTTTGTAGGAAGAGGATCCACTCCCAGGTCGGGATAGCAGTGCAGACATTTACTATGTCAATAACGCTAAAGGTATTTGCACAACCGCTCAACTAAATCTGGCCGAAGGCCCGTGATATCCACCTTGCGCCGTTTCACCTAACAATGTATTTAATGGTTAACTGACGAGTAGAACTAATCGAGCCACATTGAAAGCATGCTGAATGATTCATTGCACTCGATAATTTACAAGGAGTATGGGGACAATTGGCTTTGATTTTGTCGGTTGGAGCGAGAAAATAGCAGTGTTGTGAAAGCTGGAGATGGTTAACTTACCCTCAAGTCCATATCGCAATTTCTGACGGGTGATTGGGAACCTTCGTAAGGTTAGCGATGCGTGATTGGGTGAGGGGCCACGAGTCGTCCTCGCCATTAAGGTGCGAGGCTAGTCAACCCTGAGAGTGCTACTTAAATGCAGTTCAAGTGGTGGCCACATTTACTCGCAGATGTGGAATCACTTCTCCTTAAAAAAATTGCATTCAAATTTCTAGACGCCTTTTGCAAAAGGTCGAATCGTGGTAGCGCTAGCAAAATCAACTTTGCCAACTCATACTCAAGCGTGTCCGGCTTTACCGGCTAAAAAAAAATGTGCTGCACAGGAGGCTGTTTGTGTCAACCGTGCTTTGAGCTGAAGTTTTAATAAATAAAACTGGTACACGTCAAAGTGGAACGAGTGAGCGTCAACAAACAAATTCAACAGTAGAAGTCTGGATTGCTTAATGTAGGCATGTAGCAGCATCTCCAGTCACCTCGATTTGCGTCTACAAAAGTAGCGCAAAGCAATAGTCAAGCCTTTTGCAATCCAATTAGCTTTTCAGTAATACATGAATTTTATACCATTAAATTGTTTCCATTTTTTACGTCTAGTCATGAATACACCTCGTCATAGCTCTGAATTTACTTTGAGAATTAAATAAACAATCAGAGAGATAAAAATTGTCAAAGAGATCCATTCGAATGCACCTTCACCTTCCTTCTGCCCATCAGAGGTATATGCTAACCGGCACCGTTGGCTCCGCCTATTAGGTTGTGGCAAAATGACACCATAGATTGTCGAAGAGGAGCGCTGGTATTGGTGCTCAGGAGGATAGAGAGGCTGCGTAGGAATTTGCTTTTTTGCATTAAATGTGCCCACAAGGTCAGTTTAGAGGTCGGTTATCAATTCATTTAACTCTTAAGACGATCTCGCACTCAACTACGACATCAGTGCAATGTCGGCTGATCCCTTAGGTGGTTCTCGTTAACATCCAAATTTTCAGGTTATACAGCAATCGACCTAAAAATTACCTATAATCTCCTGTACGCACCAACTCTGACCACGGCTTTCGCATCTCAAATGATAGTGCGCAATGCCTGGAGCCATACATTACGCTATTTGGTATATACGATGATACAAAATGACCACTAACATTTCGTTTACAGCATTTAAAGGCTTAACTTTGACCAACCCCCTGCCCAGGTGTCTGGAGTCAATAGACCACAAGACTAATTCTGAAGCAATTTCATGTCGTTTTCCTTAATTGCAGTTTCATGCAACCCAAATTTCAACTAAGAAAGGGCATTTGAAGCAGACTCTCATATTGTTGTTGTCAGGAGGCATTTTGTGCGGCTTTGTAAGGCAGCAGTGAAGCAATCTGATGGGTATTTATTCAACAAGTTTGACAAAAAACTTGAAATTGCAATATTGATTCTCTGCATCACATTAAATTGAGCTCACGATTCCAGTCGGCAAATGATGGTGAGATTGGCGTTTTAGTTCACACACGGTGGCACAAAGGCAGATTCATCGCTTAGGGTTTGTTGCTTGAATTCGCATGCCTCGTAGTGAAAGCTTTGGCACTCTTCACCGTATCTGCGTTGTCGGAACGATTGCCCATGGGATCGAATAAAGTCCGCAGGACACGATGGTGCAATCGCTCGAGCACATCTCGTTCAGTCGGATGCTCCTTTTCCGTGTGTGGTGTATCAGCGCATCGAAGCGGTCAAAAGAATGTCTGCAGATAACGCAGTGGTGCTTTTCCCACGCTTTTCGTTGGTGGGGTACCCTTGTGGCCGTTTGAGTGTGAGACAATGGGAAAAATGTGGGTCCTCAGGACTCTCCGATTTCAACACATGTTTTGGACCTGATTGCGGAGGCGCGTTCTCATCTTCAGTGGCATAAAAACGCAAAAAAGTATCACTGATTGATTGCATCGGAGGGGCAAGGAGCACTGACTGTAATCAAGCCTCACCTGCGTGTGTCGCTATGTGGCGCTCCATTTCCAAAAGTGTGTTGAAACCCTCGAAACAAAACATGCACAAGTAAAACTTGCAGTTGCTGTGACGCAGGAGGTGCTGTTGCAACCCATCCACGTTGTTGTGTTCTGCTTTGCACACACCACATTTATATCCACCGTCAGCCTTCTTCTCACCTTCCATGGCAGAACAATTGAAGCATTGAACGGGTTGCAAAGAGCGATTTTAACTTCATGCAAAGGGTGCTTTACTAACTCCTATATTTTGCAGACAGTGGCATTCTATCCGTATGATTCCACTTCGATAAAAATCAATTTCACACTCCCTGATACCACAAGTGCTTACAGAACAAATCCATAAGGCATCCTATTTGCGTGTGTCGGTCAGGTATAAAGGGATTCTCGATGGCGTCCCCACCAAGGACATACTTTAGTCGGGAGTCATTGCTCATGAGCATCGCCTGATGTAAATGCACCAAAACGTGGGTGATATAATCAAAGGATTTGTTAGGGACCATACGATGAATAGCAAATCACGCGCTTACCTCCACCTCCTCGAGGAACCCAATCTCGTCTTCGGGTTCCACAATGAGCGCCTCACGTAACCCTCTCCCGTCTTCCGTCTCCTCGTTTGAACCCTCACACAAGGTGTCCAGTGATACGTCTTCCGGCTTCATCGCGTTCTCCGAGCCTGTAGAATCGCAAATAAAACTCGATGCAAAGCATTGATGAGCATCTCTTATTTAGCACAATTATAAACACTTGCAGTCGTGCACCTTAGCCTCCTCTTCTTCCGACCTTGGCTCAGTACTTTTGAATTTTGCTGACCGACCAGCATTTGCCACCTTCGCAACGCTAACCTCGTGAGGCCATCTCACTCATGGTGATTGCATCAATTTCAGCCAGAGCGGTGAGGTCTTCTTCTTTGCATGTAAAGTATTCTGTGGTTCTAGTGCATAAGACTTCACAGGAATTGCGTGGTATGCCCAATTAGGCACGGAAACCGTTTGTGCACCAACTACATTAGGAAGCTGAACGTTGAGGAAATGGCGGATTGCAAGGACAGTTCGGGGTGTTAGCAAGCTGCTTTTGCGGAGCTTCTTTGCCAAGAATTGCAGGTTAGTTGCTTACTTCACCACCTGACAAATTTCTTGCGGTGTTTGCAGCTTTTCATTCACGCGTGCCTAAATGTTAATAATGTTAGCCGGATTGAATCGTTATTGCCCAATCTCGAACAGTTCCCTACAGTGGAACTCGGCGCAATAAATTTTAGAGTGCGCGATGCATTTTGTGACCGTCTGCGTACTTTGTCACTTTGCCAAATTTAGAGAAGGTCAACACGCACTGTCATTGAGAAATAGACAGTGCACTAATTCTGACACATCTAAGGCATGGGACAGAATCCACACATCCTCTTACATACTGCGACTTAATTAGCCACCTCATCAACCACGACAACAATATGGCACGCAGCGGCTCATAAGCTAAGTGAGCTAAAATGTGGCAGACGCCTTGAATGGAAGACCCTACTGGTCTTAAATCACTACTTACTTGCAGCAGTAGCAGCTCTCTAAAGCGTTATTTCACCCACCGATTGCTACCAGCCACGCGCTCCAAATGGTGGTGACCAATAAGAAGACGCCGTCACTGTCACCGTCACCGCCACCACAACCCATAATGCCACTTCGAATTGCCTGCCTGCCTGCCCGCCAGAAAATGCTAATCTCATGATATCGAGATCGGACAGGAAACGTTGATGGTAAGGGAGACAGGTGGGTGCACCACGACACCTACCACAAATCGGCAAGGCATCCCATCTGTGATAATTGTTTGCTGATGCCTCCGGAATGGTAAGAATCACGAAGATTTGGAGACAGGCATGACTAGAGTAAAGTGAGCGTAATTCTTGCTTATTTGCGCATAAAGTGTAGTAGTGGGGCACTGGAATCAACAACTTCGATAAGTAAACAGAGCACGTGTAAGACCGATTAAAAATGCAACATTCAGGAATGAAGTTAAACAAGCATGGTAGTCAAAATCAGGTCGTTTGAATGCCAGTCACAGTTGTGCATGAATAAGTGTACCTAAAATGAGGAACCAATAGATCGTCAAAGCTTGCAGAACACGATTCCTATGGTGAGGTTGCAATAGGCATATGTCTGAGCTACGTGGTTACCAATTCACCCAGTTTGACCGGAAAATTAGCAGTGGCACTCTTAATTCGCAAGCAGATGGAGCTCTTTTGACTGCATTTTGCGTCTTCGTTCCATTGCTTGTAGCGATATAATGGCTCCAACTTCTGGGGCTGACGACGCGCAGGACTAAGGCATTACAGCATCCTGCTCGCGAGGGTGCGCACAGCAAAAGAACAGAGTAGCTGATTTTTATCAGCAGTGCATTAATATGGTTCAAGTCAACATGCTGACGCACGATACCTTAAGCGACTTCATTGTCGAAAATTCTGGTAGGCGAGGAGTCTACCCCTTTCCTACTTGCTCAATCCGAGTTATCCCAAGTGGCATTGTAGCACCTCCATCAATGAATTCCAGCCAACACCACTAGCACTACAACACACTGCATATCCTTCACGAAAGCGGACCAAGTCCCGGTTACCTCTTTGGCATTTCCTTTTGTTTCCTTCCATGTCCATTTAGGCTTGCATGCAAGCCTTTGACTGTCTACCGCCAACGGCAACAAGTAACCAATAATAGGCGAATAAGATGGTTCAAACAACTTGTTTTGAAAATGGATTTTATTCCTGCGTGCTCCTTCAAGTCATAGTAAGTTCACACTTCAGGTGTATGCATTGCAATGCGAACAGCTGCGGCTCTAGAGAGACCAGAATGATGCTAGCACGCTCTTGCTGCCCTTCGTTCTCCGACCATGCTGTGTGAAGGACCGCTTATCCTCGTTAAATTATCCAGGCTATAGACTTTCAGGCCGACTTTGGCAATGTCCATGAGTGACTACTGTGTTGCTGCCACCCTGTTGCTAAAAAGCATTGAAATCCTCTTTGAGTAACTCTGATGGCGCGACTATAGACTCAGCGCTCTGAGTTGGCGCACTGAGTTGGCGAGACCATCGAAGTGTGGTGATGTGCGTGTCTAGACCATTGGAAATATCGCTCGTCACATACAAATGCTTCGCAAAGCAGTAATTTGTCAGCGCTTATTTGGACTCCTACTTCTGAAGACTGTTGCAAGTAAACGTGGTGAAGGCTCCTATAGCGTTGTTTTAACTAACGAAACCGCTGGTCGTCAACAACACCGACAATTGTTTGTTAGGAAGAAGACGCGGAGCAGTGATATAAACGCCACGACGATTGTCAATACCATTCAGCGAAACTGACAGTTTCTGCCTTCATTTGATAACTAGGCCTCATTGTCGCGGTGGTCCTATCACGTTCGTTTTGACGAAGCCCTTGCAGATCAAACAGTGCTCTAAGGAATTCTCCACGCCACGGACTAAGCTTGCCTCCCGGAGTCAATCGAAGGATTATTGACAAGATGGAAGGAGTCAGGAGTCACACAGCATCCCACAAGAGGGCTGATATCTTTGCGCTCAACTTCTCTCAGTCCTGCAAGGTACTTAATCAACTGCGGACGTAGTGGAACGTGGGATAGACGCGACTTCCTTCTGTAGACCTCCACGCCCTAGAATACATGAGAAGCAAAAATGGCCCAAAGTAACAGGGTCACATCCTCAAAAGTTGCAGCATCGGGATAGTGAAGGGGTCCGTTTGAATGGTAAATGCAAGGTTACTTGATGCTATTTCTGTCGCCTTAGAATGGACATCCATTGAAGTGCTATGTGCCGACGCTAAGTACATGGATGGTGAAATCAACGGAGTCCTTATACACATGGTGGAATTTGTCACCAGAGACAATACAGGGCTCCACAAATTCTTGCACGCATCGTGCAGATTTAACTTTTTAGCAATGGAATAGGACATAAGGCTGTTTCCAGTGAATGCTACGAATCACTGGTAAAGCCTAACAAATGGGATTCGTACTCGCCAATTCCAAGCGATTTGCGTTTGCCAAATTTCACATCCGAGACAGGAGTGAGATTTCATTATGTCTGTGGCAGGCCTTCGTAGTTTCATAATTCTACACTACCACAAAGCAGGCAGTCTTGGTGAATCTGTTGCATTTGACTTAAAGCCACTTTTGGATTGCGAAATCGCGAGAAATTCTGTGTCATAAATGGCATCAAGGAAGCTGGCTCGAAGGTAACAAAGATAGCACATGGAGCGTCACTTGTGAGGCCTTTTGCAGTAAATGACACCGAAGTAGCTTGTTAACTGTTTGCAGAAGTGGGAAACACAGGATCCATGCCTCCCTTTCCACGCCGAATGTCGCAGTCCGTGCATCCACAAATGCGCAGAATAGACCCTCAGTGTAATTGTCAGTTAGTCTGTGTCCTTTTGCTACTTTCCCCTGTGTAGGCCAAGGAGACTTAATCGCAAACTTTTGGTTGAGAAAGGCAGTGTTGCATGTCTTGAAGTAAAAAGCGTTCTCCATCATTTCGGATTAATACGATCTCTTTGAGTGAAGGCCTTAACGTCTCATATCCTCAGCACATCCATTGATTATGCATATAGCGTTGCAGCACTCTTCTACTCCAGCCACTGCTGCAAGCACAAATTTGGTTGCTAGGCTCCCATTTGCTTCTCTGCATTCATTTACACCTCCAAAATGTGACAGCGTCCATCGTCCTCGCCACTGACTGCCCAGCAAAGTAGACCCTGGTGCTGACTGAAGCAGAAGGAAAGTGGCAAGCTCAGAATTTCCAACTTTGCCTGAGGGTGGCATGACTTTGGCTTTACCGTTGCATTCTGTAAAGCCACTTGTAATCCACCATCGAGGACAATATTTTGTCATATTTCATGCACAACCTATCACTTGACTTACTTGACTCCCAGGGGCCTTGACTAATCTATTCACTCTGTCATCACTTCATTAACACTGTTCCCATCGGCAGTTTGTGTAATTACGCAGAGTCTTCTATCTGATGTGGCCTTACGGACAACTCATGTTACAACGTGTGAAGGAGGGTCAGGTGACGTTAGTAGGTTTTGCGGTCCTTTTTCTACCACTTCTCAACACCCAGCACCAAACACCGAGCCATTCATTTGCCAAGAAGAGCGCAGTATCCCTTTTCTATAGCATGCTGCATTGCTTAGTTCACAGGGCTACCAGGATGCTATGTGAAACACTATTATGCGCGCAGCTATTTCAGGTAACACTTGAATGCTGTTGACACTTTACCACTTCTTATGGGCTTAGGTTACTCAGCTTCTTCGTGAAATCACTTTCCTTATCGTCATAGGCAAGACTTATGACGGAAAGTGGCTGCATTCGAAGTTATCACCAGTTGCACCTTCGGCTGTGACTTACGGAGAGGCTGTAAAGTGGTGGAAAGTTGGAAGCGCAACGATGCAGAGTGAAAACCATTTCGCCTTTATCTATTCTTATAAAAGAATCTTCCGTTATTACCTATTTTAGCCACTACCTCTCCGTTCCTGTCATAAAATGCCAAATCGCCTTTAAGAAGAAGGAATCTGAGTTAGCGACAAAGTCAATGACTTTTGTAGGGGTTACATCTCCTACATTGAATCGTGAAATAGGACCAACCGGTAGATGAACATGGCGTCCAAGGATGGTAGAACAGCACGGAGATTTCCAAATGTTATCCATAAAAGAATAGCTTTTGCCACTAGAAATCTGTAATCATCACTTGCCAAAATCACAAGACGCGATTAAGCAGGGTGTGCGCTGAGGTCCCTTCCCATCGTCTGGCCAAATCCTTTCACCTTTTCGCTGAGGCATAATCGGAGGATAATGAATTGCATCAATGCGGCCGAAGATGTCCTTCGACCTTCCCTGTTGAAACTCAACGTCGAGCACCTCAGTGACGTGGGGCTTGAGGGAGGCGAGACGAATATCAAAGATGCCCTGCGAGACACCAGCGCCGTGAGTTTGGTAGTGAAAAGTAATGCTAGGTAGTGTGGGCACAAGAGTAAGTGCATGGTGGTGCGTAGTGACTGAAGAAGATTGTTGGGGGAGCAGAAACCACCATCGCCTTCTTGAAGGTGAATTTGGACCATTCGTATTGCTAATGCAGCGCCACTGGCTACTTGCAGGTTTGTTCTCTGTGAATGAGGAGAAATCTACGAATGAGCACACAACAAAACGTGCTCCCATACTTAAGGTTTGTGTTTAAAAGTGAGCGCATCAGTGGTGCTCAATCCCTGGAATTTGTGTCACTACTCTCCTTTGGAGTCGTGCAAATCGTGTATTGGGGCCTGGAACTGCACCTCCACGACCCTGGGGACAGCAAAATGATGCCACTAAAGGAGGTTGCGTTAAACACTGTAACTGTAACTGCACAAGACCTATTTGGTTGTGGTTCTCCTAAGACATTTTAAAAAATGCTCTAATCCCCTCATTTGGTGTCTCTTGAAGGGGCATCGTCTCAGTGCAAGCTGCTTTGCTCTTTGATCCTGTCAACGCGGAGCAGAGGCAAACCCATCGGCAAAGATGTAGTGACTTTATCTCCCTCTGTTGATGGTCGAGTTTTATGGTAGCACATGCACAAATTCCATTCCTGTTTGCTCTCAGTTTTCAGCTAAATAGGGGTTTTGAACCTTTTTGCAAGCCTTCAACTCCGTGCTAAACGCAAACGGTTCATCCCACCACAGCAGTCCTTACGCCACACTCTCCTGCATTTCGTGGGCACTTCAACCAACCTATTGATAGACCGCTCTCCCGTTTATCCTTTGCCCTCTTCACTCAATTTCGATTAAGGTAAGCACATTCAGTGTAGGTAGTGGGAAATAAGTCATCTCACGCATATTACTTGCACCTTCCATTGCAGCAGCTCGCGCAACTGAGAGGAATGAACTGTCGTGAAGTTGTGAGGCGAAAAAATCTTGGGGCGTTTGCACAATACTGGTGGTGAGCATTCTAAACTGGATTAGCTCTTTGCTCCAATCATCTAATCGCGTTTGAAGTATTAAGCGAAATGCCTAAAGTCCAAATGCTGTGGACAACTATAATTCGCCTTTTATTTCATGACTTTGCTTTAATTATTGACATGTTTTGGCAGGTTGTGAAGGTGGCTGCACAAAATGAGACCTTTGCGAAAGGGGAAGACAGAATCACGCTAACAATTTAGGAAAACAAGACCTCTTTTGACCTTCAAAATGGTGTATTCGGATGGTGTTTCATTCCTAATTGCCTCTGCTTGCAAGCCCACATCTCAAGTGAACATTTAACGCTTCACCGCATAGTTAGTCGCCAAGGCATTGCAACTGCTCCAGGGCCAATCGAGTAAGTAGATTGAGAGAAGAGGTTGACCTTCGGCCTATGGCAAGGTTCTGGTGATTTCTGCACAGTTAGGTCGACAATTGTGCAAATTCACGGATAGCATCGTTGGCTTGTAAGTAAACAACAATAACTGGTTCGATGGGTGACTTGTTTAGCTCTAGTGGCGGTGGCGGTGAAAGTAAAAGCTAGCTTGTCAGGGCACATGAAAAATGCGAAAGCACTGCGACTACTGCTGGAAAAACAAATTCATTAGTGGTGTAGCATGATGGTGATGATAACGAGAAGGAGGAGAGTAAGCAGCTATCGGCAGCATGACACCTTCACATGACTAGTGGAGTGTGGCGCGTACAGTTGTATGCTCCTCGATTCCCTCAACCCTGTAACTACATCCTCTCGATTGGCTGATGTGGTGGAGCTGCGGCCACAATTGTGAGTGAGCACCACACAGCGCTTGCGCCAGAGATGTCAGCACTGAAGTTGCAGTGCTGTGTGGCAGCCTCCAACTTCACTTTTGCTTCACGTTTGTGTGGGCGCATTTGCGTATTCAATGCAGTCAGTGCCATTGACCTAACAACTATGGCGCGGTTGACAGCACACCTCCTTCCAAACGTATAATGGCGCACTATCAAATTGAAGGAGCTGGCAAAGTGTGGTGTGAAATAAGCCAATGTTTCTAATTAAGTGCTCACGCCTATTCAGGCAGAGTATGAAGGCTTTGCTGGAAATCCCGTCACAGGTATAATTTCTGCCTTCCTTATTGTAACCGCCTCGTTGGGCGGAGAAGGAGCCCACGTGGGTGGATCAGCAGTTGTTGTCTTAAGAGTTGAGAAATCACAAAAACTGCGGCAATGAGTGGTGCGATTAACCCCATGCTCTTCTCACCCCACTTGATGGGCTGATTCTATTGCACAGTATCACCAATGTATGCTTCTCACAGGAATTGCTTGATCTCAACTGCTGGCAACAGTGTTTTCCTCGCGTCCTGCCAACAGCCGCAACGTAATGTGGTGTTAGAATAAGAGACCATTCGGCATCAGTGGGGTTCGTAGAACCGTTGACAATACTGACCGCAACACTAAGTGCTTAAACTCTAAAGACGCGATATTGAGACAGCATCTTAACCATCATGTCAATTTCCACATTGTTGGCAAGGAAGTACATCCCAGTTAGACAAGTGCGTGACTGTTGAAGGCCCCCAGCCCAACCAGTGGGCACCCTCATCGATGCCACCACTTCGTAATGAAGGCATATAAACTGTGTGGATAACTTGTGACAGCCTTTCCTTTGCCTTCGCAGCTTCATTGCCGCAATGGCACCGTTATTGCTTTAAAAGTACCAACAATGTCACGAATTTTGGTACCAGAAAATAACTAGCACGGTTAATTGAGTGACACTGTCTGCAGTACTTGCGATCGTCTATTTACAAGTCAAGGACTTGCCATCTCTGTGTTGGCTTGTCGTGACTTATTGTGCAACGGCTTTGTATTCCTAGCAAGTCTTTCTCTTCCCGCCGGCCTCATTGCCCACGCGCTTGAGGCGAAAACTGATGCTGTCATTGTGCGCCAACATGGGAACAAAATTACCATCAACACTGTTTTCACCGACGAGGCGGCGCGGGCGTGCTCTGTGTGCAACGGTATGCGGAGACATCCTCTTTTCTGCCCTCATGACTGTGGCAGTGGTTGCCTGAATGTGTCCACGTATCCCTTCACTTATGCTTTGGATCGAGGGTGAGAAGGTGGGGAATGAATGCGCATAATGGCGCGCTAGCAGTAGTCATTGCGATGTTCATATGATTTTATCTCCAGTAGGTTTTACCTTTGTGCCTTCTGCATTGGGGTCTTCCATCCGTAAAATAACCATTCAAACTTCGTCGACCAGCGTCTAGCCGTAACCACTGTGTGCGTGTATTTGCCACAAACCTCGCCAATGTAGTTTTCATGGAGTTCTCGTTAGCCCTTGTCCACTTTCCTTCTACTACCAGCTTTTCGACCTCTTCTGAAACACTAATGACGACTTGAATATTCCTCTGCTCACTTCAGTGTGAGCACAACTGCTCCGCTTTATTAATTACTTTCGTATGCACCGAAACTCACTGGCAAATGCCTTTAGTCGGTCAGGTATTCATTCATTCATGCATTCCCCAGGCTACTAACGCACCTCATCGACCAACCCCAAGTGATAAGTGTACTTCAATGTGAGCAAATCAAATAACACCACGCTTCCTATTGCCAGTGGCAGGTGGGTGGGTGTCTGGGTGTCTGTGTGCCTTCTTAGCGAACCCAACAATGACGCCCAATACATGAATGTCTAGATTGATGAAGAATTCGACGTCACTTTACCTGCTCGTCCGTGCTTCCATCCAGTGGCTGTTCTACTCATCATTTTACTCACTGTCCTCCCATCTTTGACAGTAGTAGATGCAGTGAGTGAGGAATATGGTTCACTTTGGCAGTTAACTCACACGCAATACAGCGTCAGTAGAACGAGGGCTTGAAGAACGAGTCAACAAAGCCGATTGAACTTCCCATGGCGTAGATGCTCTATGGACTGCCAAGTGAAGAGTGCCATTGGCGTCAGAGAATTGACAACGCAAAGTTCTGACTGCAGCAGCAGCGACAATTTGGCTCCAACTCAACCTGCAAATGAGTCCTGCACCAATCACTCAATAGGGGTTGGGAGACGCGACTGCTGCTATGGCTAACTCCCCGTCAAGCACCACAGTGTCTATAGCAGTGGTGTTGGTAGTGGTGGTAGTGGCGTCCGGACTGACCCATGCTGTATGACTCGTCTAGCAGCGACTGGCCGCACCTTCCACGTCAGTCTGCTTCTTCATCCACTTGAATTGCCTTGGAGTGGAGCTTAGGAGGTGTGCAAGTTTGGCCGGATTCACAGCAGGTGGGATGAAATAGGAGCTCGATGACCCTCTCCGTAGTCCTTCATGGAAAACAAACAGGCCTTTTTAGCATGTCTGGATCTGCAGGTTACTTTGCTCTGAGTGTGGCCGAGAGTATGCAATAAGGGGGAACTCATATGAGGTGGCAGGGATACGTGGAGCAGAAACAAATACCAAATCTTTCAGAAAAATCGAGCCCTTAGTGGGTATGAGGGTTGAATAAATGGACTAAGCAGAAGCGCGTGTGAATGGGTGGAGGGCGGAAAAAGCATGACTTTCGTGGTTGCATTTGCCATGGCATCAAAGAAGAAGAGGACAGCTTTGCAGAAGTAACTCCCGAGCCTTAGTATTTCTAAATGACGTCGCCAATCTTGGATAAGAACAAATCACCGAATGGCTCACTTGTGGTCCCTTAAAATGCTTTTGATCGCTCCATAGAACAGCCTCGAGCTTGATTAAAAAAGGCTGCATGGGCAATTTTTTGTGACTTTATTAAAATCCCTCAAACGAGCATGAAAAGGGATGCATGTGGACGTGTGTGTTTGTGTGTCTGTAGATGGGTTAAAGAACGGAATCATGAATGGAATGGAAATAAGTGAGTTGGAGGAATAAGACAAAGCCATGAGTAGATGAACAGGAAAGAGAGGAAGAAAGCCAGAGAAGGGAGCTATCTGGTACTGTAAAACGAGTCGTGCTTCCATCCAGCCTAGGCTAACGAAGCGAATAGTGCATTGTGATGGCAAATGGACGGTCCGTTTTCCTCGTATTGAGTACGTGCGTGACAGGATGTGTATAATTCCGGCTGAAAAGTGAATTTTATCAACATGTGTTGGTTTGTAAAAGCAAGATCTAGGACTGCAAGGCGATGGAATGGATAGAAATGAGATGAATGGATGGATGCGTGGAGAGATGGATTGATAGAAGAGGGATGCATCAATCCAACTAGGTTACGTGTTGAGGAGAGCCTGAGAAGTCCGCAGATAGGCACAGACGTCCAGAAATGGACAGTTAGAAAGAGGAAATGAGCATGAAAACAGATACGTTGGCGATGCGGGCTAAGTGTATGTGCAAATTCATTCACTCCTCCAGCCAGGTGTGCTAGCCACTGCTGCATAAAGTGAACCAAGTGGAGAAAACTTCCCTATACCACCATGGTCAGAGTAACGTGTGAGTAGGTGCATGCTCGCAGCAGGCAGATGCGTAGTGCTACCATTTAAGGCAATCTCAGAATTAACCAACAGTCACTTTTATAAGCGAACGTAGAACAACTTCCTCTCTATACCCACAAGCTCATAAGAACTCAATATTCTCATTTCAAAGCAACTAAAATAAAGCCTTCTGCTTTAAAAAATGATCCTCTCAGGAGTGTACTACTTCTAGGAACACAGACCAAGGAAATGCGGCTTATCCAAACCCACGGTGTTGGCGAGAATCGACCCACCAAGCCACACCGCATAGTGTTGCATTTTGTGTGAAACCACGTTCGCCTCTATTCGAGTAGGTTAAAAAGGCAAAAAGGAGCTTTCAGTTACCACAGCAAAGCTTCTTTAACCATTATGTCCTCACATCTCTCAATTAACGCTATTCAGCGGTAAACAATTGGTGGGCTTGAACGAGGAGTCAGTGGGATCACAAGTTTAACTACTGACAACGGATATAAGTAGGCCGGCCACACATCACTCATCCATCTACCCCTTAGTTTCCCTGCCATCTCCAGCCTTGCACCCACAATACTCTGGACGCCTCGTTGAATACGACGACTCAGGTTCTGAAACATAGAACTGTCTCTAGAAAGCACTATGTTCTAAATGCGTGGAATGGACAAAGGTAGCACACTCACAGCATGGAGACCACGTTGAGCATCGCTGAGAGATTTTTGGATTGTCCCAACAGCAGCAATAGCCAAACCGATCACCTCATTGCAATGCTGATTGAATTAAAATAAAATGAGGTGTAGAAATGGTGAGTATTGACACGACCTGCAGCCGCGAGTATGGAAAGGTAGGCAGCAAAGTGGGAGGAGGAGCTTACTTCATAGCTAATGTCAAAGGTAACAGGAGGATGTTTGGAATGCTCAACGGCATCACTGATAGTGAAACACTTTTGAGGCGCTGAGTCTTTTTTGTAGTTCCTTAGTCACGTCCAAATACATGCAGCAATAGCTGTACAACAGAGAAGGAAGTCTAAAACACACCAGATCTTGCTAATCTCAAGCTCATTGCTTCCTCAAAACTAATTTCCACGCGTTGTGACTGACTTGGGTTTTCGCCACTCAGGATCAGGCATAATTACTTCACTTCTGCAAATTGTCCGCTTTTATGATGAAACTCAAAGACTACTTAATTGATGGGGAATGTTATTTCCTTTCCTTCTTTCACCTTTGCTGGTCCCGCTGTAGGTTTTTAAAAGATAGATGATAAGATTCGATGTATCGTTTAAATGCACT
This sequence comes from Taenia crassiceps, assembly GCA_023375655.1. Lineage (NCBI taxonomy): Eukaryota > Metazoa > Platyhelminthes > Cestoda > Cyclophyllidea > Taeniidae > Taenia > Taenia crassiceps. Next base: position 325,325 of record JAKROA010000016.1, read on the forward strand.
GACAAATACGACCGTACAGATTATACACCTGCTGTACATTGCTTGTATCAATTTATACTAGCAGCCATCTGGTCCTTCTGCTTAAACTTCTAGAGTGTTTCCTAGTACCACGACGTAAGAATAGACGCGCAAGGTCGATTTCTTCGAAGCTACTATAAGCAATTAAGAATGATTTGGCTCACTTCAATGTACAAAAATAAAAATGTCACTATACAATAAACCTGCTTAGACTGCGGGTAATCGGAGGTGCTGCAGTGTAATTATTCGTAAATATGGGGCGAGCATGAAAATCACGCGTATCAACAACTGCAAAACAGCTTCAAGTTTATTTGAAAAAAAATACCTCCCATCACACAAAAAAAGAAGTAAATAAATTTTATAGATTCAAATCTATAAAATTTGTGTTACTGCTGCTAACTCACATTCGACACCATGTTAAATCTAGCATTTACTATGAGCAAGCAGCGTTTACTTATTGGCTTCATTTAAAGAATGGCAATGTACTTCGCTTTACGCGTGTAAGAGCTTTTAAAAATTATAAAAGCTGTTAGTTTGATTAAAAATTTGTCAATTTTACGGCAAATTTTTATTTTTGCTGAAAGTCGTTTGTTTGTTTAAATCATCCTAGCGGGCGGCCCTCTTGCTCTTTTGCGTGGGCTTTGCGTGCTTTTGTGTAAGCTGCGAAGGTTCTTGTCTTCTGTCAAATTTGTCCTTTTTGGCTTGTTACTTTCACTATTGTCGCTCGTCTCACCTTGTGATTATGAATCGTCAGCTGTCTTCGCGGTCGAGGAAGCAGCGACTTCCTTGCGACCAAAATGTGTCCACATTTTTGCAACCTAACACAGATTTTGAAGCAGATTATGAAGGCAAAGAAGTCTTCGAGGGTGCTCCCCCCAAGAAGGCTAATCGTCTTGTCAGTGGATCTCGGAAGGCCTCTGATGCCAGAGACCGACAAGCTCAAATGGATCACAACGAGCAGGAGCGCGGTCGCCGTCGCGAGTTGGCTATTATTTACGAAATGATTCGCACTTGTATAACGGAAGAGGACATTCGCCGACATCTCGATGGCGCCGGGAAGTGTCCAGAGAAGCTATCTTACCCTCAACTTCTGCAGATATCTTGTGGCATGATCGAAGACGAAATCCATGATATGGCTATTTATGAACGCCTCATAAAAGAGATTGACATTCTTGAAAACGAATGCATCAAACTTGGTATCCCCATAACTGATAAACCTCATGTAGTCTCGCCCATGCAGCGTCATCAAATCGTCGCTGGTGTGGTTGAGGCTGTGCTGCGGGAAGATAAAGCGTAAGTCAGATTTACGATATTATCCTGAAATTTACATTAGAGCCCGGAATCACGATGGCGACTATGCAGTGTCTCAGCGGGAGCGTGCTCTCGATGCACATCGAAGGCTCACAGAGCTGCTAGGAGATGAATCACATCCGCCGGCTCGTGTACCATCTTTTAGCTCATTTGCACCCTGCGAATCTCGGGAGTCCCGTTCTTGTGAGAATTTTCGGCGAGCTGCGCGCCGTAATAGTCGTAAAATTGCACAGAAACACGCCCTCCGAAATCTTCCTATGGCCACCTTTGTTTCCCCCCTCCCACCCCTCCATGATTCGTCCCCCTATCCGTTAGACCAAGACGATTTCGAATTCCCCAACCCCCACCAACGTCGTTTTGCCCTAGTATCATCCACCTCCCCTCCGTCAGCCTACGTCCAACTTCCGAATGTCGGTCCGGTGCTCGACGGCGAAACCTACAGTCCTCCCATGCCTCGAGAAGATAGAACTGCGCCTTCGGTGGACCAGGAGATCGTGGATGAGTTCTTTGCATCTTCGGTGAATGTCGAGTCGAATTTGGATGATGCTGACATAATTGGTTGTACTGGTCCGGGTGATCTCGATGACTATGCCTTCGATACCCTCTTTGATGTAATCGCAACTGAACCTATGGATGATTTTGCTAAACTGCCTTTTCAACAGTAATGTCTATTTGTTTTAGATGTCGAATTAATATTGCTAAACATTTATTAAATGAACTGATCAAGTCGTGTAATCTTGAGCCTTACTGATGGACTCATAGCCTGTATTTTGAGGGCGGAAACGCGGTGCTGATAGTGCAAATTTCTGAAGGGATTGAATTAGACAGTTTGTTCAGTAGAGGTTTTGAGGCGGCGTACCCTTTGCGCCGTGAGATGGTTTTCTCTCTTTCGGTTTGCTATTTTGGCACGTTTTGCCGGTTTGAGGTCTTCCTTTAGGTTACCATTCCCCTTTTGGAGTAAATTTTCCTTGAAAAATTCATCTGACTGCTGGGTTTTTTCTTTTTCTCTCCTGATGTGGTGATCGCATTTCGCCTTTTAATTTTTCTAGCTTTGCTGTTAGTGCTGTTTTACAGATTTTGGTGACCTCTTGGAGGTTGTCACGCTGTTTACGCGTGAATGGGGTCAAGTCTGCTACTACCGTCTTAAATTTTTCTCCCCATGTCTATTATGCATTTTGGGATATCGGGAACGTCTGCGTCGCTACGTCCTGAAGTCTTCCTTTCCTCTTGACAATTTGCCCAACGGCAATCAGCTTTGGTTTCACTGTTTCACCTTGTCTTTGATCATGTTTACTCTAATCTATTCGAGCTTCAGTTGTGCTGGAGTGTTTTTATGCTTTGTTGTTCGACCCGCTTGGGGTCATTAATGCCCACTTCCGCGTCTTTCCTTGCACTAATTTGTTGCCGTTTAGGTATGATTCAACTTTCCGGACAACCTTCATTTCCTGGTCACTTCGATCACCGATTTCTTGCTGTTCCACTCAGCGCTCGGCTGTCTCATTATGCGAATGGTCAGAAAAATCGAAAATTGCTTCTTGTTTAAATGTCCTCTTTTTCAGGATGTGGATGACAAATGCTTTGACTGATTCGTCTCCGCCTTTCTTTTCCACTTTTCAAACATATTTGACTGCCTTTATAGGGGAATAGGAGACTTCTCGGGCGAACTTTATTGGCATCATAAATTCCTGTGGCTTCTTGTTGCCCGCTTTTCCCTTCGATAAACTTGATTGCATAGCTCTCCCTCCCTATCGTTGATTACCCTCCGAGGTGGGAAATTCACGGTGGTTTTCCTCGAACGCATTAATGCTTTGATGGACACAGTAGCAGCTTCAGGGTCGCTTATGGGTACTTTCCCTCCCCTCCCATGTTTAGAGATCCCCTTTTTTTCTTGTCCGATGTGGCTCTTCTGGACCCCTCCTGGTGCAACTTTCTTTTACGCCTCTTAGCTTTCCGTGACGGCAGCAGTGGAGAAGTGCTTTGGAATTCACTTGTTGAATTCCATTATTCTTTTCACCAACTTTTTGAAAGTTTTGTGCTTTCAGTTCGTTCTTTTGCCCTCATCTCCTTTGTTTGCCGGCTATGGCGTAGATTGTGTGCTGGGCCCTCATCTTCTTGGCACCGCCATTGTGGGTAGGCGGGCTTTGAATTAGTCAACAGCTCGGGTGGCCTCGTGTACACCCTTCTACAATCATTTTGTGACGCCAGATATGTACGCCAAATGCTTTTAAGAACGTGTCTTGGTGATTGTGGTGATCTGGAAGTTGATGTGGAAATACAAAAAAACGCCAATTGTCTTGGTATTTCAGTGTTTTCTTTAATGTTGTAACTTCTGTGCGCTGTGGCAATGATTTGATGCCTCCTAGAAGACCATCAGCCGCTTTACGCATTTTTTGTCTTAAATGTTCTTCTCCTTTGCACTAGCTCACCTGCCCTCTCCGCTCAAAAGCGGGTGGCGATTTGTTGCTTGGAGGTTTGACTACTATTTGTACATTTCAAATCCATTGTTATCTGTAAAGGCCCCGGATCATGCGATCATGAAAACGTGTCAAACTTGTATCATACGCTTATTTACTAGTCCATTATGGTACTTTACTTCTCTTTCGTTTCACATGAAATGGGGTAGCTGGAACTCTGATAATTCTACTTATAATTAATAAGTACCAAATGTGTATACCTTTTCGAAAAACACTTACTTTAATCCTTCCATTGCTGCTTTAAGTAATTCTGCCATTTAGATGACCAGCAGAGGGACAAGAAGAGAAATATCGCATTTAGAGAATTGCTTTTGTTTGCGCATATACGCTTTAGCATTGAAAGTCGTGATTCTCATTGCAGGCACCTGTACAATCTACTTTTTTAAAACCAGGCCCTCTTCAACTTAAGAGCATATGAGTAGTTAGACTGCAGAATGTTACTAGAGCAAGCAATATTTTCAACTGATTTTGTGAGTTTCCACTGTTTTTCTATGCAAAAAGGAAATACTTATTTGCTGTTGCATCCTATTTTATTGTAAAAACGAGGGCTCCCGCAAATCAGTGTCTTCTTTCTGCCTCCGCTTTTGTTGAGTGTCACGTGGAGTTTAAACGCTAATCTGCTGCTTGAATTTCACTAAATAAGGCGGCTTATAAATTAGGGAAAAGAACTACGTGGAAATATATCTCGTCTATCGATAGGTGGTGGATGGCAGGCAGTTGAAGAAGTAATTACAGAAAGCATTTTTAATATTGCATTTACCAAATTGGTCCCCATCTGAAATTCTGTAGGCGCTCCTTCAGTAAAATAGATGATTGCTGCATTGGATTATGCTTTTGTAGGATTTCTGGGCTCTGAATGCCTTAACCTCCTCCGTGCTTACTTGGCAAGCGATTGCACAATGCAAAGGAGGCGTAATGCCAGAACACAACGACACCTTCCCTTTTCCCCTTCTTCCATGTCAAGGAATAAGCCATCTCACGATGCGCTCGCATTAGGCGGTCCTGGGTTGCTTCGTCTCTTTCTCCAAGAAGCCATCTTCAACATGCTCCGACTGTGTCGAATTGTGCGGCGTCGATCTTAGCAGTTACTACTCGACGTTTAACAGCAAAGTTTCAGTTAACCCTTTCGCTAATAGTAGACTATTGAGGACTGCGGTTTCGCAGACTTAGTTGCATCCTAAACGTGTGAGGTAGGTGGTCAGTGGGTTGGCCTTTCATTCCGTCAGTAAATGTGCCAGACTTACTCATCTCGGGTTAGCCAGTCATTGGGCATACAGTTCACAACAATGTCAGGAAATACAGAACAACTTTAACGGCCTCTGTCATCTGGTAATACATCTGGGCGGTACTCAGTTGTTTGGCTTCAGCTACAAATTTTGTTTTGTAGGTGAAAGCAAACAAATTGTTCCTTATTCAGTGCTAACAAACTTTGTAAGTTTCTTTTGGTGCACTGACCAATGGGAAATTGCCAATCTTTATGACAAAGAATAGAGGAACTGAGTGAGCACGATTTATCGGCCTTCGGCGTTTCCTCCCCAGAATCAACGTCTCATGCCACCTCCTAGAGATTTTTGTTCTACCCCAAAGAAGGTAAAGTGGACCTCAACTTCTCATAAGTGGAGTTGCTACCCTGTTGATCGAAACCTACTAGCGATTTGACCTTTTATGACCTCTGACTGATGCATTCCCGCCTGGCCTACTGAGTGAACTGTCAATTGGTTGCCACTTGGCTGGTGCTCCAGTTGTCGAAATATAAACCGAAATATTTAAAAAAAAATTGGGCAATTTGGAAGTAAGGAATGTTTAACTATGTCTGAAGCATTTCCAGACTTTATGTGTCTTCTGCAGGAATTGCCCTCATACCATTCATGGGAATGGGGTACTTGGCCAAAACAAGACTTACTGCCATCATCAGGGTTATCGCCTCCCACTACTTGCAGACACTCACCACCAAATAAAAAAATAGAAGTTGGCGAGAGGGAAATGGCCCGCCTTAACAAATTGCTGTGTGCTGCTCTTTTGGAATGCCGATCGGATCGGCTGCCTTATTGGTGTAAAGTAAGTGCCACTATATTTCAGGCTCTTATACCCCACCTCCTCATTCGACATGAATTTATGTGGAGGCTTTTTTGCAAAAAAAAACGATGCTAAAGTGCATTTGCACTGCAGTTTACGCTTGCCCATCCTGTCCTACTGCTCAGCCACCGCAACGATAGCCTGCCTTATTACTAATGCTCTCCTATTTTTTTTGCTTTACTCTCTACTCTGTAAGTCGTAGAGAAAAGCCTCTCACCTGTATGCGATTTCGACTACACCGAGGAGAGGGTTTGTCAACCAAGTCGTCCAGTTGGTCGAATGTCTACATCGAGTTGGCGTTGGGTTCCCAGGAGGCGAGCTGTTGTTCGCGTTGCATGGGGAGAGTACAGAGGAGGGAACGCCTTGAAAAGTCGGTGCTTACACATGCGCTTGTGGAAGGCCATGCACATTAACACACACACACACACACACACACACACACACACACACACAACAAAAGTAAGTGGCCAATCGGAAGTGAGACCTGCTTTATGCGCGGACTATTTAAATGGCGTGCGGAGGTAGGCAAGCTCATCAAAATTGAAGGGATGGAAAATTCAGGAAAGATAACATTTCCCTTTCTTCTTATTGTACTACTTCTTCTTGCCCAAGTACCCTCTTGGGGTGAGTGTTGGTTTTGTATTTTTAAAGCTACTTAGCCATTCGCGAGTAATTTCATTTTTAGTAAAACCAAGTCATCAATTCACGTGTCAGCCTATCTATTGAATTGTTAATCTGTGTACTGCTCAGTTCAAACTTCCCTCAATTCCATATCCATTTCTCCATCTAGCCGTCCATCTACCAAACCCTTCATTTATATCTTGGGTGTTATTTTACGTTTTTCATGCGCACACAATCCCTGATTAAGGCAGTCATAGTGGCCAGATCTGTAATACACTTGCAGTTGGTAAATAAAACTTTAGAAATTAGAAGCTTAGTTGATCGGCACTTCATTTCTTTAAAATAGCATAATCAAACCTTAAAGTTACATAAATTCCCTCTATTTTTTCCCAAATCTTCCCTCTTGTTATTTTAAAAACCAAACTTTGTATACTGCCTCAGGTGTTGTCCATACATACCGCTAAACCCACCCTGATGCCTAAGTATCTTGCAAATAAATCATCAGAGTATTAGTTGATTCTAATGGAAAAATAAACCATGCAATTTCAATACTTTTGGTTGTCGACAGGTGAGAACGGAGCATCAATGTTGCGCAGGTTCTTTGAATAACTACAGTTAAATATGATCAGATAGGCTATAACACCCCCTCCTCTCTGCGGGCTAATTTGGCAGGTTTTGCAAAACCCAAAGCACCGAAGATCACGCAGAGCACATGGCAACGTTTTCTCTCTCTCGCGGATAGCATTCTGCGTACCAATGAGACAATCCAAGTGCTACCGGAGCCGCATTTTCTTTCCCTCAAACTGGAGTCTATTCATCCGGTGAATTTGCAGAAATGCCGTCATTGGGTCGCCTCCAATCCCAATTGTCCTGCTAAGGGAAGCATTAACTTTGAGTGCACCTTCACCTCGCGCATGTTTGATGCCCAACTACTGCAACACGTGAGTTTGTTTCCGTGTCTGAATTGCTAAGGCTTGAGGGGCAGTGGTTTGGTGATGCGAGGTACAGGAGACTGTCTAGTGCGGGATGATAGAGCTTTCCCGCGTCTTCGGGAACTAAGATTAAAAGTTCTTCCCTTCCTTATACTTGGAAGAGATTTAATGAATGATGTAATTTAAGTGTGAATTGCTTCCTCTTTCTATCAAAGACTTGATAACTCCAACCGGCTAGTGTCTTAAGGATAATTGCGTATATCGGAAATGGGGAGCGGGCCTTGAGGTTAGTGGCGAGTTTCATAAAACCAAGTTCACTATATTGTTTTGCCAACCTACACTAAATGGCTCCAACTATTTCTTCAAGTTGTAGGTGATTACAGCATGCCTTAATCCACTTGTGGCATTCCAACCACACACTCACCTTCTTGTCCAGTACAACTTGTCCAAAGATTATACCACTCATTCATTTCGCTATCCATCGAAATATCTAAGACCGGTAATATAAACTGGGGCTCCAGGTGATAACCTTTCCTCTCCTACAATTCAATCCTTCGTCCATCTCGTGTCTATCCATCCGTCTCCGGATGCGTGTATCCTTTCAGACATTCCTTTCTTGCATTTGACCATCCATGTAGTCTTCAATCCTCTGATCTAATCCTCTTCCAGCCTTTGGAGGAGTTTTATGCTGTGCCTTTTAAGTCACTTAGTCTCTCACTCATCCTAATACACGTTCACATTTTTCCGTCTTATTCGTTCCCTCTATTTCTCTAGTCGCTGATACACGCCACCTTCACTCTTTATCTGCTCAGTTCATTTTTTTCAAGTTACGGATAATCTAAACTTTCGTGTTATGATACTCAAGCACTTTTTATCCCTTCAACCTCCACCCATCTATATACATTTGGCCGTCCTTTGAATTGCCTCGCCTTTAGATGCTCTCCAAACACTTCTCAGACCTTCCGCACATCTAAGTCACTCTTACTAGTGAAATTGTTTACCAGAGAGAGAAAGAAGGCTCTTTAAATCAGCTAATATCGTAACGTACTTTTGGATATGTTCACGCATGGGGTGTGGGCATAAGTGTTTATGCGGCCATTAGCAGCAACTTGCATCCCTCGCCTCCACACACACTTTGTTCGTCCTTTTAGTATTTGAAACTGCTGTCCACTTTGTTCTGTACTGTACTATACTGCACTATACTGCCTTCCATCCAAAAGTATATTTTAGAGGTGGCATAAACTACTCACAAAGTTATTAGTAGGAGCACCTCTGTCCTATGTGCTATAAATATGGTACTTCAAATTTTCTCCTAATCTTCTGTATTACCGCCCAATTCCAGACAGAGTTGGACGTACTTGAACAAGAAATGGAGCGAGCTATTGGCAGAAAGTATTGTTTAGATCGTACGTTGATTTTACGCTACGCCTTGACGAAATTTCAACTCTAATGACGCCAAAGCTGTCCCCTTTCAGATTGGCGTTGAACTGCTCCAGAGTACCTTCATCTCATGCATCATTTCGTACCAATAGAGCCACTGAATGGAATGTTTAGCCTAAAGTGGTTATACAGAGCCGCTCATTGGTATTCACTACTTCTTGTTGTTTTCTCCTCCACTACCTGTGGCTAGCGCAGCCGTAAGGTCGATATCACTCCTTCCTTGCAGCGTCTCATAGCGTCCTCTAGATGGACGCCTTCAAGCATAGCTCCTCCTTATCCCGAGCGGACGTGAGTGCATGTGACTTCAATATTCCCTCCGTAGTAGGGCTTTTTAAATAAAAACGCCTTAAAGGCTTAAGCTAATGGCTGGATTCCGCTGAAATTGAATATACTTAGGGTCCTCTTTGAAGGACGAAGGAATTATCAATAAACACGACCTAACTACAACACCCCTCTGTTATGGCTGTCTTCGAAACTTGTTAAGATGAAGATTCATGTGCAAAACTAAACAAGTATCCCTCTTCTACGCAGCGACCATTGGAATGGGGGAACTTTCGCGTGAGTGTGGAGAACAAGGAGATGATTCGTTACCGTCAACTGCAAGGCTCCCTGAAGGGCGCCATGGTGGAGTGCTGTGAATCCACTTGGCGCAAGGAGCCGATTGTATTTCCCTACCTCTTCAAGGTTCACATTGAACGAGTGGCTCGATGCAGCCTGACTCAACGCTCTGAGCTTCAAATACCCGAGGCCAAGAATGCTGAAGAGATGCGTGATCTTCTGCGTGATTTCCTCAACTCCTACTTTCGAATATACCTCTCGGAGTACTTCTACTCACCACCTTGTTAAGGCTAGCTTTCTCATCATCCTCTAGTGCAAGGGACTCACATCTCCCTGTGTGTTCACGTGTCTATTCCATCTGTACAAGGCAACCGTCAGTCAATGTAATGACGGCAAAACCCTCTTTTTCTATTGTTTAAACAACACGCGCCATTTATGTCTCACCCTATCGGCGTATAGCAGGTTCGCATGTACGCCGAATAATGAATAAACACATGGATAATGGAGGTGCCTTCTAAAATTTGGGTTCTCGCTTTCTCATGTCTGAATTTTGCGGTGATGTTTCGAAATTGTGATAGGGTTGGGACTAAAGGAAGGCGCAGTGATATTTGACCTTGAGAGGGAACTTAAGCTAATCCGTGCCACTTTTTAAAGATGGACCGCCTTAAGAGAATTATCCAGGCAGCTGCGAAAGATGCTGCATCACTTCGTTACATTACAGAGGCATCAAATCATCCATGTAGCATGCATCTATGAATTTTATTTGTTTAAATATTCTGTTCATCCCAGACTTGAGCCTTCGGCTATTCCAATTAACTTTCAATGGACGGGTGACTTTAATCCGCCCTGGAGCTTTTCATTCATGCCACCAACCTCCCTCCATCCATATTCACAATTCATCCCACATGCAACCATCTGCCCATTTTAATCTCTATCCGTTGGTCCTTCCGCCCGTTATTTTCTGTAACAACCCACCTATTCTTCCATTAGTAGGTCTTCGTCCTGTACCGATCCAGCCATCCATTTGTCCTTCTACTCATTCACTTATCCAGCCAAGACTCCACAGCGCATCATTTGATTCGTCCGTCTACACCGTATCCCTCCGTTCATGCATCTACCCATCCACTCGTTTATTCGTCCGACTTTCTCTTATGCTTAAGCGTGTGCCTTTTTGGCTGAATTCAGTAGGCAAACCAATTTTTATTATTGCTCATTACATTTAACTAAGAATAACGTGACAATCGATTGATTCAACACAACCCAAACAAACAGCCTCGGTTACTCTTTCAGCAATTTGTTGCTGCAATTTGCATTTTAAAGGGATGTGAAGCCACATTTCTTGTATGTTATTTTAGGAACGCTTTTTGTTATCGAAATTTTATGATGTAATATTTTTCGGTTTATGCACCGACATGGCTGCTGAGGATAAATGTGGTTGCGAACGCCAGTAAAATCTACAGCTGAACGGATAAATGCTTAGGAGGCGACGATAGGTAGCTACCCTTATTAGAAAGGCTGCAAGTTATTTCTAAAAATTCTTCAAATTTTTACTTTGGCTTTAAATTTTAGAGTCGATAAAAAGTCGTCCCTTAAAGATGCGACTCTTAGGAGTCTGGTAGTAATCACTTCTGCAGTGAATAATTCATAACCTGGGATTCAGAACACTTCTATGCTCTGATATATTTTGAATCATCTTTCATTTATAAATAGGAAATTAGAAGTAATATGTCTCTGAGGAGAGCACACGCTTGTATTTCTTTCGTATGAATTAAATTTCGAAGGTTAAGGAAGGTCGTTCACCCGACTATAGGGAGAAATTTGATAGGTAATAACAAGACGAATACCTCAAAAGAGGGGGAGAATTATTTGACACACGATGACACAAGTCGCTACTATTCTAAATGAAGGACAAAGCCACAGACGATATTTTCAAAAGCGGTTTATGGCTATTGTTACACCCGAAATCTGCATAATGCCTTCTATAGAAACAATAAGTCCATTAAAGGCAGAAAATCATGGAATGTCATAATTTCATTAGTAATATAGACAGCGGATTATTATGCGTTTTAATCAATCGGAATTTACCCAACCTTACAAAGTCAGGGTTCCTGCTTTGGGTGCGTCTGTGCCTTAGCGTGGGGTTTTTCATCGTTGTACTTCTTTTACTAGAACTAAATTATCGCTGATATTATGGCAATCGTTTTACAACTGGATGCTTCTTACTCATTTATGTTGTCAAAAGAATGTACAGTGAGCTGGCGGATTGGTGTGTGATCACTTATTCTTTCTTCCAGGATGTTCTTTTATTAGTTCTGTCGTAATCTGATGCACAATGGTGGTTCTTCTTGGTATCTTTGAGTATGAACACATTCTTCTAATCATGCTCAATGTTTATCTTGTTTTGTGCTGTTTGGTTTCCGAGGTTTCCCATGATTTATGTTTATGCTCAACACATTGACGACTGGAATCTGGTAACCAGGTTCCTTTCGTCTGTGGACGTAAGCTCTTCAAGCTATTTGGGAAGGCAAATTATGCCTTAGCCGCGTATGCATACGCATAATCATATAGAATCCTTTATACATGAATTTTCTGTAACTATTTACTAAAGCGCCTATAAATCTGAATTTGAGCGTTCTGGAAATCAGTCGTCATGTGGAGTTCTGAACGATGAGTGACCTAAATTGACTTACTTAGTCTTGGTTTTTATTTGCAGGAGCGGAGGCGTAACATCGCCATTCCATTAACGTCCCAAAGCTCCTTTGTTATACTGAATTCTAAAATAGATAGCTAGAGTACTACCTATTCTTTTAGATGCCCGGCAAGGAACCTCCATCTGATGAGGCAGATGCTTTTACTGAAGCCCTTCGTCTAATCGTTCTCGCTTCAGGTGACTACTTCATCCTCACAGGAACCGTCTCTAATGTTGTCGTGGAAGCTCTCCAACGGCATTGTGAATACCTAGCTGAGGCTTTCCGCTCCCTCTTGGGTGGCTCCGTCTCTTCTCTCACTCTTTCCCGTCTCGTCGCCTCCCTTGCAGATTGCAGACTTCATCTCTCCCGCATCCTAACCTACCTCTCTACCTGTGCTCTCACTTCTAACGATCTAGGGAATTCTGATGCCCTTGCAGCCGTTGGTGCATCCAAAGCACTCTCTCTCTTCCACGCCGAATGTGAAAAACTCCATATTAATTTGGAAAACACCGCTCCCCTCCCTCCTCTCCATCCCATAATCACCGGTCAGCACATTCGTATGCAAAGAATTGATGGTTTTGTGGCCAATATGGCTACTACGGAGCAGTATTTGGAATTCACCCGGCTCCGGCAGAGGGCGCGCCTTTTGGGGCAACCTTTTGACATCTGGCTGGCGCGCGCTGGGCTCTCAATTCAACGTGGAGTTGGAGGAGCTGATGTCGTCCCGATTTTTGCCTATTTAGTCACCTTGTGTCTACGAGATGTTATTGACCTCGCTCTTGCTAATAGACAGAGGTTTGGGATAAATCTGTACTCTCAAATGACCGCAGTGGAGTTGCAACAAGCTAGTTTGGGCATACAACAGATGAGGGATTATTTGTGAGTCCGTTCGTATATGCATTATTATTTACGTATATGTCCATTTTTCTTTCTGAGAGAATAGATTTTGTGCTTCTCTTCATCTTTGTTGTCCTTACTAGGCATGGGGGTTAACTGCCTACTTTAATTTAATCAGTAGCACTGGGCACGTCCCTTGTGCCCTTTGGTTTCGCTTTTGTTGCCACACAAATGATTTAACGAAATACCTTAATAGATATGACAGAGATCAAGAGCCTTCATTGGTTTCGCCGCCAATATTCTAATGCATTTAAAGATCACATAAGTGTAAGGATTCCAAGGTCAAGGACGTCTGTCCTCTCATCCCTACACCATCCGTTTGTGGCCAATAGCTTGGTGCAGTCACCTAAATTAAACTGCCAGCGAGTATGTTTCACTGTATTTCCCACAATGCCTCATCTAATCCTTGCGCGCTTGCTGTTACTGCTATATTTGTGTACTCTTGTCACTTCCCGGCCTGGTTTTATCGTCGCAAGCACTACGACAATTTTCTTCACCAATTTATGGATAGTTGATTGCACCAAGCTGTCATACCCTGACAAGTTTCAATTCTGATCAAAAAAGGAAAAGGATTGGCTTGTGTGCAGACGTGCGTGACCAAATACAGCCAAATGTGTGTCTAGTTCTGTACTGGCGCATATGCCCAGTTGGCGATAAAGAAGAAAATCAGGTCCTAACTGTTCTTTTCAGCGGATTGCCTTAGCTCTTAGGTTACACAGGGTCATGCTTTAACATAGAGCTCCTCCAGTACTTAACTGGAGGATTGCAGATATCTATGCGGTAGGCAAGCGGGCACGAGTTGAGTTTGGAAATGATGGATGGGTTGATTGAGATAGAAATAATAGGCTGGATCTGGGGTATTCTCTGTAAAGATTATCACAAATTTTGTGTTGGTCAGTAAGAACTCACTGTTCTTTACGCGACTAGCCCTCCGGTCTATTTGTGCTGTCACCTACTTGATAGATTCCCAGCTCTCGTATCTCCCCGTGTAAAAAATTGATTGATCAGTGTTCCTTTGTCTCTTGTTGGGTCCCCTCCCTAACCCTCTGTCACAACCACTCAACACCATCTTCGGGATAATCAGGTAAATTTTATTTACACCATAAAATTCATTTAATTGTCGAACTTTTCGTAGGCGCATGTGTGCTTCCCCTTGCATGGTGATTGGCTAATTTCAAGGTCATCTGTATTATTAACGCTCGCATGCGGCCGTGCTTGTGTGTGCGTTTGTCATCATGACGAGGGTTGAGGAGGAGAGAAAAGGAAGGAGGGGATGCCAAACGAGAAGGCACAGAATGTCAGGCCGAGCCGTGACAGGACAGTGTTAATTGGCATTCACATTATTCGGCTGTGGTGGTGGTGGCGGCGGAGATGAGAGCAGGACGTAGGACTGTGTCTGCGGTGGAGACGGCGGCAGTCGTCTGGCGTCTGCAAAATCTGCTTCTGATTGGGTCTTCGATAAACTCGAACCGTCATCCGCTAGTCGATGACAGAGAATCAGTCCAGTGGCTTCTGTTGAGTTGGATAGTCGAACTAGTGTTGGATTGACAGCGTGAAAGTTTCCTCTGCCTGCGCTGTTTAACACTTCCTCATCATAGACGGTATTATTTATGCTATTACCAATCCGTGTCTTCTGTGATCGTTGTTGATGGTGTTGTTGGTGATGGTCTCCACTGGGGTCTACCATCTTGATTAGGTAAACTTTTGTCTGGTTGTAGGGATCGCTTGCCACAGAACCGATCTCGATGCTGTCGCGTTTGCCCGGATAGTAGACTGGTAGGGTGCCTAGAGGGAGTGAGGAAGGAAGAGTCGTAAATATCCTTGGCTGGACGCACATCTGGTGTATCCGCTAAGGGGATACTGACCTCATGTTAGTCCCCTTTCTAGGCCTCATCTACCCCAGAAATCTCTCTTTTTAATGCATAAACACGTTTTTACCCTTTGTATATAATTCAGAAACATTTTTATCTCAAATTTCGAACCCATATTTTGGCAAGGACTTCCAATGCAAGGGTACTGGTTTAACAAATGGGGCTCTAAAATCTCTGTGATCCCGGTTTCTTCATTGACATTCGTTCCGTGGCTCCAGTCGCCATATCATGTGTTAACTGCAAATCCTTTGTCATTTGCCGTGAAGAGTATCTCCGATGTGCTGTGTGGTTGGTTTAATCAATCATTTTCGCCAGAATGAAACAATGAGATGGTGGGGACATCTTGGCACCAAGTTATTCGTGTTGCCTTGGTGTTACCTCCTTTTTTTACCTGGCCACCCTATGTGATCAAATGGGAGTTTGCTAGCTTGTTTAATTAAATTAACGTGGACTACAGATACTACTGAAGTGTACGCCATTTAAGTAGTTGCCAGTTTATTTTTATACCATGGAAATTCCATCCAGCCTTCTAACACCCACTTCCTCAATCCTGAGGCAATTCAGACGGTAAATCAGTAGCAATGGGGAATGACGAATGAGTGCACATTCGGTGAGGCTGGTGGGGTGATTTGCGTCTGGGTGAATTAAGCCTTTTTCTACTGCGGAAGGTCAAATCGCTGCATTTAGGAGGGCCTATTCCAACACCAACAACTCAACAGAAGTGATTAAAAACCACTATCACAATTATTTTTGCCCAACGATTTGAGCCAATAAGAGCCTTCATGACACTACTTAAAGGCAGCACAGGGACTGTGTTGTCAAGACGTGAGTAGCAGGAAGGACTATTTAAACCCTTTCAACAATTTGTCATTTTGAGTTCTGTGCTATTTGTCTCTCCACCATTAAGATGCAACCCTGATCCTGCTTGATAGCGAGCCCAATGTGTGTTTTGCGGGGGAAAAAAATTATTCCATCTGTGATTCTTAACGTTTCATCGCAGTGAGAAATCGCTACCGCAGAAGCAAAGTTCAACATTGGTCGCTTCAAAATAGCTCTGCAACCTACCTGAAAGGGAGACAGGAAAGGGATTTGATGTCCCAGTATCCGAAGACGACGCAGTTGACAGTGTTCCAGGTGGTTGCTGTGCTAAAAGCTTGACATTAGTTGCCTCACTAAGGGAGATATTTCGTGTATAGGCAGGCAATCCCCCGCTCTCCGACTGCTGATCCACCTGGTAGGGGGTGAAGAACGTCGGTGGCGGTAGCGGTGGCGGAGGCGGTGGCAACTTCAACCCATAGGGGACTTGGCTTTGAGGCGCCTGGCTGTGATGATGACACTTAGTGATGGGTGAATCATCCGAAGCAGGCTCGAAGCAGAGGCATCGACCCAGACAGTGGTCAGGGCTTTCTTGTTGGAGAGAGTCTGCAAGAAGAAGCGAGTTCAAATTTATGCGAATGTGGTAAACGTTGAGCTCTGATGAAGTGGAAGGACAGTCGAGTTTGCCCTCTCCTTAATGCATAATTGCAGGGATCGTAAGCAGAAATCGACGAAACGCAAATGTTTCTTATTTATGCCCCTCGATATTTAAATGCTTTAACCATCTTAGAAAAAAAATTTGGCAGTACTGGTAACACAAGAAAGTTGTAAAGGCGATTTCTCCACCAGATAATGCGTTTCGTTAACTCATCGAATTTGCGTGCTACTTATGTAGTTGCAAGAGTAGCATATCAGGGTCCGTAGCAATGTTACTAACCTGCTCAAAGAATGGTTGAATAAGGGTAAGTCCTTTGAATCAGCTATGCGAGAGGAAATAGCCTTGATACTGGCTACGGAGTAAACATTTTTGCTGCACGCATTTTACCCACGAACAATGGCAGTATTGTAAAACTGCCAAGTGTTTGCACTTCTTGTTAGCCTAGAGATGCGTCAAATGCATAGTCGATGTTTTTGACAAATAAGTCCCGAAAGTTAGCCTCATGTCCTACTTGGAAGAGTTTTCAGTAGCAGTGCGGACTTTGACGGAGGGACAGGTGTGCTCTGTTTGCTTTTTCCAAACAAATAAGACATTAAGAGGTAGATGATATTAAAAATGGTAGAGAGCAGAAGCAAATCAAGTTGTTGTTTGAGGGAGCGTCGTTTATCTAATGTGCTCGCCAAGTTTTCAGTGCATTACCCTCCCCATTCGCCAGTTTACTTTTCTCAAAATGGAAAAAAAAGCAGTTCTCACCTACAGGCACCATTTCTATGCATATAGACTATTTTTATCTTTGTTTATAACGCTGTTTCGTTATAAATAATCAAGTGGAAGCAAATGGTGCATGCTACTGATAACTGTTTAAGTCGATGTAATTGATGCTATTTCAATTGTGTGGGTGATTACTAAAATTTACTTCCATTAAGTGGTAAACAGGCTTTCGCATGCCCTACACCACTGACTGCAAGCCTTAGATGCTTTCACCAATAAGTAACTCAATTTCCCACCTATCCTCGGAGTATTTAAAGATCTTTTATCCAAACCTCATGCGGGCATGGGCAGCGAGGTCGTTTGCGTTATAAGGGAAAGGTTAAGGCAATACCGAAACCACAAGTTGTGGAAATAGGCCTTGCTTTCGGTATGACAATTGAGAAGTAAGTCCAATTTACTCGCTCCTTTCACAAACACACACACACACACACACAATGACTAATGCCAAAAGAAGCTGTGGTTTCTTTTTTGTGCTAATATGCGACCTACCTTCCTCCGAGGAGAAAAAACCGAGCAAATTACTGGCGTTGACCGCTAATGGTTTCGGTGCTGGGAGGAGAAGTGTGACAGTAAGGGGCTGGAAATCATGCACACAAGTCCCACATTTATTTGGGCAGAAAAGACGGACTAAAGACTGAGGCATCGACTCAGCTCAGATACGACACTGATGATGTAGTCATTAAACCAGCCTGACAGTTGCAGTCTGTCGTGTATGTGTTCAGTCAGTCGGCAATAGGATAGACGCTGATGTGGTTGGATGAATTCATGGAAGACCAAGGTAGCAGCCACCAACAGGCAAAAGATAGTGGATTTTAGACAGGGTAACATTCAAATGATGACGAGAGCAGCCGTTAAATTATGAGGCACTTTAGGCAGTACAACTAATTTGCATCAACAACATCACCTGTTCGGCATGCCGTCTTCAACCAGACAAATCCGACGCTTTCATTCGCCAAGCTATGTGATCCCCCTGATTACCACCTGATCATCGCATAACATCGTCTAAACAACGGCTAGATAAACAAATTGTTATTTTGGTAGGACTGGAATGCACCTTTATAAAAGTCGAAAATTGAATTAAATTTGTTTGAACGAGCAACTTCTAATTGTGCATGTCTTGGAGGAATTTACAAATCCTCGCAAACTGCACTTCTGGAAGCTTTGGGGAGCCTGATTGGTGGCAGCGGCAAGTGAACCCAATTTCAAAGTACCACCGCTCTGACTTCCAATGATGAATGTAGAACTTAGCTGGATGGTAGCAGGGCATCTCCCACCGCCGAACGACTCTATCGAGCCTCCTGACACAAGGGCTGCAAGTGACGCTCACTTTTGGCAACTAATCCAGACCCGACTTCAGCTGGAATGCTATTAGTAAAGGAGCTGTTTGTGGTATTTATTAAAGAAGGTCAATGTTATGAACACACAACCCCAGTTTCACTTTCATGTGGGCTAGAGAGAACCAGAATAGATGCACGCCTGGACAACAGTAGGATGAGAATAGGAGGACTAGGAAGAACAAATGTGATTTATTATCCTTATGGGCCTCTGTCCTTTATTAGGAATTTTTAATTCCTAGGCTCATTACAGAGCCTCCTTCCTTCTTGATCAGGATAGGGACAATATGCTTCGCCCCTCCGGATAGGACAAACCTTCTGGCCTAATCGACTCGGCAAGATTGCATCGGTGACGCTGGAGTCAAGTATCTTTTAGTTGAGTGCAAATTCAATAAAAATGCTTCTGGCCGGCATGTGAATCTTTTAAAGTACGACTGCCTAATAATGGTGGAGGTCGGAGGTTGACCAAGGAAGCGCTAAGAACGAAGCTTGAATGAGGGGAGGGATTATGCAATGCTTCGTTAATTTGTTCAACCCTAGACATGCTTGGACGGACAATCGGAACTGCGAAAATTGCACCTTAGCTCGGTGGTATAGCCTCCAGTTTACATTAGTGGCCTTCTATGCCGTCTGGAAGGCTCTGAGTTCTGCACGCAGTGCCTTCCCATCGGCCATGGGACCCCTCACAGAAGTGCATGTATTTCATTGCCAAAGGCATATCAAAAGATACGAGAATAAAATCCCCTCTAGCACAGTAATTTATGCGCAATGAAAAAGGTCGTTCTGTGATATTTTGCGGATAAAATATCTTCTTAATAAATACAAGGTGTGAGGGTGTGACCTTTATTCGGTTTAGTCGGTTCTGCTTTGTAGCCTAACAGGAGGAAATATACTAGTATGGAATGTCAAATAGTAAAAAACACTCACAATTAATACTATTTGCCATCATTTGACAAGTGTTATGTATTAACCCGCTAAAATTTTTTAACCAACAAAAAAAAACATTTAAACTAATGGATTTATCCTATGATTTCTGATTATTTCCACGTAAAGTGAAAACACTGAGGTGTGACGAGTGTGCAGCATCATTTTTAAAATTAAACTTACTTTAAAAATTCACCATTAGCGTCACAGATGTGTAAGGCCTAGATTTTCATGCCCACACCCACCGTCACAAATATGTGACGGGCTCTTTATCAGCTTACTGCAACTGTCCGTACCAAAACGAATGGCTGCAGCAAATAGCCACGAAATCCACTTAACCTTTGAACATATGAGCCTTTTTGCTAGCTCTTAGCCAACTGCAGTACTGTTATTTTTTTAAGAAACAAGTACTGGTGAAGCATTCGATCTGTAGCGGTCAGTGTCCCTCCGAAGCTCCAGTAATGAACGCGTTGTCGCTAGGCGATAGGCCTCATGTCTTGATTCTCTCAATCAGCTCTTTCAGAAATTGGGTTTCTTTAGGACTTTTAATTCCTTGGAAACCTTTTGGCGAACTACCAAGGCGTAACTGGTATGATAGTAAAAGGACTAAATGAATTGATTAGGTTGGAAAAAAAATGACACAAAATCACGCAAAAACTCACCAAAATAACATTTTGTCAGAGCGCATCGAATGGAAAGAGCAACGCTGAGAAGAATGGCGACCACAGCGAGGGCAATTAAGGCCAACACGATTTCCGGACGCACTTGGGAAAGCACTAGAAGGAGGAGTTGGAGAAAGAAAAAAGCACTTCTTTTGAGGCGTCCTTCAAAGTGGTTAAGCGTGGCGTCGGTCATTAACGTGAATGCAACTTACTCCAAAGAACGTCGCCATTGGACACCTCACCGTCCAAAAGTGAGGCACTCTCCGTGATTACCATCCGGTCTGTTGGAAAAAGGGGAAAATGGTTACCTCCTAATTAAACTTATTTGCGAATTGACAAAAAATTTGTCACTGATTGGTTTAGAAGGGACCGATTGTGGGCAACTTTACAACAACTGGAAGGGATTAGTAAAAAAACGCCCCAAAGGCGAAAAAACGTAGTTGCTTCGATAGAAACATTACACTGAGAGGGGGCGAGAAAAACGCTTTTTTTTCCTTAAATTTAATATCCACAGCGATGCATGAAAAAGACGCAATTTTAGAGGAATTATGGCTTTTCTTGCCCAGATCAGGAGCATGCATCCATGTTGAGGGTAAAAATTAAGCGTCTTTTCCCTCCATTCTATTCACACTTTCATAAGCGCTTTGTGGAGAGTACAATGCAACCACATTCCACACACTCACGGCTAGTGTCACAAATATGTGACGCATATTATTTTTCACTTTATAGCAGCTGATTGCATTAGATAAGGCCTTAAGCAGATCAAAAGCTGGCTTAGTAAAATACATTCAAATTCCCATCATTTTATGCTCTTTGTTTCAAGTTAAAGACAGTATATCTGTTAGATGCGTCCGACACTCTTCAACTCTTCAAAGACTTGACAAGATGCCACGTCCGCCTCAAAGAAGACCTGTGTCTAAATGGATCAGTCGGTTGGCATGAAAGGACTTGAAGGCGAAAAAAAGAAGATCAACTGAACTAGCCGCACTTTTTATCAGTTGTCCAAATCAACAGAAAAGGAGAGTCTGGGTTGAGCAATGCACTTATCCTACTCAGGGAGTGTTCACCCTTCCACAGGAAGCATTTCATGCTTAAGATAAGCAGCTCGGGATCAAAATCAAACACTTTAGATGGCGCAACATTTGATGGGATAGCCACCCTTTGCGATCCATTTCTTGCAAGGTAAAAGCGGGCACCAAATTCTCCCCATATGGGGATATTTAAAAGCTTGAGGCTGTTTCCACACCTCAACAGACTGTTCCACATGTGATCACGCAAGGGTCAGTGAAGATGCGGAGGAAAAGTGCCAATCAGTGCTTAGGTGGATTAATAATGGGCATCAACAGCACTTTTGGAGGTGCTGTCTTATCCTCATTAGTTTGCTATCAGAAAGAAATTCCAATGAGCATAATGCCGCCTAGAGTTTGACACGATGAGAGGTCTTTACAGTCCGTTGTCATTTGTCAAGGAAGTGCCATTCAAGGAGGGGGCTCATTTAGTTGTCCTTTACCACCCCAACCTCCTGGTCTTCTTCCCCATCGAAGTGAATGCAAACCAAAAAGGAAGATTCACAGTTGGAAATGAGATTTTACCAGGCGGAATATTCTATTATCTAGGCTTAAAATTTACCGAGAAGCTTTCACTTCCCACAAAAGCTTCAAATAATATCTGCCAAATTTCCGAATTTTCACAACTTGCAAAGATGCCTATTAACCAAAGATGTGCTGTTAACAATGCTCCTGATGGAAAACCGTGCTGTTTGTAATATTACGGAGGTCTATTTTAGAGGTTCCATCAATCTTCACCTCGCCGCGGCGAATGCGTTGATTTCTTTTGTGTCCAATAAACCGACTTCAATGCGTCCTCTCCACCGCGATCTTTATTAGCCACCGTCCGAATGCATTAGTAGCAAACTCCGGCGTAAATCATTCCAGCACGTCGTAAGGTGACTTTTCTATGGCCAAGTGATGCCGTAAATGGAGAGTCGCCTCACCTCTTGGCCTTCCCTTCCCGCAGGTGAGTGGAAAGACGAAGATGCAAATGCACGAAACAGGCCAAGTGCTTTTCAGAGACGACCTAAATGTCACCCCAAAACCCATCTAATCACCACCAACAGAAGTGGCATTTAGGCTGGGCAATTGGTTTACCCAATTGTCCAAATTAATACGCTCTACTCTGATCAGCAGATTCTAGTAATTGCATTTGCAAGTGGTGTAACATAATTTAGCATAAATAGGCGATTCTTCGCTTCATAATGCCTTTCTCTCTCTCTCTCTTTCTCCTTAAAGTAAAATCAACATGAATTTGAGGCATTTCATGGCAATTTTTGGGATTTCTGCGCACCCAAACTCCAAGGCTCTATGTCTAGCATGTGTAGTACCCAGAAACTCAAAAAAAATGTGTAGTCAACTTGATGTTGTAATACGCAACCGTGGTGGAGCGATCTGACTGCTGAAATGCAAGTTGAGATGGGAGCACCTTCGTGATTTTACTCAACAGCATGAAATGTACTTTGGTACCTTGAATGCACAAAATACTCTCGGGACTCAAACCCAACTGCCACTCAGCATGGCATCAACTGAAGATCGGTCCAAAACCCCAAGAAACATTCATTCTGGCAGTTTTCCAAAGATGCCTACTTTCGTGACTAATCGACGAACAGCCTAGAATGCCACACACCGTCCCAGTATCTGTCTCAGTGACGGGCTGGCACCATCGTGCGATCAAAAGCCATCACAGGACATGGGCATGCGGGTGTGATGCCACTCTTCAACTCAAGTCTCCAGCATCTTCGACTAATCCGTCAGCCATTATGTACGCATCCACAGTGTTCCTTGTCCTCTGCTTTTCATGCATGCGCAGAAGTTGTACTGACTGAACAGCCTTGTAAGGGGCTCTGGGTAAAAAGGATGCGATTTCGTTTGTTTAAACCTTATCTCACGGCAACAAGTGGTAGCCCATCATGAGGCGGTAATTTCGGACTCCTCTGAAGTCTGCATTGTATTCAATCCATGAAGCTGACGTATGCCACACCTACTTTTAATTGGAGACTCGAATTCTATGCCAATATGCAGGACAAATGTTCTGCTTTGCATTGGCACTCCTTCAACGGGAGAAAAATGCTAAAACCCACTCACCGTTGATTGTTGTGATTCCTGAGTCATCCATTTGCTTCCAACATTTCTAAGCATTCCTTATTCCAATCGACGGTGGTGCACCTCACAAATCAGAGGACTACTAATGGCGAAGCATTTTTTTCGATACTAACTTGTTGAGTACACAAATGACATAAACCGATTCAAACTGATAGAAATAATCTTCGTGATTCTACACAATCGCCTGTCAAACTATATTTCCAAAGCCAAATATCCTATCAAGAAAAGTTTTGCCACTTTAACTGAATCATTGTGGAACATTTCGTCCCACCTCATCACCGATCCAAAACAGAAACGAATTCCTGTGTGTGTGTGTGTGTGTGTGTGCTCAAATGCCCAATGGACGAGACTCCGATCTGGATACCTTCACTAACCGGCGCATGTGAGCGCCAATGGCCACAATGTGTGCTTACGCGATAGCTGGCCGGCTAGAGAAGGACACCGCAGACGCTAAACAGGAGACAGTTCTGCATCCGCGTACCTCCAGCATTTGCTTCACCTCGGTCATGGCACAACATTTGGAGGCTCAGGATACATTCACATACTACTATAAGCACAACGTTCTGGAATGTTCAGGGGTTAAAATTCAAAACGCCAACCAATTTTCAGCAGCATCCGACGTCGATTATCTTTTCATTATTGCAGTGGTGGAACCCTCGTTTATTTTTAAATTAAAAAGTTAATTGCAAACCAGACGTTTTTGGCTGTGAACTCTGCGGAAAACGTCGGCCACAGGTAGGACTGGTGTAGCCTAGGCAAATGCCCAACTGCAGAGCATGAGTGTTTCAGTCTCGCACTAAAACACATTAAAATGTAAAGCGCCATCTGGAGCACCCGTGAGACAATTCATTCAAACTTTACTCTGCTCATGTTGAGGCATGCACATTAGTAACTTCAACCGCGTTGGGGACTGAGATTTGACCACAGCATTCCTTAAGCACGTAATCAGCAGAGGAAGGAATCAAAGAAGATTTTCCCACTTTTTTCGTGCATCAAAAGAGTAAGCAAAAGAATGGGCTCACCAAGACGGTTCCCTTTCCGCCTATCTGGTCCTTTTAGACTAGAAATAGCAAGGAGAGTTTACCTTTAGATGGCACAATTGTTATAAAAAGCATTTATCGGGTGCAAAGGGGAGGTGGGATTTGTTACTACCTCCCCAAGATCCCCCAACGCAGCATGAAAGCGGAAGGGAAGAAGTGAACTCTACCACGTGTGCATTTAAATTGCCCTATTTGAATCGTCTGATTCTTCGGCCCGTGTAATAATGCCCTCAAATTGTCCCTTCGAGGTGTCGTGGAAAACAGAGAAACTGTGCCTTTGTCTCCTAAAAGTAACCTAAGAAGGCAAGAGAATCAAAGGTATATGGAAAGTTGTACAAAAGGCTCTTCCTACCCTCAACTCTTAGCTTCAGTAGCATCATCATTGACACCGCAATCACCTCTCTCCCTTTCTCTCCCTCTCTCCACCGCCCACTGACAGCGAAAAAAGGTCAGACAACTCGAATGCCTCCTGAATTAGTCATGGGGCAGTGATATGGTGAACCTCACGAGAGAAGAATAGGGGAAGTGGAAGCCGATGGAAAATCAGGACAAGGAAGCAAAGGAGGTAGGAGACCATGAAATTCCCTTTCCTTTTTAGCTTCATACCGATCCTTTAAAAGTCAGGACGTTTTCGAATAACAAAGATCTCAATCCATTTTAAAGTATGCAGACAACTAAATTATTTGCCCAAGACACAATAAAAATTTGCTCACGTTGAAATTGTGTCAGGTGAATGCGGAGCTGTCAACGCTCCATCAACTCCACAGCACACCGTGAAGGCGTCAGATTCTTTGCGAGGTTTTCATATCCGTGGACAATTTTGCATGTAATGAATTTCTTTTTAGGAATGAAACATTTACTCTTAGCATCCATCTGTCCAAAACGTGGTTATTCCCATGCATGCAAATAAAGCGCCTTTAATAACAGAAAACGCAGAAAATTGGCCTCACATTTCATTGCGCCATAAAGGCTCACGGTCATGAATGGAAGCGGAGGAGATCTTCATCCATAAATAACTTCTTTATTTTATTTTACCTTTATTTTATCTAGCGGAACTGCCGAAACGGATCAGTGACACGCCTGTCATGTGTCACCAACGAGTAGCGCGATGTGCTGGAAGGTGCTTTCCTTAAAGCACCGTCTGCGTTGTGCTGCCTGACGTGAGACGACGCTCAGAGAGAGGAAGAGTGAGAGGAGAGAGTCTACGCAGCACTTTGATTGTTTGTTTAACTCCGAGTTTTCATTAAACGGCCACTTTGGACGCCTCAATTTTGCTTATACCTGCTGGCCTGGGCTTCAGCACCTTGCATCCTACCTACAAGACCTTCCATGAAGGCAAGAAATGCTCAGGACGCTGCAAGTAGGTTGAAGCCTTTCAGCAGTGCCCCAAAGTGCCTTCCTCGTCAAAGTGTGCACAAGTTGACAAACCCAGCTCTCCTCTTGGTGAAAAAGAAAATTCCGCAAAATTTGGTCAAATCTCATCCGAGTTAATGGGGTTACGGAGAACTGTAAACGTAAGGCAGAAGTGAAGTGATTTGCTCGGTTTTCTTCCAATCACTTTTGCTTACAGTTTGCCTGGATGAGTTTGTAGTTTCGTAGATTACAAAAAAGATCTAGCAGTTGTTAACGAAGTAAAGGTTAGTCTATTTTAAAATTGAAATTCGCTTGGAATCGCAGTTTGCGTAAATTGAAAGTGAGCTCCAGCACTATTAATCAAATCAAGGGTGGTATGGAGGGTGTAATAAATTTTTGACCGAGCGTAATTAAGGGCATCTTAAGGGACTCCGATAAATTATGCTATTTACGACATAGTGGTTTGGACGCCTGGCTTTCTCACTGTGGAATAAGCAGGAAGCAGACATTTTGGCAATTTATTTTATGATCCACCGACCACAAAGCGCAGTGCACACAGTTGCGAGACGGAGGCCCAGACGAAGACTGGGACAGAAGAGCGCTTCGTAGAGAGAGGAAGAGAGAGAGAGAGGTCCTAGCGCTGATCTCGGGCCTTGTTCCCACTTCGGCTAAACCCGCCTGCCGCCTTACCCCCTCGCTGCCTTGGCGATGCCAATGGCCAGCGACTTCCACTTGCAGGTTCCAGCACCAGTGTACATAAAATAGGGCTGATTGCATGTAGCTGGGTTGAAATCCAAATCCTTCGGTTCGACCAAACATGACAGATTGGGAATTGCATCCAAAAACTCAGCCCCCACTTTGTGAATCATTACCCGAGATGCATTCGAAGCCACCAAAAACGAGGCGCCACAGATGGAAAACATGGGAGTAGAGAGGAGGACCACCTTCGCGTGCAGCATCTGCTAATTGGCTTTGTGAGACACAGGGCTCTCGAGTGTAGCTTTTAGTCCTCCCCTTTTCCTATTTTAGAACAAAATTTACTGTCTCCATTTTGACAGAAACTGGACACTCAAGCTGCCGCCGTTAGCATCATTTGACGATGGGCTCCATTTAGGCTGCCTTAGTTTATTTTACAGAAAAAAAACAACTAATTTCCCTGTCGTAAAGTAACAGTAGCAATTTCCAAACCTAATTTGTGTGTTTTTCTGCGAGAAAAAAACCAACAAGGGTTAATTTTCACTTTTGGTTGCTAAAGTATTAGTGGAAATCGCGCAACTTTGAATAAGTTACTTACAGCATGGGAAAAGAGGAGGATCGTGGCGATTGTGTGAGACAGAGGAAGCCGCATTTCGATGCTCGGTATCAACGCACAAGAAGGAATGGACCAGATTCAAAACTCTATGACCGCTAAATTCTAAAATAACAGCCGTCATTACCGCAGCAAAGGAACGGCCTAAATCCCGTCGGCCATGCCAGAAATCGGTTGGTATTTGGGAATGTCTTGAAAAAAAATCGCCTATTTTACTGATTAGCCACTTAATAATGCCACAGCTAAAGGGAAAATTTGTCCGACTTTCAAGGAAATTGAGGAGGAAGCATAAACTTTGTAGAAGTCCTATCAACTTGTGGCAAAATGGGATGCACTTCTTCGGATCGGCGGGCAGTCACTACCGAACCGGACTAACATCTCAAGGCCACCCGAACCAGTTTCTAGGGGCCAGCGATAATTGGAAAATTTGTCCATCCAACCGAATGATAAACGATTATGTTTAGCCAAACGCCAAATAATGCTTGTCTTTGTGATCATTTTTTTCTAACTTTGACACATTAAACATTTCCCGTTTAAAGTCAATCATCAAACAAATGAGTTTGCCTAGATGAAAGTGCGATGACAAGACTTGGATGCTTGACTATTTCATCGCCACAACTTCATCCTTGCGACTTCGCATTAATCTTCCATTACCAGTTGTTTATATTAATGAACCCGGCACCTCTAATCACCTCTGAAGGTAGGCGCCAGGCGAAACGTAAGAATGGCCGACAATATTTGCCCAACCTTTGGCGGAAAGTTGCACGGTGATAGTCTCCGCGTCGCTACTTCATCAGTCACTAGGAAATGTCGCTCAATGCGTCGGCAGTTTACACCATTTAGTATCTGTCCGTACTTTTTTTGCAGGAAAAAGTGCATGCGAAAAGCAACTTGCTTTGATGATAGAGTCGAGGTGCGAAGTTTGCCTAACCACTTAGTGCTCCTCATCCCTGAGGCGTGTGAATTTGCTGTCTGTAGGGATATAAACCATGCAGAGTACTTTGGGGGATGGCGACCTGCTAGTGGATGACTGTATCACGCAAATTTGTAGTCCTTCAATTGACCTTGTTCTTGTAGTAATGGGTTAAGAATTTCAAGTGCGATATCTTGGCTGATAACAGCACCAAGACATGGGTAAGTGAGTGGAGACATTGCAAACAGTTCAAGAATTAAGTTTAGCAGGAAAAGGTAATTGAGCTGCTAATGCGCTTCAAATTCGATGGCCTCTTGACGCCTTTAAAAACAGACCCACCTGACTTTGGTCTGGCTTCTTTAACAGCCGAGGGCAGGAATCGTGCTTTAATGGTCGCAATAGGAGTAACAGCAGTGGTTGTGGTAGTTGTTGTAGTCGTACTAGTTGTGTAGGCTGTTGTTGACTTTGGTGTTGTGGAAGTCGGCCGCGGTGAAGCTTGCAATTTGAGAGATCGAGGCGCGGAAACGCCCTGATACTCGCAATTCCAGTCACCTGTTCGGTCGAGTGCCTCCATGACAACGGTGTATTCAAGCAAGAGTCTGCCACTTTCCACCTGTTGCTCAAAGCGACATCCCTCGATGACCGTGGAGAGGGTAGTGGGCACCACGCAGCCTTCAACTTCGTCAAAAACGCAGGCTGGTGTGCAATCTACGTAGCAGATTTCTGTTGTAACCTGTAAACAGATTGTACACGTAATTTCTGTCAGGGTGTTTGATTGATTAAATACCTTTATGTACTCTTCTTACTTTTCCATGGCTAGAACCTCTAAGGTGTAAAGTAAGCGATTAGAGTCACCGATATTTGTGGCTTAAAAGCACATTTCCCCTTCTTGAGACCATTTAAAGGGATGTCCACGGAAGATGCGTGTAAGTCAGCCAAACATGCGTTTACCATTGATGTTCTGTTCCATTACTACTCGAGGAATAAAGTACTGAAATACTCCACGCAAAGGTAGAACAATGAAACTTAATGGGTGAATAGATGGGTATGGACCAGCAGGTAATGGTTAATGGAGGAATGGAAGCATGTGTACTAGATTGGTGGTGGTGGGAATGATATCATACCTTTCAATACAAGAAGTTTTAGATAGACATGAGTAACTACCTGCGTCTCATGGGTTGATCCCCACCTACTACGTTCAGTCGATGCTATGTTAAGATTCCAACTTATGGCTCATAAACTGAGCATCTTCTCACTCTTTTTTAATAAGCGTAGATGATTACAGCGACAATTCCGCGCCATCATAGTTGAAGTGTTGTTAATACATTCTAGCTCACGAAGTGGCGATGCTTTTGGTCTACCCATTCCTTTTTAGATTAATTTTAGCGTGCATAAAATGGCAAATTTATTTGTCCAAACACCTTCGCCTTAATCAGTTGGCAAAGTTTTAGCCTTTGCTTTTTTAGCTTAACAACGAAATCGAGATGCCAATAAACAATTGGCTGTTCCTCTTTTATGTATGATTGTCAAGTGTGTTTTCTATAACCTTGAACAGAAAGTTAGAAATTATTAATCTGCACAAATGTGACATTGAAAACACGCAAATGTACCTGTGGACATCGAAGGTAAACATGACTCAAGCTTTGGTTCCCCGATTTCACCAGAGCTTGACTTGCTCCCGAGCTCAACATCACCTCACACGTGAGATGGCCCATTCTATTGGCTGCGATTCGGTAGTGGAATTGCACTTCATGTGTCTCACGCCGCTCCTCTGATTGGCTGGAATCGGAGTGGGAGGTGTTGGAACCTACCACCATCGTCTGGGTAGTCGAGGTTCTTGGAACAGTGAGTATGAGGAAGGAGAAGATATGTACAAGGAAGATGATCATGATCGTAGATTTTTCGATCCGTATTTGTCAACACATCATCTGAAATGAGATAAAAATTGCAGTGATGCTAATGGTATTTAAAAGAGTTAACAAATGGCAGTTTAACCCTGATTGAAAATTTTGTGCTGTAAAGTCGTGTGTGTGCGTACAAATAAGAACATCTAGTTCTTCTCTTAGACGATATAAGCATTTCTAAAATGTGGATCACCAGGTAGCATGCACCAAATGTCGTTCCAACTGTCAAAAGTTGGAATATCAGTCCAAAAAGCAAATCTTTTTCTATAACTTTTCTTCTGCACAATTAAAATTCACTCAAGTAGAGACTTTTAAAATTAGAAACGCAGAAGTCGGGGAAAACCTGTTTCCAAACCTACTATTACCCGGTATTGCCGTATTTCTCAGTGTCAGAACCACTGCATCTGTCTCGGTTGTGACCTCGAATTGTTCGTCACTTTCCGCAGGTATGAACATTTCAATAAGCTTTAAGCAGGAAATAAACAGTCTGTGCTATCCAAATGCTGCAGCTGATTGCATTCTCAAAATGCATATTTCTCTCCAGCTTGACAGGATCGCACCTTTCATGCATTCAAAACCTTTTTAAGTTCCTACGATAGTGCAAATCAGCGACTCGGACCAAGTCCGTCGTCGCCAGCTGGTCGCCGGATTCGGGTGCGCTTCTTCAAGTGAATCCATCGACTATGTATTCAAGAGAACGGATATGCTTTTCGATCAGGCCTAACTGAACAAACAGGCAGCTTAAGTTATTTTCCGCAAAAGACTTCGACTCATGTCTTATCGCACCTGCTCCAAGGTTAAAGGGACAAGTAAAGAACGAATAATGGCGAAATAAGAGATGCAAGAGTTTGCGTTGTCAAGACATGCAACAATGCAACCGATTCCAAAATGTCCGACCAAAAATTAGGCTGCTGAGCTCTTACGCACAGGCGAAATGTCACTCAACAATTGATTGTCTCCCTTTTTTCGCTCCAAAATCCCACCTCAAAGGCTCGGAGAGCACAAGAAAAGTGCTGGCTCTTAGCCAGCCACGACTTCGGGGAGGAGAGCTTGGTTACCTCGTTGTCGTGACAGTTCCCGCTCCCAAGTCAGATGTGTGTTATTTCAAGTGCCCCTTTATGACTCCGATTGCTTTAGAAGGTCAGGTAACTGTCTCGATAAAAGGGAAGTTACTTTGAGAGCCTGTGATAAGTATTGATGACCGTGTTTTTTAATTTTCCTCTGTATTGTTTATTCCGTGCCCTCTTTACTTAAAGATCAAACATCGCGAAAACTAGAAGGTACACGCAACAACTTATTTTTAAAAAAAAGAAAATGGCGTCGAAATTTCTCGATGTATTTCTGTGCAATAAATTTCGCAAAGGAAAATATTTTGCGGACAGTTACTGGGGTATCCTTGCACCCTGCAGGCTGTTATGCGCATGAAAAAGATATTGACAAGATAAATGGCTTTAACAAAGCCTTAAAACAGTTTTAATCGTGTTTGGCTTTTTTATAGTGGATTTTGTTACAAGTAAGTGCGTGAAGTAACTGACTAAGTAACAACTCTAAGGTGAGGCTACTTAAATCCTCTAAAAGTAGTCACTTATGAATTATGCAGAATCCCTTTTTTTACAGGCAAATAAATGCGCAAAGCAAAAAGGCTGCCATTTATTCAGGAAAACTAGACAATAGTGCTTTAGTCTCTGCCAATCTGGATTTGGCTGTTTGATTTTCCTTCATTGCCCTCCTGCACAGAGGCTCAACTTACTTGCCGTAATGTCTCCAGAGTTCCTGAATGCATCCTGTCATCCATAGTCGAAGTTCACTATCGTTGAGGATTTTACACAACTTGCAATAATCGAGTAGTGAACATTATATTCTTCTAGGTGCTTTTGTAGGTATATCAGGAGATGATCTTTGACTACAGCGGTGGGAGAAGTGCATCCACCTGCTGTGTCTCTATTCACAGCCTTTCCCACAGACATTGCAAAACATACACCACAGTGGCATAATCAAAACCATAAAAAACAACAATTACACACACAAACACCCACTGGGGCATTAACCTTTAGGTTGAAAGAAGGGATACCTTCATTCCTGCCTTCCTGCCCTCCCTCCTTTCCCCTCCAGCTCACAATTAAGCTGCTACAAATGCAAGCATAAACTACAATTATCGGTGTCTTACATTTATTTTAATTTTTAAACTGGGTTTTCAAGGTCTCCCGCAAGGGTGAGAGGTAGCGAAAAATTGACAGTCTGATTAACCAAAGGTGACAGCAAGCATTTTCAATGACTAAAAGTGCCTCCACCCAAATGCACTGATAAGTTTGCCAAAGCCACTTTTCGTGATTTGTAGTTGTGGAAGCAATCATTCGCGCCTTCTGCCCTTTTTACTGTCACTTAAGTTGTCGAATAAACATCAGGGTTTGATAGTGTAGGGAGGAAGAAAAGAACCTGCCGTAACGACGTGGGCTTCAAATGAATGCATTAGCTGTTTTTGGTTCGAAGGGTTCACGTTGTGATACCTCAATGAAACACTCTTGGAGAACGCCCCCTCTTCCTTTTCGCTTGCCTCCCGACCTTCTGCGCTGATCTTTGGGGAAGATTTGTCCCTTTCGAGACCAGCATTCTTATGTTGCCGTGAGGTCACCTTTGATAAGGTTATCTTCGGTTACCTATCCACAGTCTAAGGCTAAAATGATCCCATCGGAGTGGTCCATCTGGCTGTTGATCATGACGCGCTGAAAGATTAAACTACTCAACCGGTGCCACCGGTTAATTCCCCGTAAAGTCCACCTAAATTAATCAGGGTTTTAAGGTCTCCAGAATGCTCAGAACAGTTGACTAGCCACATTTAGGGGTCTAGAAGGAGTCACATCACTATCAACACTGCCTAATCGCCTTAGCTACGGAGGAGTCCCATCACGCATTTGCAGATGAGCGAGTGGATGGATGAATAAATAAATAATGGAAGAAATTTGTGGCCACACCAAGGCGCGTCTAAAC
Organism: Taenia crassiceps; assembly: GCA_023375655.1. Classification (NCBI taxonomy): domain Eukaryota; kingdom Metazoa; phylum Platyhelminthes; class Cestoda; order Cyclophyllidea; family Taeniidae; genus Taenia; species Taenia crassiceps. Next base: position 358,040 of record JAKROA010000016.1, read on the forward strand.
AAGTAGTTGGCTCCAAATTAATCGCAAATCTAGAACTTCATCACCTTGCAGCTCATTGGATGGAGTTGGTTGTTTTTTTTTTAACAGAAAAAAGCAAAAGCGACAGCACAGGTTGGGCGGCGGTGAACCGTATCCGTCCAAATCAAGTGAACAGTGGATGTGTGCGAGACTGTGGATGTATGCAGGACAAAACGAAAATTATTACTCAAAAGATCAGTATTTTTCCACTAATTGGACAGTAATATGCTTTTCGCATATATCCATTCCTTAACTGGGCAGAATGAGGCTACGCGCCTACAGACTCCTTTATTGCTGCCGCAGATCGGCACCAAACTGTTTTGTTTGGTGGACTCCTCACACGACCTCAAACACCGAGTTATGGAACTTTCAGTCTCGCATCCTTCCCTTTTGGATACAAATACGAGACTGGCACCAACCTACCTGGACGTAGTCTGGCAAGAGGACACTTTGGAACTGCTCCCAGTAGATGCTACTCAGCTCGAGAAGGGGAAGAAACAGAGCGCCACCTGCTACCGGTTCGGAAGCCATTTTCGTGTCGTTTCAAAGAAAAATTCTCTCCAAGAACTTTATCCACTCAGATCTTCGTCAAGCAATAACCCTATTCAAGATTCTTCAAGTACAATAACTCATTAATATAATGAGAGTGCTTTTTTTGTTTTCTGTACTCAACCTGTCTCGAGTCCTTCTCATTATTGATGGTAATCCAATTCAAGCGTCCTACGCAACCTCGGGTGCCAAAGTCATGTATTCTCAATGCAAGATCCTGCTTGTACCCAAATGTACTAGGACGTGACCACAAAACAGCAGTGGCACTGGTGGACACAATCAAAACGCGATTTAATCCATTAACAGAATTGACAGATTTACCAAACGGTAAAGCGTCAGGAATTACCACATGCGTTGCCACCTAAAACAACTGGAGGGAGGCATGACAAAGTCGACGCATCTTATGTCCCACCTGCTGCCTTCCAGACGACAAGTGGTGAACATAGTAGAAGCTTTTAATCTGTTAACCGCTTCCTTTTGACACCAATGGCATAAAAGCGCTTTGTGCCTTAATCGTCTCCCAACTAACTGATTGACGTGGGAGGCGAGGGGTGCAATCAGGTGCCTGCCACTGGCTACTCAAAAACCATCCCCTCACTACTCATCTTACGCCTCCAAAGGCTTCTGCAGAAGAGTTGCCTTCGGGCAAAGACTTTTTGGAAAGGTATGTTTACTTGAGTTTCCTGAAATTTGCTTTTCGGTGTGGAAAAATGGGTTGGGCATTGTTCGAGAGACGTGTCCTCCGGTGGATGAGACTACTTATGGCCCGTATTGGAGCCGAATCATGAAGGGTGAAAAAAGGAGGGAAAATTGTACCAATCGTTGATTTTGGACTCATGCCAAAGCGTTCCGTCAATCAATTTTAATTGACACTTTTTTTCCGCTTGACGTCCATCAATCGATTGAATTTTCCCCCCTTTGATAACGGCAGATCAGGTTTATTTGCAAATTAAACATAAATAATTTAATTTTAAAGAGTGCTTTTGGGTTAAAAAGTTGATATTACGCAGGAACTTATGTATGGCGGGCAGAGAGGTTTTTTTAAATAATAAATAGAGCCTCAGACGAATCGGAAAAGGTACCACCACCACCACCACCACTCCACGGGGAAAAGTAGGCCGTGACTCAAAAAATCGCAAAAAGGCGGAATTCTTGAGCGTTTGTTAGTCAGTAGACACAGAATTTGACACAAGGCTGACTCATTAAGCCCTTTTTGATAGGATTTTGTCCCGTGTTTACACTGATGTTAACACTGTAAGTTCACAGCCTTTGGTGAGGCCCTCGGCACCGACCTTCTCCCACTTTGATGGTTTGGTTGGACGTTAATTTTTTAAAAAAAACAATTGGTGGCAATAAAGCTGTAGGTAGTGCGCCTTTATTTCAAAGCTTTCCCAAATGCTGAGCAAGCCTTTCCTATTAATCTCTCCCTCAGCTAAGCAGACTTGCGAAATTCTAAAGAATTAGGCTGAAATTCATGTCCAGTGTAGCCGAATTTGCAGTAAAACGGTATTCTCGAAAGAAGGCTAAAAGCGATCTACTGACTTTAATCGCTTTAGGAAGGAATAAAGACTAAAGAAATATCGTGCGTAGTGAAAATTGCTCAAAAATAAGTATTTCAAAATTTGATGCCAAGGGGCACGGGGAGAGCACAAGAAGAATGACCTGATACGTGGTCGGTGTGGAGGTGGCTAGCACAATTAGACTGTGTGCAGGTGAGGCATCACGAGGAACAATGGCGGTGCATGGAATCCGTCCATCCATTAACATTACAGCATGATTTATGCGTTTGACGTGGATGGGACTGGATCGAGGCTACTGACAGTACAATCAAATTGTCCATCAGAGGTGTTGTCGAAAGGCAGCAAAGTACAGCCAATCAACTCTGCCCCTTTGTTAAGGATGAGGTAATTAGTATCACAATTTTCGTAATGTACAGTTAGCTTTCTGGCTTGTGACTAGTAGGGGTCTGATCTCCCGACAAGGCGCCAACAAAACTGCACCTCTGCATATCAGCTGAAGTGGCTTGCAAGCTACAACAAGAGATTTTAATGCCTCTTAGTCTTTTTTTTAATCCTTTCAACAACTTACTCTTCTAAAAGTAGTAACAAACTGCTAGGTAAAGCGAGGAAATCGTGAAAACTTATGTCTGAATGGGCCGAAACCCTAAGTGTTGTGCTGGAGCCAATAAAAGAGGAGGATCCAACTCGGCTGGGGAAGGGAACTGTTACCTGCGGTAGTCTAACGAAAGAATAGGAAAAAAGCAATCAGCACCTACCAAACCATGGTAAGATGAAGTCTCTCTGTAATTACAATTGCAGTGAGAGAAGTCGGAATCGGTAAGAGTGAAAATTTCTTCCTTCAGATTGGGCAAATCATTTAGCTTCTCTGTATTTTTATCCCACCAAAAGCGGTTGATAGGTGAAGTGCCGTCGGTGAAAAATAAAACCTCACCGATGGAATTGGGAAATGCAAAATAGCCTTTCAGCCCTCCGGTGGCAGACGCCTGAACCATTCTACGCATGCCACCGAGCCAACTCCTCGGTCCTGTGGTCAGTGGCAGCATGTTGGTGCTTTCAATTCCTGACAAAGGCGATGGCAACGCTCATTCCCTCAAACCACCTTCCAAGTAACTAGATAAGGTGCTACACCCAAGAAGAGTCACAACAATCACGTGCTTTGTATTCTCTCACTGGGTTTTATGTTACACCGCGACTCGGACTGCTGTTGCACAGCCGTCAATGTGCCAAATAGCGTCCAAACACACGTCTCAGGTGCCCACTTGTCGGTCTGCAATGCAGTCCATTCACTGCACACAATAGGAAATTAAAAAAACATAAAAACAAAATAAGCCGAATAGCTCCATTATTTATCGCCTAACAATTGAACATGACTGGCGTTTTGTGTTTATTTCAGGTGTGAAAATAAAAAACTAAAGGACTGTGCTGACTAAACATCCGCTGTGAGGTGTCACACAAAGCGCTCTCATTTTCTTTTCTTTTATCACGACTTTTCCGTGGAAAAAAAAAGTTGATGCTGCACAAAAAAGGAGGGAAAGAAAGGCTCCCTTGACTGCACTGAAGACGGTGCTCAGAAGAGGCGACTTGGGGTGTCTAAAAACCTCCGCCATTTGCCCTTTTGTTTAATTTAATAAACTTTCCGACTAGTGGTTAGTACTCTGTCTTGACAGTTGGTGGGAAGGAGGCGACGTCAGTGCATTTTTTTCAATGATAAATGCGTGGTGAACACTCCACCGTCTTCAACAAGTAGCCTGACAATATAAAATCATGTAGAAGAAGGAGGAATGTCTCTGAAGACGCTCAGTGATCCTGACACCGAAGAGGAGATAATGGGCGCCTAACTTCTGGAAGTAATTATAGAGAAAATGAACTAAATGGCATGGCAAGCTACTTTGAAGCATTTCACAGTCAAGACATGCATAGGGTGGAAGATGTTGAAGTGCCAAATTCTTCGCTACACATCCACACTTGTGAATGTGTCAAAATGAACTGCTAGAAGGCATTTATGGGGCGGAAATTAATGTGCTTCTGCTCCTTTTTCTTCCCTCCCTACTTCTTTGATCCACTAGAAGCCACAAGTGAGTGACCTTGAGGTGTCCTTGATAGGTAAATCACGTCCAAAATACTATCTCACTCTTGTTCACAAATAAACATCCTGTCAGTGCGACCTCAAACAGGTGGGTCTCAGGCGGACACATGCTATAGTAAAGTCGTGAGTTTTTTTGTTTTTAAAAAAAATAAAATAAGGACGCACTAGGCACGCATTTTTACACTTTTCTCCTTCTTTTAATCCTGACCATCACCCTACTTTGAAGAACACAAAAAATTTACAAGTTTTGCAGGTAAATTTCCGCCTCCGCCGACTCATTGGCCCACCTCGAAAACAGGTGCATGATTCGCCGACACTCTCGAAGTTCTGTCTCCTCTTCTACCAAACCACCCCTCCATACTCACCATTTAGAAGGTATTTAAGTATCCGAGGGAGAGAAAAATAGGTCCCTTGAGAAGAACTTGAACATCAAGTTGGGTTTTTTCCCACCAACGTTGTGCATCAGCATCGAGACATCGTATTTTATCTAGGTAACCACTTTTTCGGCACTGTTGCTGTGTTTAGTCTATCATTTGCTACATGAAAAGCCGGATAAAATAATTACACACAAAACAAGAATGAAACAAAGAAAAAGAAGCAGGCAGGGAAGACGACAAGATGTACAAGGTGGGTGTATAGTAGTAGGAGCTCCAAAGTGGGAGTCCACCACCTTACAGCTTCAGCCTGGACGCCAACATTGTTTACCCCATTATAGGGTGGCATGTCACGGCTCTGACGTAAGACCGCCTGTGACGTCACAGTGTTTACTTCACAGAAAGCCACTTCAGTTTTTCATCTGGCGTTAAAATATGACCTTCCTCGTGGGATAAGCGTAAAGCTCTCGCCCATTTATCCGCCCACCGGTCTAGCGTAAACCTCCACTATTGAGGCACCCTCAATGTCAAACTTCATGCCTTTGTATGCTCCGCTATTCTCCACAATTACCAGTTAAAACTCGGATGTTTCGCATGCCCTCATTATCTTTCGCCTCTTCGTAAATGTCGACGCTATTGCAACTTCAGGAGAGGTCACCTCATTCACAAATGGAAGGCAACATAAAAGCAAAATTGCCCCAACTTCAAGGCGGATTGAGGGGTTTATTTAAATTTTCAACTATTAAATAATGCCAAGTGCGTACAATAATACATGCTGACATTTTGCCCGGTTATTTTTGTTGCTCTGCTGATTTTTAGCAAGGCAAATACCTTCCCACCCCCCGAGGGGAGAGAGAAGGGGGTGTGGGAGGGGGGCAGAGGCAAGGTATTTTAGAAAACGGATTACAAAGCTCTTCACTGGGTCCCTTGATGACAAACATGGCCCAAATTTTTAGTATTTAAAAGAAAAACACAAAGACTAGCACAAAATGAGAGTATTGTCACTACAAAATGATAAATTAGTATTCAAAGGCGACATTTCTTATTCAATCAGATGACCTACGTCCTTTTTTAAAAATCTTTTCATTTTATTTAAATGACTTTTTGATTTCTGGCTTTTTGGAGTAAATAATGCATAATAAGTAGGTCCTATTGAACGCGAAGCATGAGAAAAACCTTGTTGAGAGGGGCTTTGATCTCTTACCGCAACTGCGGAACAATCGAGCCAATTGAGGCTGTTTTTCATTCATTTAATGGCGAAACGTATACACACACACTACTGTTTGCACGATGATCAAAAAGAATATTTCTAAAAGTAAATAAATGATGATGTGCAGCGTTTGAAGTGTTTCACTACTTGCAATGCGTCGGACTTGATGCCGTCCCCACCCAATCGACGTGGAGGTTAAAGGAAGTGGCGGACTTCAGTCAAAAAGACGCGCTGCCAGTAAAACCTTCACTGGTTAAGTTTTTCGCCTCAAAGTCAACTACCTTAATACATGTTTGATTTCAATTGGCTGTTATCCACCATAACAGTGCTTTGTGAAGCAGGCGAGCAGGGTAAAACTGGAGAAATGAGCATATTTTCTTGCTTCTTAAAGAGTGGAAGAATCTCAAAGTGGCGGGCAACAGAAGCGAACTTCTCTCGAAACTGACCAATGATATCATAGATGCTAAACAAGCCATTTTCTTTCCTTAAAATGCAAAGGCTATCAAATTCATTCGTGCTTGGTGCACTCAAAACCTCGTATAACAACAACGCCTGTTAGGCGAAATCAGAATCTCTGATTAGATAAGGCGAGTTGGCAGCTCCTTAGCCTGAGCTTCTAGGGCGGTGCCTAGACTCACATCGCCAGCCAATGTCCTACTTAACTTAAAACAACTGTTCTTCGCATCATTTTGACCGTGATGACCTCGACACCTAAGCTTTTTTACTCCCGATCCGGTAGACAAAAGCCAATGACTACTCCACTACTCATTTAAAGGGCCGTAAAAGGTTTATTTAACCAGCTCGGCCAAGTCTCCTTTAATGAACTGTAAAGGGATTATGTTATGCCTTAGTTCAGGCTATCGCTTGAAAGTGACACTTGACATCTATTTTTAATTGGAGTGCACTATTCTCCGAGGTCAAGGGGTCAACTGTCAGAAAAGATCACTGACAGTTGTCTGCCGGACAGGGGGATTGGTTGCAGGGTGGAGGAAAGGAGGAGAGAGAGGAGAAGTTGTGTTCGAGCCACATTTACGATGAAACCCTGCTGTGGGAATTATCTCATTAGACGGCTGTTACCTTCATCAAGCAAGATATTTGTGGACTTTCCATGCATTTCAAATATGGTAATTCTCCAGTCCGTAGGCTTTCAAATAAATGGTAGGCGGAGAAGCCCTCGTGTATTGGGTCAAAGAGCCTTAATAGGGTGTTGTAAGACACTTAAACAGTTCGCGTTCTGTCAGCCATGCTTCCATGTAGAGCAACAGCTGATCATCAACAAAGCGTCTGACAAGTGTCTATAGACAAGTGAATCGGTCTCGTGAGTATACTACAGGAGGATTAGTAAGCACTTTCTTGTCAGCAAAATTATAAAAGTGTGTAGATTCAATCAAATTAAATTGGCAATATTTTCAATCTTTTGGTTTTCGAGTAGGCTCATTCAAACAACTGGTTGTAAAACAGCAAAGTGAGAGAGTGATACTGGAGTTTTATAATAAATAAAAAGTTCGGGGATTTTAAAAGTCCTTTAAACTACTAACCTGAATAGTGAAGTTGGGGAGACGAAGGTGTGGCCGAAAATTCCAAATGGAAAAAAAGCCAAAATCAGAGGATTGGTGAGTTAACCTTGGCGGCAAAAAATGCGGTCCTTGGCTCGTGCCCACCGTATTATTGAAGCCTATTCACCAGACGCTTGCGTTTGATTGGTGGATTGCAAAGACCAATGAAATGTCACCTGGAGTCACACCCCCCCACTATTGGTGAGTGCGATTGACTTCTAATAACGCTTTCGATTTTGATGAAATGCAGGCAGAATTTTGAGCAATTTAACAATATACTTAAAATTTAGTTTTTTGGTATTTTGTTTAATTTTATAAGTAATTAGGTGTAAACTTCTCCAACCTTCGGGCCACGGTATGGAGGATGCACACGCCCGTCTTAGTTCCACGTTCCACGTTACGCTCGTAGAAGGGGGTATGGGCCTCCTTGGCGGTTTGGCTGTCCTCATTTGCGCCACTTTAGATAATAGCTAAGGCAAAGTGAATTACACGGCGTTTAATTTTAAACGAAAAGAGGAAATCTAGACTGGCTCAACTATGAGTTTTGCATGTAAAGATTCTGGAACTTGTATCAGAAAAAATGCAAACATCCGAACGTGTCCTTAGTGCAGCCAATCCTCATTGTGGAAGGAGACTGCGGTAGACCTCGTGATTTACTCATTTTATCCTCGTTGAAGTAGTCAAGACCGCGGTTTATGGTCTCCTCCCCCATGCCCCAACGTTTCGCAGGGCTGCTGTAAACTCGGCCTTTGTTAGACATTTTGCTACTCTAGATTCTACTAAGAACCTAGATCTTTTGTCAGCTTTTCGTTTCTACAGCACATGGATCACATGACTGTCCAATTCTAATGTGATTGGGAAAGTTTCAAAATGTTAAGGCGTAAATTACAAGTAGGGACGTTAGAGGGGCAAAGGAATGAGGACGAGGCAGCTTTTATTAATCCTCTCATGCTAAAGGGTAGAATGCTTGATTTAGACGCGTAGCACTTATTCCACCAAACATACAAGACTTTGCGTCTCTCTACCGCTTTCTTCGTGGCAGAATGAGGAGTGTCCACCCAACTGCAATGCATCCCGCTGGCCCGACTTACTGAACCATCTAAGGAAGGTTGGTAGTGAATCCACAAAGAGTTTCGGCATCTTTAAAATTTCATTCAAACAGAGGTTGGGGTGGAATCGCGTCTCTCTTGTCCAATCAATCGCCTTTGCCTAAGTCGTAACAAGGCAAAGGAGCTAGAAGAACTGTAAGACCCACGCAGTCAATGCTCTGCGTCGACGAGGCAGAGACGTCAGGTGTCAACGTAAACGACGTATCTAGGCGATTCAAATTTTATACGTCCCCTAAGTCCTTCTATAGATTAACTCTGTTAGAGGGTGAAGAGGGCAGAATTTGCGGCATTTGAGGCTTCACAATAAGCAGTCCTTACCTCACTTCCTCCAGGTCACTTTGGTCACAATTCCCCGCTGTCCAGCTACTTATCTGCCTCATTCAGTCAATCAACACAAGGTCTTCTAGGAATCGGACCCTTCTTGCACCTCGCTAGATGACCTTAGCTGTCGTTACGTAGATGGAAATTTCGCCCCCTCTTTTTTGAAATCGTGCGGATTTAGCCATTCGGTGTACGGGTCTTCCAATTTTTAGTGTCAAAGTGAGGACTTTCGGCTCTTATCACCTTCGTGCCTCAAATCCTCCTCCAAGAAAGGGAATAGTAGAGAGGAGGATCTACCACTAACGCCCAGATGGACTCGAGTAACCTCCAAATCGGGTCAAAAGGTCATAATGGCGAGTCGAGGCCCGACCTGTAAGGTTTGAACCGCCTGTGAGGTATATAAAGCCAAGGCAGTATAAAATGTGTTGGCAATGATGAAACGGAAATTCCTCCAACTTTTTTAATTGTAAATTAGACAAGTTGTAATATTGGAGACATTAATTTTTCACATTTTTTGTAAGAATAATTGCTAAAGGAGAGTATATTTGTCGTTGGAGTTGTCAGTGGCCCTCCCTATCTCCACAATACATCAACACTGAGCCCCTCAGGTCTTCACGTTGGCGGCACGGCTAAGCAGATGCAATCCATGCAATGAATAATCCTTACTTCCGTGTCTAGTTACCAGATCTAGACGTTTCATAAGATGGACCTCATCAACTTTGCCCATTTTTGCGATAGAAAGGCCAAAATGCAGTCCGCCTGTGGTTAATCTTCAATTTGGTGTATTTTATCACAGGGCGATTTGGTTCCCTTCCTTGGTGATTGCATCACTGCCTCCAATTCTGTCTCACCAACTCGTTTCACTCGAAGTAGCAGAAAGGTTGGCAATGGTGGGTGTTGAGATTGACAGCCTGAAGTGATGTGTCACGGAGTCACCAGCCAATTTGTTGCGTGTTCCCCTCCGCTTCCCCACCCTCTCTGTCTCGCAGTAGAGCATTCCAGAGGGAGAATGAGGGGTTTGCTATTACCCACTTACCACTTTATTACTTCCTACACTTAAAAAAAATAAACTCTGTATGAGGGGACAGTAAAACGCCTTTGTAGGAGACTTGAAACAAGCCATTCTAACGCTAGACGACGCTTTGCAACAACTGGCCAAAGTCCTGTGACTAGACCCGGAGAGGCGGAGTAGGAGGACGCGGCTTAGGATGGGGAAGGTGCATCACTTTAAAATCTGCACAAAGATGCGCCTTGGCATTTCAATGCTACTCCAGCTAGGTGAGAAACATGAACCAGGGAGGTAACAGAAGACAGAAGCAAAGGAAAGTTAGGGTTTGGGGAAAAAATGAAAGGCGGGAAGAAAAAAGACTGCGCTCTTTTTCGCCTCTTCCCTCCTGAATACTCTGCCCGCTCGCTGTCCCTCCCTCTCTGCCTTCATTTTCCACCTTCTCTTGCCTTGGCTCATTGACACAGCACTCCATGACTAATTTGACACCTGTACTAGCCACCCGTCCGGCCAATTTTTTTGACCCTGTAAACAGACCACCTGGGGATGGTGATTGCGGTGATGCCTTCGGTGATACTGTAGCCAGAACGAAGGGGCGAAAACTTACAACTACTGCTTTAAACCACAAGTTTGTTCTTTCCTTCTTTGTTCAACGTGAAGGAGCTCAAAATTGTTGCTGCAGAGGTTTTTTCCTAGAAAGTACCTTCAGGCTAGCAAGCTTACCCGAGCTTAGTGTCACGTAAATGTGACGCGCGTTTTCAGCTAATTAACGGTAACTAACGGAACCAAGGTAGTGGCGAGTACAAATAAGAAAGTTAATTTTAAAATATTAAAAGATGTGTGGAATGTTTTTGGCCTTTTGATTCTCCTTCAAGACTTACTGCCAGTTTTCCGATTAAAGTGGTATTCAACTTGTAGGCATCCGCAAAATGCCCTCTTCTGCTTGTCTGCGTGCATAGTAAAGCATAATTATGCGGCAGAGTGGCCGCTAAGGTCAGCAAAGGCAACGCTTCGAGGTAGGAGGGGTGGTTAGGGTATCCCGCACTCATTTTGTACTTCTTTTAGTGTTCACTTAACAACGCCATGTTGGACTTAGTTCTTATTGTTTCAAATTTTCGACTCCAAACTTGACATTAATGACATGCTTTTCAGGTTCTCCACCTCCCCTGGGAAGACTTAAAGCAGACAAATTTGTCATCTTGTTACCTCCATGTATTTTGGCAATTGTGACTCTGTTTTAAATTTAAAAAATGCTTGATTTGAAGAACAGTACTAGCGGATGTCCTATCGTTATTTGTGCTTTGAATTTGGGCTTACAAATACGGTTTAAAGCAAAATAGCAGACAATGCAAGGGATTTCTGACTACAAAAGCAATTAAAAATGCAAGAAGGCAGATAAAAGTGCTGCTGATCTTTTCTGAGGGGGAAAGAGAAATAAACAGCACGAAATATTTCGAGTCGGTCAAATTTTCGCCTTCTTAATTTATTTATCTAAAGTATTTCAATCACGTTAGCAAATGTTGAGCATGAGGCAATTTTTTACTACTGAACAATTAATAGTAGCATAAAATATCACAGACCAAATTCTTGACGGGCCGTCAGATCATATAAAATCGAACCCTCATAATTCTGGTGATACGCTTACTTATAACCACTCAGCGAACGTTACCCTTAGGGATTTTGAAGTAGTGGCCTAACGATGGTGATTACCACTACCCCTTAAGTCGTGCGCATCACTACTAAAGCCGTTCAAAGCCCTCATTCGCTTTCACCGATTTGAAACACGGCCAGCCATTGACAGCCTCAACCGATTCCCATCACTTCCTCCCTACGTTCATACCAAAGCTCTCAGAAAACTAAATAACCTCGGCAAACTAACCGTGATATAACTTAAAGAATCCCACCTTCACTTCAACGTCTTTAAGTAGAGTTGGGATTTGTCTCGTAAGTCATATCCTACAGGACAACTGACATCCGACCATAGCACGGTCTAAGCGCGATTGGCATAACTTCGGCCGAAACGTGCGGCAACATAATACCATTCGTCAATCGTGAGACCTTCGACCCTCAGTTCTGGTTGCCATGGCACCCGATTCTCGTCACCCTGCCACATGTCCACCGGTGACCCTACGCACGCTCACGAATTTGCACCCGCACCATCGCGACGTATCATCAGGGCCCCCGAACGCCAAATACCGAAAAGATTATCAACCGTGGTCCGCTTAGATGACTTTTACATCCACTAAGTAGTTCATAAACCAAACCTTTTTAAAGTCAGAGAAGGCACAAATTCACTTGCTAATTGTATTTACGTGTTCAAATTTTAAGCCTATCACAGAGGAAAAATGGCATTTTTTGGTTTAATAATGGGCCAGAGTTTCATAAAGAAGGCTCATAGTGCTTGGTAATGCTTGGGGGAGAGGAGGGGGCAACATCTAAAACGTTTGGAAGTAACAAACTTGCGGACATTATGATTCTACAAAAAGGAAAACGAAATCAAGGAAGGCATCGAAAATTCAAAAAAGATATTATCAAATTTTGTCATTACTGAGAAGCAATGAAAATGGCGGTGGCCTTTGGTTTTACCTCGGCGAGACGGCTTGGACTGTGACTCAAATTTTTAGACAAACCACCGCTGACCGAGGACTTATTCAGGTCGCACCTTCTGTTTATCTCTCTTAAACCACCATAAAATGTTCCCTTTTTTCTAATTTTTTTAGAAAAGGCTAAAAAGCGGAAACATTTGCAAACTGCAAGGTCTGTGGCGTCAATTTCAGCCCCATCTTTTTTGGCTTGCCCTTTATCCGATCCAACCCGTGCTAAAATCACGTTTTTTAAAGGTGTTAACTCTGCCTGCAATTCTTAGGTGATTCACCAGCACTTGGTCGGTCGTGCGAAGGTGAACTTTGGGTAATGACAATGTCATTGTCAAAAAGTGATAAACTGACGACGGGTCGAATTTCTCCGTGTAGTGTAAAATAAGTCTCCTGAACTTGATAGCCACATAGACACCAGCGTGTTGCAACAAATGACCCCTGCGACCCGATGTTTTCGTTATTTTGGCCAGCGGACCAGTGATTTTTACTAGGGGTCACACCCAACTGACATGACCACTACCCCAGCAAGGTTGGCAACCAAGCGACTGAGCAACTGGTAACCGAGCAAACACACTGATAAGTGGCCTAAGCAGAAGCCAAGACCTAGTCTTTCTTTCCGTCGATGTGGAAGAGTAGCCGGTGGGGGTCAAAAATGGCAGCGACATCACACCAATAACTACCTGGTCTCTTAATATTCATGTGTACTTTAAAAAAAATAACAATGGCACATAATCCCTCCAAGGCACAAGGAAGTAATAAAAATTGGCGACTTCAAGTTACCAGATTTTACATACGGAGAAGGAGGTGAGAGAAAAGGAGGCTGAGCGACAATGACAAGCCTGATCGAATTGACGCAGAATCACTTGTAACTGCTGCGATTAAAAAATGGGAAAAGAAATTGACATGGGACCAGTTGAAATAAAATTTGTAAACGCCCTACCCTAATCACCATAATCTAATTTCCCTTAACTGGAACAACTCCCACAACTGGCAAATAAAGTTGCCTGTCGGTAACTGAAGCCACCCGTTTAATGGATATTTGGTCAAAAATACTTGTAAGGTTTATCTTCATCCTTATTGGCTGGAGCTACTTGCAAGACACAAAGTGATCCTTTCTTTGGAGTTTATAAATGAAACTCCGGAAGATTCGATAAAAAAGCAAACTAAGACCCTCGAGTGATTGGCTATTTTAAATTGTGCATCAATAAAAGCTCACCTCCCATTGGCCAATTGATCGATAACGAAGGTTAACTTACCTCCAAAGGATGCGGCGGCCACGACACCATCTTTAGAGGGGTTTTCTGTGAAGTAGAATGAGAAGGCTGCTTAAATAAGCCATCCTTTTTTCTATACTCTTCCCAAGCTAATAAGGAAGTTGTGACTTTCCCCACTTACCCTCAAGGAGAGTGGAAGGAATTGCTTCCTCGGATAAGCCCCTGGACGTAAGGGAAGCGTCGGTACCTGAGAGAGTTAATTCTATGCTTAGAAAATAATGTTATAGAGGAGGAAAAATTTATGCTCGTTAGAAGGAGTCTCTTTCTTCTCTCCTCTCCCCTCTCTCGTGCATCATTAACTCACCGTGCCGGCATCTCGCCACAAACATTTTAACGGGCAAATGCAACATTGATCTGATCAGTGGGAAGTAGGTGCGTACAGGACTAGCTTCCAAAATTTGCCTTTTATGCTACAAAAATTTTTGCTCTTTTGGCTTCTAGAACGTTAAGCTAATCTGGAAAATCTATCCTGTGTGTGCTTGTGTGTTTCTACGTTTGCATTTTCGCCTTGTAAATGCGTCCATGCACGAGAGTGCATGTGATGTCGAAGCTCTCCTTTACCGAGATGAAATACACATTTGGTAAATTTGTGTTGTTTTTACTTTTTCCTTCTCCTGCAAAATAGGTGGCAATGAATGCACACTTTAAGTCTTCCCATCGAATGAGGGCACAATCCACCTATCCTGTGTCAAGCCTTGAAAACCAAATTCAAAATAGCAATTTTTCAACACCTCCTCAACACAGCATAAATCCATGGGTGCTACTTTTCAAAAGTGGTATTGTGCAGCATGTTAAACATCATGTAGAGAGGAGGAACAGATAAAGAGCTTGGAAGAAAAATAAATAGAAAACGGAGTTGCAGACCATTAGGAAGTAAATTGACCAAACTAAGATATCTTTATGGAAAGAAGCCTTATAAATGGATAAGATGAATGCCGGAGGGATGGATGGGTGGATAAATCTCAGCCCAGGAAGATCCAGATATAAACTAGAAGCACGGAAGTGAGGTCAAGTTAAATCCTTTTATCAAAAAAAATGAAACACAAAAGAAATATTTTCGCTTGCTTACGACATAACTAGACAGCCTAAATGTACTGTTAATCACTTGTCTGTACCACAAAAAATACTCATTTCCTCCCTCCCAAGGCGCTGATCCACCGACCGCCCTTCCCGGAGTCACAGCCGATAATGCTAGAAAAGGGCTGAGACCGAAATTCCACCTCCTCCTCTCGCTTCCAAACTTCTGCTCTGGCTTTGCGTTTGGTGTAAGAAGTGCTACATAGTCCACTTTTTCGCCAAAACCGACACGCGGTTTGTGCGGCATCGCCTCTGAAACCAGTAGGCTGCACCAGTTCAAGCCTTTTTCAGCGCTAGGCTACTAAGTAAAACGCGACTAGAGAGCGAGAGAGAACCAAACGACTGATTCAAAGACGAGTGGGTTTCGCACGCTAGATGGCCCTCACTATTTTTGTGGATGCAGTGGCGGTGAAGTGAGAACTGCATTGTTCTCATGCTTTAGTGGTCATTAGAGATTCAACGTGCTCCTTACTCATGGGTTTTTGGAAGACCGAATTACAATAAACGAGGCTCCCCACTCCTGTGAAGAAGTTTACACAGGAAAAAAATTTTGAATAGGCGGCAGTTACCATTGTTTGGCCGGTCCAAAAGGAATTAAGCTATCCCTAGCCTTAAACGAAAATTAGAACAAAGTTTAAGACTGTAAAAAAAACTCGACATTTATAGAGAAGGAATTTAGAACCCTGGAATTTGGCTCTACTGCAAGAAATGTCAAATTTTTATTCAAAAATGCGACAAGTCATCAGAATAGCGACTACCTGCAAGCCTTTGGGCCCGGAAACAAAACTGACTAGACGAAATCGCCTTTATTAAGTTTACACCATAGCTTGGATGGTTAAATTCAAAATGGTGTTCTCTTGTAATGCACGCCTTTACATAAAAAACTCGTTATTTTTATTAACAAGTGACTATCTATCCATGAAGCAAACAAACAAACAAACAAGGTCGAATATCCACTCTAACAACACCCACTCGTCAATGCAACAGTTTACCTTTACCGAAAGGATAAATAATGATTCAACCATAACCTCGCTATTCTTTGCAGCTTTACTGACATACACATTAAAAGGTCGTGAAACGATTATCAGACTGTAGGTAGAGACGGAAGGCTTATGCTAAACCAGGTGATAATGTTTACTAGGAAGCAATAAAAAAAATAGAAGACACGACCAATATGTTGTGCACACGGTGACGCAACAATACAGGCCAGGAGTCATTGTTTACTTTTCGATGCACATGAAGCAGAGATCTGCTGCCAATCCTTACAAATTTTGTAAATATTCACAAAGCAGCAGCAGCAGCACACTGCCCACCCTATCTTTTCTGTCCTTCCAAATGAACATCGCCTCGGTGACTCACACAAATGAGCGCTAAAGAAGAAGGTAAAAGACCGAATGTGTTTTGGGGTGTGTTGTAGCAAAAAAAAGAACAATTTGCGATCTGTGAGTGACTGATGCATGCTAACCGCAAATACTATGCAACATCATGGGTAGTTATTGAGAGAACGTAAACTTACTAGTGCTGTCAGCTTCCGGACTAGCGGGAGGAGTTCCTACTGTCACAGACGGGGAGATTTGCTCTTGTTCATCTGAGTTAAATAACGACAGTGAAATATCTCTGATGGGGTGGGAGTCACAATCTCGTACCATAGTGATCAAAAAGCTTTTCACTACCCCAATTTTTAAGTTTATTTTTTTTGGCTTAAATCCGGCATTGAGGCAGGTGATATGTGACAACTCTATGACTTATTAGCATCAATTGCTGCAGCAAATGATGAAATCCTAGGTTTCCCCTTTTTATTTAGCTAATTACTCGCAAATCCTCTACAGCTTTCTCTGAGCTGACAGCTGGCCAACATGAACGACTAAAAGGGCATCGTCTGCAAGGATTTCTGAAATAACCTTTTCTCAATTCATTAAAACAAAAGCGTTTGCTTTGACAGGTCTATGGTTCAATGTTCCAGATTCATTGTGCTAATCATTCTTCGTTTAAATTCACGAAGGTAATTGTATTTCAGCTAATTTGGCTTTAGTAAATACTATGAAAGATGAGAAAAACTGAGACTAATTGACCGAAAGCAGTCATGCGGACCGGCGGTTAGGCCTTTCGTATATGCACCTGTAGTTGCCGCATCCTCCACTTTTGCAACTGCACTGGTTTTAGGGTCACCAGGCTCTTGATGTACTAAAATAAGTCAAAATTTAAGAAAAGAGGAGAGAGCTAGACACATCTACTTGTACTTTATACTGATCAATGGTGCACGATTGATCCCCGCATTCCAAAAGTTGAATCAGGGTGAGTCAACTACCGGTTCCAGATGACGCCCTTGTCGCTGCCTATCATGGTTATATCGACCTTCTCCCACTCCATCACCAGCCCCGACTTACTTGAATACGAGATGACTCATTTTCGTGCACCTCGTCAGACAATGGCTGGTTATGGTGCCCACCTTTAGCTAGGAAGTTAATTGATGGAGGCTAGAGGACATTCATTAATTTGATTACTGATTGAATTTCAGTGTGGAATTTACTAACCGCTGGATTTTTTATGGCTCACAATAAGGTCTGCAATTTCATGTAATTTGATAAGTTTCAGTGACCGATCAAATATCACCTAGTCTTCCATTGCCAAGTGATTTTGTATATACTAAAAATTTGCTTGCCTTGAGTGGTCCCGTTCATGACGCTTGTTGCTTCCACGTCCTCTACTAGGCCTGCTGTTGAAGCTCCAGTAACAGCTAAGGGGGAGGAGGATGGAAAATGGTGTCAATTTGCAGGAAATGAACAGGACTATGTAAAGTCTACCAGCATTTAGTGGAGTAACCTTCGTCGTTGGAGGAAAACGATGTCTCTACACAATGACTTATGCTCGCGTGGCAGCAAAAGACTACTTCCAAATTTGAGGTTCAGAAAAGCAGAAAACGGTATTGATTTTAGTAAAAAAAAACCGAAAATGAGGGAACCTACCTATCACGCCTTCAACGACTGTAACCACCTCAGTCTCAGCTGCCTTAGCAGCAGTGTCCGTGACTAAAATGGGAGGACACAATTAAACCAGTCAATCAAGACCTCAGATCGTTAGGCTGTCAAAAGTCCAGCAATTACTAGGCGACCACCTCTGCCATCAAGAGGAAGGAAGGGAAAATTAAAGACCAAATAAGGATGAAATTACCAGCCCTGCTGGGCTACACACGAGAATCAGACACTTGTGTTGGCACCTTCAGTGTGGAAGGCTTTGAACATCATCTCACCTTGTGAA
Source organism: Taenia crassiceps (assembly GCA_023375655.1). NCBI lineage: Eukaryota > Metazoa > Platyhelminthes > Cestoda > Cyclophyllidea > Taeniidae > Taenia > Taenia crassiceps. The sequence continues at coordinate 375,995 of JAKROA010000016.1, forward strand.
GTTTGCCCTTCCGAATCGGAGTCTTCACCGGTGCCGACCGTGGCCGAAGTTCCTGGTCCGTCGATCTTATCGACATGGTTATCCAAAGTCCAGAGTCCCGTAAATACATGATGGTTAAAGAATTTATCTGCAGCAGAAGTGGTTTCAGCTGTTGATGATTTCTCTTCTTCAGTCATCGTAGCGATTGCATCCGGGCTTGCAGAGGACAATCCACCCTGCGAGGAACTCGGGGTTTCACCTGGCTGACTTTCATCACCGACGTTCTTCTTAGCCAACACCTCGGTGTTGTCATCAGTAACGCATACTCCGCTGACCGAATCAGTGGTGGTGGTGGAAATGTTTAGAACTGCAGCATCAGTGAGCTCTGCATCCGTAGCATGAGTTGCTTCGGTCTCCTCAACCACCTCTTCTGTCGTGACCGCCCCCAATAGATATTCCTTCATTGGGTGGATTTCCTCCTCAGTCACAGGGGTCATCGATTCGGCTGTGCTTTCATTTACGTCTGCTTCCGTATTTCCCACTACAGTGAGGCCATCTAAGGTAGTGCTCTCCTCTCCTTCAGCTGTACCAGCAGTGTTGGGAGCAGAACCAGCCGTCAAATTTGCCATTAAATCACCATCTATGGCAGTAGAAGTTCCTGTGACCTCTCCAACTATCTCTCCAGTCGTCTTCGCTCCCATCGGATATTCCAGTGTTGTATAGCCTTCTTCCTTGGCCGTTGTAACTATCGGATCCACACTTTCGGAAGACGGTTCACCTTCCACATTGCTCTCTACCTCGGTTATCCCTTCTTTCTCGCCATATGTGGTGGCTTCCACTCCTACCTTAATTGCATCAGTCACCAAGCCCTCGACTGCTGTAGCGTTGATTAGTTCAACATCTGTAGCTACAGGAGCCTCTGTGACGCCTTCAACAAGTTCCCCGGTCATTTTCTCTTCCACTGCATATGCATCCGTCGTAGAGTCTCCCTCCACCACTACAGTAGTCGCCTGATCCACACTATCGGAGTACAGTCCATCTTCTACGGTGCTTTCCGCCATCGTAGTCTCTTCTCTCTCATTCTCCCTTCCTTCATCTACATCCTTCTTAACCAACATATCAGTGAGAGTATCTGTTGTTTTAGTTGCTTCCTCCTCAAGTACCCTATCAGTACTATCGACACAATTAGTTGTCAGACTTTCTGGGCTTCCAGCATCGGTGGCCTCAAAATCCGTGTTGGCAGAAGTTTCTGCGCTACCTTCTACCTTCTCTTCGGTCGTCATCGCCTCCATCGGATATCCTCCCGTTGTGTAGTCTTCTTCCTCGACATCTGTAGTCATTAAATCCTCATTTTCAGGTGGTGATCCACCATCCAACGTGTTCTTCATTTCGGTCGTGCTTTCATTTGAACCTTCCTCTGCATCCTCCACCTCAGTGTGACCATCTGTGGTAGCCCCCACCTCTTCCTCAACTGCGTCAACAGTCGAACCTTCGATATCTGCAACATCGGTAAACTCAATGTCCGTTGCAACAGAGGCTTCCGTTTTGTCTTCGACATCTTCCTTAGCCATTTCCGCCTCACCTGAATATGGCCTTGTTGTGTAGTCTTCCTCCACCGCCATCGTAGTCATCTGATCCTCACTATCAGAGTACTGTCCGTCTTCCACAGAGCTCTCCACCATTGTTGTTTCTTCATCCACTACCCCCGCCTCGTCACCACTATTCTTTTTAACCAATTCACCGTCGGGGTTATTTGTGGTAGCGGACAATTCATCGCCCATCGCATCAGTAGTGATGGCGGCACAATCGGCTGTCGAACATTCCATAATTACGGCACCAGTGAGGTCAGCAGAAGTGTCTGCGCTCTCTTCAGCTTCCTCTTTAGTTGTTATCGCTTTCATCGGGTATTCGTTCGTTGTATGGAGTTCTTCCTCGGTTGCCGTAGTCATTGTGCTATCAGTAAGCTCTATGTCTGTCAGGACAGGAATTTTGGCCGGGTCCTCAACAACTTCCTCAGTTGTTTCTGCTTCCATTGAATACGCCTCTGTTGCATAACCCTCCCCTGCCACCATTGTCGTCATCGGATCCACACTTTCAGAAGATAGTCTACCTTCCACACTGCTCTCCACGTCTGTTGTCTCGGCCTTCTCGCCATCTGCAGTAAATTCCACTTCTTCCCGAACTGTATCGGTCATCATACTCTCGGTCGCTGTAGCATCGAACAATTCAGTAGCCATGGTAACCGAAGCTTCTGTGGTGGCTTCGACAACTTCCTCAGTCTTCTCCTTCTCTAACGGATATGATTCCGTTGCATGAACTTCCCCCACAGCTAACGTAGTCATCGGATTTACACTTACGGAAGACAGTCCACCTTCCATAGGGATCTCCATTGAGTTTGTTTCCTCTTCCTCAACTTCATTCCAATCATCGATATCCTTCTCAGTTATCAAGTCAGCGAGGTCATCTGTGATCGCAATCGCTTCATCTCCCACTCCATCAGTGGTACTGACAGAATTATCGGTAATTGAAGTTTCCTGACTTTCGCCATCAGTAAGCTTAACGTCCACGTTGGCAGAAGTTTCTGTGCTACCTTCCACCTTCTCTTCGGTCGTCATCGCCTCCATCGGATATCCTCCCGTTGTGTAGTCTTCTTCCTCGACATCTGTAGTCATTAAATCCTCATTTTCAGGTGGTGATCCACCATCCAACGTGTTCTTCATTTCGGTGGTGCTTTCATTTGAACCTTCCTCTGCATCCTCCACCTCAGTGTGACCATCTGTGGTAGCCCCCACCTCTTCCTCAACTGCGTCAACAGTCGAACCTTCGATATCTGCAACATCGGTAAACTCAATGTCCGTTGGAACAGAGGCTTCCGTTGTGCCTTCTTCCTCACCCACCATTGTCACTGGCTGCGCTTCGGATGGGTCCACAGTAGCATAGACTCCTGTGACTTGGTTTATTATTTCTTCTATATTTATTGCTTGATTTGATGTAGCGTCCGTATCACCTCTCGTTTGGTCTTCGGCAGCAGATGTGGAAAGATCCTTGGTCACGGATGCGTTGGTAGCCCCGTTGTCCATGTTAGTTACCACGGTCTCTGTGGCCTCTTGAACATCGGTTCCCTCCTCTTCTTCAGTGCTTGTCACTTCATCCGCCAAACCGATTCCACCACCAGTTGATATGGTGAATAAACCTTCACTCTGCCCTTCAAACGCGGAACCCATACTTCCAATACCCTCATCTGTGGTCTCTCCACCCATAAAATCGTCGGTGCTATGGTAATCATTGGGGTAGGTAGGTAACGCAGAGACCAGATGGGTTAGAACCAAGATACACACCAAATACCGTCGCATTCTAGAGGAAGGACGTCAAAATTTTATGACCACTTCGCTCTACTCATTCATCTAATGTAACAAGGCTACTAGGCAAATGGCACAAAGGTGAAGAGAATTGGAACCTTGTTTGTTTATGAGCTAATGATAAAATAGAGGGCACCCTTCTTACTATGTACCTGTTCTGCAAGGTCTCCATGCTCTGGAAAATCTAAGGAAGCCTACTGACAAAGGCAAGGTAAGCGGCTCCAATATCATCTACGCCGTTCACCCACCAATTCGTGTGAATGTTTACTGTGGACCGAGAATCTGTGATTAAGCATATTTTTACCTCACAACAAAGGTGTTTACACCACATAAATGCGGAAATAACGAGGCCTAAAGTGAAGGGGTTTAAAGATTGTAGGTGTAATAAAAAAGATTTAAATCACAGAGATACGTGAAAACTGATAACTCGTGGATATCGGCGCCAACTCACAAAGAAATGGCCATGTGGGAAATAAAACAAATCGAAAAGGAGCAAAGTAGAGACGAGAATGACGCACCTGACGACAGCCTGCGCAGGCCCACAAAACCAACCTTCGCTGCCCACTCAGAGCCAATGCAACTACTTATATACCTTCAGCAAATGTGATCTCGTCTTCCTATTGGCCACTTGCGCCAGGCGCTAAAATTTCATTGGCTACTGGCAGGCAGGACATTGGTGAAAACCTTTGCTACACCTACAAATTTCGGTTACATTTTTTTTACTTTATCGTGTCATTTTGTTTACCATTGCATGATTTATTTTTCAAATTAACCCAAGAATTAGATATATCTGAGGCTAATGAAAATAGATGTTTTGATCTTAAATCGCATTGGTCCTGTTTGGCCAGATAAAAATAGTCTTGGTGTGTTCACTCATGCAGGTGATTATGAGCTACTACAGTCAATCAGTCTGATAAAATCGCAATTATTAAATTCTTTAAAATGGGTGCAGTCGGTTGGGCTAAAGGTGTCACAAAAATGTGGAAAGTTGAATAAATAGGTTAAGCGATGCGGAATGCATTGTTCAGGTATGGACCAGAAGTCGTAAAAGCGACATGGCCGTGGCTCTGACGTCGACACGGCTTATAGTAGTTGCCATGGTGTTAATCCACCTCAAGGCCCCTTCAGCATTGTTCGCTTTTGCCATTTGCAACTATATAGGAAATGGTTTTTTGATCACTCTACACCGATTCCCTAATCATTCAAGGGGAGAGACATTTGGGCTGTGCCACTCAAGTGGAAGTCTCTCCCTCACTCCCATTGTTTATTCCCTCAATTGTTTGCAGGCGCATGAGTTTTTTGGAATGGAAAAAGGCTTTTTTAAATGCAAAAAGAGCTAGTATTTTACTGTTTTTTCTTTCTCACGTATTAGACACACAAATACTGGTGACCACCTGTTCAAGGTGGGCTTTGGTACCATCCATATATGCTCTTCATTAGTCCTTTTAGATGACAACATTGAAGGTTTTATGGAAGCTTAGGTAACTTTGGCCATGGTTGGCAGTGATACCTGGAATTAGGCTCCCCATCGCACACCAGTCTCCCTTTTTACACAGTGATGCAAGGCGATATGATAATAGACAATAACTAAGTGTAATTGTGGTGTGTATTTGATGCTATTTTTGAGAACAAACCAGAGGTGATACGTCATTGTCACAAGTAGTAAAAAAACAACATTGTGCTGGGAGGTTGCCCTGCCTGGGCAAAGTTTATTTATGTCATGGCGTTCGCTGTCAGGCGATCTGATCCCTAACATGTTGTCAATTTTCGCCCCTTCCACATAGTATGTGAGGGGATTATAAGTGCTTTTTTTACAAAATAACTCAGGTTCTTAAATAAATCAAACTACGGCTTAGGATCAAGGGGGCCACATGCCTGACCAATCAGATCTGTCGATAATGGATAGTCTGTCTCATCAACTTGACTTAAAATAGAAGGTGTGGGATAACTCAATTATACTTTATTCTGTCATTTAACGCAGGGTCAAAACCAAATTGTGTTTCAGAAATAGTCAAGCGCTAAGGATATCAAGGCGTCTTGCATACTACTGATTTCAGTAGAGCGTAGGTTTCTGTCAGAGTTTTTCTTTTAAGTCATATGAGAATGAACGATTAGATTTTTCGAAGCAACAACCTCTGTTATTAGTCTGTCTGCAGAGCCTGATTGAGCGAGATTAGGTAGTGAAAGCAGTATTTATTCGATGAATACAAGACTAACCCGCTCACAAGGCGGATGCACCTGAAGAGGTTAACAGTCGTCGACTTCAGCACGAGAAGCCGTTCACCTAAGAAGGCCTCATCAGCGTTAGGTTGCGGCGGAGGCTGACAACAGCTTCGATAATTGTAGTCAGACTGACGCTTTGAAGGCAATCTCAAGTGAATGCTTAGCTACCTTCTGCGTTAGTTTCACTTCGTGGTAGTGTGGGGAAAATTTGAAGAGTTATTTGCCCGCTAATACTACAATCGCTTGTTTAACTCGCTGTCTTAGTTGCAAGGATAGTGAAGGCTAGGCCTCTGCAGTTCCGCCTAGCGCAATGTCCTCCGGTATATGTCAGTAGCAACCTAGTCCATCTAAGGGTAGTCTGGGGGCTCAACAGTCCTCTTCTTGCTCACTTTCTCGAACTCCATTCTTAGGTCTTTTATCGGTGGGTCTTTTATTCACCGAAGTCTTTACACAAATTCTGGATTCTCGTAATAGCTTCTGAAGCCATTTTTTGCGAATGTAAGCCATCAAAAATGGATAATGTCACGAAAACCCTACCGTATAATACCGATCTATTGTTTTAATTCCCTGATTTCTTGCGCGGGCTTTACCATCTGTTTGGTTTATTCATTAGAAATTGTTAAAATATTTGATTTTTCCCTTTTAGTCAAAATACGCTTTTAGCCTTATTAATTATGAGGAACCAAAGTGGTTTTTTGGATTGAAGGAGCCCTAGCTTTGGCTGAATAAAGGCAGGTTGCACCGATCCCGTAGAAATCTGTCAACTGTGATGTCTAAAAGTTGGGCATAGCTCAGGATAGTTAATTAGGATTGCCTGGGATTGATAGAAGTCAAGCGATTCTTGTTTTCCAACCTCTCGAAGGGGTTGGGCATGAGATATCTGAATGGCACGTCAAAAGGTCGCATAAGTAAGTCGCGTAGTGTAAAGGCCTCTCCAGTGTTTAGGGTCGCACATTTTAAGGGAGTTTTGACCGGTTTTAATTGTCTAAGTTGGATGGTTGGTTAATTTGTTCTCTCTCCTTTGATAATAAGATGAAAATGTCTGTTGAATGGAGATCCCGAGGACAAATTCCAGGCGTGTGCCGAAGGTGCCTCCTACCACCTGTTGTAGTGATTGACACTTATCACATCCCCGAAGGTAGTGCGACCACGCAAGTCGAAATAATGAGTGACGACCAGACCTGTGTCTGTCTCTGGCGCCTCCGAACATTCGGTTGTCACGCCTAATGTCCATTGGAATGTGCCAAACGAGTCATGCATTTAGCACTGGTCACGAACTCATGTAATGCCAGAAAAGTTGCCTTACGCTAAAGTATTAACATAGCAGATGGGAATGGAGTAGGCAGGTGGACGTACAGGAAACGAAGCAACGACCCACCGTCTCTGCAACGTGTTTCTGCGATTTCTGACTTCCATTAAAGTAATCTGTAGACGCATCTCACCACTATCGTGAGTTTATCACTCCATAATCTATCAAGCATGCATTACCACTTGAATCACTTGCTCCACGCCTCCATTGCACCACCCAATCATGCAGTTAAACAACCGACTTTAGTGCCTTTTCCACAAGACGACATTGTTTATAAGTCGTGATCACAGCGCCTAGACGGTATCACTTAATGTTAGGGGCTACGTGCAACTCTAAAGCCTGTCATTCTGTTTACCACCGAATATTACTCGGTGCTTTTATAGCTCCACAGTCATCAATTGCGAAGGCCGGAATGATTTGTGGATGGGAGGATACGCGCATCATCAATGCCTCACAGGCTTCTGCCGTACCAAACAGCTTTACAATTGTTAGAACACATCACCAAGGCAATGGGTCTTTTTTTAAACAACAGACCCATTGTTGGTGTTGTAGCAAGTGTGGCATACGTGTTTGGTGTTTGGTGTGCAGTGACCTAGTTGGAATGTGCAATGGAAGCAAACTCAAGTTGCTGTGCTTGTGGTTTTCCACAGGCCTGAGTAAACGTCTGTAGATGTCTTTTCCTCAGGAACAATTGGCACTTGTGGAGGGTGGTATTCTCGCAGAATGCAACACGACAGGCTACGCGTCATGCGGTAAGCCAAGAATCTTCTTCTTCTGCTCCTTCTTCTCCTTCTTCCCCTTCCGCAAGGATGAACAGACAGCAGTCAGAAGAGGAATAAAAGCAAGTGCACACTTATTTCCCACATTCAAGAAGTTTTGATAAAATTTCCTCCATAAAAACCCTCTCTACTGTCTTACTGCCATTTATTCTTTTAGTAGACTCCTCGCTTTCGCCATTTTTTGTCCCCATTGCTTTCCATATTCCGTGTTGCACGATCTGATCTCGATTCGCTGAGTTGAGATGATGAGAATGCCTGAAAAGTAGACCCCAACAACTTGAGACCCTAAGCCTTCTCACACATTTTACACCCTCTACCGCTGTGCCACTCTCAACAACTCGCAAGAGTGTGTTTGTGAGGGTGTCACCTAAAGTAAACCAATTAAACCCCTCAATTTTGCTAATGAAGTCCATTTCTCCTTCTCAGGGCATCACCAGCTCTAAGAGATTGAAACTAAAGAGGCGTCTTTTCATGTTTGCTAACGCATTTAGACCTCCGGCTTGATTTTGAGGCGCGCTGACTCCACCATTTAGATTACCACAATGAGTTTTAAGGGCCGCGACTGATGTCCGAAGCATCCGCTCGCCTAGAAGCCTTCAGGGTTGAGTGCGCCCTGTTGGGGATGATCAAAGAGGCGGGAAGACCATCTTTGCCAGTGAGCAAATGGATTAACACTACCTACGGAATAAGGGTTAAACACACCTATTTATGGATAGCCCTGTCAGCTGAAATGATCTTATTTGACCTTTTACCTGTCAGATGGCGATCGTTCAAGTTGGGACTGTACTGACAGTAAGACTTTATCAATGCAGAAGGTTGTGAACTACGCAATGGCCATGCAGCGATGATCGGCGAAGTTATTTTGTTCACTTTGCAAGGAAAATTAGTAAGAAAATGGGGGTAAGTACATGGACTTACGTGTGCTCGATGCTAGTGGCTACTAGAGTCTGTTGCCGCTTGCTGTACATAGATTGATGGCTGCCTGACCGAGTGACTGACACTCCTGCCTGTCCCAAACCCCTCCGGTTGCCTCACCGTAGACACAATCACTCAGGTAACCATGCCTAAGACATTTTTTCTTAGTATACCTTAAATGTGAGAGGAGGTAACTTCTTTGAAAACAACCGAAATTGGTCAGTGAGGTAGTAGGAAGTTTGATCCATTTCCACCGCAATCCACCACCTTACCTCACTCTACATGCTGCAAACCTAGTTACGAGAAGACGCCCCTCCTCCTTCGCCGCCACCTCCTCTTCCGCCTCCTCCTGGTCCTTCTTCTGCTACCTCTTCATTATCTTGCCCATCTTCACCTACTTTGCTTTCTTTACTACCAATTTTCCTATCAGTGTCGCTTTTGTTACTCATGCCCACCTCCACCAAGCTGCCCTGTGATATGCCTTTGTGTGACAGCCATTAGCCTTCCTTGTCATGGGACGGCCATCACGTGATCACTCACGAAATAGCGTAGACAGGTGGTGGATAATGTGAGTGAGGAGCATACCATCTTGGAAGTCTTAGTCACCAAACTCTCACAGGACGTGAGAAGGTATTTTGCACCATCATTATTGGTGTGTGCGAATCTGAACTATCCGTGCAGAGAATTGGAAGACGCGGCGTCATTGACTTTGTTATTGGTAATATCTTAAGAAAGGCTTGAAAGGGGAAATATTTCCTGCCGCAAGTGCTACGTATAGTTAAGGGTATCTTGAAGGCTATATTTACAGTAAACTCACATAATTAACCGCCTCGCCTCTTTGTCTATTCCCTTATTGATGTACCCCTTAAAAGCAACGCCCTTAAAAGGGTCTATGGTGAATGCAACAAGATGCTGCTTCATGTTACATATACATTCTCGCATTTAAAGGCCCCCAAATTCAGATTTATGCAGTTGATATGAAAACTGGCCTAGGAGCATTAACACGGATACAATTTTAAATTGGCTTCCCCTACATCTGTAGACAGTTTAGCTTCTCAAACCTTCTTTGAAGGGACTGAAATGTGAAGAAGCGCAGGGAGGAGAATGTGGACCTGGCCGGGTTGCCGCACTGGCTCACTACAGTATTCCACCGAAGGCGTACATGTGATTCCTCCCTTATCTGCAAATAATCTCTCCTTTTATTCCTTTTTTATGTAGCTCTTACAATGGAAGTCTAGGACTTTAAGCCCTGTCATAAATGTTTTTAAGATCCTGACATTCATTTCTTGTGATAATAATAAAGGTCACTTCCAGATTCCGACGCTTTATAACATCTTCGTGACTGATTCTAGAGCAAATTTAAATTAAAGATGAGGGTGGATTCTTTTAGAAATTAAGGAAATTGTTTAAATATATCGCGGACACATTTCTAGGTCGATGCAATCGATTTTTCCTCAATTGAATGCATAAACAACATGCAGACAAGACCGAGGATTTGAGGCACAACCTCGGACGTTGCATGTTTTTTGTCAAATGTGTACCTTTCTGTTATTTTATTTTGAACCGATCGCACTCCTGTTACTGCAGAGTTAGCGGTTTTTTCCTTTGTGATGGCATTGATAGTTCCTTTCTTTTCCTTTACTCATCATTAAATTTTCGCGTTTTAGTTGTTGCTGCTTCACATTAGCACTTTATTGGTTAATTGTGTAAAAAATTACTTATAACGCGAATTTTCTTAATCATAGGTGTTGATTTAGCATTCTAGTTTATCAATTAGATAGTAGATCAGTCACAAATGCAACGGTCGCCTAGAAAAGTGTCCACTTATTCTTCGAAACCGTGATAATCGACATTCGGACTTCATCAGAATAACTCTGCTCTCGTCACAACCGCAGCACGAATGCTTGGGTACCATGGCAATGCTGAATCTTGGAGCGAGGCCCCTGAGCTTCCCTTTCGCAAAACCCAGGGCTAATGACGTGTCATTCCCTCTTCTTACAAAGCAATTCTTTCCATCCCAAAGCTTACGAAGTGTACGGTTAACCATAGAGTCAGGCGCCTTGCCCAAATGAATTGGTAAAAGTATGTTTTCCGGGGTGGCTGCTGTTTACCTCTTCTTCGATGCCGCCTAAAAAGATAGAGAACTGCGCAGTTCATAGCCTAAGATGGTGTTTCCAAACCACGATTTACAACTAGGGCAAATGCATAAGTGGTGGCTCCACCGATTTAAAATGGTAAGATAATTGATTGAACACGGTGTTTCACATTTGCATTAATCGGCAGATTTAGCATTCAAACACCTCTCTAACCCTCATTTGCCGCCAATTTTGATGAGACTAAGGTGCGAAGGCAGAATTTACATAATTACTTTATCGTTAGTGTTGAAAAATGGGGACAAGTTATGTGCAACTGGGAATTGTGAACCCTTCAGAACTTATTTTAGCAACTCTTGACTGCGAAGCTTAAAATGCATGTATTCATAAGACAGCGTAGATTTTTTTGCTGTGCTACATTACAGAAGAAGTAATGCAGATAGTACTACTTAAGCCGGTTTAACCAATAGGTAATTAGCAGGTGATAGAATGGCAAACTGTCATGCCAACATTTTTCACCTGATGCATGGCTCACATTTATAGCAATGGCCACTGCAAATGTACTGCAGAATCTATCGCTGAGGGAAGGGGTTAGCTGTTGTATCTAGAGTTGGTATTGCTGACGCTGCTTCTGCTTCTCCCCAAAACACCTGCGGTTTCACTTTCCCTGTAGTCCAATTTATTAACTTCGAGTAAACAAGTAACAGACAAAGGTGTAGAAAAAAGTTCAGCTCTTATGTAATTTTCCCCCAGTCATTAGATTTCAGTCTAGTTTAGAAAATGGAAAACAATGATATTAATGCCGTCAGTTTATCTTTCTGATAAACAATAAGTAAGGCAGGTAATTGGTAAACTTTAAGAATGATAGCAAACAAATATTGTCAGAGCGATTGCAAGGCCAAACTCTGAACTTCTCGATATCAAAAATAAAAGACAACTAAACATGGGATGCTTCGCACAATTACTTCAAAAATAGACTTCAAAAGAGTGTAGTCAAAACAGGCTAGACATTCATGAAGACGGAGGCGACGCAATGCAAGCCACAAAAAAACTTCAATTGATTAAATTTTCAAACGTTATTTTTTGCAAAAAATCAATTTTTAAGCAACGCATCAGACCTAAACATTGGTAAAACCTTAGCAATTAAGTTAGAGAGGAGAGGGAGGAAACGAATTTTGATTGAAAAACTGCAATGCTTTGCTTGTTTAACTGTCGGTTATGGTTGCGACCACTTAAGTAACCGCGTTGTACCTGCAGGATGGGTTGACATCAGAATCATTCTAGCAACCCCGCTCCACCTAGTAAGGGGTAGTTGTAATCAAAACATATTTGGCAATCATTGAAAATTCATTAGGATGACAAAAAAATTACCCATAATCTTTATATATAAAAAACAAGCCTAGCAACTTCAAAAACTCTTCGTATTTGAAGTAACATACTCAATAAGAACGATCAAATATATACCACTTCGTCGCAAAAGAGAATTAAAAAAGCAACATCAAACATTCAATATTATCCAAAGCTAAAAAATTAAAACAAAAAACATCACAAAGGGCACAAAAAATTAAGCAGTATAGCGGTATTCATGAATGTTGATGATGATGTTAAAATTCAAGAGATAGCCCACTGATGTTGAAAGGCCTTAATCAGCATTCGTCCTGGGACGAGGTGTAATGTCCACTGTTGTAAGCAGTCTCCTTCAAATCTCCTTATTAGCTTTCCCTCTAGGCGAGTTTTTACAATGGCGTCATCAATGATGTTATCGAGGGCATGAAGGAGACCTTCACTCAGGAAGGTCTCGACTTGGATTTGTTGGAACAACTGCGAAAGGTATACTCAATTGCTTCGCATCCTACATTCTTCATTCCTCTTCACAGTTATGGTCGTCCAAGCTGGCTGAAACTCACGTGGCTGATCCAGAGCCCGTCGCTCAACCGGCGGTTCACTATGCGCAGCGCCTGCAGGCTACACAGTTTCAGGTAGGTTTGAGTACCAGCAGTGCTTAAATGTCGGCATGCTTGTCTATGCGTTTATTAGTTTGTTCGTACGCCTCTTGATTCTGTAGATCATATGTTGCCTGAGGAATTAAACTATTAATTATTTTTTGTAATGTGTTTGCTTGCTGCAGACGAGCCTGGGTCAACAGGGAATGCCGATCCCCATTTCGAAGCTGCCGATCCCTCCAAACCCACTGACTGGAGTCAGTGGTGCTGGTGGTGGAGGGGGTGGCGGAATACGTGCAATTGCGTCAATTGCACGCCCGAACGCTGCTCTGGCGATATCTGCAGCGGCACCGACAACAGGTCTGGTATTGCGTTCCGCCGTTGGTGCCTCCGTGCAGGCGCCTGGAACCACAGCAGGTAGACCGCCGATCGTGCTCGCGGCGGCACTAAACCCACAGGCGGCCGGAGTGCAGCCACGTCTTGCTAGTCCCCTTGCTGGCATCGCCATTCGCACGCCCCTGCAGGCTGCTGGACCCGGTCAGCCTGGAGCAGCCACCACTGCCACGATCATTGGACAGCCTACGATGGCCAGTGTTAATGGTGTTCCTGCCATTCCCGGTGAGTATACTTCATTCTTATTCACCACGTCTTCCTCGGTTTCTTTTATGCCCTCATTCCCAGCTTCAATGTAAATACTTGCGTTGTCGATGTGGTGTTGCATACACTGATGCCTTGATCGCACACGTGTTTGGTGTTTTAACAAAATGGGTGACACACAACGTGGTAAGCCTAGTGGTGGATTGGTGAATTGTAGTTTTTGCAGGTCTGCGTGCTGAATCGCTGACGAGGCGCCGAGACTGCGCAGCTATTCACGCTGTTTCTTGAGTTGGTACACTTGAGAGTTGGGACGGGTGAATAATGCTAAGTGGGTAAAATTTTTGCGTTTTCCCACAGAAGGAGACGCCTTCATGGCTTCACTTCTTCCATGTTGTGTTCGCACACTAACGTGGCTTACTGAATTGAACCGACGGTGATGGGTGAGGGGGACAGTAAGTGCTGTGGACTAGGTTTCACCTTCGAAAAAGGCCAAATGAGTGTGTCGTTGTATGTGTGAAATAGGGATAAAGTGAAGAGCTTCCTTCTGTTGTGCATCTTTGCACATGTGTTAAAACCACGCTGATTGGAAATTGTGGTGAGGCCTTATCTATGAGATGAAGGGAGATGGTACCAGCTGAATCGGCTAACTAGGTGGTGATGTTGAATGACACCAAGGTGGTAGGGTGGAGGGAGGAGTTTGGTTTTCCTGATGTCAATGGCGGTATAGGTATTTGTGTATGGATTAACAGTTGACAAAGGGAATGTAACACTATTCTTCTCATCGTGCTTAATAGCTGCAACATAAAGTTTGTTCAATGGAATATCAGTGATGTTGAAGACAGGAGCAGTGCGCTTTGTTTAGTGCACTGATGGGAAGTGACTGCGTCTGGCGTTTCTATCGCGTTGACGGTTGCGGTGGAAATAGCGTTATTTGGGTGAGAGGTGGGTGCAAAGTTACTGTAGTGAGTTGAAGTGCTATTTGTATGTTGTTATCGTGAATTGCAACGATCTCACCCAAAGCATTCAGTGAGCAGGCTGCAAAGATGCTTTCTCGACATTCGTGGATGATGTGCACGGACTTCCAGTTGGAATGGATGGGATAGTAGTGATGGGGTGGATGGGTGTGTATAGGTGGTAGAGCTGGTTGGCGCGTGGCGAATGGATGTGGGTGTGTGGTTACCTAGGCTTAGCTCAGCGACGTCTGGAGTAGGTGTGTGCACATATAAGTGCTTGTTTTTGCAAACGTGAGGTTGGGTATGGATGTGTTGGTAACGCAAACAGTTGCTCTCCACCGGCAGGTCAGAACGTGCAGATTCTGCAAGTGGGTCAGCAGACCTTTATGGTGCCTGTGCAGTTCCGTCAACCAATGAGCTCCGCGGCTTCGACGACGCAGCAATTGCAAGACGCTACTGGCACCACTGCAACCGCAATTCTTGCAGCAGCAGCAGCTTCAGCCCTCAGCAGACGCAGACGCAGTCGCAGTCCTTTAACCGGGTATGTTTCTTGCTGCCACTCCCCTTTATCTCACTTTGTTGTTGCTTCTCGCGCCTTCGGGTCGTGTGTACATAGGCATGCAAATTGGTGAGCTGGTTGGCGTTTGTAGACACAAGTAGATGGTGTGGACGACAGCGACTTTGATGATGATGACGATGATGTGGAGGTAGTGGAGCCCTACTCGGTGGATACGCCGTCGTTGCGGGCGCCAATGAGCGTGGCTACTCCTCACTCGGTGTTCAGCCGTACGCCGGGCAGTGCAGCACAGCCACTGGTGGGTGGCAGCAGTGGCGGTGTAGGAGGTGGAGGTAGTAGCGGCGGCGGTGGAGCTGCAACAACGGCCACTCCTGGTGGTGATGGCGAGGATGACAGTGACGATGACGACGCAGATATGGTTGTAGCGACATCTGGTGTGGCTGGGCCGATGCCCACGCCGAGTCCTGCTTCTTTGATTACCACTACCTCTATCACTCCTACTACACCTCACGCTATGCCAACGAGCATCAGTACTTCTGCAACTGTTACTACTGCAAATACTACAACTAATAAACGTTTCCATGACGTCGTCACCCCTGGTGGAGGTAGTGGCCCCTCTCACAATCGCGCGGCTAAACGATCTCGCCTTTCTAAGCTTGGTGATTTCGATGACGACTTAGATGATGACCTTGCAGATGATGAAGAGGACGAGGAAGAAGACGTGGAGGATGAAGAAGAGGAGCTTGGCTCTGTGGCTACTATGATGCCATCTGGCCAGCGGTGAGTAACTATTAGATGGATATTTCGTCGATATGGCTTGTGCCCTTGTGTTGCTATTTATGTGTGGCTGATTGGCCCTGCTTGCCTCGTGTCAGACTGCATGTGCCTGCGGCAGCTGTGACTATGGAGGAGGCGGCGATGGGTGGGGGTTCGTCCTCCAGACGGAAGCAGAAGATGTCGACTGCAGTGGCAAGTGCTAGATGGCAGAGCGTGAAGACTGGCGGTGGCGGTGAGGACGACCATATTCCCGACCTACCACCACCGCTGCCTTCGCCACCACTACCATCAGCTAATGGTGGTGACGAGATGGGCGGTGGTGGCGGCGTTGGAACGGAAGGTGTGGAAGGAACGGATGGAAGGGTGATGGGGTTGGCAGCAGAAGACGAGGAAGAGGAGGAGCCGCTCAACTCGGGTGACGATGTGACCGACGAGGAATTAGAGTCCCTCTTTGAATCAGATAACCTCGTTGTCTGCCAGTACGAGAAGGTAGGCATCCGGTAGCGTTTCATCTTGCTAGGTTTTATTCATAGTCCATGTTCGTGTCTTGATTTTGTTTACTTAGTGGTTGTTTTTGTTGCATGCAGGTGAGTCATTCGCGATCCAAGTGGCGCTTCTGGATGCGTGATGGAATAATGAAGATTCGGGGGCGAGAACATCTCTTTCAGAAACTGTTCGCGGAGGTTGACTGGTAATTCGCCTTGTGCCTTTCATTCATATCTCCTCTCATTTCTTTTTACTGCTGTGAATTCTGTGCATTACTGTGTATTTGCCCGTGAGAGTCGAGTGGGGGATTTGCCTTATTGTACGGTTAGTAATTTTACTGACGCTTAGCGGTCGCCCTTGTAGGTTAATCGTTTCCGCCTAGCAGCGGCGTGCCTGCTCTGTGAGGTGTCTGTACAAGGCCGTGCGTTTTTGGAGATGTCTTTCATTGGGAGCGGAGGAGAGCGGGGGTGGACGTGCTCGTTGAGATGGCAGGAGATTTGGCGTAATCAAGCAAGTCGGTATCTTCAATACCTCTCCCCTTTCTCTTTGTAAATAGCCAAAAGCTGCACTGTTACGCTTTCCCATCCACCTTTATTCATGCTTCCCCTCATCACCTTGCCATTCAGCCTTCTCGTAATCGTGGAGTTTGCTTTCTATTTGTGACCCTTAGCACTGCTATCGTTTTTTGGTCTCTCAGCCCACCCGCCTCCGCTCTATCCACTCTGAATACTGCAGTCATTGTTCATTTTATTCTCTTCGTGTCATCGTTATCTAGTAGTGGTTGGATCTTCAGCATTCGTGATATTTTTAAGCTTGAAATGTTCTCTAGCCCTTGTAGTTGGATTGGTTTGTGTCCATTGGAGATTGGGTACGCGGTGGAAGGCATCTACTTCGGTCCTTTCTTATTAGCCATTCGGTTTATTCATGCGAGGCTGTTTCTCCTAGCCGATGGGTGTCTAGGGCGGAGTTCAAGTCGGGAAGCAAATACTTTGTCCTGTATCCCCTTCGGCCTTTGCTTTACTTTTTTAACCTCTCAGTATGCCTGAGGGTCGACAAGCAGGGAGGGTTTATAATCGAGTTCTTAGGGAAGTAAATTTTCACCATTCTTTGCAAGCCCAGTCTAAGCAGTTGCTGAAGACCTCAGTCTTGGCGAACTCGCCTTCGTTGTAATTGCATAATTATGCATTCTTCCCCGACGATTTGTGAACCTATCAAGCCTACTTTACCTGTTGAGGGAGTGTGCAATACCTCCAGAGGAATACGGAGACGAATACTGAAACATTCTCTCACCTAATTTTAAGGTATGAAATCTCACAGGTGAGATTTGCACTAGTAAAGCATGAGATCTTGTGACAGGAAGAAGACTTTCCTCTGACTGAACCGTGAGTACTGGATACCTATGGAGGGGAGGGGTGCAGGGGATCTTTGATAGGGAAGCAGGGGATGATCAGCTCTGATTAGACTTGGCCTTGTCAGTCAGGGAAGCAATGACCATGAAATGTCTCCAGATTGGTTAAGGAAAGGGGAGATGCACGAACACATCTGAGCCTTTGAAAAAAGAACACAAGCGCTGGGTTTACAGACTTCCTTAATGCCACTCAAACTCGGCATTTCCACAGGTATCTGCCATCGAAACAGAATCTACATAATAAAGCTTCTGTGCGACAAAATGCGATGGTCCCCGATAGTTAATGGTTAATAGTTAATGCTATAGTGTCCAATTATACGTAAGGAAAAAGGTAAGCGTGTTAAGTATCACTAACAATTGGCATATGCACAACGGTCGCAGTACGCAAAGGATTCCACAAACAGTATTTCCATTTGGTAGTTGCACACATTCAGAATGTCAGCAGACGATAAATCTGTTTGTGTCCATTACGAAAATCAGCAAAATTATGGCAAGAGCTGTACATTAAGGCAAGAAAATTGAAAGCAGAATCAGACATTAACGGGCATATGAGAGGAGCGTATTCCCCGTCGGTCTTCATGAGAATCCGAAGGGGAAAGTTGCCTCTTGATCACATACACGACACCCCCCACGGCGGTCATGGCATAGGCGTACCTAGAGCAAATGACTATAGTCAAGATGTACATAAGATCAAAATAAGTATAACCCACTTGTTAGTCGCTTAAAGGGATTCTCCTGGAAAGCCGATTGATCCTCAAGATTCATATACTCAGCAACGTGACGAGCCAACTCAATAAATTTCGGTGCCGACTCTGTGTTGCCGGATAACTCACCGGCGGAGTAAACAATTCCTCCGTCGAAGCTGATTGCCAGAGTACCCAACCATCCTGGAATTTGCTGGGCGAAGTTGGCGGAAATTGAAGCAGCGCCCATAACCATACAATCTAATTAAAAAGAAAAGTACAAGAAACAAAGGAAAAGGTTGGCGACCCCGTGCTATTTGCACATATAGACCAAAAAAGCCATCTTCTGACAACAGAGAAACTCAACCGGACAAAAGGAAATCAGCAAAGTGATCGAAAACCTCACATCATAAAGTTCCGCGAAAGTACCTCGCTATGGTGCAAAGGTCGTAAAAACCCACTGTATCACTTAAATCTGCGAGACACATATAGGGTAAACAATCAGAGACCCCACAACTAACCAGAAATCACAACTCAGCCTGGGCCAGTCAGTCAAACCTATTTTAGCCAATCAGATAATTAAAAATATTAGACGGTAATCTTCCATGCAGACCTTTTCAACATTAGCATAATACTTGTAACTCAGATGAATAAGGTCAATATCTGAGTTTATATGCATTGCAATTTTTAGTTCAGCTCCTAAAATGGTGCGCATACGCAGGAAAGCCGTAGCTAGGAAGCAACAGGAGCGGCCCAACTGGTCGTTTCCATCAACATTGACGTCCCTCACATTTAGGTCTCCAAGACTTTCGCAGATTGAATAACTGGAGAGTGATACTGACCCCGCTGCCTGTAAACGATTGTCACCTTAACCCCAGTGCCACCTACGCGAACCACTATTACCCGCCTCCAGTCAGTTGTCTCAGGGCAAACCAACCGTCCACGGGCGCTCAACAGCGAATAAAACCGAACCGCGGGGAGCCCCAAGAGCGCAACAGGAAACCACAGGTGGAAGAGTGCAAGGACACACCAGAAATAATGACAATACACAAATCTTGTACAGGTAGCGCATAAACAGCCGAAGCGACAGTGGTATGTCTGTTGACGGATAGGCAATGCTCACTAGAGGTGGAATGGTAGGGGTAAGAGCAGAGGTAAGGGAAAGGGAACGAGCACGAATCACAATCTCGCCCGACCCAGGAAGTGAAGGCTACAGGTGACTACCGTTCTAAGCGTCCGCAATTTCTGCCTATTTACAAAGGGGGCATATTGAAGGCACCGAATCGCCTCCTCCTCCTACCAAACCACAGGTCTTCCATCTACTAACATTAAGCCTCGCTCTCTTCCCCCTCCACAATGAAAGACGTTTTCTCGCGCGACACGGCACTGCGCACCTCACAGAGCAGGCACACTGTTGGCGGGAACGATCAACCTACAAGGACAATCAGCTAATCATCAATCAAATTACTAACAATAGAGCAATCATTTAATAAAGTCCTCCATTCATGTTTCACAGGTGTAGCTGCACTAACGCATGGAATAGAAGGAAACAGGATAACTTACCAGTCGGCTTCCACGATCAGCTTCTGAAAGAGGTGATCCCGCCCACGGATCTTCATAATTCCATCGCGAAGCCAGAACCGCCACTTGCTTCGCGACCGACTTACCTGGAAACACCAACAAACAATCGAGTATGAGGCTAGAGAATAAACAAATGGATTGTCAGCACTATTGAACACTCACCCTCTCGTACTGGCACACAACAAGGTTGTCTGACTCAAAGAGAGACTCAGGCTCTTCGTCGCTCACATCGTCGCCTGAATTAAGCGGCTCCTCTTCCTCCTCCTCAGCTGCCAACCCCGTTCCCCTTCCATCCATTTCCTCCGCATCCTCCTCTGTTCCAACTCCACCGCCACCACTCACATTCTCGTCCCCACCATTGGTCGGTGGTTGTGGTGGAGGGGCTGGTGGTGGCAGGTCTGGAATGTGGTCGTCCTCTCCACCACCACCACCACTACCACCAGTTTGCGCATTCAGCCTATCAGCACCAGCTACCGCTGTTGGCGTCCTCTGCTTCCGCCTAGACACCGGACGTCCACCCATCGCGGCCTCTTCTGCCGACGCTGCTGCCGCTGCCGCCAGCATCTCCAGCCTACCACAAATAAATCAAAACCAATTGGACGCATATGAATTACACTAACAAATAAAACCGCGCAAGCGCAAACACATGCCCACTCGCGCTATCCGATAATCACTCACCGTTGACCCGATGGAGTCATGGTAGCCACGGAGCCAAACTCCTCTTCTTCTTCATCCTCTACGTCTTCCTCGTCATCCTCATCGTCTGCAAGGTCATCGTCAATGTCGTCATCGAACTCGCGAAACTCCTTTCCGACACGCACAGAACTGCGAGATCGTTTAGCCACACGATTCCGAGATTGGACACCACCGCCACCACCTCCGGCGACAGTGTCAGGACAAACGGCATCGTAGGAACGTTTTGTGGTCGAGTTAGTGCTTGTAGTAACGGTAGCAGCAGTTACGGAAGTTTTATTGCTATTGAGCATGGTGCGTGGTGTAGTAGGTGTCGTAGAAGTAACCGCAGCTACAGAAGCAGGATTCGGAGTTAGCATCGACCCAGCCACGCCAGGAGTCGCTACAACCATATCTGCGTCGTCATCGTCACTGTCATCCTCGCCATCACCACCAGGAGTGGCCGTTGTTGCAGCTCCACCGCCGCCGCTACTACCTCCACCTCCTACACCGCCACTGCTGCCACCCACCAGTGGCTGTGCTGCACTGCCCGGCGTACGGCTGAACACCGAGTGAGGAGTAGCCACGCTCATTGGCGCCCGCAACGACGGCGTATCCACCGAGTAGGGCTCCACTACCTCCACATCATCGTCATCATCATCAAAGTCGCTGTCGTCCACACCATCTACTTGTGTCTACAAACGCCAACCAGCTCACCAATTTGCATGCCTATGTACACACGACCCGAAGGCGCGAGAAGCAACAACAAAGTGAGATAAAGGGGGAGTGGCAGCAAGAAACATACCCGGTTAAAGGACTGCGACTGCGTCTGCGTCTGCTGAGGGGCTGAAGCTGCTGCTGCTGCAAGAATTGCGGTTGCAGTGGTGCCAGTAGCGTCTTGCAATTGCTGCGTCGTCGAAGCCGCGGAGCTCATTGGTTGACGGAACTGCACAGGCACCATAAAGGTCTGCTGACCCACTTGCAGAATCTGCACGTTCTGACCTGCCGGTGGAGAGCAACTGTTTGCGTTACCAACACATCCATACCCAACCTCACGTTTGCAAAAACAAGCACTTATATGTGCACACACCTACTCCAGACGTCGCTGAGCTAAGCCTAGGTAACCACACACCCACATCCATTCGCCACGCGCCAACCAGCTCTACCACCTATACACACCCATCCACCCCATCACTACTATCCCATCCATTCCAACTGGAAGTCCGTGCACATCATCCACGAATGTCGAGAAAGCATCTTTGCAGCCTGCTCACTGAATGCTTTGGGTGAGATCGTTGCAATTCACGATAACAACATACAAATAGCACTTCAACTCACTACAGTAACTTTGCACCCACCTCTCACCCAAATAACGCTATTTCCACCGCAACCGTCAACGCGATAGAAACGCCAGACGCAGTCACTTCCCATCAGTGCACTAAACAAAGCGCACTGCTCCTGTCTTCAACATCACTGATATTCCATTGAACAAACTTTATGTTGCAGCTATTAAGCACGATGAGAAGAATAGTGTTACATTCCCTTTGTCAACTGTTAATCCATACACAAATACCTATACCGCCATTGACATCAGGAAAACCAAACTCCTCCCTCCACCCTACCACCTTGGTGTCATTCAACATCACCACCTAGTTAGCCGATTCAGCTGGTACCATCTCCCTTCATCTCATAGATAAGGCCTCACCACAATTTCCAATCAGCGTGGTTTTAACACATGTGCAAAGATGCACAACAGAAGGAAGCTCTTCACTTTATCCCTATTTCACACATACAACGACACACTCATTTGGCCTTTTTCGAAGGTGAAACCTAGTCCACAGCACTTACTGTCCCCTCACCCATCACCGTCGGTTCAATTCAGTAAGCCACGTTAGTGTGCGAACACAACATGGAAGAAGTGAAGCCATGAAGGCGTCTCCTTCTGTGGGAAAACGCAAAATTTTACCCACTTAGCATTATTCACCCGTCCCAACTCTCAAGTGTACCAACTCAAGAAACAGCGTGAATAGCTGCGCAGTCTCGGCGCCTCGTCAGCGATTCATCACGCAGACCTGCAAAAACTACAATTCACCAATCCACCACTAGGCTTACCACGTTGTGTGTCACCCATTTTGTTAAAACACCAAACACGTGTGCGATCAAGGCATCAGTGTATGCAACACCACATCGACAACGCAAGTATTTACATTGAAGCTGGGAATGAGGGCATAAAGAAACCGAGGAAGACGTGGTGAATAAGAATGAAGTATACTCACCGGGAATGGCAGGAACACCATTAACACTGGCCATCGTAGGCTGTCCAATGATCGTGGCAGTGGTGGCTGCTCCGGGCTGACCGGGTCCAGCAGCCTGCAGGGGCGTGCGAATGGCGATGCCAGCAAGGGGACTAGCAAGACGTGGCTGCACTCCGGCCGCCTGTGGGTTTAGTGCCGCCGCGAGCACGATCGGCGGTCTACCTGCTGTGGTTCCAGGCGCCTGCACGGAGGCACCAACGGCGGAACGCAATACCAGACCTGTTGTCGGTGCCGCTGCAGACATCGTCAGGGGTGCATTCGGACGCGCAATCGGCGCAAGTGTACGCATTGCCCCGCCAGCACCCACGCCACCACCACCGCCTACACCCGCCAGGGAGTTAGGTTGTATGGGTAGCCGCGAGATAGAAATCGGCATTCCTTGTTGACCCATGCACGTCTGATGCGTAAAACCCAAAACTTGAATGAACGAGCGAACAAACACTTATAAACTATCACCTAATCGTTGCTGGTACTCAAACCTACCTGAAACTGTGTAGCCTGCAGGCGCTGCGCATAGTGAACCGCCGGTTGAGCGACGGGCTCTGGATCAGCCACGTGAGTTTCAGCCAGCTTGGACGACCATAACTGTGAAGAGGAATGAAGAATGTAGGATGCGAAGCAATTGAGTATACCTTTCGCAGTTGTTCCAACAAATCCAAGTCGAGACCTTCCTGAGTGAAGGTCTCTTTCATGCCCTCGATAACATCATTGATGACGCCATTGTAAAAACCTGCCTAAAAGGAGAGCTGACAAAGAGAACTAGAGGAAAACCTACCACATCAACCATCGAAAACCGAAACCGCGACTAGTGACGGTTAAGGCCTTTAAATACGGGCCAGTAGTGTGTTTGTATCAATTGATGCCATAATCGTACATATTAAAACCGAAAAACTGCGACTGTTACATTTATCAAATATTTATTCTGTTGCTGCTAATAATGCGATTCGTGAGAAATATTAAATTTCTTTGTTATTTTGGCGTTATGAAAATTTTATACAATTTCTGTAATCGTCTATTTTTGTATGTGCAATCCAGGAATATCGCGCGCTAAATGTGCAGCTATTCTACACACTGATGTTGCCCGTTTGACGTTGCAGTAATGGCCTTTTACCTGGCTACTCTTTATCCCTATCCCTCCTTTGCGTACGTTCCTTGTCACCCATCATAACATAAAATCATCCAAGACTTAACTATTCCCGTCATTACCTGTCTATTCAACCAAGGAGGTAGTTGACTGCAAGTTGCCACGTCTCTTTGTGCGTTAATGCCAAATATGTGGTTCTGCTCGCTCTGCGATCCTCATCTTGGACCAGCATATATTCTGACTCTTACGTTTGTTTCTTACAATTGAAAGGGAAACTGGTCGTAGAGCGGTTCTGCATAAATGAGTAGCTAATCATATAGCAATTCTATGTGGCGGTTGTTGGTGCTTATCTTTCTTGGCCTCAATCCTGCTTTGAAGTCAATATATTCTGTCTTTCTGCCTAGTATCTTGCTGGAATATCGGCGGATGGTGCTATGTGATACCAATTTATTGGTATATTTACTTAAGTATAACAGAAAAAACTCCACAAATTAAGTATTGCAGATAATTTTAGGCTATCAATTCTTCCCATATACACATCATTCTTGCACAACCCGGCACCATACTGATTGCCTAGGTTTCTATTTGAGTCGTCGTATGTTCTCCCACCCACAGCTTATGCACTTCTTAAACAAAGCGAAAGAAACTAGATTAAATGGCTTTTAAGGTCTAGATTGCATTCTGCTGACAGCAAATTGGTGGCCTATTCATTATTTAAGTCCTAAGGAAATTTGCAGTATAAACGTTTAGCGAGCCGGGGGAGCTTAGTCCTACTTACATGATTCAGATGCGAGCTTACTCTATGACAGCAAAATGGTAGAAGCGCCTTAATCACATTTGGCGTTCTGTAACTTTTCTTTTGAAATTTGGCGAATGTATAGCGAAATCAGAATGTAAATGCACTTATTAGCATTGTGCGATGCTTTAATAATCTTTACTGCAACAGAGACTGGTCCGCATGGCTAAAGTTTATAAAGGGAACACTTCCGACGTATTTTAAATAAGTCCATTATTAGGAAAAAAGGGGGAGTTGCAATAGTGTTTAGAACATATGTCTGCGTCAAAAAGCAGGATCCAGAAGTCAAATCAATGCTAAGCGGTCCGAATTGAGATCACAGAGTAAAATATTATTTGCATGTTGCATAAACTACTATTTAATTCCAATTTGCAGACCTACTGCCAGGAATTCAATGGTTCACTATTTTCGTGAGAGTGTTTATGGACAGTAAAGTGATAAATAATACAAGCAATGAAAAGACAATACCGTTGCTCATATTTTCGTTGCGTACATTGGACTTGGCTTTTCAACTGACGATAAAGGACTTAAGCAACCATCGTGTCTTGTTAGATTGAGGCTGGCCCATAGGCAATGTCAACTGTCCACCCATCCCCCCTGTCGGTTAAATACATATAATCTGCGCTAGTGTTATGTCTTTCTTTGCCTACTTGAAAGTCTCGTAATGCTACAGCTTAAGTCTTCATTTCTATCAAGGTAAACTTGAACTACCCTGCTTAGTGTTGGCTGGTCATTTCCCACTAGCTAGATAAGCATGATTTGCAGGCCATTTAATCAACACAAAACTTTTTTTAATTCTTGCGTTAAATCATTTTGTCCTCGAAGAAACCTTAGGAAGCTATAATACGTAGACATCTGTTTCATCTTCGCCGGTGAGGATAACATTCCAATTCTGTCAAAAGCCCTAACTCTTCCTGTTTTTCACATATATATGTGTTTGCAATGCAAATATACTCTGCTTGAAAAATATACCCTCTTTTGACAAAGACAGGTCTTCGGGTGTTGTATTTAATTTATATACTTAAAAAGCTGCAGAACCGATGTTGTCCATCACCAAACTTTTGCATTTTCTCCCCTGCGTATTATTAAATTGTAAGCAGAAAAAATGGTCTTCTGAATTCGTTACCGTATCATAACTTTAAGCACATATTTTAGTACCTTCTAATGCAAAATAACTTTGCGCGATTACTGCAATAATAGGTACATACAAATTGCATTTAATATTTGTAAAAGAATATTTTGTTTTTACTTTGCCAAGCAAAGCTTTTTGCCTGATCTCACTAGTTATTGATGTTTTTAAATTTGTTTGAATCTGCGCCTTCCGGGGCATGGTGGTAGGTGCGGTAGATTCGCCTCTCTTCTATGGTTGCTGATTTCGAAATGTAGGCGTTTTTTTTTCTTATTGAGTTTGTGTGTAGGCAGCAGGACAGTGCTTTCATTAAAGCATCACCATCGTGGCCTCAAGGTATGTAACCCTATTATCCTGTTAACTTGCTTTAGCTTCTCTGCCTGTCACGCCATCGCAACTGCCTCAAATGAGCCACTTTGTTTCTCCACTTACATTCCCAAGTCAGCCCTTTTACTTTGGCAGTCCTATCATTCTCCCTCCCTCTCAATTTTCCAGTTCTCTGCCTTCCGTCGGCAACTTTACCGCACAAGTGCCTGTTTCGGTCCCCATTACTCCACATAGTATGCCTACTCCTGTTGTCCCAACTTCTCTATGTCCTCGGCTAAGTAGCCCCACTCCAAATGAAGCGGCTTTAGGAGTGAACGTTGCGGGAGAACAAACTGAAAAAGGCACTGAGGTCAGCAGCATCTCTCCGGAACCGACAGATACCGTTATCAGCATCAAAAACTGGGTAGCTGTAAATTTGGAAGCTGATGGTGAGTGTCGCATTGCGGGGCACTCCGTTAAGTGTGGTCAGCTCGTCTGTTCGGAACGGATAATTTTCGTTAATTATCGTGGAGACATAGCTTCTGATGGAAAAAGGTTGTTCAAGCTATGTGGACCAATCTCTTGGGAATTATATGAAATTCAACACCCAAATGCGGGAGAAATCAATCCTACGCCGCAGTTGCGGAAGGCCTTTTCCGATGGGTTCCCGCGGAAAAACAGAAGGAATTGGTTGAGAGTCTTGTACCGCTTTCTCTACCGCCTAACCCAGCAGAAGCCCAATTTCAGGCAAAGCGTAAATAATTTTGCCCCATCTTTCATTGATTTGAATTCCCCACCTGTGTAAAGCACTGAAACTTTTTTCAATTTGAAGTAGATGATACAGTAATAACCATGAGATGGTCAGGTTTTGCAGTTGACGTTGTTGCCTGTTGCTTTCCGGTTGTCATATCCTACGTTTCAGAGGGTGAAGTCCATCGCAGCGGTGGATGAGGTTGGGGATGCCGATGCTACAAATTTAGAGACACTGGATACTGATCAGAGATCGGATAACACTATGGACTTGCCGTTTCTTGTTCTCAACTCGCAGACTCATAAACCTCGCAGAAAATGCTATTCTCCCCATGAAAGGTCAGACTCATCGGTAGGTGTGTGAACTGCTGCCTCCCCTGATCCTCATTTGGTCCTCTCTAATCTGCATTTCTTTTCGTTCCCATACAGTTTCCTCGCAAAAGTTATTACTCTGATCTTTCTGGTACTGAGTCGGTAGAGGACGGTGGTGACCCCATTCCTAGCGTATCAGTCCTTAGTAAGATGGACAATAATGACTTCTCTACGAGGGGTAGGCAAAATCCTACTTGGGGAGGCAAAGTTTTCTCTTCCTCTCCACTGACTGTTGAAACGGGGGTCCAGACTTCCAACAATTCACCGCTACGATTGGTGTCGGCGTCGATAGATGGCGGGGGAGGCCGACGCGATGTTGCAACAGAGACCAGGAGGACTAGAGAGCGGACCCCGCTCTCCAGTTGGATGGAAAAAGATATGCGGGTCAGTTTAGTTATCTTTTTCTTATCGTGACTCACCATGTTTATTCTCCTTTTAGTTGAACGTAGCTCTGAGGAATGCAGACATTGAGTGCACGCCGTCACCGTCGCCACCATCAAAGACAATGCCGTCAACTGAACTACGTTCTCACAGTTTGAGTCGACGGCGTTCGGAGAAGGAGGAGAGGGTACACTCTTCGAGTTATTCACCAAAGGAGCCGATAGTTGTGGACATGGATGCCCAGGAGTTTCTGTGTGAACGAGATGATGGCATGGTCACAGGGGGTTCTGGGCGTCACAATTATCCTTGGAAATCGAAGGCGTCAACTCAATCAAGGAGGACGCCAAAAGTGAGCGCTTGTTTGTTTTGCGTGCTTTAAACTTGACGCATTAGGTTTAATCGTATCAAATAGGGATTTTAGTTGTATGTTTCTCTTAAACCAAAAATTTTAATTTCCAACTTGAAGCCTTCATCCACTATTTTGCTAGTGAACTGCGGGATTTACAGCGTATTAATTCCGTGAAGTGACTGTTTTCACAATGTTGGCTGCTTGATCTCGATGCGGGTTGTTTCTTGCGTCATCAGGTTGGAATTCGATTGTGTTGATATCATTGCGGAGATGCGTAATATTGGCACCATCTTCAAGGTGGTTAAGGTTGATTTCACAAGGCTTGTTTTCAGGTGGGATTAGTGGTGGTTTGGCCTATCCCCACACCTCTGATTTGGTAACATTATTAGTGTTCATAGGAATTCAGTTTCGACTTGTTTTTCTCCTTCGAAAAAGGATAAAAGTATTCCCATGACGTTTTTATGGTAGCAACTGACTTTACATCATTCCATGTAGCTTTTTTTTCGATTGTCAGCGTATGGCCTCAAGGTTTATCTTTGCTGCTTTCCCGCGTCTTGCCATATGGCCTTCATCGTCAGTCACTGGGACAAAATGTGACGGGTTCGTGCTCGTTTCCATGCGCTTATGTCCCGGTAGTAGCATATTTCTATGAAAGTTTTACTGGGATGATCTGTTCTGCCGAAATTCTCCATTTTTTTGGTGCGACTGTTTACGAGATCTACCGAAGAAAGCAGTTGACAATGTCAAGATGTACCTTTCAATCACAGTAGGTGACTTGACCACCATCTTCAAGCTGGCTGGTGTCTAACTGGGATACTTATAAATGGTTTTTTTTGTTATTCTTTTGCAGCACGAAAATGATGAAGGCTTAATCTCACGATGCTGAGAACAAAGTATTCTATACGCAATCCAAATTGCGGCTTAGATTTATTCATGATTGTTCATTCTGCTTTCAAGCACAGGGGGATCTGAGCTTCGTTATCATGGTGCCACTTCGTAGAATCCCAAAGCATGCGATATGGACTTGTTCTTAGATCGAGACATAAGTCCTCTAACTGACCTTGACATCATGTTAAGGCTTAATCATTGTCCTATCTAGTCTTTTTTGTTGCCATTGCCCGAGGTGTTCGTAATGCGCAGTGATCGATTTCCGGTTTTTCACTTCAGCATCGCTTCGTAAAAACTGTCCGCAAGAATTTGAGAAGTAAAGAAGTTAATGTTTTCCCCTCAACCTCCTCCACGTCCAAACGCAAGAGCCGCAGCCAGAGTCGCGAGGTCCGTCACAAGAGTCATACCTTGGACCGACGCCATCAACTCATAACGCATTCGGGTGAGTCCTCTTTTTTGCTTGGCTGGTTTGCGAGGGAAGTGGGATTACCTCGCTCATTTCTTTACCGCCCCAGGTATTGTGGATGTGCGGGACCTAAGAAGAACACGCTCGGGTCGTTTGAGCGTCCCTACGCGAGACACCTGGCATCGGCAGAAGATTATCTTTGATGGCGCAGATATAAGTGTGGATCATGGGGAGTACGGCAAGGTAGGTTAACCAAAAACTTTTGGGCCGTGTTTCATGGGTTCAGTACTTACCCATTTTGCTTCCAGCGTTTATCTTTGCTGCTTTCCTTTGTGTCTTCTATGATTTGGACGTTTTTTAGACCTTCCTGTGTTTCACTTTAAAGGGTAGTTGTGATACATTTAGTCCTTCATCAAGTTCCTTAAGGTGGAGTTTTTGAGTCTTTCTTGGCGCTTGCGTTATCATTGTTTGGTGCCCTCTGTATGCTCAATCCAATAATGCGTTGGGGCGTGAAATGTCACTGACGTAAACCCCTTTTTCCTATCATCTTCAACATAACAGCCTAAAGACAAACTTATGCTGCTTTGGGGGGATTTTGTCCCCTATTTGCAGTCCGATGCAGGCATGCCTTTCTGTCGTCTTTGTAGTACTTCTCCAGCCTGATAGATGACTAGACCGCTGCGGATCTCACCGGTTTGTGACTCGTCTGTACAGTTCCCTGTCTGCCAATAGTCACATCTTGGTAGTTCTTTGTAAATAGAGTCCTATCCCCTCAGTGTTTTCGTCGAAGGATCTCACTGTTTTCCATCCAATGGTACAACTGCTTTGTAATTGTCTTTGCTTTTTTCAAATGGGAAGGTTACGTTTATGGTAATTTTGCGTGATGCACTAGTGCAGGTGATTTTGATCTTTTGGACAAACAATAGCATTTTTTTCTTTCCTGGCCTCAGTTGAGTGGCCATGAACTTTATTCTTGTCATTTCATTAGCTTTAACGAGTGCTCTCAAAGGCACTAAATGCGGAGTGGTACTGGTGGCTACGGGTGGCGTTGCTAGCACTCACGAAAAAAGGGGCTTGTCACGATAACCTTCCTCGGGGTAGAGGAGGGCCGAAAGGTTAAGTTAAAAG
The DNA here is from genome assembly GCA_023375655.1 of Taenia crassiceps. Lineage (NCBI taxonomy): Eukaryota > Metazoa > Platyhelminthes > Cestoda > Cyclophyllidea > Taeniidae > Taenia > Taenia crassiceps. The sequence continues at coordinate 406,173 of JAKROA010000016.1, forward strand.
AATTGAGGAGGTCCTTGCTATCCCTCGCTTGCGTTACTTTTAAGGACGGCACGAAGCGGCCTATCTCATTGGCTACCTTTGAACCAATCAGAGGTCAAAGCCCTGGTAATTGGGATCTAACCTGATCTGCTGATCGTACCAACGGGGAGCTTAACAGGACTAAGGACGGTTTGAAGGAGCATGCGCTTAAGTTCGTTTTATTTCTTTACCTGGCATCGCATTGTCCTAATCAAGTGGCATCGTCATCGAAAGCAAAGTTTTTTTAGTAAAGGGCTTGCCTTCTGATTGGGGGGAGAATTGCCGGCCTCTGTGAGTTTCGATGCTCTGATTGAATGGTTCAAATCAGGGCAATTAAGAGCATGTGTAACAATAGAGCGTGATCACCGGAGGTAAATTATCTCAGGCAGCATTGGGGCATTGGATCAACGCTGACCTTCCGGTTTCCTCAGTGTAGAATCATCAGCCGCTGTTAGTGGAGCGAGTTGGAGATTTACATATTCAACCGGAGTCATGAAATGCTTAGCTTGCGGCCATATCAATAGGAAGAGCGACAAAATTATGGTGGATTCTAGGGAAAGTGAATTTCTCTTGATCCTTATGGCTGCTCGACCGCCTGTAGCATTGGGGATTGTTCAATGCGTAAAAGTGCGTTTGAGCAGGAGTTTCCACGCTTATAAATTACAAATCGACAAGCGGTCGGGTGACGCAAGCCCTGAGTTCTGCTGAATTGGACGAGTGACAGGACTGGACGGAGCTGGCCTGCTTTCCAAATGACCGCGGAGCCGCTGAGGCGTCGAACAACTTGGACTGTGGTGGAGGGATTCAGTAGCTACTGGGAAGTGGTGGGTAGAAACAGTAGAAGAGCGATTTAGCGACCTCAAGTAAGGCAAGTAGTAATTTGTGGCCCGTTTTGATTCCTTCTCCGCTATAGGAGATAGAAAAGTGGTGTTAAAATGTCCGATAATTGGGTCAAAAACGGCTTTCTTCAAGTGGGTTTTAGGCAAACTACTTTCGACAGTGGTCATGCTGGACCAGTTGCACATTGTCGTCAAATGGCAGCTCGGTTGTGAAACCAGTGCATGAAAATTTATTAGGTGTAATTATTGTAAAACATTCATTGGAATATGCCTTTGAGGCGAGGAGAGTTGGTCAACAGACATGAATTTCTTCAACTTTCATCCCCCTTCTCCAAGGGAATGGAGATCGAGGTAGGAAGGATAGCAGACCTCTCCCTCTCCCTTTCCCTCTCTCCTTCCAGGGGAGGACATGGACTTTGCAAGGAAGCTTATGATCGCCATATTTGACATGTGGTTCTGCTCCGGCGTCAGGAAACTACTCCCACATCGGAGATAAATGATGTCTGTCCCGTCACGCGAGTTGTTTTACTTGACTGCCTCCTTCGAGCGGGGTGCATTTGACCGAGCCTGTGTTACAATTTTGTTTCGTTTCCATTTTGTGGAATGCCATTCTGAAGAGAGCACGTGGTAATAATTTGAATGAAGTTTTAGTTATCCAAACATGATAGAATAGTGCGGTATTTAGAACCCTCCCCACTTTCATGCGGCGTAAAACCAGGTGCGGAGGGAGGGGAAAGCGCATTATTATCAATTGGAGTGGTCTTGACATGATCAAAAGGCCGTTCCTCCACAAAGGTAAATAAGAACCGACTGGATCGCTGAGTCTGTGTAGTTACGTCGCGGGTGAGGGGAGTCATGCCACTGGGGCAGACGTATGGAACGCCCGAGAGGGGCTGCCACCATTGGCTCAGGAGCCATACCCCCCAGAAGAGAAGCCTTAAAATGCCCGAGCAACCAAAATTGAGACGACTTAAACCAATAAAGTACTACTAACGCGTACAGTCAAACAAGCGTCAAAACGTAATTTTCACCTTCCCCCGTGGCGTCACGACGTTCTCCTGGTGTGGAGGTTGGGCCGTACTGGTAGTCCTTCGTGGCCTCCTCTACTACTTAGAGGGCATTGCGACTACTACGTTGCCTCGGAACACGACATTTATCAACTTGAGCGACACACGAATACCAATCCAACACCTCCGGTATGACAAGCTCAGAAAGTGATGCCTTTTTATCTCCCCTCCCGAGTTTTATGCATTACTTGACAGACAGGGGGTGGTAACAGTGAAACTCGTCCATCTGGCTCCTTTCGCAAGCCAATAAAACTGCACTCGTTGTTGCCATTTGAAAAGGCAGTTGCGTACAATCCTCTACCAAATGCTTTTACAGGAGCTTTGGCAAATAACAACATTCTTATGCTGCGAATTCAATACTATGAAGGTGCCTCTAGGACTTGGTCATAATAGGCGTCGCCAGTGAAGGGACCTGCAACTGATTGGATGTTTTTACTGGGCAAAATACCTCTCAGTATAGATCAAATGGCATTCCACTTGACAACTCCATGTCCATGTCACCTTAGCTTGACATGGTGATGATCAACACAGCCAAGAACAAAGTAAAACACCTCTTTACTCCATCTCTACCTTCGACAGATCTGCATCCGTTCTGCGCCATGCTGTACCACAATGAAAAATAGCGTATTCAACACCAGTGAACAACATCGGGGAGAAAGACATCTACTATGTACACACGCAGCTAGAAACATGTAAAAAATAACGGAACAAGAGGAGTGTAATAACTATTTACAAAGTCAGTATACACCCACACCCTAGGAAAGCGAGGGAGGACAGGCAAGCCGACAAGTCATAGGATATCACAGGCTCCGGCGGCACAACCCTTCCTCTTTGCAGACCTTTGAGCCATCTAAAAAAGGAAAAAAAGAAGGTAACCAAATAATGTAAGCATTTGTAGCCATGTTAAATGTGATTTCTGACAAGGAGATTTGAGTGTTCCAATTGGCATTAAATTTTTTTTTGAAAAAAAATACTACTGTGGTAAGCTTGACCTTGAGACTTCCTGCAGAGAGAGGTCGGGACTGGCCGATCACTTTGTGCCAAGGTAACACATATCGCAGGATTAATCCGTGTTGAAGACCCCCAAGGCCCTGGCCCAAACCTCAACGTCACATTTCTTCTGCATTCATGCCCATTACTCGCATAATCACATTCCAAATAAATTAAAAATTGAGAAAACAAGAGGTGAATGCAAACGTGGTTAAAATCATTTTGTGGACAACTGTCGCCTCGCACCAAAAGAAGTAGGTTTCTTGGATACCTTAAAAGATCGCAATCGCAATTTGATGTGAGTGTAACCTTTACAATTCCAACAAAAGGACAATCCCATTCCAATAATTCATTGTGAATTAATAAAAGGAACTTGAAAAAAAATCCAAAATGAAGGTGAGAAAGAATACGCATTCTCCAAAATCGTAGATTATACCACCTTCACAAGGACGTGGGAGCGCTTAGCAGGAGCGACAGCACTTTACAGTGATGAAATGCAAAGAGAAAGACAAAATGGCAGGCGAAGAAAGGTCAAATGAAGGTTTCCAATTTGTAATAAATTCGTTAACAATTAGGAAATGATATGCATGATTTTTAAGAGGGCGCCGGTGAGTGTTTCACGTCGGAATCACTGTCTGTTGTCTGGACAACATGAAAAAAAGAAAACAAGACAAACAATTTAGAAAGGGAGACAGGTGATATTGCGCATTGCAGGCCTTCATAACCACTATCTACAAGTATACTTCCTCTCCTGCCAAAGAATTGAATCGCTTCGCAGAGGGTATTTTGACAATTCTTTGATAAGAAATACACGTCCGATGTGTTGATTGTCATGCCAAGATGGGATGAAAAAAACTGTTCAGTTCTGCCATTCCCATTACTGCTGGATCAAGCGATAACGCCATTTCGAAGCATCAAAAGCCTTGGTGATGCCTTCGCCCATTGACGGTGCAACGAACAGGTGGTAATTTGCAAGAAGGCGCAGTGCAGACCGCTTTTGTGGATTGCAGTGGGCGCATGATCAATGTCTCCCGGTCAGAGTGGGTCATTAAAGGCCAAATGGGGAGGAAGGAATGCAATTGTTAAGAAGGCAATTTGCCCATTCCTCCTCTTCACACAGTCTCCCACAACCAAGCTTTACGCCATCCTCGAATCTGGTCGCCTGCCTCCCCGCCTCAGTGTTGCAGTATGAAGCGAGTTGTGCACCACTTTGAGTCCTTTGAGTCCCGCGGGACACTCACGTGTCGGCCGCGGTGAGGGCTGAGGGGCGAGGGGCGAGGGGCGAGGGGCGAGGGGCGAGGGGCGAAGGGCGAGGAGCGAGGAGCGAGGAGCGAGGAGCGAGGGGTTGGGGAACAGGGAGAGGCGACTAGGACCAAACTACTGAAAGAGCATTAAAAGGCTTCTGGCACACCGCCTTGAGCCAAGTGTTCGAGGCATGAGGCTAGAGGCCGGAGGCTACTGGCAAGAAGTGACGTGATCTTTCATTCATCGCATCAATCAACTGTTGCATCATGACTGCGCCACTTTCCCACGTGGGGAGTGGCGAAACTGTTGGCTGTTCTCTTTTAGTGGTGCAATTTTAACTCAAAAAAAGCGCATATTCTCGGAGCAAAGCATTCTCAGCACGGAAGTGCTGCGGAGGGGTTTGGCTGGGTAAAGTCTACCTCCGAAAGACATGTCTTGCATGAATTATGAATACTGCGTAGAAGAGGTTGGACCGATGGTCTTGACTTGTGCATTCGCCCTTGGGATAAGTGGTTGTTGCATGGATAGAAATACTGTCCTGTTCGGTCAGTGATGCTGGACTTTCTCGCCTTCTCACTCCACCACCATCACCACCACCACAACACCACCACCACCACCGCTGTCATCTCGCAAGTCCCGCGTGCATCCTCATTCATGCAGGAGTGCATTTCAATTTGCTCGCTTGATGGAAGTTGCATTTATTACGAGTCGTTTGCAAAATATGCCACTGACAGGCTTCACCAGATTTGAAGAGTCAAAATGGAGCAAATCGGGTTTCGATTCATCGCCAATTCGGCGGCAAGTGAATGGACTTGAGGTGAATTGGAAAGGAAACTACGTCGACTCAAGTGATTGGGGAATGGGTGTGAATGCAGTCGTGGCTTTCGGTTCTTCCTGATTGACTTCCTCCACCTCCTCCTCCTCCTCCTCATTCGATCACCTACTTCTGACTATCAAAGAATTGCTTCCTTTGGTCGTCCACACAGAAGTGCATTAGATCCTCAAAATGTGTGGACCTTCAAGCACTACTCGTCTGTCGTGCTGTGGAAGGCGTGAGATGTCTCGATGTCTGACGTTGTTGTGGCAAAGCGTGTGAGTGCAGAGGTGGCCTCATCTCAGGTGTGCATTAGAGAGACAGGAACTTCAGTGGAGAAGAGTGAATTGGAGGGGACTGAACACGGCCCCACCACCGCCCAGCGTATGAGGACTGACTGGTGATGAGTGTCGACCTGGATGAGGATGTGGAAGCAGACACACACCGTGTGTGAATTCGGTGTCTACGAGTCTACCACATTCTTTGCCACTCCTTTTGCAACATCTGTCAGCGCTGCCTCCCAACTGTCGTTCCAACTTGGACCAGTCTCCAACGGCTGATACTCATATGGACGTTGGTGATGCGCAGCTCTGCACATCAATCCATCCATCCATCCATCCATCCCTGCCCACCATCCATCCACCCACTGTCAGGTAGACAACCAGCTTCTGAGGTGTTTCCGTAATGTTGCAGATGTTTCACACCGCCGTTAAAGGCGCACACATCCAAAATGCAGGAGGGTGTAGTGCGCGCGCGCGCGCGAGAGAGAGAGAGAGAGAGCGAAAGAGGTAGGTAGGTAGGTAGGTAGGTAGGTAGTTGGGGAGGGAGGGAGGGAGAGAGGGAGGGTGGAGGGGAGGGGAGGGGAGGGAGTTCAACCCTGTCAGCGATACGTGTTTCTGTGTGAGAAGAACAAAACAACCGCGACCCAATTTGCATACCTCCCAGTGGTACCTCCTTGTCGCGTCTCCCCTCCCCTCCTCTCCCTCCCTTCCCTCATGCCCTTTTCTGCTTCACACACCACCCTCTGAAGAGCCTTGCACCGGCTTGACCACTGCCAAAACACAACGCCATCGTCTCACTAATGCGTTGCATTGAATGCGACCATTGTCTACTCACATTCCAATTGATAGAGGCACAAATATTTGTTGAGCAGTGGCAAGTAGTGACCCACGCCGTCGATGGAGACGATGGCCGTTGGGTAGTTGTAGAACTTTGTTAAGTTGGAGGGAACTAACCAATGTGCTCGTGTTTTGACAGAAATTAGATCCTCCTCACGACATAGGAAGCGTAACTCTGGTAACATTTATTGAACATTTTCATTGAGTCACCTCAATAATATCTACTATCACGAGCGTTGGAGCTAAAATGCGAACATTCGGCTTGAATGGTGCTTAACTGCTCCATTTAGCGAATATAATTTCACCATCTCAGTGTTTAAATGTGTGTTTTAGTAATGAACACCAGTTTAACATTTGGCTGTCCATTGGCCTGTACCAAATATGCCAAACTTCATTTGCTCCTCAGTCTAAATAGAAAGGACGTTTTCCACTTCAATCGATCACACTACTGAAAAGCCTTCTGACAGAGGTATTCACCATCCATTTCGCTCCATTCAGTCGTTAAGGCCTTCCCGTTTGAGAAAGACATAGCGCATCTTACTTCTTGAGATGCTAAAGCATTAATCATGGTTGTATTCATCATTTCAACTATCACAGGGCCGTCAGCATGACGTGAACATCTGTAGAAGCTCCAGTGCTGCGTTGCCTTCAGACATCGCCTAATTGCGATGTGGCATATCATACACCGTGACAATCCCATGACAGACTGCTTCAATAACTATGAGTTTCACCAGTCTAGCCGAACAGGATGGAGGAAATATGTTCATGCCGCGGATTGCTGGCCAAAGATGCAGCCCCTCATTGAAGATGGATTTATGTGATCATTTCTAGTCTTTTTAATCGCTTCTGACAACATAAGCCCAGAAATGATCGTCTAGGAGTCACCACTAGCGTTCTAAACAGTTTCATCTATGAATAGGACTTGTCCACAGATTGATTCTTAATAAGGTGTGATGTTTCCATGGCACGTCACTTAACCACTGGAGCGGAATCAAGATGATGGCAGCTACCTCTTGGCGGAAGAAAGGAATAACCAAGGGCATAAATATTACCGGGAATTTGTAGATGCAAACAACTATTCGGCAATTGTCCCTATCGTTCCTGAAGACCATCGGAGGGTTCAGCTCCGAAGAATTCAACATTTTCTCCCCCTGGGATAACAAATCCACAGCCATCTCTACACATGCAGGTAGCTTCATGCCAAAAGAAGGGATTTTTCAAAGGACCCTGATTTCCTTTTTATTAATCTTTAAAGGCACTGCAATTAGCCATCTCATTTTACTGCCATTTCTCTTCTAACTCAAGGTCAACATTCATAGCACGATGTGACATGTTATCCACACAGGGCGTTGGTCCAACTACCGCTGAAATACTCATCAGTCGCACTTCCGGGGAGGGAACAACAAAAAAAGGGTTTCATGAACCTATAAATTCGCGAAAATGCCTGAAACCTGTGTCACATATGTGTGACGCTTAAGATAACATCTCATAGACATTTGATGTATGTCCTCTCCTTTAATCCACAACAATTACTTACAACGAACCGCATAATATAAGAAATAATGCCACATTTCAAAACACTAAAAAAGACGCAGGATGTTCTCAATGCGAGAATAAAGACTACCTTATTGTTGTGACAGGTTGGCACGGAAAAAATGAAAACGCAGTGCTCTGGTGACTGATTTTTTTCGCCTGAGATGCTGATGGTACACCTTCACGGAAAGCGGACTGCTTATTCAGTCAACTTCTCCAACGTTTCCACTACTCGACTTTGGAAATAAAAGCACCAATGTTTTGCCCATTTTAAGGGTAACGACGTTGTGACGTGCATGACAGCCCATCACTCCAGTGCATGAGGAAACGGAAGAAGCACTAAAAGCCTTCTTACAAACTGTAATGGAGGAGAGGAAAACGTAGGAGACAAAACACCAAATACAACTGCACAGTCGATAAGAGAAAGGAGCAAATGGAATATCAACATCAAACTTTGAAGCGATATTATCAAAGCTATTTCTTTTGCCATGGAAACGCCAATTCACTGTGAGGAAGCAATCAGAACCGCCAGTGACACAATTATGCTCTATTTGCTGTGATATGCAGAAACAAGTTTCTCGTCAAGGTAGATAGCAACAGAAAGTACCGTCTAGATGAGACGATTTGATTTTAATGCCAAATCTCACTAAGAGAGGTGCATCACTTGCAGGCGGTTATACTTGGCTGTACCTTCCTTCCTTCGCATCAGAACAATGAGCCAAGTGTTTTGAATAGGTGATTTATGATGAATAAGGTGTGCTTTTCATTAATCAAACGGACACAGCACCGATTATCCCCCCAAAAATCCACTTACTACTCAGCAGCTACCAGACTGTCCACTTGAATTGAAAACAACTTGAAATGGTCAAATAACTTGAATAGGACTTCTCTCCAAGACTTATAGGACAAGACTTTGCATCCTATACCACAAAACTTAGCCACAGAAGCTATAGACTTTCTGAAAGATGATATTCTCTTGACACCCGCATTCAACAGCCACACGATCGCATGGTGAATAGACTAGATGTGATACAGAAAATGGCCAATTAGTCCTACCTGTAGAACTACCTCTCGAAAGACGTCCATTACACCTTCTCCCGTCTTTGCCGAGGTTTCTACAAAGGCACAGCAACCCCATCGCCTCGCTGCCGCATCTCCGTCGGCTTTGGCAACCTCACGGTGTCCAACTGAGGTTAAATCTGACTTATTACCGGCCAGTACAATTGGAGGCAGTACTGGTGAGGCAGCAGACTTCGAGGCTTTAGACTTCCGAGGAGGTGCCTTAGCTTTGAAATGGAGGATTTGCTGATGCACTGCCTCTAGGTCGAGGAGACTCTGCAACGAGGCAACACTGTACACAAGCACAAAGCCCTGGCCATTGCGGATGTAAAGATCCTGCAGTGAGGAGAATTGCTCACTGCCTGCTGTGTCAAGAATCTCCAACATGCACGCCTTACCGTTTACTCTGGATGAAGGACAAAAAAAAGGGAAAATAAGGTGTGAAGCCTTTTAATTCATACGACAATCTATGATAAGAGATGTGTTGTAGAAGTGGACACATGAACCCATGTGCAAGAGGAGAATGTGCAGACGAAATCAAGTACAAGGTGCATCAAAGTTGAGTTGGATACTCATGTCGGTCCAGAAGGTAGTAGACAGTAATAGAGCGATTCGATGCATGTATCAGAAGCTAGTGTGGTATAATGTTAATAAAGGGGTAAAATCTATCGCTATCAACGCATATAGATGATTCCATGACGAGATAATAGAGTTTACGTCAAAGTCGATGCCATGATAGCGAAACTACCCTTTGTGATTTATGTCCAATCCACCTAATCGACAATTAGTCCACAAACGATGAATCCTTCGATGGAGAAGGAAATTTTTAAGCACCACTTATTAGATGCCTACAGGCATTTGTCCTGTAGTCAATTATGAAATCATATAAAATAGAAGAAGAATGAGTGAAATTGACTTCAGCATCCCAAAAGTGGTAAAGCACTACTTCCACCTTCCAACAGATAATTAGCCCTTCTCATAGTTTCGATTAGAAAACGTAGAAGAAGTTATCAATTCGCCATGGAACTTTCATAACTATGGAACATGCATTTGACTCGAAGAGCATTCAAATGAAAGCCTTAGACAATTTGGAACTTGGCATTGCAAATTCACCCTCCAGCAAAAGTAAGACTATTGATTCTTTATAGTCATACATCATAAAGCCGTCATGTCAATGCCACAGGTGTGGAAGTGGGATATGAGATCGGAATTTAAAAAAGAAGGAGAACTATCGAAGCTGGTGTAGCTTCTCACTAAAATTATAATAGTGACATGTGTGGAAAAATTGCTTGTTTTATGGAAGAAAACTGACTTATTGCTTATGGGAGCATTCCAGTAACATTGAAGGATCCAAGATTACATGTGGATATACCACCAACCCTACAGTACAAACATGCAACAAGCTAAACAATAGCAAATGGTTTTGTATAGGAAGAACAAATAAATGACATGAGGTAACTTTGACAATGCCTTTCCACAATGATGTGTATGCATGCAAACTTTACTTTGCACCACATTTTTCTACCTCACATATCTTCTTTTTCACTATAAACAAAAACATTAGCTGTCGAAAACCACACCATCATTTAGCCATCTGGTGGGCTTAATACCTAAGGAAAAGATGAAAAGGCGTAATAATCCTAGTTAAGGATAAACAAAAGGCCCCAATAAATGATGCTTTAGAGCCACATAAACAGAGTAAAGTACTGTTTATAGGAAAATTGTTGACAGCACTTAAAACAATGTCTATATGCGAATGAGATGGAGAAAATGCAACTTTCTTTGATCTCGATAATGAAGCTGGTGTTTCGATCGAGTTCTGTCAGAACATAAGTATGACCTGTGCCGGACAACTCATTTCAACAACACCAGTGAGCTATAATACCAGCGCGTCAGACGTAATAGTTACTACTTACCACTGCTCAACAAATATTTGTGCCTCTATCAATTGGAATGTGAGTAGACAATGGTCGCATTCAATGCAACGCATTAGTGAGACGATGGCGTTGTGTTTTGGCAGTGGTCAAGCCGGTGCAAGGCTCTTCAGAGGGTGGTGTGTGAAGCAGAAAAGGGCATGAGGGAAGGGAGGGGAGAGGAGGGGAGGGGAGACGCGACAAGGAGGTACCACTGGGAGGTATGCAAATTGGGTCGCGGTTGTTTTGTTCTTCTCACACAGAAACACGTATCGCTGACAGGGTTGAACTCCCCCCTCCCCTCCCCTCCACCCTCCCTCTCTCCCTCCCTCCCTCCCCAACTACCTACCTACCTACCTACCTACCTCTTTCGCTCTCTCTCTCTCTCTCTCGCGCGCGCGCGCGCACTACACCCTCCTGCATTTTGGATGTGTGCGCCTTTAACGGCGGTGTGAAACATCTGCAACATTACGGAAACACCTCAGAAGCTGGTTGTCTACCTGACAGTGGGTGGATGGATGGTGGGCAGGGATGGATGGATGGATGGATGGATTGATGTGCAGAGCTGCGCATCACCAACGTCCATATGAGTATCAGCCGTTGGAGACTGGTCCAAGTTGGAACGACAGTTGGGAGGCAGCGCTGACAGATGTTGCAAAAGGAGTGGCAAAGAATGTGGTAGACTCGTAGACACCGAATTCACACACGGTGTGTGTCTGCTTCCACATCCTCATCCAGGTCGACACTCATCACCAGTCAGTCCTCATACGCTGGGCGGTGGTGGGGCCGTGTTCAGTCCCCTCCAATTCACTCTTCTCCACTGAAGTTCCTGTCTCTCTAATGCACACCTGAGATGAGGCCACCTCTGCACTCACACGCTTTGCCACAACAACGTCAGACATCGAGACATCTCACGCCTTCCACAGCACGACAGACGAGTAGTGCTTGAAGGTCCACACATTTTGAGGATCTAATGCACTTCTGTGTGGACGACCAAAGGAAGCAATTCTTTGATAGTCAGAAGTAGGTGATCGAATGAGGAGGAGGAGGAGGAGGTGGAGGAAGTCAATCAGGAAGAACCGAAAGCCACGACTGCATTCACACCCATTCCCCAATCACTTGAGTCGACGTAGTTTCCTTTCCAATTCACCTCAAGTCCATTCACTTGCCGCCGAATTGGCGATGAATCGAAACCCGATTTGCTCCATTTTGACTCTTCAAATCTGGTGAAGCCTGTCAGTGGCATATTTTGCAAACGACTCGTAATAAATGCAACTTCCATCAAGCGAGCAAATTGAAATGCACTCCTGCATGAATGAGGATGCACGCGGGACTTGCGAGATGACAGCGGTGGTGGTGGTGGTGTTGTGGTGGTGGTGATGGTGGTGGAGTGAGAAGGCGAGAAAGTCCAGCATCACTGACCGAACAGGACAGTATTTCTATCCATGCAACAACCACTTATCCCAAGGGCGAATGCACAAGTCAAGACCATCGGTCCAACCTCTTCTACGCAGTATTCATAATTCATGCAAGACATGTCTTTCGGAGGTAGACTTTACCCAGCCAAACCCTCCGCAGCACTTCCGTGCCGAGAATGCTTTGCTCCGAGAATATGCGCTTTTTTTGAGTTAAAATTGCACCACTAAAAGAGAACAGCCAACAGTTTCGCCACTCCCCACGTGGGAAAGTGGCGCAGTCATGATGCAACAGTTGATTGATGCGATGAATGAAAGATCACGTCACTTCTTGCCAGTAGCCTCCGGCCTCTAGCCTCATGCCTCGAACACTTGGCTCAAGGCGGTGTGCCAGAAGCCTTTTAATGCTCTTTCAGTAGTTTGGTCCTAGTCGCCTCTCCCCTGTTCCCCAACCCCCTCGCTCCTCGCTCCTCGCTCCTCGCCCCTCGCCCCTCGCCCCTCGCCCCTCAGCCCTCACCGCGGCCGACACGTGAGTGTCCCGCGGGACTCAAAGGACTCAAAGTGGTGCACAACTCGCTTCATACTGCAACACTGAGGCGGGGAGGCAGGCGACCAGATTCGAGGATGGCGTAAAGCTTGGTTGTGGGAGACTGTGTGAAGAGGAGGAATGGGCAAATTGCCTTCTTAACAATTGCATTCCTTCCTCCCCATTTGGCCTTTAATGACCCACTCTGACCGGGAGACATTGATCATGCGCCCACTGCAATCCACAAAAGCGGTCTGCACTGCGCCTTCTTGCAAATTACCACCTGTTCGTTGCACCGTCAATGGGCGAAGGCATCACCAAGGCTTTTGATGCTTCGAAATGGCGTTATCGCTTGATCCAGCAGTAATGGGAATGGCAGAACTGAACAGTTTTTTTCATCCCATCTTGGCATGACAATCAACACATTGGACGTGTATTTCTAAGTAAATTTTTTGTAAAAAAACCTCCTATAGAGACATTTGTGAAATGTCATTGTAAGGCAGTTCATTTAACGCAAAAAAATTCTTAACAGGCGACTAATAAATGGGAAAATAAGCAACGTTTATAAATTTAATACAGACTTTGATAATGCTTTAAGAGAACGGCACTGTGCTGCTTAACTATTTTCGAACACGTGACAAATTGGAGCATAAAATGAATTAAATTTAATCCAATCGGAAATGCTCCAAAGGCAGACATTGCGGAAGACGCAACTTTTGAGAAAAGGAACAAAGCAGTCGCTCGATGTGAGATTTAGATACGAAAAAAATTAGGCAGCCTAATCAAACCAACTTTCAGTGTCAAACTTAAACGAAGAGACTGATTAGACAGCAGTCAGACAAAATGCAACTATTATGACAGGCGATTGCAGAGAGGATACAAAACGATATAAGGTCAGTAGAAAGTAATGCACACGACTTGCAGCTTAATGACGCAGAATCTGTTTAAAATAAGCCATTTATAAGGACCGGTGATGCTATCGCATTCATCACATCAAAGTTACTAACAATAATGTTAAAGAAAGTACGCACAGTCATAGGAGTTGCTTAGGTTACATGGCTTTCAACGCAGTCTCTACTAGTGTCGCATATGTGTGACCTCCTAATCTTCTTACTTAATCTGAGGTTCCATAATTATGCGACATTCAGTTCCTGTCGTATGGTAGAAAAGCTGGTTGCTATGCAGGACTTTCTTAGGCTAAGGTAGGGTAAGCCAGTCTTTTTACCTTTGAGCAGCCTTTGAAATGGTCAATTCAGTTTATGGCGCACGTGGTGTCTCCCTAGAACAATAGGGCGTCTGAACAATGGTGATGGCCTTTACTCTAGGCACTTCTTAGCTCAATACTGCTTAAATTTTTAAACAAATTTGGAAGTAATCTGTACAAAATTGCAAAAAAAACGATAGTTTTTTATGTAAAGTACCATCTGGTCCGCTTTTTTTTGTCATGGAGGTGACTGCCAGTCCATGACATTGAATGTGGTTGCAAGATTAGCATCACTGAAATATATTCATTACTGTTGGGACTCTTAAAGTAGTGTCCCTTTCGTGTGTCGAAAGCAGATGAATAAAGAAGGAAAATTAAGCAATACAATGCATCATTTATGAGCCGCATTTAACCATTTTCCTCTGGGAATCTCGATGATAGGCACTTAGCAAAAAAAAGTTGGAAGCGGGCTTCACCATTGGATGCAAAAGCACATCAGACTGAATTAATGGCCAAGGCGCGGTTTCGACTTCCACGTCAGGTTACTTCATGCGTGTTTATCGAACTGAGCAACTGTAGTTTACTAGCATATTCATCAAACATATTCTCATTCTTCACATACGCACCAAATTTATTGTCACTTTTTCTCGCATTTCTTGGGAGAACACAATTCGACAGGCTAAGTAAACAAATGCCTTAAATTACAACAGCACCCTAACCTGTCATAGTGGCACATGGGTTACTGGTTTTGAAAAGTTTTGTAAGCATGAATTATTCACACTTCCTCTTTTACAGGTCTCCAACTTCCATAATTCAATGAAATTTTGCCTACCCAATGCAACCATGTTTAATTAATCTTAAAAAAGGCATTTTCTTGTATTTAGCATATGCGCATGAGTCGGTGTATTTGTATATTCGGAAAGGTAGTGCGCAAATACTACTGCTTTTACAACTACAGTTGCGCTTGTGTATTTACGAGTTGGTTTTGCTAAAAACTATATACTTCCATTCACACACACACACACACACACACACACACACACACACACACACACAAACCAATTATTTAATTAATGAATAATTTCGACGAATTAGAAATGCGATTAATGCTCCTACTACTCCAGGTGGTACTTCCATTGAATTGACCTGGATGACCTAATTTCATCTACTTAACAGCCTCATATAATAGCTCGGCTTATGAAGTAGGCTCGTTACTGAAGGGCAACTACCCCAGAATAAAGCTCTTGATGTTTGAAATTAGGATTTCTCTGCAAAATAAAATGTACTTTAACTTGTCACAATTATCCATTTTGTTGACAATAAGGCTTATAGAGTAGCATGATTTCTTAGTTCGTGGCTGACCATTGATATTGCTGTAGGTGCGCCTTTCAATGAAAATCCCTCAAGAGCTTAATTCTGAATTTTTTTAAGATTAAAATACCTATTCCTTGAATACAAGTAAATTTTATCCAAGTTAAAAGCGAAAGTCATTTGATCAGAAAGTTTTATATGCAAAAACATTCCATACAGCGTTTCGCAGCACAAATTTATCAGACGTTTTACCACTTAAATACTAGCTAAGCCCGCATGAATTGGACTTGTTTTGATAGGCCATAAAAAAGCATAACTGGGTGGAGTACTATGGCTATGCAGCAAGGATATCCAGCTGCTCAACTCAGGTCAATTTGGAAGAGGCTAGTGATTAGTCATTTGGCGGGCGTGATTGATGAAATTTCGCACCAAATGCGGGGATTAAAACGAATTGTATCAAAAAAAACGCTCCGTAAACATAAAAAAACAAAATCAGGGTACAACGAAATTCTCGTTCATTTGCAATGAGGATGTAAAAATTAATTTTCACACGTGTTCTCGAAAAAAATCTTCACTATTTTCACTGCAGATAGCGTTTTAAGGATGGAAAAGGAAGGGATATTTCGAATGCATCGAACCAGAGGTGGCACCAAAAAGGTCACAGCAAAGTTATATTTGAACAAAAGAAATCACCGCAACATCAACTAGAATGTTGCAAAAGCGCACTCAGAAAGGTAACAGAGAGCAGCCCAGTTGAGTCGAAAAGGGGTGTATTGCAGTTTAAAAAGGCACTTTTACCCAGAAAAAAGGACAAATACCAGCACATGCTGCACGCATCTTGATGAAGCATTGCAGTGTCTTCTCCTACCCAGGATGAGGGGTATAAATTCTCAGGACGGGTATACACAGCGACATTTTAAAGGAATGCTCCCAGAGGGAAATGTCTTTGCAACAATTAGGAACGGCACAGCTATAGATTCCAAAGTTCTTTAACTTAAAACGTCCCTTTAAAAATTTCAAAGTACCAAGCGTGGATATCAACGAGGGCCTCTAAAGCTATTAATGCGGTAAGAACAAATTTAAAAAAACTACAAGTTAGAAACCACAACTATGGGAAAGTAAGGCATGGGACAAAAAAGGATAAAAGTGTTATTTAAGATTGGGTTAGATATCTTACAGAATTTCTTTGCGGTAAAAGTCCTCGATTGTAGGATCGTATTTTTCCTCAAATCTTCCCGTAACGAATCGAACGGTTAAGGCGCTTTTTCCAACTCCACCATCGCCGAGGACGACAACTTTGTACTCGTCCATCTCCTTAGAAGCGAATGTATGAAAAGTTAACAAGAAAATCACCTTACTCAACTCAAATCAAGTAGCACCAAATTTGCCAAACCAGTAGTGGAGTAAAAGATGAATTCAAAAAAAATTAAAGTTGATCGGTTAGATCACCAGAGCAACAAAATTTTGGTGAATTAACAAGAGTCTCGATGCCACGTCAAACAAAAAAGCAAACTCCAAACAAAGTTTCATCAAGAATTCTAAAAAGGGACAGGTTTTAGAAATGCTTTCGCTCTCGTAACGGGCAACTCAAATGGACAGGACACTATGTGCTTCAAAACGCACGCACCAGCGACAAACCCTAGTTCCCGTGTAAGATACAAAGTGACCACTTCTGACTCTTGTCCTTTACATTGGCATATTAAAACTGCACTAGGTACCAAATTTCATATATTGCGTTACTTTATGCAGCTAAGTGACAATACAGTAATCATGCAGTCATATTAAAGTTAGGCATAGTAAAAATGAATTTTATTGTCAACAAAACACTACTGAGAGTTAGGAATAAGATTGTAAACTACGTCTCGCGTAGCCCTTGAAACACTTTAACTTAGCATGCAAACCGTGGAAGAGTGGCATGGGCATCAATGACTTGGAAAGGATGTACAGAAAACTTACTAGGTTACGTGCAGCACTTTCTTTAACTGCCGGTTAAGGTCACTTAGGCGGTCATAATTTCCTGTCTGCTGGGGCTATGCCAGCTTTCCAAATTCTTCTTGTAATTGAGTATACATATATATATATATTCTGCTCTAGTGTTGTATCTTCTTTTGCTCTTACTGTAGTCTTGGGACAATAAAATATGCTGTGACCTGCGACTTCAGTAACGTCAAAAGAAGACATTATAGCGGGTAGAGTGCACATGCACGAATGTATGTAATGATTTGTTTGTTTTACTACCGGTCGCTGTCATTTAAGTAACCATGCTGCCCTAGTCTACTCTGGCGGGCTTTAAGGCATGCCATCTCTCCTAATTCCTCCGCTTATCAATAGATACATATTCTGTCTCGATGTTATGCCTTCTTTTGACTTTAGGAAAGTCTTAGGAGCCTGAATTGGTGACAGCGGAAAGCAAACGCAACTTTGTAGAACTTCTATCCCAATTCGTACCGTGTACAAAGAACTAGCGGTGCGAAAGTAGTGTGCGTGTCAAGAGTGGGAGAATCTCCGAATCTCTGTCTTCGACACCGACTGCATCCTTTTGTTCTGCAAGCTGGCCTTTAATAACTAAAGCAACACCAGACGTATTCCACATAGAAAATTATTACATCGAATGAAAATTTTGACCCTATCGAGCAGATAAAGAGAAATCGGTAACGTTGTGGCGCAATTTCGATAGCTGTAGCGGCTAGCTTGTCAATGTTTCTTTGAACACATATTAGGTTGTGATGACTGACACAAAAGGTTAACCAAGAAGAGCAATGGGAATGAAGCTCACTTTAAGAGGGGTTGTGTGGTACTTTGTTTAACTACCAGTTAAGGTTACGTGGACGGCCGAATTTTTTTGTTTAACTGGAGCTAGCCTTTGAGCTATGTCAGCTGTCCCTATTATTCTGCTGGATAAATATATTCATTCCGTTTTAGTGCTGTGCTGGTGGAGGCTACTAGCTCTAGGCAAAAGTCCCTTGCAATCCAATTTGCTGGCCACTAATCTTCTATAAATCGAGGAAATATTAAAATAAGCCACCAATGATCCAAAGTATTGCTTAGATTTAAGAATGGATACAATGCGTGATGTTTATCTGTTTTTACCTTTAGAAATAAAATTACTAACGTAAACACAGAACTACGTTGGAAATATACGGGCATAAGAAAAGTACCTGGAGTAAGGCCTTAGCTCAGTTCCTACTTGCTACTTCATTTTTAAAACAAAATTACTCCGTTACACTGAGCTGGATTTCAACTCTATGGCGTATAATTAAAGAGAGTATCGAAAGACTCCTAATCGATGTCTTTGTTTGAAGGGAAGCGTCGCAAAAAACAATTATCCAGATGGTTCAGTACCAGTGTCACATTTAATGATAATACCCTTCTGACAATATGTAAAACTAAGGTTGATGCCAAAGAGAGTCGTGGTTCTTGTAGCTGTCGTTCAAGCTATCGCTAGCCTCCAATCTGAGCTTTTTGCACCTATTCACCGAAGGTGTTAGCGAAACACAGAAACTTAAACTCAACCACCAATAATTCCATTACAAAATAGTTATAATCCGTAATTATAAATACATTAGTGTGCAAGAGCAAACCATCATAGAATAGGATCCAATCGCAAAATACGCATCATACAGTAAAAAATTGAAATGGACTCATTATTATGTTACATTAACTTAATCGCATTACAGACAATTAATCGTACAATTTGAATTATAAGCTTTTTTTATTCCATTTAGCTTGCAATCCCCCAGAAAAAAGAAAAATGATAGACCATTTGTTTTAAGCCTTTATCGTAGCTATTGCGCCACTTACAACCATCGGGTGTGGGTTTGGTGAATTCAGAGGATGAGAGCGAAGAAGGATGCAGCTAAGCCTGATAAGGCTGCGAAAGACGCAAAAGCTCAGAAAGAGAGAAAGCAATCGGCAAAGTCTTTCGCTGCTACAAATTCGCCCAAAACTGCCACAAATAATGGTCCCAGGAAGCTATATAGCATCAAGGGCAGCAAGATTGCGAAGTCAAAGTCGAGTAAGTCTTGTCTACTTTGCAGTGTCTGTTGGTATCATTAGAGAAGGCTATTGTTGCTAGGGCCTTGAAGGTTCAGAAGGCCATGAATATCGGTCCCCATACACAGGGCAAGAAGAAAGTTATGAAGAACATTCGTTTTCGTCGGCCCAAGACATACAGGCCTCCGCGCTGTCCCAAGGATCGTCGTTTTGAGATTCCCAAGAGGAATAAGTACGATGCTATGTACACTCACCCCTTCTTAAAGGTTGGATGCCTTCCGCATTATTCGTCACCCTGTCACAACTGAAGCGGCCATGAAAAAGATTGAAGACAACGATACTCTTGTATTTGTTGTTGATCGTCGGGCAAATAAGCCAGCGATTAAGGCCGCAGTCCAGGAAATGTATAAAATCAAAGTAGCCAAGGTGAATACCCTCAACTGCCCAAAGAACATCAAAAAGGCCTACGTGAAGCTGCCTCCGGACTTTGATGCCCTGGATGTTGCTAACAAGATCGGTATCATATAAATAAAGTCGTTTTTTGTACAGGTTAGTGCATTCTTCTCTCGATTTCCTCAAAGTTCTATGGCAAATTTTCCAGTTTTCACTGTCTAGTTGTGTTCGTTGTCGATTGCGGTTTGAGATCTTGCCCTATTTTGGTGCCTACCGTACTTGAGCCGAGTTCGGTTATCTTGAGAAGAAGTTGTAGTCGTCGTTTTCAGGGATTTTTGATTTTGGGCGTAGTTTTGAGAATGGAGCGTGTTCTATTGCACTCAGCCTGGTACGGCTAGGGCGTTTTACAGGAGCCCATTCGTTGGGTGCTGGTTGTCTTTCTCCAGTTGTTGGCCGTGGGCGTCTTGCCATTGTTGGGGGGAGTTGATCGTGCCGATGCCAAGTTAAGCAGTTAGTTTCGGCTCCGCGGGTGTGTCCTATCGGGGTGCGTCCTGGGGGCATGCGCCTACTTCGGTCGCCGAGGGCAGTGAGGATGCTGCTGGGGTTATTTTCCAGCGAGCTGGACTGCTTACACACTAAGTAGTGATGTAGGCATCGCTGTAAGTTAGTGATGGCTGCAGATTCATGAGGTTACGCGTTCTGAAGTTCTAAGAAAAGCTGCAAATTGATATAGAACAGGAAGAGGACTGTCCTTCCAGGCGTGGGGCGTGAAATATGCAGTGGTAAGCAATCATGCACGGAAGACTTAGAGTGCAAACTGATCGAATTGCGGTGATAAAAAGCTCCGCGTCATGATTGCCGGTTACTTGAGAAGCAAGGAAAACAGGATAAGTAAAAAATCCCTACAAATATGGTATTATATCGGTTAGCTCCTAAGGTTCCTGATTCTCTACAGGTGGCGAATTAATTAAGCACGCTGTTTCAACTTTCACACTTATAGCATCACTATCCTTAAGCTTCAAGCGAAGCCTTGTACAGCAAGACGCAGAACACTTATTGGTTTACTTGGTGGTAATCGAACTACAATGCTAGGGTACGGCAGAAGATAGAATATGCGAAATGCTGTAGACCTTGTTTAAAGGGTCTTAGTGCACTTAAAGAGAAGTTGTTTTAATTTTGTAATTCCTTTAATTTGAAAAAAAAGAGCCAAATATTTAAATGAAGAAATGTGATTAAGATGTCAATAAACTGCGCATTAATTTACTGCTATTTTTAGTGAATACCATCCAGAACCAATAGACCATTGAGGCGTCAGGGATGGCCTAGTCTCTACCGTTTGACCCGGAAGTCCACTCTTGGTCAATGCCACTCTTAAAGGGAGGTAGATACGCCATTACTCGGACAAAAAAGTACCTCGATGCTGGTAGAATTGTTTTTCGTGAAAATATAAAAGTTGTGGCCATTAACACCTTATCCTGCGGTAAAATATCTGAAGGGGCTCGCGAATTTATTAGGTGGTATTTACCTCCCCTTCAATACAAGAATCCCACTGTTCAAGTATTTCATGAATTTTCATCACCTCATATTTCCAGATAGTTACCTTCCGAGACATTTGCCCTACTCCTTTTGTATCGTTTTACCTCGCTGATGGTAGAGAATTTATCGTTGATTGTTCTTTCCATACTGCTGATAGTATCCAAGATCATATTGCGGTAGTCTGTGCCAAAACCTATGACGCTATAAAGAGGGAGGAGGTGGAAAATCAAAAAATCGTAAATCCGGCGAATTTTGGGACAAAGTAATGGGATTCGACTCCGGTTTTTAATCTACTCATCTTTTAGATATCCGCGACAGTGCATATGTGAGGTGTACGGTCAGGTTCCCTGCTCATCTCAGCAAGGGAGACCAAAGCCTTGGAAAGGTCAGGAGCCCAACTTACCCCCCATGCCGGAGGAGGTTGAAAAATCTCCGTGATTATTTGTAGCCCTCCGCTTGTTCTCTAAGACTTTTATCTAGTGTAGACACTCTCATCATGTATTATATCGTCACAAATCGGTGCTTTTTTCTACTTTGATAATGTAGTAGCTTCTTGGAATGTAATTACTTGGGTAGTGATTTATGCAAATAGATTGACAGAGTCGTGCCTTTCGTCAGTTAACTTGGTACATTGGAAAAGCGGGCCTGTAAATCCGCATTTACTCAAGGCAGTGCATGATAATCACGGCACTTTGGAGGGTCGCGTCGCGGAATAATCCAGGTGTGCCTGTTTATGTCCTTCCTAGGATTTTTGACCCATTTTTTGTGGTAGGCACGGTAGCCTAGTTGTTTGCATTATTTAGCCCATCTGGTTTGAATTAATCATTTTTTTTACTACTGAGTAACCCAGCCACACTTCGCACTAGAAATTTTAGACTTGTTGATGAAGCTATTGCCATTTATCGAGCATAAATGAGGTGAGAAGTCGGGACATGATTCTAGGCATGGTTGCTTGCCGAGTTACGTGAATCTCCAGGCCACGCACGGACATAATCGCTTGTAATATCTAAATTTATGACCACAACAGCTGGACCATCATGCGAGGGGTGAAATAGTACCGGTTGGATTCAAGTTACCACAGGTGGAGGTGATACATTGGCACAGGCCCATTCTGGGGGGTCGGCTCTAGCGATTGTGGCGGTAGCGTCGGATAACAAACAAGCGTTATTATAGAGGCAAAGCTTATTGTTAAACAGACGAGGGCTGGTTATAAATAACACCTTTTGTGGTCAATTTTGCATATATAAAAGGAGGCGAAGGCTTGGTTTTAATCTAAACCATTTAGTGTTTTTTCATAAAGACTTTTTATTTTTCAACAAGGGGGCCAGAAAATAGACCCTGAGCATCTTCTCAAGGTGTGTTATCTTTTTTTGACTGATCTGTTGTGGAATGTCCTGACGAAGTGGCGTTTTTCACGCCATCAGCCAGCACTTAAAGCGGGTCAAAGGGCACACCTCTGAAGTGGTCACAAGTTGGAGCCATGAGCACGACAACTTGGTCTCCCAGAATCGTGTTATTGAATGCAATTATTCAATTTTTTGGATTTATTTTTCTTGCAGTTAGAGCATAAACAAATAGGATTGTGAACGAGGTGTCATATTTCTGAGAAAATGGCAAAAAATTTCCTGTGGTTGTGTAGAACACATGGTGTAAAATTTCGGTGTGAAACATATCCGTGTTTGTGCGTGAATTTTTACGTATGCGTTAATACGGGTGAGAGATTTACTGAATATGCAAATTTGCCTGACTAGATGATGGAGAAGAAAAAAAAGAGAGGTTGAAGTGAACTTGTGAAGATTTGAGCCCAAGCGCCTCTCCCTCACCTCCGATTAAGGTGGTGATCCTTGAAAGCGTGAACTGGACACCGGTGACCACAGAGCTCGACAGTCTGGAGTTGAGACATCTGTGATTGGTTTTGAAGGGGAAAAGTCTACCTCTTCCGGGGTGAAATAACCGATTTGGGGAAACGAGTCGGCTTTGCGGTGGTGTGAGATTTCACAGGGAAACAAAGTTTTATGGTCGAGGTTAAAGCATTTCCCATGTTTGTATCCTCCCCATACCTCTTTGCCTTCGGGGGGAAGCGACGGCGTCGTCTCAGTCACGAGGTTGACCCTGTTCTCCTCCAGGCTATCGAATGAGGTCAAACAAAAAAACTCATCATTGTTAGTTGGTTATGGCTACAAGAGTACATGGTGTTTCTTAGACGGTGTCTGAGCCACTTCATTACTACTCTTCTCCCATCTAGAAGTTGCAAATCTTAGTCGCCGGCATCTCTGAAGTAGTCATGCTTTCGCAGGTCCCCATTGTACTGAGTTCAGGAAGCTCAAACATATATCTGCCATCATTGTCTTCTAGGGATGAATGAGCGGGAGTGTTACAGTCC
Organism: Taenia crassiceps; assembly: GCA_023375655.1. NCBI lineage: Eukaryota > Metazoa > Platyhelminthes > Cestoda > Cyclophyllidea > Taeniidae > Taenia > Taenia crassiceps. Next base: position 429,530 of record JAKROA010000016.1, read on the forward strand.
TCTTTAACAGTCAGTCCTGGCGTTTTTGTCTCAGGAAAGATGCATTACCTTGCAGCAACATCGCCGCAACTTGTCCGCTGCAGCTCTACGCGGAGAATATCGTTACAGGATGTTCTACTGCACAAATAGTGTCTAACTTGAAGCTGGAGTCTACCAAACTCGCTTTTGACGGTCCTCTTCGAGGTTCAATTCGAGGTACTACGATCGCCAGTACGGCGTCCTTTCTTCACCCTTTTTTCGCCCCCTTCTCTGTAGTTGTTCACTTTAGTCGTTGCATTAACAGACAAATTGACAGCGGAACTGGGATCCTGTGGCAGTGATAGTTGCATTGGTACCAGATCCCCCATTCCAAACGCTAAATATAGATTAAGGACGTTGAAGAAGGTAGTGTGAAACCCGAACTCGCCGTGAGATCCAGATGGCCTCACACCGTTTAGTCCATCAGTTCCAAAATCGGACATTAGTGCAGGGTGTATCGCATCGCAGCTGGTCTCGGTGACGACCAAACTGCCAAATGAAGTGACACCACTTGGCTGTTTGACAAGTCGGGCTTAAAAAGTCATTGGTTTGATACGGACACCGATATACATGATCAAATATGAGCGCTCACGAGCCCATCACCACTCATCCAATCGCTATTAGCGCATGTCACCGATATCGATGGATCGATTGCATCCGATCGATTATTTTTCCTGACCGGTACTCACACCCTCACACGGGTCCGGTCATACCATCACTCACTCTGCCCATACGCGTGCGTGCGTGCATACTTTCCAGACGCCCTAAATCAAAGGCGACGAGAAATGAGCAAATCTAGATGCATCAAGGCGGGCAACCTCGAGCACATTCCTCATATTCATCCCATCCCGTATGCATTTAGGTTTGGAACTGAAGAGAAAGAAGTAGAAAGCAGAGTAAGGGGGACTGTGTTAATTGACTGCTGAAGTCGGACGGACTGGACTGGACAAGTCTTTATCAGTCTGAGCACGTCATTGAAGCTACTAATAGAAGTAGAGCTACAAGGGGTTTTTTGGTCGCTTAATGCATTCAACCTGCCTACTCCAGGTCGGGGTTTGTTGGTTGCCTGATTAAACTTTGCTTAGCCCCAAACAAACTGTTATCTGTTCGTGTTTATGTTTCGCGAGCCCGAAAGCTATCGACGTCGCTAATTGGAGTAAACAAGAAATGTGTACAACATAAGCACAATCGAAGCGTGGAATCCACGTTCGCACCTGTTAGACAGAGAACAGAGTGTCTTATGATTGCCCTTGGGGGTTACTTCTAGCACTGTGGATAGCCTTGACCTTCCAGGGTTTATTATGCTAATGGCTCTCCGCTCTCCGCTCTCCGCCCTCTGGAGGAACTCAACAGAAATACAAATTGAGCGGCGATGTAGAAGTAAATACCAACATGCGACTTCTAAAAGTGTGGATATTGCGCCTTTTGCCCCTCCGCCTAGTGTAGTTGTTTGAAAGTCTTGGAGGTGCAGTTCTCACATTGGACGAGTCGAACCCTGAGGCCTGTCAGGAGCAATGAGCGCAACCTGGGCGGCAACTACAACCATCAGAATCGACACGCAAAATGTCACGTGGCATTGCATGCAGTGAAGTGAATTTTATTGCTCCTGGCTAAACAACACGTGGGCATGTCACATTAGCAGGCAATAATGCCAACGCAGTTGGGGGTTAAAAACATTTCGAACTTTCATAAAGGAAAAATGGAATAAATGCTATACTAACAAAAAAACTAAGGTTTACACCAAGGAGATAAAATTTGTTCGGTGAACCTCATTTGAACTGAGAGACAATCACGATTTGGTCATGCCATTTGGGCTCCTTGCATCTGCCTGGGCAGCATTCGTGCACGCATTCATCCTCCACTAATTCAACTACTTTAGTTACATCCATTAAACCTCTAGCAATTTCTTATATCCACTTCTTATCCCTTCAACCATTTCGCTCATATCCAACCATCTATTCAATAAATATTCCCTCTTCTCGCGATCCATCCATTCCCTACCCTTTCGTCCCTCTCCATCCATCCATCCATCCATCCATCCATCCATCCATCCATCCATCCATCCATCCATCCATCCATCCATCCATCCATCCATCCATCCATCCATCCATCCATCCATCCATCCATCCATCCATCCATCCATCCATCCATCCATCCATCCATCCATCCATCCATCCATCCATCCATCCATCCATCCATCCATCCATCCATCCATCCATCCATCCATCCATCCATCCATCCATCCATCCATCCAACCCATATTCATCCTTCTATTCATCCATCCTTCAATCCATCCAACCTGTTTTCATTCTTCTTGCATCCACCTAGCAGCCCAGTACCCATTAAAATCATCCATTCTGCATTCGTTCATCCATCTCACCCCCATTTACCCGGCAGCCACCTAGTACTCATGTGGCTCTCCCTCAGCCATCTATCTACCCATCTATGTTTTTGTCCCCAATCCCTCGCGTTCTCGTTCTTTCAATCGTGTGCCTTACTGTACCACAGTTTCATTGACTCCTGGAGAACCTCGTTTAACTTTTGTTTCCTCAATTCTTTTTAACCGGAATTCACGCGTTCACTGTGTTAATAGTTTGAACTTAGAGCTAATGTTTTTGATAATACAAAAGGAAGGCTAGCTTTTAATCTCTCTCAATTCGTGAAATTTTTTCGTGTTTCGCATCACTGCTCGGTGGAATTGTGGGTAAATTGTGCCTACCTACTTCGCGCCATTGCACTAACTTCTCACCTAATCCGCGAGGGCTTTGTGCTAATTCCTCCTGTGATTTTTTAGCCTCCCACCAAAAAAGGGGCAACACTCTATCACCAGCAGGTTGTCGGGTCACTTTAGCTGATCCAGCATCGGTGAAATTGGTTGGCATTTCATGACAAAGGTAGTAGCCGAGGTTGTTGCAATGAGGTGACAAGGCCAGCTAACCGGGTTGTGACCCACCAATCTGCTGTGTAACAAAATTGCGATGCACAAATGACATCGAACAAATACGCAGTGATTTCTAGCCACAACTTGCAAATCCAACCCGGTATTTCTACTTGATAGGTGAAAACATGGACGTGGAATACAAAAAATATATGTGTATAATCAGGCAGAGGGTGCAGATTGACAAAGGTAGATCATTTTGCATCAACTTGGGACTTTTAAGGAAGTGGAACCCACGTCCATTGTGTCACACAATTCATCACTGCTACTTCCAACTCAGAGTAGCTTCATCCCTCGACAGTGTTACTAGTTCTGCAGGATTTGTTTCAATTCACCATTAAGTCGTCTATTTAATGTTTACAGAAGGCTACGGACTGTGATAGGGCACACTGCTGTCATGATCAAATAAGGAACACAATCCAAAACCCCCAGTTTCACATTGCAAAGGCAATTTCCTAAAGACAAAGCTTTCTTTTGCTTCCATGAATTGAAGGCTCCTTAAAGCAGCCCAATGCCTATCACTGCTTCAAATTATCACTGTTGCAAAGTTATTTTGACCTTATAAATAACTAAGACAGAATCTCCCTCCTACTTTTTGCGCCACTTTGAGCAGAGTCTCACCTCCTGATTTAACTTAATGGTTTTTATTCACTGTTCAAAGACCGAAAAACCCAATGGGATGCTTGTGTTTACATTGGTTACGGTCATGTACGCACGCACGTGTGCACGCACGCAGACTCGTGATTGCGTGGTCAAAGTTCATGATTTACACAATCACACACACATACATGACATGAGCCAATCAACGCGCGCCTTGAATGTCATTGGCTCACTTCATTCATTTATCTCAAGGCAGAGATGCTCGAGACTCACAACAGTTGGCGATCATGAAGGCCTTTTTTATCACTATCCTCTGTGTCTCTCTCTGCTTTGCGCAAGAGCCAGATCCCCCTCCTGCTGAGAACAGTACGGCAGCGCCTCCGACTACCCCATCCACAAGTACATCGGAAGCACCGTCACCTACCACTACATCGCCGGCCGCCACCGTATACACTCCTGCTTCCGGTAAGCATTGACCTTTGAACCATCTAAAAGCTACCCTTTTTCATTCCTTCTCCCCCTCCTCCCTTTGCCCCTGTCTAAAAATCGCATTTTTCGCTTCTGCAGGTCTGAATATTGTCCTGCCATTGGTTACCACAACCATCGGAGCTGCTGTCCTCTTGGGCCATTAAATGAAAAAATCTTTTCTCCTTTTTCTTTCCTCTTTTTAGTAATGCTTTCGATCCCTTTGTGTAACGATAAAGCTTTTAAATGCAAGCATTGTTTTAGTTCTACGGGCGCGGGGTCAGAGATGGTGGGGCATTAATGTGGAAGGGAGGCTTGAGGTACTCGAAGGCAGAGCTAAAGGAAGCAGCAAAGTGACCTGCCGTCGGAGTCTGACCGGCATGAACTATTGGCCGAGGGAAGAAATATGCTTTTACTGCGGATGGGGCTTAATTTTTTGAATTCTGCACAATTCCCAGGTTGGAGATTGTGACGTCAAGCTGAACTCGGTAATTTTTGGGTGCACGCAACAAAAAGGGTGTGTTTTGAGTGCCACGGCCTTTTCTCCACTCCGCAATTGCTCTACACGCATGGTGAATGGACGCGGTGCCTAGCAACAGGGAGTTAATGAGCCAAGCTAGCAAAGGGAGGCGGGGAAGCTCTTACTTTAAAAGCCTGCTTCAGAAGAATTAATGGAATGAGAAAAATAAAGGGATTCAAGACGCTGTCCATAGCCGTGCCTTAGAGTAAAACCGCTTAGAGCATGCACTAATGCACATCAAATTTCACATCAGTAAAACATTCTTTAAACCTTAAACCCCAAAGGAGGACGTTGTGGTGCACCGCGTTTCCCCTTCACTTGTTTCGCCGTGAGTCTATCCAAACCAAGGCATTGCACAACATACTACTCACAATGAATCATTGTTGAACTTTCAAATTTTTTCGTTAAATGGTGTCAAAAATTTCACATCAAGATGACCTTCCCTCCACCAACTTTTTTAGCATAAATTGGATAGAGAAAGTCACGTCACGCATACATGACAGCGGATGAAGGTCGACGACCCGAAACAGGAAATTCATGCAAATGTGTCAAACTTGACAAGGCCTAATTTACATGATGATTCCATTTGAGGTAAATAAAAACACAAAAAGTAGAGTGTAATTTAAGTAACCTTAAAATTGGCGTCCTATTCTTAACAGAGGATAAGCCACACACGCACACACACACAGGCCACATGGTGTCGCTTGTACCAGACAAAATCGAGAAAAAGGGGTGCTAGTTGAGAGCAGATATCAATCATCGACTAAGGTGCAAACATTGCTCAAGCCTTCAGCAGTTGGACAACACATCAACTCTTCCATGGATTGATTGATGACCCCCCACAGAGGCGAACAGGGTTCATGAGTGAACGTCTCGGTCAAGTTGTGTTTAAGTGCTCCGCCAGCCGTGGATCCAATCGCAGTTGTTTCTCTAGTAGCATGTACTTCGATGGTGCCGTCTGTTTGTGTCGCAATAGCATGGTCTCCAGAGTGGTGATTTTGAATATAGCATCATTACAATACTGCAAGTAGGCCGCCTCATCCTCCTTCGTGAGGTTGATCTGATTTAACTGGAACCACTGCTGTTTGCGTTGCAGAGCTGCTGTCTCAGCTTCAAATCGAGCTTGTATGATGTTGGCCTTCTTAATTAGACGCTCCTTCAAGTCCTGCAGGCAGGCCTCTCGAACAGCATAGGCATCCTCTTGGCTCAGGTTATCCTCATCTATATCACGCATATGGAAATAGGGTGCCAGATAGTCGAGCTCTTTCTCCTTTTGCTTTCGACGCTCCCTTTCGGCGTGCTGTTCCAGTGCTATACGCAGATTGTGCATCTCCACGTTGCGTAGAGTGTCCCATAAACCAACTTCTAATTCGGGTTTATCTTCCTCTGCAGTGCGCTTGTCCAAAATTGCCTGCACCTCGCTTTCCGAAGCCCTGACAGTTTCTTTAGCTACCTTCTCAAGATCAATCAGTTCGAGAAGCATTTGGTATATCTCTACGTTGGTTTTACGAGGTGGATTGAGACTAGTCTGAAAAAAATAATTGAATTACTTATAAGCTAACTATCCACTGTGCAAAATAATTAAAGTTGCCTTGTAAAAGGAGTCGCGTTAACTTAGAAGAACTGAAATGCCGTGGCTACTAAAATAATTAAGTGCAATCCCTCACATGAAATGCGTTGTGGGTGTCGGGATGCAGCTGAATGACCTGCCGACGATCGCCAGTATCAGGAGGCTTGTTGAACTCCCGTCTGCAGGGAAAGATGCATTCATCGGCGATGTGATAAGTAAGAAAGTACTTTTCCCTGGCTATATCAAATACACGCTCCTCCACATCTTCATCTGCGGGGATTTCGGGGTTTCTTGCAAAGCGCTCTTTAATTCTACGTGAAAAAAATCAGACCATGCAATTAATTAAATCCCTCGATATCTCGACCAACACTTAGAATGCATAGACCTGATTGGTTGTGTCAAGGTCGTCCGTGTTAGTCACCCAATCAGTTAATCGTGTCCGAACTAGTCTGGCCATTCAATTAACAGGCGATAAAGGTGACTCATTAGTGAAATTTTGAACAGTTATTTGTCTTTTGTAATAAACATGGTGTTCTTTTTTATGCAAAAAATTAGTCTGGCAGCTAAAGTAGCTGCTTCAACCTGTCTATGGCGGTTAAGAACAAAGCTAATTAGGGAGGAACGAATTTGCCAGGTGGAGAACACAGAGTCAAATACCAGGCATTTAATTCTATGGTATTAGATTGGCAACGCTAATTACTTCCATTCCAAAAAAATGTAATGTATTGGTGAAATATTAATTTCAAAATGGGATTCTTTAAACTGTGTATTAGTGATAAAAGTCTCGTTACCTTACTGATTCCACGTGCGGTGATCAACAATTGATATTATACACCTCAAATGCCATAATTTAATCACTTTCGATAACTTTGCAAGGATTTGACCTTTGCAAGTGGTCGTGCATATGTGATAGGCATACAGAGATGGACAGCCCCCTAGATTCCTAAGGAACTTGACCGCACTACAGTACAATGGGGAAAAGTTTAAACTCTGAGGCGAATTTTCAAAGCGGAACACGCATTCTTTAACAAAGATCCTAGTAATAGTGATTCCATTATTGTCATAAGGCATACCACAAAAGTCAATTAAAATTTAGAGTACCTATATCTGGTTTTCCCCGTAGGCGCAATGCTGGTCCATTGGAAATTTTGGTCTTACAATAGATAAATTTTCCTATGAGGTGACTAGCTCAATTGTGAATGAATGGATTCCATTTCAATATGCTAGCATCCACAAGGGTTGCATAGAAAGAATCTATAGTGATTAAGCCGTTCCAACGCCTTTTTTACAAAGAAAGAGGACAAACGCATACATTCAGCAGTAGTGAATGTAACGGCGTTATCGATTGTCGACGGGAAAAACATATTGTCATTCACAGAATTTTTTTAAAAGCTGATGCCACAGTTAGAAATTCAACTCGACTTCAAGCACAGCTGTCCAATCAATGCACAGTAAAACTCGAGATTTGACTGGCTCGAAGGCAAATAAAGGAAACTCACACATCAATCTCCTTGTAGCTCTTCTTCGTCACCTTTGGTTCAGCACTTCCTTGGTCTGTAGGCGATTTTATAATCATCGGAGGACCAAACATTCTTACTGTTCGTCCAAAATGTGTTTCACGATAAACTAACCGATCTTCGCGATTGGTGTACCACTCCTTCATGATGTTGCCATCGCGTTGACGCTTTAGCAGACCATCAATCCTTAGCTTTTGATAAAACTCCATTATTCTATTGGCATCCGATGTGGAATTTCTTGCCATGTATTCATGCTCTCTTAGGTGGTGATCCATTCTACCGTGATCAAATGACTCCTTTACCCACAGTGTCTTCAAATTAGTCACTCTTGATTTCAGCCTGTCTTTTCGGTGTTCAAAGTACTCCCTCTCCTCAATTGCATCCTGAAGATCACGATCCTGATAGACAACCAGCCGTAAAACGATTCCACATTCTTGAGAATAAGGCGCATACTTTATCACACGAGCTCGATTGTAGATAATTTCCTTCTCGCAGTTTGGGTACCTCTGAAAGTACTGAGCATCGGAGAGAGTGATTGGCATAGTCCATGACATCGGTAAATCAACCAGAAGAAGCGTATCCAAGACATCCGCCTCCGCCTTCTTTTTCTCTTGCTTTTGTGTCTTCCCATTCAATTCATCCTCGTACCCCCGGAGACCGTAATCCAATCCCAAGTCACAATTTGCTAGAGTCTCCATGACATCCGGTGATGCATTAAAGATGTTAAGTATCTGGTCTCCAGCTGCCATCAGTTTTGTATTTATTAAACCAGAGGGTAAAACAAACTCCCAATCCTCCAGATTGTCAAGATCGTAACGCATTTCCTTGATCCCGTTAGTACAGTCCTGCATATTCACCCAGTAATTATTGTGGTTCCATATACTTTCGATGCCCAGATACATGTCGGTGTACAGTGGAACCGATTCACCAGTAAAAGGTTCAATAAAAAAGGCTTCTTGCACATCTCTGCTTCCTGGAAGCACTAAAATCCAAGAATGGACTCGTAGACCATAAAGGGGATCAGGTTGTGGTTCTTCTGCTTTCTCTAGAGCCTTCTTTTCCTCTTCTGCCTTCTTTTCTGCCTCCTCTTCGGCGTCCATTAGTCGTTTTATTTTCATTGTTACTTCATACTTGGATAGAAAGTCTCTTACTGGTTTGACCTGATACTTCCCAGCCTGCGGTTTCTGATACATTTCCACGCATTTCTTTGATTGGACGAGTAGTGGACACTGCTTTCGAGACTCATCTTTGTAGCAGCACTCACGTGTTGCATATCCACTTACTACGAATGCATTGTAGCCAACACCAGTGAGGAGGGAGCAGAGCAGAGTGGTATAGTCGAAACAGGTGCCCAACTGAAGGTGAAGTGTAGTCCTTGGACTTAGAAGACGTGGAGGCAGTTCGGTGCAAGGAAGAAGAGGAGCAAAGTCTAAAAAGTCAGCCACAAATGCGGCAGCGCCTAAGGCCTCATGAAGCTCAGGAAAGGGTAATTTTGTGGGACGAATAGTGGTAGAGACAAATTTGCGAAGATTACATTCGTTGCGAGGGGTAAGGAAGAGTGGAGTCCGATCGTGGAAGCGGCCAGCATATTGGCGCCGAAAATTGTCAGCGTAGGCAAGAAGACGTGTCTCTCGTGTGCTGTTTTCGCTGTAGGAGGATGGGAAGCTGTACTCCTTTGGATCGAAAGACTGTGGCAAGGAACGGAACTCATGAGGTAGGTAGAGCGGATTGAGTTCAATCAATTGTTGCTTTAAATGAAGATCCTCTGAAGTCAACTCATGTTCTTCTGCTGGATGTGCTGTGGAAGTCTTGGAATCATGGCTGTGTTCAGAATCCTCGGGGTCTAGCTGATCGCTAGACGAGTGAACTTCTTTCTGCTCCTTCACGACGTCTTTATTCATTGTAAAAGACGATGGGAATCGCAGTGGATAACCAGGTAAGCCTAGCAACAGCCAACATACTCGTTGAAGGCGAATGCATTCAAATTTGTCGCTTGTTTCTCTACTTAAAATTAAAAACTCCTATTTACCATGTCTCTCTTCCTTTAAAGCGACTCGAGCGCATTTACAACCATAATACTCTCTTCACTAAATACAAGTGCGATTTAATTTAATGCTTAAAGTACTATGGTTTGGATCAAAAGATCTTGAAGCAGCCAGTTGGTGGAAAGTAACACAGGTGAATCGACTCTGTATACTCGGCTGCAACCCCACCTACGAACCACCTTCGATATCCTCCTTATTCTGTCCCAAAAATGCTATATTTCATTCACAGTTATATAGGATCCCTCCATAGAAAACATTGCAGTGTTTCTGTTTTGGCAATACCCTCATTTTAAAATCAGTTTTGATGAATGCGGGTCGTATACTCACCTTAAAGTTTAGTGCTAATTTAAATAATTAATATATTTTACTTCCGAGCTCAGCTTGAAAAATTTCGAGGTTTGCTTATAAGTAATTTAAGTACACACGATATTTATTTGATTCTTATTTATTCAATTTGGTGTTTTGCGTTTCTATGGCAATGATTCTACCACTTATTATTATATGAAGGTCACTTAAAGACATTGGAGAAGTATAACGCGTTCAACAAATATTAAATAACCAGCTTTGCCTTAGCTACTCAGACATAAATACTAAAATCGAATTTGTTTGATATTGCATAACAATAGTTTTAGCTCGAATTATCAACATCTTATGAAGTCGCGACTGCTTACCTAAATGCGTTGTAGGGCAAAAATTGACTCCCTTTCTCAGCGGTTTTTTTGTCATTGCCTTGCTTTTTGTCATAAGGTATAAACCAGATCCTGTGTCTGTCCTGGAAATCTAAGCTTACAATGTGTCCATTTATGTAGGAACTTCTCGACAACCCTCAAGATGTGGTAGACTCTGGTACATCGTGCCTCCTTAAAGTGTTCCAATGACGATTCTTTTTCTAATTAAGGATTTCACTTTTAAGGGTTTGGTGTCAGGTACGGCTTGTAGATATGTTCATTATTGGAGGTAAAATACCTTATTTGTGGATAATATTAGTCGAGAAAGTCGTTAGGTCCTGGTGAAGGTATTCCTCCTGAATCTAGTTCTTCAATAGACTACAGTTAATAAGCTATAAAAATGACCATTGTACTTTGCATTATTAATTTACGCACATTATGTAACGAATAGCCTTGCGAACAATCGCTCAGATGTACTGCTGCCGATAAGAAGTCACAAATCCCCGGGACCACCCTTCCAACCAACAGCAATTTATATAAAAGCTCCGCCACTAACCCCTTCGTATGACCTTGAAGTGATTCGTGAGCCTTACGCACTTTGGAAGCTTATTGTCTTTGTTAAGGATTAACATATGATTCGAGCATGTCAAATAAGTCCATTCTCTATAGAAGTCCAGCATTTATTTTGAACTGTACCACGACACCAAAACAAATTTGCAACACCACTGTTCTAAACACTTGTACCTATCGCACTCTGCTCCTTCAAGGCTTTTGTGAGGAAAATGGGTGACATATTTATTCCTGTTCACTGTCTCGTATGCAATCTTCAAAACTCTTCCTAGACACTGTTGACTATAGTAGAGAATAAATATGACTATGATGGAGCTGAAGTGATACCTGCATGATTCCCGTAGCTTCATCACCTAAAGGTTGATATACGAACAACCAGCTACTTAGTTGTTCTTTAGGTCGTAATAAAATAAGCAGCTAGACATGTCATCCAGACGAAAATACGAGTCGCGGAGACCGAAGAGCTCTTGCAGTCAAGCAAGAACCAACAGTAGCACGCACATCGATGTGATTACATTTGATCCCTTTGACATATCTAATTTCGCTCGCCATTTAGTCGCCTTCTCCTCACCTTGATCTGTTCAGCCGCACTTTTATGCATAAAAAGGGTGCTAACCTACTCACTATATATAAGTAGGACGTCATAGCAATTATTTAGTGTTGGTGGTTTAAAAAAGTTTTAAATAAGCAAACTTCCTAACCAACTTGTGCAGAGCGGGTCACCTCCTCAAAAAAAGGTTTAACTACCTCTGCGGGAAATTACTATTCTCCTTCAAGTTTCTCTCCTTTCTAAACTGATCCTTTTTGGAGTCCTCCGAGGCGTTATCAAATGACTGCCTTGACATTTAAGTGTTGCCTTGACGCTTTTTTCAAAAAGTTATTAGGACACTTTCAGTCAGCTGATGAACAGTCACAGCAAGACACAGCAACTCAAGGCTCGGTCAACCCACTACTGCAACTTGCCAATGCGCCTGCATGTCCGATATAATGCCTCCGATCATTGAAACCTTCCAACTGCTTAATCATTGACAAATAAAACAACTCAGCCGAATTGAAATAAGTTATATAATGCCACGGTACTTGGTTCTCTAACAACGCAAGTGGACGGACGCTCGGGAGTCCGTCTGTGAGTAGCAAGGATTGTGGCAGCTTTGGCGGCATGTAGCATCAAGTCGCAGAATCGCTGTCGAGATGATTTTTTACAAAAACACTGACCTCGTGGTTGACGGTTAATGATGCATAAGGTAGAAGACGAGCCATTACAACGGCATACTCCACATGGAGTATGTGCGGGAGGTGTAGGCCTGGGATTGTCTCCCTTCACACTCACTGCAACCGCCGTTAACCTCCATTCCAGCATCTGGAAGGGCCCTTGTCCTACTTTATGGTGGAAGGACACAGATTCAGGCTGATGGATTGTATTTGAGCAGCACCGCTTTCACAGATCTCAATCTCCTCAACGTCGTAAAACCGTGCTGCAGTAACTTCTGCAACCGCTGAAGGCAGTGGAGGTTTAGCACAGACCTCAACTGCCGCCTCCGTACCTCTCATCGTTTTACATTTATCCGTGTCACCTGCATGCCATTTTTAATTTTTTTTAAGACTTTCCTGTCCGTGCATTGTTCCACCGGCCTATCTCATGCGAGTTATTGATACTCGTCTTTGCGCCTGTCTCTCGCCGTCTCTATAACTACCAACAATTGATAGGGAATAACCGAAATCTGCAGTAGAAAAACGGTACAGATTTACAATAGGAAGTGTGAAATTGCTTAGAGGTTAAGCTGTGTTCCGTGCTGTTGACGATTAACTGCAATTATTCTCAGGCCATTCTTAGCACCAGTCAAGCAGCTCAAGTCATGCCGAATGCATATGCTGGGAAGTGGGGCTTTTTAGAAATGCTTTTACTAATCCGTCTCAGAAGCAAACTTCTAATTGAGCAGTATGAAATAGTAACTGGTCACTTGGATTCCTCTGGAATGTGCTAAATTGAGAAATGGTGGATTGAGAAAAGGAGAGTTGCCTTTAGGCTGCGGAATCCATTGTCGGACTTGGCATTTGAGAAGGAGATCTTTGAAACGCTAGAAATATGCTGATTATCGTAGTCCCGCTCGCCTTCCTTGGTCATTTTAAAATCACAAACTCGTCGACCTCAAGGGAGACCGTAGTCCTGACGTGGTCAGTAGTCACAAAAGCAGGCAGAGTGCTACGGATGGACGGCTTCACGTAAACTACTGAAATGAGACACTTTCCCCTCCATGATCCTAGAGCCTTAGCAACACTTTGTTTGACCATTGGAACATACATGCAGATGGTTTAAGATGAAAGCCGAAGTGGAACGGTTCTGAGGAAGAGAAATTGCATGGGTTAATAGGAAGACCAACCTTCAAAGCCCGAAGACTACTTGACGAGCTTCAATCCTATCACTGGATGGAATGAAGGCTTAATAAAGAGTGCCGAGGTATGGAATAAGAAGACTGTTTTCCTGCCTCGGGATTACGACCGCATTTATCAAATTTCGTCTTTACCACGATCACTGCAAGCAAGACGGTTCTCTGGACATTGGCAGGTCCTATCGATGCGCTTCCAAATACTAGTTGAAATGGCATAACAATGAGGCCGAAAAACGCCCGATCTTCTCCCATCGGAGGTGGTAAAGTGGAAGAGATGTCTGTGAGAATCACAAGACTTCGAGGCGAGAGAATGGGGCATGTAACAATGGCGCAATGGTGTGGAGGGATTCCACGGAGCTCCATGGGCAGCGATCATACTTACCATCGACATCTGTGCAATGGTGGAATGCTACCGCAGCTATGAGGAGGAAAAGGACTTTACTCACCTCCGTATTTTGCGTTCGAAATTGTACAGCCGCCAGAAGAGGGGCTTTGAAGAGTCGCCTACCTCAGTCACGTCAAAAGGGAATGCAGCATTTCATCTGCACTCCTTTTTGTTTAGGCAGAAAAGGGCAATGGAATAACTGTTCTGTGACTCTGTGCTCTTTTCCCCATTCCATTGAGTATCACAAGTACGTCGGCTAAATGGGGTTATCGAGGACCTTAGCAAACGTTGGTACCGTTTTCCCTGTGCCTGTGTTATCACTCATCTGTCAGCCTTGGAAAGTTGTAAGAGATGGAACCTCGGCGGCCGGATGCAATGTACTTTGAAACGCGTGAGGGTAGGTGACAGGGCTGCTAAGACACCGTTAAGCACTCCGTCATTGCTGAACGTTGCGAATTACTTTGTTCTTACCCTATTGCCTCCCTCGCACTGTCCACCGTCTAATGGCAGGCAGCATCAATAGTAAATGGTCAAATCTTTTGCGAGAACTCGTGGATCGCCTCTTCCTTCGCCTCCTTCTTGGGACAAGCAGTAGTCGTGTGCTCATGAAACCTGTTCCAATGCCGTCATTATTACCTCAGGTGTGGTATAATAGAAAACGTACTCATTTCCCTATTAATTAGCAGACTTGTTGATAAGTATAGGGAAAGGATAAAAGTGTGCGAGAGATGCTTCAACACAACCATTTCCATCTCCTCCTTAACCATTTTTTTCACGTTTTGAGGCCTTTGACTGGTCACCACCTTCCCAGGGGCATTGATGCCAGCAGCAATGCAAAGATGGCTACAAGAAGTAATGAAAAATCTCCAAATATGAATGCAAAGTGAAAATTGGAAGCTAAAATCACCAGTGTAGACTTGAAGGGATTAACACTTCTGCCAGAAATGATGTCAAATTAGGTGGGAAAAACATTGGGGAGAAGTGAATGAGTAGCCGTCGAACGGACGCAGAGTTATGAAAGGGCATGGGTTTACCTTGAGGCACTTAATGCCAAATTAATCATCCGTGAACGAATCCTTTGTAGTTGAAGGTGTGTGTGTGTGTGTGTGTGTGTGTGTGTGTGTGTGTGTGTGTGTGTGTGTGTGTGTGGATCGCCACAGTCAATTGATGCTTGATTAAAATGGAGCAGTGAAATGCGATTACTAACAGGGAAACAGGATATTAACTTACAAGAGGAAGCAACTGCTGTGCGATTATATCACCAAGCGACAAACTGAGACGGCGTTGTAAGGCAAACAACTTTTGTGCAATGCTGTTTTACCCACTACTGGACAAGTAAAGGACCGATTGACCGTGACAGGCATAAATAACAGAGGAGACGATTGCGTACCCTTCGACCGCCGTCATGGTCACTCCTCTACCTTCCTTGAAGGCACCACCGCCAAACGCCATCGAGCAGAGGTAGACATCAACTGGCCAGTGGCATGAAAAGCCCTTGATACAGAACTAAAAATTGTCAAATGTTGCAGCATATGTGGTAAGTAAGATTAAAACGCATTTGATTATGAGTGATTTTCATGTTTGTAACGCGCTCAAGCATAGGGTAAAACGATGAAAAAGATGATGTGAGCGGGTGACGGTGGGTAAAAATGACTATGACTGGCCATCTGTTTGATGGATGAATACGGTTGTTCAACTCGCTGCTTCCACACGACCACCGTTCCAACATCTTAAAGGTTTTTAGTACCATTTCATGGCCCCAGAACATACGTTTAAGCGGTTTATTTTCCTTCAGATCCGCCTAATCTTTGGAAATGCGCGTTGATGTTTCCTCATGGGTCATAGGGATAATGTGCCAGCGGTGTTAGACCTTAGAACAAGCTCTTTTCGTATCCCGGCGCGTCAACGATGCTCGAGCCATATGCGGCGCATTAAGGTTGCGTCCTATCTGTACGTTCATAATACACCTTTTTTAACACCGCCATAACCTGTCACGGATCAAGGCGCGCCTTCGCAGGCCTTCTTGCTTGTTGGGCGTTAAGGTAAGGAAATCTCGACAAGTCTTTTCACGGGCTGGGGGTAAAGGGCAGCAAGGCATGATAAGTGGACGACAGTATTGTTATGAGGATCGCACAGATCACTTAACATAAGAAACCGTATCAAAATTGAGTTCTAAGGTGTAATATATGTCCCTCTTTGATTGACTAAGATGGCTTTTTGTGGATTGTTTTTGCTAACGTAAAATCAAAGGCTGTTTTTGGGATTCACTGCTAAACAAGTTAGGGCAACCAGTAAAGATGCTATTTATTTGCTTCTCTTTCTCTGCCTATTTTCTCAGTTTCCTAAGTGAAGTTTATTACTTAAATTACAATAAAGAGTGATTAGATTGTGAGTAAATGCAAGCTCAAGTACATGATACACGTTTGCCATTTGAGAAGCCCATATACTTCTCTGGTCCTGTCGTAAAAACAAATAAAAAGGCAAAAGCTGCTTTCTTTTCAAACTACTTAAAAATATTATTATTTAGAAATATGTAACTTCGCTGACCTAATTTTAAGCTCCATTAGAAGTGGTGAGAAATTGGGATCACATGCAAAAAAGTAGTACGTATACGATAGATCTAGAAGAATTAGCTAAATAACAAATGTGTAGTCTTATTATGACACAACAGAAATAGGCATGCATGATTGCACGCTTAAAGCTCCAGTAAAATTACAATGATATTCGTAAAAAGCATCGTCAAAAAATTCCAAAAAAAATTAAAAATAAAATTTCTTGTCAAATTAAAACAAAAATTTGCAAAGCTTGCTTAACATGCAATATTATTATTTTCAGACCGCTTATGTTTTAATGCATCATTATGCGCTTGACAATTTCAAAGGCGTTTTAATGGGATCGCTTGGCCATGTCGTCGTCTGATTGGCTTTGCAGATTTTTAGATGAAGTTCAGCTGCCGGACTTCTACGGAGCCTTCAAAAATGTTCTTCAAGTTACACAGTAATACGAATTTGACTGCTTATATTTTGATTTTCCTACTCTTTAATGTACTGCATAACTTTTGATGAAACCAGGATTACTTTTAGCATGTTTGCTGTGCCGATTACGTGCGTTTCATAGATAAAGCGTATAGATCTGTTGTATTGATGTTTGGCTTAAGCTGCGACTATTGAGTACAAGAATTTCATTATCACTCAAGCCGTTTTTGTTTATCTCAGACTTCAACACTTCGAGTTTGTTCGCACTGCTGACCTCCATCGGATCGGCCTAAGCGCTCCTGCCATAGGTCGTATCAAAGAGGCTGTCAAGATTCACCGCGAAAATGCTGGATTGCCTAGAAATCCACGAAAAAAGCATCACGGCCTTTCTTTTGGCATTCCTTTCCTAGATCTTGTATGACAAATGCTAATTTTTCCTTGATGTTGCCACTGTTCACATTATTTGCGTTTATTCATATCCATCTAGCTACGCTACGGACCACCCCGCGACGCTCCAATATTGGCAGCTGTAGGCGAACCCTCATCGCTTCGTCGTTGTCAATCCAGCGGCGCAACACCTTCTGCCGCCACTTCACCCTCCCCGTCCTCTTCTGTTACAGATCCTTTACTTCCATGTCAACTCATTCGGCAAGAGGATGTGAATTTACACAAAGAAAACCATGGCCATTTAGGGTCAGGCTCCTTCGGTGTAGTTCGGAGGGGTGACTGGAAAACGCCTACTGGGAAAACGGTAACTTTTTACCAAATATTGTCGGAAAAGGTACCAAGTTTTGAATTATTAATGCATAGGCCTATTTCCACCCTTATCTCCTAGCTTCCAGTTGCGCTGAAGATTCTCCGTCACAGTAAGACAGACGATGCTGCAAATTTTTTCTCCACCATTTTGTCGGAGGTGATGCTCATGCAGTCAGTTTCGCATCCCAATCTCGTTCGCATCTACGGAATCATTCCTCTCAATCCACTCGTTATTGTATGGTTCTTCTTTTATTCACATTCCTTTCGTTAGGTTACAGAACTGGCTCCACTAGGGAGTCTGCTCACGGCTTTACGGGCTCATTCTCGTCGACTCACGCTGAATAGCGGTTGTTGTAGTGTGGACGACCGTCCAGCCACAGCATTTAGCGTGGATGTCCTCTGGGACATGGGGATTCAGTTGGCACGTGGAATGGCCCATCTAGCTGCCTGCCACCTCATTCATCGTGATTTGGCAGCTCGTAATGTTCTTCTCTTCAGTGCTCCTTCTAATGTGACCGTAAAAATTGGTGACTTTGGACTGCTTCGAAGAGGCTCCGTAATGGATGCGGATAAAGCGAGTGGCGGAAGTGAAGAGCCAAGCGTGCCTGGATGTGTATATGTCGGTGTGGGAAAGCAGAAGATCCCTTTTGCTTGGTGAGTTGTCACCGTTTAATAATGGCTACTCTGGTTCAAAGCTGGAGGCCATATAAAGTACGCGTAGTTAAAAGGCTCAATCAGGAGACATTTTATCTTCTCATACCTGCCTATTCATATAAGAATTTACAGGTTACATTCTCTTGCCGCAGATGCATCTTCTTAGGCAATCTGATTAACTCCTATTCTATCATCGCTTCATCGTTTTTTCATCTGGCTCCACTTTTGCGCGTTTATTGTCTAAGTTATGGTTTACTGCACTGCCGTTGACATGGGTCCCGACTTGTGACTGAAAACGATGCCTGTGTGATTCCACTATACTCTAAGGGTACCACAAAACTTCCGATTTTCGGTGTTAGAACTAATGGGATAAGGCGTAGAGTTTTGGTTGGTTGCTTCGACATTGACAAGGTGCATGAGAAAATAGAGTTTCTACTACCTGTCGTGCAATTGAAGCCTTCGAAGGTGAAGCCGGCCATCTAGATGAACGCATAGTTTCCACTTATTTTCACCTTATTTGAAACTTACCAACAGGCCTTCTATTTGCAAATCAGGCACCTCATTTGTTCGTCACACTGCACACCTGCCATTTCAGAGTACTTTTACAATAGTACTCTCGAAGGAAAGTTTTGACCTTGCTCAAAATCATTTGTTAAGAGAGTTAACAGATCAGGAGCCTGTGGCAGTCATTCAAATAAATTGGTCGTGCCAAATCCGCCGTTTCACTGTTATTAACCCCAATTGGGAGATGAGACAGCTGCCCTTGATTTTGCCTGACGTTGGAACTTCTGCTTGTTTAAGTGTGCTCAGATGGTCATCTTTTTCTCATTTCCCCCTCCGCGCCGTTCGATTCCTTCCTGCCGCTCAACTCATTCGGACACGCCTCGTTGCTACAAATTTGACTTATGAAGTGTCGCTTAGAATAAGCGAAGCTTGAGATAGTAGGCGTTGGTGCTTTTTTGGCGTGTTGGATCTGTTTTTCACTAAAACAGAGAATGGTAATGCTTTTCGTAAATGGATTGAAGGTTATCAAGTCATCTCAACGAATGTGCGGTTATTTGCTCGATTTTTTTAGTACCGAGAAAATGGAAATTACAAAGACGATGCCATTTGTATAGATGAATGTCTTCACGTAAACCTGATGACTTTTTTTTCGCTCGAATTCATCGTGTGATCGAGAGTGAAGTGATTCGTTCTAAACATTTGCTTAATAAGTCCCTGCATTCTGAGAAGTCTCATAGCAGTTGGCGTGGAAAGCAACACGCGGCCAAGCAATTGGTATAATTAAGTAGAAAAACTTTAGAAACTGAATCTGGATCCACTCTCTCTAGTTCTTGCTTATTGCTTGCAACCCTGGTGACACACTGATTCAACCCTGTGAACGTAGAAGCCGCTGCTCGTTAGCCATCATGACTATCTAATGCGGCTTTTTCTTGACACTTTCCGCACTTTCAATTGACCGCACAAAGGCCAATTTCGTCCAAAATTGGTAGATTTAAAGTACTTCCTGATACTACTTACCTGCTTTGAGCGTACTTTAGATGCTCTAAAGTGCTTTGTGTGTGGAAACTTGCCGGTGGGACAAAGAAGAAGGGTATTTTGGTCAGGAGTCGGTAAGTTCACATGCGGACAGTCCATCAGTAAGCTCTGTGGTGCACAGGTGTCATTGATTGACCCACAGACTTGACAAATTTGAGCTGGGTATGTGCATTCCTCGATGCTGCCCATTGTCGTGGTGTTTTACTTTCTGTAGAGATCCTGACAGTTTATATTAACTCCAAATACGCGGTGACAGATGGCATTTCTGCTCTCCTTTTGACATTTTTATGGATTAGGATAACTTTTAACTTGGCCTTTGGGGAATCGGTCTTTCCTGTGACAAAGAACATTGGTAAATTTTTACCTCCACCGCCTCCCTGAACTGCTTGAAGTCTACCTCACCTATTTGGGTGTGAATTGTGCATTTGACTAAGTAAATTCTGGAGGAAGTTAGTGAATAACTTCAGAAGTACTAGTTTTGCCTTTGGCCTATTTGCCTCCTTAATCCAACTTGATTAGTAGATTACCTCCAATAGGTTGGAAATTGGCACTTTAAATCCTCTATAACAGCATCGGAGATGAGGTAGACTTCTGGCCCGTGTGGAGCAGAGGGTATACTCTCAGCCCCTGTGTTTCAGTAGCTGCCACCGTCTTGAGAGGAGTCCAATCTACCTCTGGACTCATGCGAAAGTTGCGTTGCGTGGATAGAGATAAAGTCCCTTCTGAACGCACTATCCTTCACTGCTTAAGCATGATTCACCGGACGAGAATACTCCCATAAGGGTTTTTCACCGATTCATTGGTGGTGAATAAAGACGGCTTTGAAATCCTGCCCTTCTTTCAAAGGTGTATCTCAGACAACAGGTGAATTTTCCTTCCCCTCTAGGTAGTTGTATTGTTGCAGGGTAGCAAATCTTTTGTGGCCCGCGCTATGCGACCAAATTAGTATATCTCTTTCTCATTAGCGCTTTGCCTACTCTGTGCCAACGCCAATGTTCCATTTCACCCTTTTTTCATCTGCTAATCAACTTGGAATACATTACTCTGCTACTTTGCGATTTTAACGACAAAATATTGTCGCAGACAAAGCGCACTTGTGTATATTACTGACGTTTTTGATTATTTGCTTGGCAGGCAATGAATTAGGCTTTATTGGTTGTCCGTTTTGGAGACTTACTCTTCAAAAAGTGTATTCAATTTGTTGGTGATAACACTGTAAATGCTCCTATTTTGACCCGGCCTTGGTGGCATTTGAAATTTGCCGCCCAGGCGCGACAACATCAAGCCTCCGAGGCATAATCCTTTTATGATCATTAAATTTTTTAACGAATTTTTCCGAGGCCTTTTTTTTATTAACTAGAATTAGGACATAGTGCCTTTGAGAGTGGCTGCAACGCACATTCTTATCTCAATGTGTCCCTCGCTACTTTCTTTGTAAGCATAGATGGATAAAAGTAAGGCATTTTTTCCTGGCAATGCGAATTGTCAAAATGTCAACCCACCCGGGGAGATTGCGAAATTGGGGCGTTATTTGCACCACAAGAACCGACCCCTAGGGCTGTGACCTTTGTGTCACCGTCAAAGTAAAATTTAATTCCGCAACTACCTTTCGATCTGAGTACTTTGGCCTATTAATTTCGTATACCATAACGCTCCCATAAATGGTCACATCGCATTGTATTGTAATGCAATGCTAAATGGTTCTGCCTGCATTGCGTTGTGCTGCGTTGCTATGGTCACTTCACTCCCACATACCCTTCATCAGTTCATTGTGTGGAGCTGCTAGGGATCTTAAGTGGTTTACTTTTCTCATGCTTCCCTCCTTCCGCCCCTCGACACTTCTATTCATAATTTGAAGGGAAAGTGGTGTTTTTCCCCTCTTGCGCTAAAACTACTACTACAGCACGTAAATCAGAATTTGAGTTGAGGTTAGCGGACATCTGCATGATATGTGGCTCATTTTCACTACTCAAGATGCCTGCCATATCGAGGCGTGGACCACTTTCCTTCGGAACGTTTCAGTATGCCGCCCGCGTTCTCCTCTTCAGCTTGGGTCTTCTAAGTGCGAAGTTATTCAAACCGCATGTCAGAACGTACCTTTTCGCCTTCACTCCATGTACTGTGTGTTTACTAAGCGGCTACACTTTTGGTGGAATAATTTGTTTGTTTTAGGGATTCATCCTAGTAGGTGAAATGTGGTCTCGATCCATCCATTCTGCGCTCTTCCACTTATTCGGTATTGTGGGCTGGGGTCATTGTACGTCTGGCACATGACTCCACGTTCAGTGACGTTTGTGTACTATGTGTCGGTGGGTCTGTCGGTAAATTGGCAAGCTTGCAACTAGTTTGCGAGGTGGTGAATGCTCCAGACGCCCAGTTGACTGTAGCCGCAATCCCGAAAACTGAGTGACTGTAAATGTTGGGTCTTGCTGTGCTATGGAGCACAGCAGCTCTGAATTGAGTGGTGCACTAGGAGAGAGGATGCCTACTCGTACCTTATTCACCCATTTTAAAGACTGGTATTTTGCCAAATGAGGAGTTCCAGGGCAAATTTCCACTCAGACGTCTCCCACTTGGTGTTATTTGCACACGTTGTCCGCTTAGATGTTCGGTTACCATATAGGCGTGGATTTCAAGGATGAATAAATGTCAAATTGTTTTCTGTATACCCACTTCCGACCATTGATTTTGAAATCTATGCGTCCAAAGGTGAGTATTATCACCCATTGCTGCATTCGTGGTGAATTGGGATTTTTGCAATAGCATGAAGCATAAGAATGTGTTTTATTTGGTGATAACTGCCCTTGCCTGTTGCGTGGGTTCACTCATCTCTCAGCGTTCAACCGATACTTGGTCTGAAAGGCAAGAAGTACGGTTAAATTGTATTAAAACAGACCGCTTCACTTCCTAACCAATTCTGAATTGGTGTGTTCCCACATGTTCCTTTGTGGGTTTGAAATCACGGATGCTAACTTTCCCCACCAAAACACTTCAGTTCACTGCAATGCAGTGGTGATTAAAAGCGGTTGATTTGTCCTAGTTCTCACGGCAAGTCCTTGATCTAGCTTCCGGGATCAGGTCTCCTGAACACAATATCTGTTGCCACTTCCTGCCTGCAAAGCTTAAAGCCCTAGTCTGGCTTAACTGCTTATTATTCCATGCTATCAATTGGTCTCGTCGTGAGTCGGTTGTTAGTGTTCATCATACCAACTAGCCTGTAACCGATCCAGTCCGGCTTTCTGACGGGTAGCTTTATTTCACACGCAGAATAACCCTTGTAGCAGCCAATAAACACAGAACGAAGTGGGAGCTCTGCTGCTGAGAGAAAAAGCGGCTACGTAATGAACATCAAAGGGCTGCTAGAATCCACACTGTGCCGACACTTTCTATTTCGCTGGGATGGGAGGAGTGAAAGAACGGTTAAACTGATGGTGGTGAACAGAACCAACAAGCTGCTATTATAGTCTCATTTTCGGAGGAGGCATTCGTTGGATCCATTGCGACTGGGAAAAAAAACAGTAGCATTTAGACAACTGACTGTAATTACTCCTACCTGGCAAGTAGTTTTGTACTCCGATCTTGAGGCTAAGCTGACTAAGAAACTGTTATGTCGGCTGAAGTAAACAAAGGAAACAGCATGGTGCCGTACACTTGGTACCTGCGGTGAAGGCTATGTTTACTATGGCAAAGCAACGCTTTCTCTTCTGTACTTTCATCCAGACGGCAACCAGGTTGGGGCTGGTATTTGGTAGTTGTTTTACCTCTGACCTTGTGGGGATGCTTTGTTGCACTAGCGTGTAGCTAGAACTGACAGGAGCAGCATATGCTCGTCAAGGCAATGCTAATTAGTTTCGTCGTGCTCCCGAAATGGGCTCATTGTGCTTGCTCGTTTCTAGCTATTTGACCGCCGGGTGGTCGGAGTCGCTTTCTATGTCACTGTTGGGAAGTAGTAAGTGGGCGAAAGACGTGAACATTTCATGCGCTGGCGTTGCCTTCTTCACAGGTCACCACCTGAGGCGATTTGTGGTCGTCGTTTTTCTCAGGCGTCCGACGTGTGGAGTTGGGGTGTGACCGTGTGGGAGGTGTGGAGTGGGGGCGCGGAGCCCTGGCCTGGTCTCTCCTCCGACGCTGTATTGGCTGAGCTGAAGGCTGCTCGCCGATTGGCCTGGCCTCGAACCACCTGTCCTCGACGACTTTATCAAATCTTGTTGGCTACATGGCGCTATGAACCGGCACATCGACCATCATTTGAGTATCTGGTGGAACGACTGGATAAGGTATATCCCATTTGTGTTGATCATTTGGTACAGCTTTTACTTTAATTTTGCCCGTCCCCGATTGACTATGAAATTGAGGGGTTCCGCTGCTTTATTGATCCTCGAATCATTTCGTCAGGTTCATGTCACGGAACTTGTCCTCACTGAATAGATCAATTTCTTCCCCCATCGAAAGCCTGCTGTGGAAACTAGCTCATTTTGGTTGGTTAAGCTCAAAACTTCTAGCTGAGTGGTTGTAAGCTTTGCGCCTAGATCATACACGATTAAGCGAATAAGATGTGGTTTTTCGGCAGTCAAACTCTTGGAGTCTTCAAAATTGGTTAGAGTTTTCATGCTTCTGGTGATCTGATTGATTGTTCCGCTTCTGAACCAATCATAATCATGGGAATCGTTACACCTACACAAATGGAGTGTTTTTTTACCCCAAATTGTACGAATTTAGTCGAGTGAGCGCTATACCTGCGCAATAATGGTCGTTTTTATCCGACTTTGTTTATCATTTGACCGCGTCTAATATTTGTACTTGGGCAAGGTAATTGGTAGGTGTGCAGAAGGCTGGCGAACTTATTGCAGCCTTGTGTGGATGCAGTTCTCTATTTTGCAGTTTTTTATCGCCTATTCGGGCTATAATTCATGCTTTCTTTTTCGAAATCTTCTACAGTAAAGTATCGCGGGTGTCTTTTCGTCATTTGCACTGGAAAGTGCGATCGAGTTTTGTCCGATTTGCTCACTGTTGCCGGTTGAGGTAGTTGAATAGGTGTGCCATTTCCGGACTGTAAATGTGCATTCGGCAATAAAGCAAAAATTGTTTATAATCACTTTCGAGGTAGTGTAATTTGCCTGTTCCTGCCTAAAGTTCACAGTGTCCCTGTTCCCTGTATGCCTTATATTTTTTTAGAATTTTTTTTCTCCCAGTGAATTTCCAGGGTCACAGGATGTCAAAGTGAAGCACCCTTCGTGGCGCAGGTGTTATTATTCTTTGTAACGAATACCACAGGAGGAAAATTAGAGGGGTTTTGACGTCTCTTCACTTTTGTCTTCCTTGGGCACTAACTTGGCACTTGTCTGTACCAGGACATTAGTTTTTTAAGGCCTTTTATGGTTGTGCTTCTTTCCAAACGCACCAGTTTTGAGGTTGCTTTACTTCCTGTTGTTGTGGTTGTGGCAGCCGGGTTGGTGAAATGCTCCTTACCTGCAACATCAATACAGCCATTTTAAAACGACTCTACTTCCGTTACTGAGACCACTTGCCGGTAGAGAGTGGTTACAGCGCCCGACTTAGAAAGCCTTTTTTTGTCCCCTTTTCGGCGATTTAGACACAAAGTTTTCTCTCCCATTTGAACTGGGGCACAAAACCGTCAACTAATTGTCAGCAGACCAGACTTGGCATTCCCATGGATCGTCTAGACTAAGCTAATTACCACTCCTATCTTAACTGCCATTTTCGCCGAAAAAGATATTTAAAAATTTACAAGCAACAAATTTTGACGAGCACTTCCTCTTCCACCCGTTTCTTTACCTTTTAAAGTGTGCTATTTTGGCAACTTTGTCTGAAATTTTAACACGAGCGTCACTTTTAATTCTTTTTTGGCTTTCTCCGCGACTCCATACCTGAACCAATTGGGTTCTGGTTGCCTGCCTGATGTGAAATGCTGAATGATTCATTGGCTACTGTTTTGGTGCTTGAGCTACCCTTTTCCTACCCACTGATTGTTCACTCCGGCCACTGGAAAGACGTCTTCTTAATCAACTCCCGTTTTTCTTTCTCCCCTTTTTGTGTTTTACTTCGAAACCTACAGATAAGATGTGAACTAAAGTAAGCAATGGCCACATTTTGCAAAACTTTTGAATGGGACGGTAGTTTTAGCGAGGTGTTTTACCAGCCAAAGGAAGTAAGGACAGGAGACTATCTGGTGATGCTTCATTCGTCTAAATGACTCCCATTTACAATCTGCAGGCCTTTCTCAATGAATAGAAGTTATGCAAAAACTTGGCCACTGATCACTTTCACTCATATTCAGTTTATTTCCCAATGGTCTATTGCATTTCTCATGCGATTGTCTTATGCCAAGAAAAGTGAAAATTCTTTGGAGAAATACCATAGGGGAAGCAATGTGGGATGCAGATGGGGCACTACCTTCCTCCCACCTTGAAGGGATTTATGTTGTATGAAGTCCTTCGTTATTTCGTAAGGCTAAGAATAGGATTCCCTTTCCATTGGCTAGTTTACTAACTTTTTCTGAGCAATTTTTTCCCTGTTTACGCTCCAGTGTCACCGGGCGTGTAGGTCTCATCAGTAATTACTTGACCCTCAGCAAGCGATGTCAACGAGTGCGAAAGAAAGAGCAACGAATTGATAATTGAAGCGCACTTTGGTGGGATCCGTTTACTTGGAGGCTTCTACTGTGACGTTTCAGTTTTAAATTAATTGCCTTATTTTCTCGCTTCCTCCTGGCATCTCAGTTGAACCAAGAGCGGTACGTAATTCACAATCTTTTTTCGATAGTAGAGACTTTTTTCTTTGAACAAATCACCTCGAAATCGTTTGTCACAACCTCTAAATGTTTTACAAATCTTGCAAGCGTCTCGTTTTTATGCCTTCAGAGGCTGCCAAGAGGGCAAGATCAAATCTAATCCATCAAGTCAATCCAAATTTTATGATATAAAAGTGCAAAATATGGCGTAAATAGTACATTGCATCATAAATACTGCCGTACGGACAGACGGATGCTTTCACGGGTTCTGCGTTTCATGCATACAGCCTATCGCCATTGCCTTTTGCAAGCTCTTGCATGCCAACACCTCATTACGGCAAGGCACCTCAAGGGCTGCACGAATTTCGTGGTCTATAGTTAGGTTCAGTGGATTATTACGAATACTTTATGACCAGTTTAGTGTGTGAAGGGGTCTTTATTGCCTAATCACCTTTGTCCATCGCGGTTTTTAAGTGTCCAAATCCATCCCTTTTTTAGTCGGCCATAGCGCCCGTAATAGCAGGCCTCAATTGTTTGTATTGATGCTGTAGACTTGTTTGCTGGCCTCCTCCTTCACAATGCCTTAATCTGTACGCTATCAAGTTTGCATCTGTTTGACGCGTGTGACAAGTTCAGTTAAGGTACTGCAATTTTGATGGAGTTGAGATCAACTGGAAATCTAAACATCTGACCCAGGTTGTAGTAGGCTTTGGCGCAAGACGGTTTTGGGTAGTAGAAAATAAGTGAATTCCTCTTTGATCAAAACCCTTTCATTAAAGAATGGCTGAAAATATTTGCAAGGCATTAAGATAACGAATGTGTAATTAATGTCGACTCGAGGTAAAAAAACAAGTATAGTTTTGATCCATCTCTCGGTGTTCGAATAAACATCCTATCATTATTTTTCTGTTTACTAAATGTCGGCTGTCAAAGCCCTTCCGTCTGTGCCATTCATAGGACCGAAATAGGACACCAGGTAATAATTAGCTCTTTGAAACGAACTCTTGCATCTAGTTTATTTTTTTAGTTAATTTTTTCTGTAGATATCCTGACCTGTTGAATATTGTAGGCGATAAAGGTTCCATGTTTTTTATCCTTCCTCGTTCAAGTTTCATTTCACGCTAGTTATGAGAGGACACCTTGAAGTTCCTTTACCGTGCTAATTTACAAGGGCTGAAGGTCCTGATGGATGCCTATTTCAATTTTTCTGAGGTCTTCAGAAAGCATCATGCTGATATGGTAAAGTCTAGCCGTCGAGGAGGAAGCGATTTCCATTAATTTGTTGCCTTTTTCCGATTTTCTTGGTATCAGCCAATAGATGGCGCCCCTGAAAGACCTTGAGATATTTTATAGTTTTGGATTAATGCGTTTTGAAACAACCTATTCATTTATTAAGTCACGAAAATATTTTGCTTGTCACGCAGGGCAGAATGAGAGTGCTTTCCTCAAGCGAATACTGCGTTGATTTGCCAGTTTTGTTTTTGACAACGTCAGCTGGGTGTCAACTGATTTGTTTGATTAATTTTCGAGAGGAATGGCGATTGTGCGTACCCTAATGCGCCAAATTTAGAGTGGTATGACTTCCGCGGAGGGAGGGGGAAGGTCTAGTATTGTGTATTGAAGGTGGAATGGGTGTCCATATTTCCCCCTTCTGAACATTATGAGGAGGAACAGGGTTCTCCCTCACTGAGTCGTCGTCTGTGGGGAAATGTGGGAGTCCGAAGATGGTAATTGCTGGTGTAACGAGTACAGAGGGTTGTCACATCCATAAGAGATGAAGTGTCATCCCTTGAAGGAAAGTTGCGAAGCAACTAAATGTGTGTTCCGTTTGGTTATTTCTTGACAGCCTCAAATTGCTTAGGCGTATTGCAAATCGCCTTAGGTTTGTTTGAGAGGTCCTCGAAGTGGACCGTGGCTGCACTCTCTGCCAAGTGCCATGGTTGTTTGGATGTGTGGGCGACCAAACTATAAATTGCAGTGTTTTTTTGCATTCCCTTGGCAAATCATCTGGGACGATGCTCCTTTCATAATTTATTTTTGGTAATTCATCCATGCCAGTATCTTTTTTTAAACTATCTTCTTTTTCTTCCGCAGAACTGGATGAAAATTCGAATTTCCAAATCTTTAACTAGCTACTCTTTTAAATAGGCGCAAAATCCTGATTTCTGGGGTGATTATTCGTTTCACTCTTTACGACTCGCGAATCTCTTAGCCAAATCTGAGAGCACTCCGAGTAAAAATGGACTGCTTCAATTTCGTTTTTTTTTTCAAAAGGCGCCTTTCAACAATGCGAAATGAATCCTAGAGCGCTTAATCCTTGGTCTGGAGGGGTCAATGTTAGGGAAGCATTGCGGTTTTAAGGGAGAGAAAGCATTCCCCCCCGTATCACCTGAAATCATGTTTGAAGCGAAGGTGATGGTGCTTATCCCTTCCATCCCATTATTAGTTGTCTAATATGAATCCAACTGTAAACACATTTGGCAGTCGCTTTGTCGCACCAGTTGGGACTTTTTATCACAAAGAATGTTGACTTTCCACCTTCTCATTAGCTTGAATTCTGTCACCAAAGCCAAGTTGAATGAAATCGACTTTTTTGTCATTTTTTTTCCTGTGACTAGAAAAACGGTCTGCTAAATCTCTCCCTCCGTGGTAAGAATTCCGGTAATGAGTAAGCAGTGCGTGAAAATTTTTTTTAATGCCTTTTCCCCTCCAAATTCATTCCCTTTATCTTGCCCCTATCAGCCGAACTTTTGCGTGATGGTACAAAGCACAGCTGTCGCCTTGTGCGACGAATTGGTGGCTGGAACTGAGGTGGCAATACCCAACTTTTCCTTCAACAAGTAAATGGATTTTGTTTTGTCTACAGGAATGATGATAAGACTTCCATGTATATTTCAGGAAAGAGCACTGCGTTTCCACTACTTAACTCTTCTCTAAGGGTGGTCAGCTAATCACATTCATCATCTCGGTGCCTTTTTACCTGATATTCTAGCCAACTGGACGCTCAACTCTGAGCATCTTCCACACCATGAATAGGTCCAGTCTAGGCTTATGCTGTCACCCACGCTCATCTACCTACTCACCAGACTGTAATTTCTCTTCTTTTGATGTGATTGACGCCTTTGGATCAGATTGTGACAGCTCTTGATTGGGAGATCGGCTGCCTTGCTAGGTGGAAGTAATGGCTTTGTGCTCTCAGACGAGATTGGCAACCATTTATTTTCCTCTCTTTGGTGTGATTTGAACGTTCCTTAATCGCTGAAATCGTTTCACTCCCCCCTAGACTTCGGTTCCTTTAAAATGCCTTAATTGTGCCCTGTGTTGGATCGCCTAATTAGTGCGTTGAATCCATCTTGATTGCACGGCGATTCAGTAATTATGGAGTAGGGAGATTTAAGACTAAATTACTTCGCTTTCATCACCTTGGCTTTCCTCCAGTTAAAGATTTACCCGCACTTTAGTTGGCTGACATGACGAAAAGGTGGGGTGGTGGGTTTCTTAAGAAACTTTATTGCATATCTCTCCTTCATTTTGTCTATCCTTTAAATTTAAATATGATTTCTGTTCCTTTTGTCTCTTTTTTTCAAAAGTGGGATTCTTCACTCCTCTCGGGAGCCGTGTAAGCCTGTATTTATCCGTGCGAGAAAGAACTGGATGGCTGCCTCGTCTAGTTTAATCTCAACCCACTTGCTGGTGATTGACGGAATTACATAGATACATAGAACTTCTTCATCATTTCGCTCCTATTGGCATCACTTTATGAAATGTTTTACTTTTCATCAAAAGCTCAGGGAGTTTTTTCGACTCGTACTAGAAACTGCTGGTGCTATGCAAGTTGAATGTATCATGTGACTGCTTCAGCCTGACAATTCAGCTGTTCACATTAGTGTTAGGTGAGCGTGACTGTAGAAATTAGGTGTTGATTTAACCAAGGCGGGAGGGGCAATGTTCTGTGGATTTCGTGCATACATCCGGGGCACCTCATCTTTCTTCGCATCGATGCTGCATGTGTAGAGCGCTCCAGCCGTCCGGAGACAACTTGCATGAGTGTTCCTTTCCCGCATTTCACAAGGATGCCTAGTGCTTTACAGTGTCCTTATGCCTTTGTTGTGCATGAGGGTTTCATCACATGGCCTCACCGCTCCACTGAGCACTTCCTCTGAGTGTAATATTTTGTAGGCATATGTATCAGTGGCTACTGGAAAATTTGGGGGAAGTGGTTGTTCTCACATCCAACGTGTTTCCCATTAATCCAACCCCAGCCGTTCTGCTTAAGGCTCCAGATTTGGCGTAGACAGTTTTCATTTACTGACGACAATGCCACATCCCTGGCTCCAGAAGTCTCTGTAGGGAGGAATTGGTGGTATACTGGCATAATTAGCTGGTCAAGATTAAGTGCCCGAGGTCTAAGGAGGTTGAAGTGCCCACGAAGATAAACAATTTAAACAAGGGTTTTTCTGTAGATTCGACCGTCTGAGGTCGTCGCGACGCAGGACTTCGATGAGGCTGATCGCATGGACGTGGTAGCCGGAGATCGTATTCTTGTGATCGAGGGACGTGCGGAGAACTTTTGGTGGAGAGGACAGAATCGGCGCACTGGAGAGATAGCCTCTTTCCCCCGTGAAATCGTCCGTCTTCAACGACATCTGCAGTGTAAGTTGACTTTGTAGCTCTCTAGTCCTCGCCGAAGGCGGTATCATAGGATACGAATTGTTCCACCATGGTCTGGTGGAGTTCTTGTAAAGTCTGTTATTTACAGCAAATGTTTTTTCATTGGCTAGATGAGGATCTCTCTTAGTAGTGGTAGCGGTTCTTAAATATGGATGGCATTCTTTACTGCTAGCTCGCCTAATGAATCAGCCAAAACTCACAGCGCTTTCTGCAGTCCTTTTGTTGTGAATTCCTGTAATTCCTGCAATCCTTTGAAAACGGCCTCTTTCGACGAATTTTTGGGCTAGCGTCCAACTAACGGAATCTTAATTTTGTTCTTTTTAAATGCACAATTGTAATGCTTCAGTTATTCTCAGAAATTATAATGAATTTTCATGATTTGTATGGCAATTGCTGAAGGGACAGTTCATATAAATGGTGTGCGTGGGACTGCGACATCATTGGGATGATCAAATCGTGCGAGATGGAATAGACGTTTTTTTTTTAAGGAGGCCTTCCGCCACCGAGGTATCCGCTTAGTCGATCTCTGGCAGCTCAAAGCGTCGTCGAAGTGTTTGATCTGTTCAAACGATTGCAATTTATTTATTGCAAGCAACTTTAAGACAAGGCAAAGTAGAATCAGCACTTGCACTAGCGAACTGTCCAATTAGCTTACTGATCATAAACTAAGGGATTGCAATAATTTCCCAGACCATGACTCCCATGTCTATTTCTGTGTTAAGAACTCAATTATTTTTTTTGCCCATTGTGCCCCTCATCGGGAGACATTAAACTCTTAGTAATACGCTAATGCTTTCTGTAACCGCCTCAAAGAAGTCCTGATCCGGGTTGAGACGATGGCTAGGAGGTGTGACGATTTTCGGTCACTTTCTTCTCTGCCTCATAGTCTTAGTCTTGTTCGAATACCTGTGCAATCTCTCCCGAACTACTCTTTCAAGTTGGGTTTTGATGATCTATCACCGCTGTTTGGCCATTGATTCAGTTGTCATTCTTTATTTGCGTATTGGCGTTTGATGGGAGGGGCGGTCCAAACTCCCCTTGATGACTTTTAAAGTGACCCCTCTGGTCATGGCAATCAGTGATTAATACTGGTTGAGGTGACGCATCCTGTCAACCAATAACGCTGCATTTCTAATCTCCCATTCTCCCCTTCTTTCACTCAATTGCAGGTCAAGACATCAGCCGACCGATTGAAAATTCCTTTGTTCATGTTGGCCACCATGGCTTCGAGGGCAGGGCTTGGGGTCACGTCGATCGTGTTGATCCGTGAGTGATCTTAATTTCATTCTCAAGTATCCATTTAATTCCTTTTCTCTCCGAATAGTTCTACTGTCCTCAGTTATCTCCTGTTTATACTTGCAGCACTGTTTTGAAATTTTATTAGCACCTGGTAGCATTGCATCAGATTTTTGGTTTTTGTGATAAAAATGAAATAGCTAAGTAAGACTCAATGGTCTTACCGTTACATGCAAACGCGGTGCCTCCCTTAAGCGTCAAAATTTCCATCTTGCACTGTTAAGGGAAGTTTTGTCTCTAGAAGCCATCTAACAAGTCGCACTTTTTCATACTTCATAACTCCCAATCTACTTCGTGTGTGATCATGTGGCTGTCAAACACTGATGTCAAGGCAAGGTAGTGTGTGTCCCTTGAGAAAATATCATCTGGGGAATTCAGACACTGAGCATGAGGACATAACGCTATTCACTTCTTCTTCGCCCATCCCAGGGCGTAAATCCGCCTGTGAGTATGCATTTTCTCGTAAGACTGAGAATAGCACTTGCCATTGGCTAATTTGCCAGATTTGACTGCTTTTGAATGAGATGGTGGTCTTGAACGTGTGCCACAGTAAGTGGGTCTCAAGTATAGGTGTTTCGCCTCCAGCTAGCAAACCATTCAATGAAAACATATATTCCCAGCTTTCTGGAGATGGCATGGTCCGTGTCCTGTAGCTGTGGCCCAATTATTGGCATAATTATTCACGAACAACAAAGATTGCCACACAAGCTATTCCTTGGCATGGGTTAGTCAGTTAGCAAAAACATCCAAACGAAGGTTTTTTTTCACAGGGACATGAAAGCGGTGAGAGATAGCAAAATGGTAATCCTGGGGGGTTCATTATTGCTTCGTGCTTAGATTCCACCACGGTGTAGATGCAAACTGATCATTTCGCTACTGAAGGTACTCCAATCGCTACTAGGGGTTACTCCTGGCATGTTAATCCCTCTTGCGGTTGGTGTTTCTCAGGTATAAAAGGGAATGGACAGTTCCCATACATGCGGCACTGCTTGGTTACGGGATTGTGATGTGGAGCCAAGGCTTCATTTCCAGAAAACTGTCATTACTGCGAATGGTAAAGTGCCACGAAAATATATCTACGTGGGCTTGCACTCCTTTATTGGCATTGGTTCAGACATAGGTCCATACCGAACATGGACGGTAACAAATTGGACTGTGGAGGGATGCAACATTCTCGTTCAGCTCGATAGAGGCATTCTGCTGCTGTCTGTCTTCCCCCGGGAATCGGTGTTAAGGTTCTTTGTTTTTCATTCCCCATAGTCATAACTGCTGTCGGAGACTTGGCCAGGAGGATAGTTGCTATTATGCTGAGTATGCAAGTCCCTGCCCATGGGTTTTTGCCCTTGGCACAGACACACATGCACTGATGGACTGATCAACCTTTCTCTGTGGCGCGTTTTATGCAGGGACTTTCACTGCCACAAAGGCGTCTGTTTATACAAAGAGATTGAGACAGTCATGCAGTACAGAAATATGAACAATTAATGCTGCCCTTCGTCTTGAATCTTTTCAAGGACGAAGCATTTTCAAACGCTTTCTGGTTATAGGTTTAGTGGATTACGCGATTGGTGGAGTGCGGTTGTCAAGTTTTCCAGGAAAAAATAGAAAAAGGGTAAATTAGGCAGCAGAAGCCCTCTCTTTTTTATTTTTATCTGTCAAAATCTAGCCATTCCATGTCAGAGAAACAAGCGCTTAACTTTTTTGAGTGGATAGTTTTCTCTTTCACCCACACCAACTCATCAGATAGAGCTTCGCATAGGCTCACCAGGCCTCAAAGAGGGTGTGAGGCACTGAGTTGTGTGCAACTTACTCAGGCAATGTAATGAAAGCGATTTTTTTGGTTGCTAACTTGCGGAGGGGCTGGGGGGCCACAGATGTGGGGAGAACCCCGTGGCACCGGGGCGGTAATTGGAACCATAGGCATTATCTTGTGGGATTTTTTTGACTATAATTGCCTACAATTTGGGAACAAATGATGCCGGTAAATTCGCATTTTTGGGTGATTTCCATCTCCTGCACTTGTGGTAGTCAATGCCGTAGGAATGATTGAGGTGTCCGATTAATAAGTTCTTTGCATGCATTTGAAAGTAGACTTAACT
Source organism: Taenia crassiceps (assembly GCA_023375655.1). Classification (NCBI taxonomy): domain Eukaryota; kingdom Metazoa; phylum Platyhelminthes; class Cestoda; order Cyclophyllidea; family Taeniidae; genus Taenia; species Taenia crassiceps. The sequence goes on from JAKROA010000016.1 coordinate 463,957, forward strand.
TCGTGTACTCCCGGTCCCATTGTATTGTGCGAAACTGGAAGTCGATGCCTAGTCGGTAAGTTCACGGTAAATCTCTCCAATGTCAATTATGCTGGTACCAGCTCTCTCCCTTTGTCAGCGTCCAGGCATAGTAACTAGCCCAAGTAAGACGGATTTGTCTTAACATTTATGAATTTGGTTTACCGCTACCAATAATGTATCACCCCGAGTTATCCTTGAAGAATTGATAAGAGGTAAAGAACGGTTGGAAGCTACAGTCGTAGGAAGAGGGTACTAGGGCTAACGCGGTTATCGAAATAGTTTTCCAAAGGATTTTCCAATATTTACCTATTACAATGCTAAAATTGGCTGGAGGAAAAGAGTTATCAGGTATTTTTTGACTCCATCATCGCATGGGACGAAATTTTGGTACAAACTTTCATGCGCTAAGGAAAACAAGCGTGGGAGCAGAGGAACTATGCTGATTTAACACCTAACCAAAACCCAATGTAGTGGTACAGGCCTTCCTTCCCTTCAGGTGGCTGATGTTCCAAAGTCCTGGTTGGAGCTCTACGCTTCGTATTTGTGCTTTAGCATAAGAGGGTACTCAATTTGAAAAGTTATGCGGGTACATAATTGGCTTGCATCTTAAATTCGTGGCGGTGAGTATGAAGATTATTATTTATTTGGTGTTGGTAATCTTATAGTGCCTTCCTTACTGGTATCACACTACACCACGCGGATACATTGAGCCATACCTACGCTCGTCAGCCTCTCTCTTCTGCGTCGTCCGCCTCTGCCTCCAGCTCGCAGTCATGGCGACCGCTGGGAAACGCGTCTAGTGGTGGAGGGAGAGGTGGTTGTGGTGGATCCGGCGCCTCTGCTGCGGGCTCCACCGCTATGGAGGAGGCAGAAGATGATGCAGCACCTCGTGTGGATACCTATGATAAGGCGAGTGGAGAGGGCGAGGATGAACGAGAGCTACTTGATGCTGCACCTCATGGAATCCTCTGCTTGCAGCACCTTCCGCCTCCACCTACAGCCTCGATGACGTCGAAGTTGGTAAAAGGTGTGTCGCAGCTGGTCCTCCTTATTGTAGAGGTTACTGCGGTTTGCACAAATATAAATTCATTTGATTTCGTGCAATCCATCCTCTGCGATAGACCTGAAACATGTATTCTGTAAAATCTTTAAGGCTCAGCGTAGCCGTTGATTTATTTTTTGGAACAAAAAAAACTCACTGGGACAATCTGTTTTCACTCAAGAGCGGAAGTCATGTCATTTTCTTGTATAGGTGACACAGTGATGGTTCGCTGCGACTCCAACTATCTGTAGGTCTGAAAAATTCTGCGCCCACTCCACCGGTGGTACGGCTGCTATCAACCGTTACACTTTTCATTCTGTTTGCCATATCACGATAGAGACCGCGTTTTCAGATATAATTAACGAGTTCTGTCTATTTTCTCTTCGTTATCATTAGATCTTGAGGCGTCTCTTCGCAGCGAGTACTCCTCGTTGGGTCGTGGCAGTCTCACCGCCTCCTCCATGCCTGTGTCTATCCCTCCGCCACAAACCTCTATTTCCTCAAGGTCGCGGAACCGTGGCACGGCAACTGCTACAAGTGGCGGAAGCGGTGGTCGGTTGGCTCGGACCTCTTCCCCCTCCTCAACTCTCTCCTCTATACACCTCATCGATTTTCACCAGAGCTTGGAGAGTGCGTCCAAATTCCCGGTTAGTTGCCACCTCTATTTGTGCATCTTACTATCTCATGGTTTACCTACCTGACTAAATTCCTATCACAAATTCCCATTTTGGTACCTCAGATACATGGATAATTCATGTGAGTAGTTAGGAGCGAATCGGATGTCTGATTCCGTTCGGCGAATTTTTTGATGTCTGTTATCTACGCCGTTTAATATGTGTATTTCTGCCTAGCTCTCCCACAGCTATCAGTTGGATCTGGAAAAACGGGGAACGAATTAGTGAAGCGCCTTATATGATGGTAATAAATGAGATTTTCGGTCCACAAAACATAAAATTTACATTGATATGGTGGAGTCGCTGGTGCGTAAACTCACGAGGTCACATGGATCATGTGGTACTTGTTATTATTATTAATTTACTGGAATGCTTTCAGAGTGACATTGATGTCGCGGATTCACGAGGTTACACAGAATGCACGTTCACGGGGTCGATCCACCCTCTAATAGATGAGTTTGAACTCGCAACCACTTCGTTGCTAGGTTAAATCGAGGCGGAGACTGTGGCATCTTGTTTATTCCTTGGGAAATGAATGGCCAAAACGTGTCGCATCCACCTTATCAAATCGTTCAGCGGTGGTGGCATTAACTAACTCTTTTCCACTGCTTTAGGTAGACCTAGAATTTGCAAATGAAGTTAAAGGCCATTCAGAGATGTCAAGTACGTCACATAAATCTCCATGCTATAATGCAACAATTTTGGTTGTGAATAAGCCGCCTACCTCCTGTTTGACAAGTGCAAGGTGGATTTCTCGAATGCCTTCGTGAATGGTGGTCGAAAGCTTGTTAAATCAGACATTCTTGTGAGTGCAAGTTGCCAAAAAGAGGGCTGTCTAGGCTTTGACAGTTTTACTATCTGCCCATCTGTCGCCTACCATTTTAAGACGCATTAGCATTTGGGTCGAAGCTCTGGAGGGTAGGACGCACAGTCGCACAGCGTTATGCAAACTCGAAATGTCAAACGCATGGCACCACTGTTCACCTGTTCAATAAGCCATTCGTCTTGGGTGATTAGAAATGAAAGTGTTTTGAGAATGGCTTAGCCGCATTTCGACCGAAATGTAATGCGACTGCCCGTATGGGCTGTGATTTTTGACAAGGAAGATTGTTGTCTTATGCAGTAGTGGTATGCTATCAATTTCGGCGTCACTCACACCGAAGTTTGGTGCCTTGCCACCGGCCATTCAGCGATTTATAAAAGAAGAGTGGGGAGTTGTACTCTTGCTTTTTGTGGCAATGTTAAATTTGCATGTCATTAAGTGAAGTTTAGGTCCTGCACTATTTTTTTTTCCAAAAACCACTTCTTTAACCCTTCTGTCATCTGCGTCATGTATACGTGACGCGTTACTTCTTCAATGTTTAATGTTCATCCCTTACTACCTTACTATAGTCAGTTATAACGAATCGGTTGTTGCGAAGACGATTTACCGTCTGTGAATCAGTGCTCCGAGAGCATATGCAGTCCTTGAACAGCTGTTGAAGTTGTCTGTAGGTGAACTGTAGTGTCGGACATTCGTCTGGGACTTTGGTGCGAACATTTTATATCTACCTCTTGGGTTTTCCTATGTACCATATTTTGGATAAGTCTTTATTTGCACTATACACCGGCTGGTCGACTGCGCTTCTATTCATCATTTGGTCAAAATCGGAAACTCTTTCCATCCCAGTGTTTGATATTCCAAATCGTCGAGACCATCCTTCTCAATTCTGTATGTCAGTTACTATTTCAACCATGGTGGCTCCGATCGTGGGCCCATGTAATGAACGTTCAGTGAGTAGAATGCCTGATTCTGGTCGCGGATGCTCGACGAACACGTACCCAGTATGCGCAGAAATGGAATTTGGTCGAGGCGCCAATCCTTCCATGGAGACAATGAACACTGTCCAGTTTTTCATAACCACGGGCTGTCGTAAGTGCTTCCCGGTTGAGATGTTGGCCAAAAGCTGAAAAACGTCTCTATTGGGGCAGTAGAAGGTTTGGCACTTTCCGTCCCTTGAAACGCATTCTTATGCCAATTCACACACTCCGAGTTTGTTAAACCGTCAATAGCCTCTTCCAACGATTATTTGGAATTCGCTTCTTCCTTTCCCCTATCAGGTGTTCATTCAATTTCACTTTGTCCACTTTCATCTATCCAAACCCAGTTTTCTAAGTACAGCTAAAAATTTAGAGGCTTTTTTTGGCGTCCAATCCTTTGGCTGAAACCAATTTTTTACTACGGAGCCAAAACACTCCCATCGAGAGGAGGCCATGTACTTCCACCCATGATTTCACCTGTTCCAAGGCCACTTTTGTGGTTGTGCAAACCATCCATCTTCTACAACCTTTCTCTGGTGAAAATAACAATTTCAGCGGTCTGTGAACTACACTACGCATGTACGATCCTTCTCAACCCCTTGAATTTTTTCGTCGAGGAACCTGATTGCTCTCGTGTGTTCCAATTTCTGCATAGGCGGCATTTATTTCCCACCATCAACTATGTCCAATGATTTGGGGTGGTTGGGCAAAAATACTGTCAACATTCTTTTCTTCATCTTTTGGCAACACGAAATCCTTTACACTTGAATCGGTCATTATGCCAAGCACGGTCTGTCCTCTTTATCACTTGCTGGAGGCGGTTTTTTCGAAGTCTTATTGCTCTTTTCTAATGCAGCAGTTCTTTTTCGCTGTGCAGTTTAAACACCCAACGAAAGGAGCTTTATAAATGTAAACCCCAATTCATCGTCATTACTAAAAAAAATGCGTACTAAAGGGGCTTAACAGGCGAATTGGACACTAATGTTAGGTGATTTCAAGGTAACACTGGCGGTTGTGCATTTTAAGCATGGATAGTGTAGATGTGTTGAGTCCACTTAAATGCCATTCGAACTAGTGACTTCCTTGTCATCTACACGTGGTCACCATCTAAAAGCGACAGTTCCGCTAAATTAGCTTATTCGTAGATGTGGGTGCAGTCTTTGTTGTCAACTGTTACTTATCCGGCCTTGTTGTTCGGTTGAACTGTGCCGATCTTACCCAGGTGTGAATTTCAGTAGCATATTCGTCGTATTTTTCACCCAGCCACCATAGCATCCACCCACGAGGTCCACACTCCATCCAATAGGCATCTAATTAACACTAACCCATTGGTGTTCATATTGACACCAATAGCTCACGCCTTACTCGCTTCATCCACAAAGTCTACCCCACAGCCAGGTTAAGCAATGTCGCATACTTTTTTTCCAACTTAGATACCATCGGCCCCTATCTACCAATCACAAGCGCCACAGCCACGCAATCCTTACTTTCAGGCCGCATGGAACGCATGGATGCGTCAATCAGCGGTCTCCCCCACAGTCAGTGCTACTGCCCCGCATATGACTGAAGACGTGGACAGGATTTGTCGTCTCTTTGATGCTACTGCTGTTGCACCGCCCGTCCATCAGCAGTGCGAGAGAGAGGTACTGGTTGGAGGTGAGTTGGGACAGATCCCCTGAATCTATTTGCAGCTTCCGTAAAGAGGTGACCTCAAAATCATTCCTCTCCCAATACCGATTTAGGAGGTGTGTTTTGATCACGCGTATTCCATCGCTGAATGTTGTAGTGCGTGTTAAGCCTAATTTTATTCTCAGGTCAGCTCATGAAGTCTTCGTGCAAATACTTATTGTTTTGGATTGGAAAGGCTTAGGTACGTTCGGAGAGTTTTCGTAGTAATGCACACTGTCTTTAGTTGGATCCTTTCTGAGTTTTCTCTGTGTATGCCGGTTCAATGTTTCATCAGAGCCCCCTCCAAACGTTGGAGTTAAGTCTCAAGATAACGATGTAGTCACGGGCTGATATGAATTTTAAGTGATTTGGCTACTTCTTGGCACTGGTGTCTGGCTCGATCTCTAGGGGAGTGCCTTTCGTTTATTGTCATTCCACGCCATCAATCGACAATCTGTCTTTTTAATCCTTTAGCTTCTTCCTCGACAAATTTGAATCCATTCCTTTCGCCACAATCATCACGTCTCTCCGAATCTGTGAGTTTTCTTTTCCTTTTCTCTTCATTTATAATGGATTTCGTGTGTGACAGTACCATAGGATGTAGCCTATCCACCCTACCGACTCAACTGGTGTTCGTTAGACCTTGTGTCGCCCTCTCGGTAGGGAAAAAGGTTTGCAAGAAAGTATTGCGAATATATGTAACGTCTCACATTCGACCCACTTTTAGCGCCTCGAATGGGCGGTGTGTTATGCTACTAGGGAGGTAGAGGCCATTAGCTCGTGCACCGTTAGCCTAGGGTGGGGTGGGCTGTAGGCGTGGTTCTCCGACATACCACCAAGGCAAAAATGCAACCCATGCGGAGAGTGGAGAGGCCGCGCTGCTAATTATCGGCCCCACTACACTTTCTTGCTTAAAGCACTGGCAGTCACTATGTGCGCAATAAGTCAAATGCTATTCTTTCCTCTGTTCTGAAGGGAACTTCCCCTAGCACAAGCCCATAAAACACTTGTAGGTGCTTTGTTTTTGTGCTCACGCATGGAAGGGCGTTAGCAGGCTATTGACGCTGACAACTTGAAGACGCATCCTCCCTTTCAACTTCATATGTTGCCCTGTTCACCGGCTCTGGCGGGTGGAGAAAGTGATAACGAATTGGAAACCAGTCATAATTTGCTTGTTTTTATAAGCTGAAGGTAGGACTGCTAATTTCCTGTCCATTGGATTTCTCCAATCACTGTGAGTTTCACCTAACGCTATCCAAAGTGGTGAGACAATTGCTTCCCATTCTTCCAACCCTCCTCTTTTTATCATCGCCATCCTCTTTTAATGCGTTCAAATAAGGTTAATAGTGCGTCTTTCCACCGCCTCCTTTATCTCGTTGGCGGCGGCTGTCTCTTCCTCTTGGTGGTGCAGTTTTTTGTCTGCCTTGGCGAAATAACAAAAGTTGAAGTACTTTTGGTCCAACAGGAAGTGGAAATGAGAAGAGCAGGCGACATTGTTTTTTTCGACACAGAGGAGTGAATAAAATTTGTACCATGTTCTTTTAGCTAGCAAAATCGGGTTCTATTCGTTGGCTTAGACCTGTTCGAGATGTTGCGGTGGCTTTTAAACTCATTTGGATACCCTTGTCTGCAGAGCTACGCGTTTCAGCCTCGAACCGGTCATCTCATCCGTAGGTGGGGCAGTTTGGACGAGCGCACTGTCACGAGCTACATTCTAGACGATGCTATTTGGCCCTACATGAGGTGCTTGCAGCGTGTTCGTTGGAAATGCCACTTTTTTGTTCGACTGTTTATCTAACGCCAAAATTGACCAACAAGTTTCATATGATGAGGCATCTCCTGAGTAATCTTGACATCAAAATCCCTTACCACTCATTCTCTTTTCTCTCTAAATCATTTCTAAATTCCTTCACGCGATCTGTTTTTATGTTTCTAGGCTTACTCCAACATCTGGGGTTGTTAGTTCCAAGGAGAAGAGATGGAGGGAGGCAGAAGGGTTCCATATCCTTATCTCTCCCTCTCTCTTAACCTTCCCAACTTTTCTTCTCTCATCTCATTGAAGGGTAAAGGGCATTTCTGTCCATTTTTTTATCTGCCTCACTTGGTAGCTTGATACCCCTTGCCGCCACTCCTCCCCCGCTTCCCTTCCACTCACTGGTCAACAAGCGCACACTGGCAGTTTGGTTTGACTCTGATTTGCGTCGTGATTTGGAGTTTGGTTGCTTTTTCTGCTTTTTTTAACCTTTTCTCACTGCGTCACATTATTTGTGACACACGGCACCATTCAGTCTGTTATAACTTACTGACTCCTTTGCCACGAGAAGGTCAATCAACTGCTAATAAGGGGGTTTCTTTCTCGAAATTGAAGATTCCTCAGTTTTTGACCCACTTGAAGCAGTAATTGGAATTAGATTTTCCATTGGTGGTGGGATCTGAGAAATTTGTAAGATGCATCTCACTAACACGTGTGGCGATTGGTCATGTAACTTTTTTGTGTTTTTGAGTAGTTTTCATGGTAAAAGTTGTGGAAAACACTTTTGAGGAGTAGAGCAAGCGTCATCATTCGATTTATTTAACCGTTCTGACCGGCTTTTGTTGACTGTCACTTTTTCGTCAGTTCTCAAGCACTTTTTTCTTGCATCTTTTTGCTCCTTTGGAGCAGGTTTTCCATTGCATTCGTGAGGCTTGAGAACCTTTGCAACACATCGTGGACCTCCTTTCTGTAACATTATTTGACACTTTCCTACCCTTTGTACCCATCAAACGGAGATTCGTTGTTTGCAAAGAAAAAATTCATCATTTTCACTTCTTTGGAAGCAGTTGTTGCGGTTTTGCCGGCACGAAATTGTTCCAATTTTAGTAGGTTTTGTTGAAGGTTTATACTTTCTCAATCTTTTTTCTTTACCAGAAATCTACTAAGCTATCGAGGCTTTTCAAGTCTCCTGCAGCTATTTTGGTGCTTCCAAGTTTTTGTGCCTTTCTTTGAGATGCAACTTCGTTCGAGCTTTTCCCCATTTTTTTGGTCGGATGGATAAAACAGTTCTGATGCTTTTTAAAGTGCCTCATGGCTTGGCCGCACGCTATTTCGCTCTCTCGTTCTCACTCCTCGTACCATTAAAATTTAGTGAATGGGACTCGAGCTTTTACGCTTTTTGAGGCTAATTTGAACTTGGCTTTATTGATGAGGAAATGGACTTCTCGTTAAGTTTGCCGAGCTGCATCTAAGGGAGGTGTTGTAGGCGATGGTACAACAAATCGTCCCGAGGTGGTTCGACACCTTAATATTGGTAATGAATGATTCAAGGAGGGGCGCATCTTGTTGGGGAAGGGCAGCTTGCTGCTTCAGCTCCAGCACAACTTAAGTGATAGAGAGATTGGTTGTCGTGGAGAAACGAGCCTTGCAAGCTATCACGTTATTATATCCTAAAGCAATGTCAGATTGCGATGCGGAATGACTTTTGTGGTGGAAAGAAGGCATTGCTAGTTAGTCTCAGATTATTTATGCCCTATTTGGTTCAGCGTTCTGAGGCAGGTACCACTTTATGTCCTTGGAGGCTGCGTGTGATGCCCCAAATGCGTAAATGTTCTCGACATCCCTTTTTTCTGTGCCCCAACTGACGCGGAAACGTGGGTGACCGGAGCTAAGCCCCTATTTCTCACCCTCTAGAGGCAGAAGCTTTCGTAAAAAGGGAAAGTTGCAGCCAAGCGATTTAACCTTCGTTGCCTTGCCTTATTTCCAACTCAATCAGCGGCATAGTTATTGGATTTTATTCGTTCTCATGGTTCTCCTAACTGGGATCCGAGCTTCTGTTTTTCATAGAAGCCATCACATTCTCTCCCACATACAGGTGAAAGGCGCCTGTTTTCAGCCCGGTTCCCCTTCCATCCACTTGTCGCCGTTATAGTTCTCATGTTATGCATGGCAGTTCGTGTGTTTTAAAGGGAAAGGAGGAGTAGGAATTTGCTCCGAGAAATATGGTGGCTTGAATTAACTTTTTTATTAAAATACACAATGAAAGAAGTACAGAATTTACCGCCTACTCGCATTGATTCTCCCCCTTTCTTGCGATGCCAAAAGGCAGGCTTTTTAATCAGGCATTCATTTTCTTCGCCTCCCTTACCTCTCATTGCGCTTTTTCGCCGTCCTAGCTCCATAATGTGTCCTTCCCCCAATCATAGCCAACCCTACTCGTCCGCGTTAGCCTCTCAACTTCTTTCCCCTTTCATCCACCCCTTCTGTTTCAGCAGTCCACACAATCAACTGCAAGCACCCACCAAGTCTCAGGCAAGTTCGCGTCTCTCTTATTTTCATTGGTTTGGAGTAGGTGAGTGTTTGATTTGCTTATCATCGCAGTCTATTCATATTTGTAGCACATATGTTATTAGACTTTCATTCTTCAAGTTTTTATTGAGGTGCGTTAGCCTTAAGGCGAGTTGGCTACTTACGCCCTGGCATCCTGTGTGTACACGTGCCCCTGACTGCGGCTCTCAACAAATTGGAAGGGTTTTTGCTGCATCAATGAGATCGCAGGGATTCGGACCGTACCTAACGGGGAGACAGTTCCTGCCTACACTCTGGTCATAGAAGCACAGCTGAAGCGTTTCACAATAACTTAGGAAGAGGTTCTGGTATCCTACGGGTGCTAACCATTGTGTATACCATTTGCATTCCCAGGGATTGTTTTTTGACATTTAGCAGGCTGTCCTTACGAGGCTTACACTTAGTTAAGTATCCCACTGCTGAGAGTCCGAGTGCCCTATCTGTCACTGTGCTGTAGGTGCGAGTGGTCACCATCCAACACCGTTCAGTTCCGCCTTGATGGAGTGTGTGAACTTTGGCGAGTCACACGCGCGAGGTGCTGTGTCCACTTGGAACTGTTTATGGCTCCGTCAAGGCAGTACCCTATTTTACACGAACTCGTAATAATGGAAATCGTGGATTGAAGCAGATGCTTTTTGAATCCAAAGATTAAATTCACTCATACTTAGTCTTTTTCCCATTAGAATTGGGTGAGACACTCTCCTCCTTCACGACAAATCCCCCCTCGATGGCAAAATTTGATGAAGCAGAAGTGGAAATGGTCGCGCGTCGTCTTCCTGGTGGCTGCAGTCTAACAGAGGCCCGCGAAGCTCTAAACTGTGCTATTAACTCGCCTACCGCGCGCGATATTATCCACCTGCACTCGCCCCCTCCCATCACCGACGTCATGGCACCCGAAGCTCGTGATTGGCGTGTCAAGGTGGCTTTACGCCTCCTCCTCCTGCGTCGATTAGTTCAGCTTCAGCTGTGCACCGACCTGGAGGTGTGTTGGTCGGCTTTGGAGAAGGCTGAATGGTCGGTTGAGAGGGCGGTCAATTTCCTCATCTATGGTTAACCTTGATTTTTCCCATTCTACCCTTCATGACTACTTTTGCGCCTCTTCTCTCTTCTCCCCTGCTTCGAATTCCATCTTTGGTTTTCCACTTTGCCTGCACCTATTAAAACTTTGTGTAAATATGATTAGCTTACTTGTTGACATTAAAATGAGAAAAAGTGTAGTATTATTGTCTTTGTGTGTGCTGACGGGTTCCCCACTTTTCATTTGGTGTTTTTGAATGTTTAAAAATGACACTAATCACTTGAGAGGCATCAGTGCTACACCCCACAGCCTTTATTTTGTTCATGCCGTTAATTTTATTTCGAGGGCAACTTTTTGGCCAGGTTGTTTATCATGTCCTTCTTTATGCCTCGGATACTGATTCATCTTTGCTGATAGGAGTTTCTGTACCCTTCTTTCTTTATGTGACAAGGGCGAGGTGCCGACGATTACTATTGGTCAAACGGGTGAGGAGCTCCCACCACTACTGGGAGGAGAGAATAGGTGCTTTGGTGTGAGTAATGAAATAGGAAGTTGTCACCAATGTGTCGCTAGGTCCATTGAACTACTCTTCTGTTAATTGCTGCCGAGAAACACTTTAGTCAGTCTTTGTTATCATTTAAAATGTCGTTTTTCCACACTGAGGGGGTCTTCCTGCTGTTTATTAACTCAAGTCTCTACAGAAATGGCAAATAAACGAGATGAGTGTCTGGTTGATGCAGTTGTTGTCTTTGAGCGATGACAGCACAGCTCACCAAATTGGTTGACGGTTTGAATGGGCGCCTCCATTGTACATTCTGTGGTGGAAGGGATGGTTAGTGGCTGACTGTTGTCGCCAAGGTTGGAGTGGCTCGTGATCAGCATGCGGGGAGTAGTTTTGTGTAAAACCGGGGTCACTTAAAATCATCAACTTCTTGAAAAAGAATAATTTTCTTTCAATTTGTATTTCCCTCCTTTTGAGCATTCAATGCGAATCCTCTCTGAATGTGATTAAGTAACGCCCTGAACAAAAGGAGTTCTTTGGAAAAGAGCCTCCAGCAGCCTTTTAAGGCATAACGTGTTGTGTCAGCTCCGACAAGTCCTGGAGGTGGAGGAGGGTGGATGTTTACGGTGTCGAGAGTTGCTTAGACAGTGTTACGAATCCAGCTTTTAGGATTACTTCTTAATCTTTCGTCGCCGTGGCTTTTTTCTTTCCTTTTGGCAGTACAATCACTTTGCTCCCCTCAAAAAAGTCAAAAACTGTGTCTATGATCGGGCGACTGTTCGATGAAGATGATTAAATGTCCACAGGACGCGTTATGCATCCTACGAGTTTTAGATTCTCCTTCAGTTGTCCAGCATGTGTCTGTGCAAGAGATTCGCGTCCGCCTTCGCCTCGTGGGGTGACAGCTATCTCTACTAATATGCGAGAAAAGCTGCTTGTTACACGGAAACAGTTACAGACAGGACTGACCATCGCTGTTTGCAACCCGTCAAGGAGATCAGGGAATTGTTGAAACTACGTTTAAAGTCTCTGAAACGTCATCCAATGCTGCCTTACTGGAAATTTTTCCCGCTAAAGTTCCTTCCTTCCTGTCTTGGAGGGAAGGGACGAGACAGGTCAGAGGATAAAATGTCGATTCTTTCCGCGCTCGCCTTTGTCTTCGCTTTGGCTGCAAAAGACTTTCAAAGGCTATCTCATCTCAGAGAGCATTCGCACCCACTACTTCACTCTTGTGAAATATCTTATCAGCATTTTTAAAACTTCACCACCTACCTACTAAAATGCCAAAATTGTAACTTTTTGTCCCGTACTTTTTATTAAATCTGCGTCCCGCAACAACTGTTTCGGCATTTCCTGGGTTGTCAGATGTGTATCTCTTATGGCCAACGTGCACAGGAAACGCGAATTAATCTTCTTCGCGTGTGTTTTTACCCACTTATTTTTATTTATCTTTTTGTGAAAAATTAGCCATGGTAGGTTTCACACGGATATTTTGCTTTGGTATTTCTGTCGTGGTTTGAAGCAGAAATTGATATGATTCAATAAATGTCACTCGACTCTTTCAATATCAAGGGTTTGCTTTTATCCACTTTCCTCGCGTATTTTGCCGCACGTTTGTCTTCAGCGATATGAAGTCCACCGTAGTTCAAAATAACGTCCTATTCTTTACAAAACGCTCACTTGTGACCTGTGCTTCCCGATTTACTATTGGTTGTCGCGGTTCCAAGGTCCTCACTTCACTGGTTAATTTTGGACCAATTAAAATATCAGGGACACAGCCCTCGTCTTCGAGACAACCTAATTCTTCCATGCACTCATTTCCTCTTTTTAAAAGTGAAATTCCAAGGGAGCATTGTTTCTTCTAGCCGCTATTGTTCCGGAACATTCATTTCCGAACTCTCTTTTCCACAGGATTCTGTGCATATTCCTGATCTGAAAACAGAAAACGGTCTCCGTATTCCTTGTGTCGGCCTAGGAACCTTCAAGGTAATGCGCATGACCATTTTTTAATTTTCCTTTAATCAGAAATTTTCAAAAGCGGTTCAGGCTTTGAAAAGTCCGCCTTGCTGTTACTTTACTTGCTCAACGAGATATAGTTTAGGGAATTTGTGTCATTTGTGAAGGGAATTATTAAGTGAATAACAATTGGTCGCGATGCCATACAGTACCACTCTTGCAACATGACGCTAAACTCGGCAATGAGATGGATTTAGGGTGAAGCTAGGAGTTCCAAGTGCATGAAAACCCGTCCTCTCTTCTCCTATCATTCGTGTAGCGTGTATGAAGAGGTTTTGGATCTCAGTGAAGCACCTATTTCCATGTCCTTTGATGCAGTTTATGCCATCCGTATCTAGCACCCGGGTGTTCAGACCGCTTTCAATTTCGTGATACTGCGGTAAAACTTCAGGAGGGAGGTAGGATAGAGCACTCTTTCAATAACTGCTATTACCGTCGGCGTACCCGCGAGCTCCGTAATTGCAATACTATTTAAAATTTACTGAATAATTGATATGTAGTCAATGGCATCTAACGGCGGCTTCATTGCGGTGGACATGGCTTTTCCTCATCCTAAAAGAGCATAGGACAATTGCTACATTTTTAAAGGTACATCGTCCATTTAAATGACAAATTTTGCCTTTTCCATTCCAGTTGAGGGGCGATGATCTCACAACGGCGATGAACGCGGCCCTCGAATTGGGCTATCGCTACTACGATTGTGCGCATCTCTATGCAAATGAAGCCGAGATTGGGGACCACTTGGGCGCCTGGATTCACTCGGGCCGGATTGCCCGTGAGGATCTCTTCATCACCTCAAAAGTAAGCTTTTTAATCCTACAATTTAATCTGGAATCAGTAAATGTGAAATATTAAGATCCTTTATAGTTGTACTTTTTTTTTCCAAAATTGATTGAAAGTACCAAACTCGTGACATTTTAATTGAGTTGTTTTACATAAAGAAATTATCTGTTTGTTTTCTGAGCACTGGTTGTGGACTCTACTCTTAAAGAAAGCTCCAGATATCGAAAAGCGACCCATTTAATCGTCTGGTGAGGATTAGCTCCCAAAGTGGAGTACTTCTGTGGGTTTCATTGAGTAAACCGACTTAAAGGAGGATTTCGGAGAGGAATAGCGTTGGAGGAGCTGAGGGCACCCTTAGTGGGTGAAAGTGACAGACAAATGCATTCCCTAAATCACTCGTCTCGTATTCGTCCATCCGTCTTTCCATTTCAAAACACTTATCAGTTGCTTCAAAGCGAATAGGCAGAGTTAATGAAGGCGACTTTAGGCTGGACGAGTTATGCGCCTGGATTTCCTTGGTCCAGTTTAAGAATGCAAAATTCGGTTTTTTAAAGCGTATCCTTCCTTGCAACTGCGTGGTGCTTTCATGATGCAGCATTTCTCGAATTAATGCTTCCACATCTCCTACAATAAAAGATAATTTTGCCAATTTTTTGCTTCTTTCACATCATACCGTCTTTCTGTGAATGCTCTGACAGTGATTACAACTGTCACATTGTCAATTTGCCTTCTAATTTTGTCAGCAATGGACGAAAGGAGGTTATGCTTGGCGTCTTTTCGGGATTCTCGTTCTCTGACAGTCCTACTAAACGTTTGCAAAAGGCGATCTGCCCCTTAGGATGCATCAAATTCACAAGAGGGGAAGAGCTACAATTTTTGCGGACATTTGACTTAATTTTCTTCATCACTTTTAAGTTTGCTAACATAGCGAAGCGCCGGAGGTCGTAGTCTGGCCTTAACTTATGACTTCCAAGCATCCAAATTAACGCAAGAAGTAATTTTGATAGAAAACAGGTTTTTTAATCCAAAAATGAAGAATTATTTGTTTACAAAGTCTCTATTAGCTTTACTGGCACGTACACACACTTTTTTGCAGTGTTCTACAATCGTCTTGCATGAATGTGGCCGAATTTTGTTGATCCAGCGCCCACCTTCCTTCTCTAGGGCGTTTGATTGATCGTGTACTTGTGGACATAAACCTTAGGCGTCCAAAAATCCGACGACATTAAATGCCATGATCTGGATGGCCAATTCTGATCACAAAAAGGAGGACTCCTACAACCTGGAAAGTATTTATGCGACAATTAAATTGTTTCTCGGACTGTATGCCATGGAACACCTGTAGTGTCCTGGGACTTCCTTGGAGGCAAAAGAAGGCACAGGCACTTGGGCAGAATATACATTCATCAAAGAAAAGAGGGTTGGGGCTGCTGAAATGGCCTGGAGTCCATGGCCAGCCAAGTCAACGAAGCTGAAACCGGCAGTCAAACAAAGTGTTGCATAGCCCTGTCTTTTTTTGGGCGTCTTTCTCGCCACTTCCCTCGAACAACCCCCCGCATCATCCACCAGGGCTGGAGGAAACATCCACTAGCTAATCTTGTCAGTCACCAAAATCCCAACGTAACTTAACAACAACGCCACTTATCTCTCCTGGCAGTTTGACAGGATCTAGAATTTCGTCTAGTTTGCAAACTAAATTACAGAGTAAGATGTTCTACCGACCGCCGGCTTGGCCCTAAGAAGATGTTGGAACACCAGCCTCCTCAAGCACTTATGGTAGAGCAATCTTTGAAACAAAATTTTTTAGGTGGTTCACGTCTAGTTACACTTTGATTAGTAATACTTTTCTTGCAGAATACGGGGATGGGATGGATGCTGGGGTGAGACGTCGATCCCATCCCTTCTGTTGTAGGATGTCAGGGATTCTCCCATCTGTAGAGTACGCACTTCTTTCGCACCGCCAGTTTGTCACAAGTGGTGTAGGGATCGGGATAGAGATCCTATAAAGCCGGGTCCACCAACGAAGCGTCTGGAGACTTCTTTGAAAACAAAAAAAAGGCATGGACACTGGGCCAGAATATGTATCCATCGAACAAAAGGTGATTAGGGCTGCTGGAATGGCCTGGAGGCCATGCCCATCCAACTAGGGCAATATGGCCACCCAAGCTCCAAGAAATCGGAACCAGTAATTGAAATATTTAGGCACAAATAAGCTAGACTACCATATCGCGGTAGTGACCATCGCTATTATGTGTAATTGTCCGACTGGACGCGTTTGCAAAGGAGACAATGGTCCAATGGTGCCTCCAGCCCAACGTCCGCACCAAATAGTGACATTTTATGGATGCATTTGTCTCTCAACTACCATGCATAGATCTCCTGAATCCCAAATGTGTCAATTTTGTCGATTAACCAAATAATCAAGGCGAAAATGGGTCTCTTTCACTTGCTATTGTCGTTGCTGTTCCATAGTCCATTCCATGAAGCCTTTTTACCGTGCGTGGTCTGTAGGCTTTAGTTCTTGCATCAAATTTAGCCTTTTATGCTTTTCAAAATGTCCACGATGCTGAATTGATGCCTCTGTACTCTTAACAACGCTGTCACAACAGAATCGCTTTGATGATTTGTGTTGGAGGATGGCTAGAGTGTTTAAAATCATTAATTGTTTCAGTCTTTCCAAATTTTTGCGACTGATTTTCTTCACAGTTGATGAAGTTTGCACCAAAGTTGTGAACTGAAGTTGTCAAGCCTTCATTGCCTTTAGACTGCTCTTCAGCATTGAAACTACGTTGCTCTTGCATGTAGCGTTGCCAATCTGTCTCTTTAACCCACAAATGTCGCGAAATACACGCCTTGGGTGCATTTTAAAACAGCAGTTGGAAGGCAGAAAGAACAGTTTTTGAGGAGTGGGAAGCACTTTACAGTCTGCAACTGTTGCATTGGTAAACTCGTCCCCTGCCAGCGTTTAACAAGTACCTGCGATGGATTGTCTCACTCCCTCAATGGAGGCGCAAGGCTGTTCCAATGTTCAGTGTACGCCAGTCACTGAATTGGGCGTTCGTCCTTGTTAGCAGTTGTGTCGATCTCACGAAACTCACACAGGACGTCGCCTCTTGTACACTCGCAACTGCACGCACAATTGGTTGGTCATGCGTACATTGATCGTTCAGGATCAGGACATCCACGCGATGCGATGCATCACGAATGGCTAATGGAGGGGAATCTCCTCTCCCCTTAGTCGATGTGTTCCCAGTAGTCCTTCAGGAGGAGTAAGCACTCCACTCAATCATTTGCCCTACTGAGATGTTTGTCCATCTTCATGGATTTGGAAGTTTTGCTTACACACTCACTGTTAGCATTGCTGCCTGCTAGCTTGGCTCGCAGACGACATGTACACCGATCAGGGACTCGTCGTTGCTTTCCCTTTTCCCCCTCTTCCATCCGTTATTTGTTCCATCGACATTCTTGATTGCGCTTAAACTTCTTGCATAATTGGGATGGTGTGACACGTGTCTCTGAGGCCAGGGAAGAAAAAGAGCAAGAAGAAGCTATTGGGATTAACACAGCTTCCTTCTATCGACTTGAGATTGATCCATAAAGGAGTGAAATCTTTTGTCCCTCTGCCGTGGACAGCTCTCGTACCGTTGTGTACGTCCTCCTCAATCCCTGAATCAGTCGTAAGGCAAATGTAGGGCTTGTCTCTCACATCGGTCAGACGTCTGGTCTGATTCCATTCCCCAGTGTTTTTCTCTTAGCATTCAGCTGTCTGTCTGGATTATTCTCGTTGTTTAGAAAGCAGTTTGACGCTTATTTCTCACTCAAGATGGCAACTTTCTGTCCATAGTGGTGCCGGCCTTGTAGGCCACAAAATGGAAGGCAAAGTACCCCCCACTCGGGGTTTATGATTGGTTGTTTTTTTAATCAATTTAAGCCTTCCTGTAGCTTAAGTTGGGCTCTTGAGCTGTGTAATGGAAGCATGGAGGTGGGAGCTCAAAGCCAATCTGCAAAGATGGGAGGTGGATCCTGAAGCGTGCATAGGCGTTAACTCGACTCTCTGGAAGGTCTCCACATCCTCTAATGGCGTGAAGGACGCACCAAGAAAGAATTGTAGATTAAGAGAATTAGTGATAGGATTTGTGGTCCCGGCCGTGGATATCTGCTGGATGGACACTAAACACAGCACAGCCTTTGGCGGGTATCAATGACCGCAAATGCGAGAGGTCAACACCTTCAGGGTGGCAGAATGGCTTCGCGCCTTGCAGAGGAAGTGAAGTGAGGGGAAGGGAGATAGCTCAATCCTTCCAAAACGGCTCTCAGACCTCCCGAATGGATGCTACTCGCAACCTGAGCAGTTGAAGGAGGCTAAGACTTCAGTGTAGCCGACTTTATTTTCCAGCAGAACTGATGGTTACCTATTAAAGGAGCTGTGTAGTTGGTTAGTTTTGACCTAATGATTACTAGAAGCTCTTTTGCAGCATATCAAATGCCTTGAAGGAGCGCACGGATTTCGAGGCGTTCGGAATTGTGCCAGAATTCGACACGAGTAAGACAACTTCCCAAAACGGAAGCAATTTACGGGATAGCTGACCTCTGTATTCGTTCCTCAACATTTAGCCGATTCGCGAATTGTCAACTGCAATAGCTCCTTCTCTCTGATGATGCCTTCAAAAAGCTATAAAGTCGACCTCGGAAGTTTGCCAATGCTGACGGAGACTAAGACCTATTTTTTTACCAGCAACTGTAGTTTTGGAGGTGTGGGAGCTAATTAAAATAATAATCCTGCTTTTCTCTTCCTCCCCTATGCTGATCTTGGTAACAGCGTTGGCGATGCATTCGCATGGCGACTGGGTTGGATTTTTTTCTTCTTTGACTGCACCTCTTTCAAAATCGACCATACACACCACCTCTGCTCGCTCCGCTATCGCCCCAATGTTGACAGTCTACCTGCGTTTTTAAATAAACTGACTGTTTTTTTTTTTAAATTTTTTAGAATGTATCTACGGAATTACTAAATCGGTCAGACTTTCACTAGAGCCGTCTCGTTTTGCTATTTCTTTTGTCAGATTTATTTTCCATGTAAAAACTGATCCATTCCCTTATATTCTAGCTGTGGAATACCTTTCATCGACCAGAGCTAGTAAAAACTGCCTGTGAAACATCCATAAAACGGCTTCAGGTTGAGTATCTGGATCTCTATCTTATTCACTGGCCGGTTCCATATCAGGTACCAAATTTGGGTCTCTGAATTGATCATAACGGTTTTCCATTTGAGGAGCTTTCATTGAGTTCTTCTGTACTATTTCCTCTAGCCTGGTGACGTCATGTTGCCAAGAGACACAGCTGGGAACACGCTGTTTGACGAGGTGGATCTGCTAGACACCTGGAAGGCTAGTTGCATATTTAGCATTCCATAAAAACATTTTACTTATTTGTATTCAGTAGCAATAATTTACTACCGTAATATACAGGCCATGGAGAATCTGGTGACACTGGGGCTGTGTCGTTACGTCGGAGTGTCAAATTTTAATTCAACTCAGCTTCAAAGAATCCTCTCCAATTGTCGCATTCCACCCGCAATGCTGCAGATTGAAAGCAATGCGACTTTTCCCAATCAGTCACTTATTGATTTCTCCCATTCGAGAGGCATTCCAGTAACCGCTTACTACGCTCTCGGTTGTCCCTACCTTCATTTGTGAGTCCGTCATACTACTTTTCCATTAATTAGTTCTACTTTAGCAAGTATTTTAAGCTTAATTGTCTTCTAAGCAAGCGCGGAGTTCTTCCGCTAATGGAACAGCCACTGATTCTTGAATTGGCCAAAAAGTATTGCAAGACGCCGGCCCAGATTGCCCTTCGACATGGACTTCAGCGGGGTATTTGCGTCATTTTCAAGAGCAAAACACCAGCCAGATTAGCTGAAAATTTGCAAGTAAAAGATATCAGCTTATTTTTTTCAATTTTAAACAATCCATCGCAAGTGCCACTCCGTTTTCTCCCTCAGGTGTTTGACTTTGAACTCAGCAGAGAGGATATGAGGCGGCTGGAAGAGCTTGGCAGCGGAACGAGGGTACTGAAAGGGGCCGCGTAAGCTAGCATCATCTGCTGTCTTAGACCCCTCAGCTAATTGAGTAGTGCTAACACACTGCGGTTTCCTCCCTTCCAGCATGCGACAGCACCCGGAGTTCCCGTTTACAAGCGACAATTAGCCGCGAGTCTTTCCAATTTTACCTTGTCAATAAACATAACCTTTCTACCCCTTTAAATGTACCTTTTGTATACCCCTAGGTGTTTGACCTACTACGTTCCAATGTAGCTACCTTTCGGTGTAACACCTCCTTTAAAGTTGGTAGGCGAGGAGGGAGTTAACAAAGTCCCACGGTCCTGAACCCTCAGCACTATTGCCTACATGTCTTGCTCTACTTTACGCACCCCTCTGACCTTCGCAGAGTTCCGTCGAGTTAGCTTCGTCTCAATTTCAGCCATTTGGGAAAGGTTGGGCAGACCTATCCACTTCCTGACAAGCCATATTCGTACAGAGGAGAGCGTATTACGATTGCATTGAAGGAAGCACTCATTCATTCCTCCTGGGGCGCAGCTCGACCCGCATACAGATAAATGCCGATTGGTAGTCGAACGGTCTCGACAGCGTTTCGGGGAATAGGAACGACTAAAACATCTTTGCCAACCCACACATCCTCATCTCTTCGAATGAAGATGAGGGGCGGTTGCGTAGGTAGGGCAGCAGTGTGATTGGCAGCCGGTCGATGGTACATAGCATGCATAACCGTGCACAAGGTCTGTTCACCAGCCATGCCCGTCTTCATCTCCACACGGGGTAAGGAGCACGCTCGTCTGTGACACGCCGCCTCTATCGTGGCTCGCCGTCTGCCTCGTGTATCGGGTACAGTGCCGTAGGTCGGTTGCGCCAAAAAAAAGGGGCCCAATTATAAGCAACTTTAGTATGACACGCGCCATGTTGCCAACAAGATTTGATAAAGTCGTCGAGGACAGGTGGTTCATACAGCGTCGGAGGCGAGACCAGGCCAGGGCTCCGCGCCCCCACTCCACACCTCCCACACGGTCACACCCCAACTCCACACGTCGGACGCCTGAGAAAAACGACGACCACAAATCGCCTCAGGTGGTGACCTGTGAAGAAGGCAACGTCAGCGCATGAAATGTTCACGTCTTTCGCCCACTTACTACTTCCCAACAGTGACATAGAAAGCGACTCCGACCACCCGGCGGTCAAATAGCTAGAAACGAGCAAGTACAATGAGCCCATTTCGGGAGCACGACGAAACTAATTAGCATTGCCTTGACGAGCATATGCTGCTCCTGTCAGTTCTAGCTACACGCTAGTGCAACAAAGCATCCCCACAAGTTTGGAGGTAAAACAACTACCAAATACCAGCCCCAACCTGGTTGCCAAACAGACATCTGGATGAAACCACAAAGGCCAGAGTGTTAATACCTCGTAGCAAGCACGTAAGCCAACGGCATCCACACCCTGTCGCTAATGCCAAGTATATGACGAAATGCCGTCCATTTTCAGCATACGAATTCAGTACCAAAGAGGAATAGAATTAGGCCGTCCGAAGATGGTTTAACCATGCTCCATAATTCCCAGGCCAGATAGTATCGATATGTTAGACAGTTTTCAATAGGTGAAACGCGTTTTTTGCCCTGCAGAAATGCAAAAACCCAAACTAGTTTAATCCAACTTATGCTTCCCGTGCAGTTACGAGATGAAGTGATAGTGTCCAGCCTCAGGTTTAAAGATTTTGAAATCAAAAGCCAAATTAAAACTAAGAACAGATAACTTCGTTACTTTCTTACGCTATCGTCTTTACCTTTTAAGTCTACTCATATGTGATAACCGGGCGTCCAAATAAGCGACTCGTTAACATATAACGTCAGGCCCTCAGGAGCCTGAAATGGCGAAAGACAGCCAGTGCGAATTGGATCAAACAGGGAAAACACCAGGAAAAACGGACAGTCATCTTACAAGGTCCAAGGGAGAGGCGCCAAAAAACTTCATAGTGGTGCCTGCAGCTTGAAGTCGCAGTCAATCCGGCATTTTTAGGTGAGCTTTAACGGCTTCTCCGGTGTATCTCACTGTGGGAGAGCTTATGTCTATTCGATGGAGATCGATCACAGGAAAGAAATTTCAGTGCTGACGTCCGAGGGAATCAGGAGATTTTGGAAGACCACATAATTGCCGCAAAAAATGGCTCGAATTAAACCCAAACATCGATATGCGCACTCTATGCGCCGCGCATCCTACGGTAAGATGCGCGCAGCCAGGAGAGCAAAGATGATAAAGTAGTCCTAATCCCATCGGGAGTTATGAGGTACACTATAAATCAGGAAATTCCACAGATCTGTGTCGCAATTTATTCTGCTTGCTAAATTTGACAACGTTTTGGAGATAGGATGACCCAACAGAGCTTGAAGCTGATCCGCCAATGATAGACAAGGAGCCTCACGTAAGACCTCTTCAAATTTCTTGGAACCGCAAGAATGAAGCAAAACACCAGCGATTTATGAAAACTAAATTTGTGCATACTGCGAACTGAAGGCCACTTTTAAAATTTCTGCCATGATTTGCTGTAATAGTAGTAACGAATATTCAATTTTCTTGTCGTTTCTCTTCTTAGGGTAATATTTCACAATGCGGTCAATGCATTACGATTGATTTTACTATCCTTGACTCGACTTTGACTTTAGTGTAATGTTCACCTGCATCGTTTTGCCTTTGCTTTGTTTTGCTTTCTATTAAATGGCACTTGCAACACTCCTTTTTCAGTAATTACGAAAATCTTAATAAACCTGAGTCTCGTTAAATCATACTATCCACCAGAGCCTTCTGCCGCAGGCCTACGTGTCATTTTATCCTGCTATCCTATTTTAGCACCTAAAAGTACATTTTTTAATTTAGCGCTTTAGCGCTTTTTTCATTATTTCCCATAGTTTGGTTTACTATGCATCTGACCCACATGATTTCAAGCCATGTGTACTTTGACGGCCCGAGACTTTCCTAAAAGGCAAGAAAAAGCATGACACTAAAGCCAATTACATATATTTAAAAAACAGTAAGGGATTGTAGTTCAGCGGCCACCCCACCCGGTAGGGAACCCTACGACCACTCGAGTGACCATAACTAAAACCGGCAGCCAAACAAACGAAGGACCTTATATAAAGTAAAAGCACTTATTTTTCAATTTGCAATAGTCTACAGTCAGCATTTTCTCATAATTCTGGAATAAAACAATGTAAAATGAGTTTGGATAATTAAAAACCCTCCCTACTTTGGACTCCGATATTGTATCATTTTCTAGGCTTGTCAAATTATGCCAACGAGTTTCAAGTGCTGGCTTAATGCACATTAAAATGACAGGCTGTAACACCTAGCAAACCTCACATTTTAATTCGAGAGTACCAGTGATATCGTGCAAATCTCTGACTTTTGCCGCATCGAGAAGATACCGAATAAGAGGCATATTTTGCAAAGGGCGTGCCTCTTGAGCAGCCTCAAGGCTTGCTATATAAATACGCGTGTGGTCAAAAGGGGCTCGACACTCAATTTGGGGGAAAGATGCCCTTGAATCCATAGTCGCCTCGTCTACCTCTCCACAGGCTCTTTGAGATCTATGCTCGAAAGCGCTTTCGCAGTTCTCCCTCCACGTCTTGCCATAAACGGAAGAGGGCTGAACTTGTTTGCCGTAACTATAGTGACCACTCAGGTGGCATGCAGTACTAAACACGACATTAAATCCACAGACTCACCTCGACCATTGTTAAAGGTATCTTCCCAACCTCACGACAGTATAGCATAAAAATAGCTTCATTAACCTAATCCTTTTGTCGCCAGTATGCAACTTTCACCAGGTTTTGTCAATGGTTGCTCAAAATGGAGCATAACAATTTTAAGACCTAAAACACGCTTATGACTAAGTTAGTGACCTAGCTTCCAACATGATGATAAGACAAAAAACGGGCCATAACATCCAGACAGAAAACAAAGTCATGATCTTCACGCCTCTATGCGCTCAACGAGTTGTACATTGATGCCGAAGTTGCAGAACCGATTAAAAGCTTCTTTCTTAGGGTAAATTTTGCAATGTGATGAAAGTTGGAAATAAGACTTACCGTTTTTTGTACGCGAATCCCGAAAGGATAGAAAAATTTGTTCCTATTACCTAACTCTTGGTAAATCACCCAACAGCAAAGGAGTTCTCAAAACACCCAATCGTCTTAAAGCATGACTTCAAATTACCGCTTGTTTGCCCTTGCCATGGTCAATGTGTGGCCAATACCGATCGACCCGACTTATTGATCTGCGAAATACCGTCTTTACAAATCAGTACTGCTAAGTCACTAAATCGCATCGCCAGCGCTTTGATCGATTGATGCGCACGGGCCTGTGGTATGCGCATCGATCGCGTCATTGGAGTGGAGTAGCACAAGAAAGAGACACAATTTTGGGTAAACTGCATTCACTGGGTAGCTGTGCTTTAGTAACCGTGTTCACCAGGCCTGCACACTCTAAAGCGATCTCGTGGCTAGTCAAATTGTTGCTGTGCTGTGACGCATTTACGCTTGGGCTGGCAGTCCACAGGCGTAAAATTTTAATTTGTAACAACGCTTTTACTTGCATCATTATCTGGTTATAATCTTTAAGTAGGCGTTTTCTTTTTTCACAGGAAATATAAGCTATTTTTGGCTGTTTCGGCTAACTTATTTAACGGTGATATTCTTAATTCTTTGACTAACTTTTCGATTAATTTTATCTACTCAGTGATTACGCTGAGGGTAAACATAGTAAGCCCCCTAGTAAAATATTTATACGGCAATGAAATCCTTTCCATTGTTGGTCTCTACCCTAAGCGATTTTGTCTCAGGCCAAGATCTCCTCAACTGTCGATGAAACTGCAAGAGCTGAATAGATCCACGCTTCGGGGGAGAAGGAATAGGTTGCCAACCTCTTTGTGTGATAAATGAAATATAAATAGCCTAGCTCCTATTATTTATGCCTCCTACAAGTGCTCGTCACAACTGATTATGCAGAGGTGACTTACAAGCTATTCCATGTTCGAAGGTCCATGGCGCATTTTTCTGCTTGGTTATTCAAACGCGGCGATACCGTTTGGTCCACACCTTAAAGCCGGATTTCCATCCCGTTGGATTTTTAGATTTCTTTTCAATATTTAAGCTCATTTTATGCCTTAGCGTGCATTTAACTACTTAAGACTGCCCCTAAAAAAGTGGTGCTTGCAGCCTTC
The DNA here is from genome assembly GCA_023375655.1 of Taenia crassiceps. Lineage (NCBI taxonomy): Eukaryota > Metazoa > Platyhelminthes > Cestoda > Cyclophyllidea > Taeniidae > Taenia > Taenia crassiceps. The sequence continues at coordinate 489,087 of JAKROA010000016.1, forward strand.
CAGTCAGCAACAGCTCTATCTCTAAAAAAAGGTGACTCATTTTGACCTCGAGTAGAGGCTCGGAGGGCCCTAAAGTGCCTTTATTCTATGAGCAGATGTGAGCATTTCACTCAACCCTGTTAATAGGTACCCTTTAGTAATATGCAGAAAAGTTTGTTGGGTTTTACTCACAGACATCCATGGGAAATCCCTTGACAGTGCTTGAACATTAACAAGTCCACCTGTCATACTCCTGCTCTCCCTTTTTCTCTCCTCACACTCCCTCACGAAACACTCACGTTTTGAGCTGCCTTTAGATTCTTTTCACACGCACAAACATCTTCCTGTGCATTAACTTCGTTCTTACCAAAAAAATAGAGAGAGCCTTGTCTCCACTTATACTGAAGCTGTTGTAACAGGTAAAAGCGCAATGATGCACGCAGATTTGACCCTGTTTCTTGTCGTTCATCGCAAGAATGTGATGGTATAGATTACACCTAATTCGGAACGTGGGTACGTCCCTTCAAGTAGACAGGTGACGTGGACGCAGCTGCCCAAGTCAACACTACAGGTAAGGAAGCTGCGAATCTTGAAATATCGCAGAGAAGGACTGATATCGACGACTAAACAAAAGGCAGCCCGTCTCGTCATTGTTTTTACACCGTGAGGTTATTGAATTCGTCTGTGCAATTTCCAGGGCATACCTAAGTAAGTCAAAAGAATACCGTAGATTTGCTACCTCTTCGTTGTTGGCAAATTAATAATAACTCACTGGAACAAGTATCGGAATCGGTTTAATGCATACAGCACTAATTGGATCGCTGTCAATCACACACATACAGCAAATCAGGTGCGAAATTGTAGCAAAAGCCAAAAATCACCATCCGAAAGCTCTATTGGGCGGTTAGTAATTCACTCTCCACTGACGCATTTCAAGGAGCTCCGTTTCACTGCCACTGTCGTCCGAATCGACAACATCGCCCTCAGAGAGCAAACGCAGCTGATCAGTTCGGTTGGCGTTTGCGTTAGCCGGAGGATTCCTCAATGGAATACCCATTATAGTGGCTGCAAGACAGACAAATCCAAAAACACAAATTATGTGCCAGATGAAGATGTTCGTTGAACGGGGAATGCTCTCAACTGCAAATTCATCCCAGACTGGAAGAGAGGTGATGGGAGGATAGAGGATGGCTCCGACCTAGAAAATGGATTATTTATTTGATCGATAAGAGAGATCCAAAGGAGCACAATCATCATATTCAAGTCCTGAAACCTACTTGCCAGAACCAGGATCCTTGAACTGTGATGATGAGGGAGCGGACGAGACCGGCTGCGAGTGAACGAGGAAAAACCGCCTCACAAAGGCCGACCACAATGAGAACAATCAGAACATAAATAAGAATAGTGTGCACATAGATATCAGTGGGCGTTCTTCCGTGTAAATGGAAAGCAAAAAGAACGCATTCAGTCACAACGGCAAGAAAGTTCCAGAAGTAGTCGCTGCATCTACAGATGTAACAGCACTATTTTATAGCGGCTCTGCCTTTTAAAAGTGCACAGTAGCTAGTAAATGTTCTGCAAAAATGAATTTACCTGTAAAATCCGAATACGTGGTAAAAGTTTAGCAACTCAAAAATACCAGCCAGCAAGAACATAGCAAACATTGTGGCATGTTGGGCATTGCCGAGATATTCAAACTTCCCGTCATGGAATCCTGTGTAAACTTCACCAATGATACCAATAGCACAGCAAATAGCTTTTAACAGGGAGTCCAACGGGAATTCTCTTCCCCCGCAACAGCATCCACCTTCACGGCAATGAATCGGAGCGGTGGATTGATTCTTATAGACAGGCACAGGATGACCGACAAATCCAAGCTCATACTTCTTCCTTCTGTAGTACTTCCGTAGTTGAAATATAGTTGACCAGATGCCAAATATTATGAAAAAACTCCCTGGCAACGCATGACCAGCAAAAGTACCCATCACGGGGAAAGCGAAAAGTTCGAATACTGACAAGGCCACCGGGTCGTATGAAAGGATTCACCAGCATGCAGAAACAAAGCCAACCAAAATTTAGTGTTTAGTTTCTTTGCTTTGCGTATCCTCTTGCTGTAAATATTTTTTAGACCCAAAGGTTATATTAACGATTAAGCTTTTTAGTTTTGTGTTTTTTTAGCTAGTAGGATTGCATGAAGTCCACAAAATCTGCTATTTTCTAGACAAACAGGTAAATTCTAATTGCTGTTAGCAGTACGCTTTGTTGCTGCACAACAATAAGGCAAGTTAGTTATTTATACTCAATTTGGATGACATTTGTAAGCATCTGACTTTAAGTTCTAATAAAGGATATCTTTTTGGCTTGCGATTAAGTATTCATCAAGTATTGCAGCTTCTGAGCCAGAGACGAAGGCTGTCAATCCTACTCTTTATTTGCCATTTAAATTCTCTTTAGGTATTATGCTGCATTAGTTCCATCCAAAACAAATTTTTATGCTGCAAATGACTACTTTAATGGTTTCCCAAAACAAAAGAAACTAAAAATGCAATTTTTTCTACAATCACTTTAGTCTTGTTTTTTTTAAAAAGCTTTTAGAAGTGCATGCGTCTTGGCTATCAAACTTTTGATAATGCAATGGCAGCGTTCCACAACTTGCTTGAAGACAAAAGAATGGATAACTTCAAAGAAGGTTATGTGTGTTTAGCAAACGAGTAAGGATCCGTGCAATTGTCATCGCTCAGAGTTTAGTTTACATTTTTAGGGCAACATGGCCACCCATGGAACCGCAAGCGGAATTGGCAGTCAAGCAGGCAAATTATTACGTCATCATTAATCCTTACGACTCAAACCTAAAGAATTACACAGTAATTTGCGCCTATTAACACAGAACTTAACTTGATTCCATTTCTGTTTGCGTAACACTGCTATTGAGCCATCGCTAATATGACTAAATACGAGAGCACATGCTCGTCTGCAGATTTGCATTATCCTGGGTAGGTTTGTTAGCAAAAGGAACTCTAAACTCCGTTGCACTGCTAAAATGGATTGTTGACGTTGTAATCAAGTGTTTTTTCGAATAAATGCCCGTTTGGTGACTAATCATTCTGACCTTTGAGGCTCTGGCTGTCAAGTAATTTGAGCAAGCAGAACGACCGTGATGCTTGGGGTAATGAAGCTATAAGCGCCAAGATTGTTTTGGAATGGCATTATATTTTTTATGTGTTACATGTTTTCACAACTTCTGCGCAAAAATGTTTGCAATCCATTATTCATGCGAAAGGGCAGTAGGATGTTTCGGGTAATTTCCAAATGAGAAATATTTCGTGAGGAAATCGAACGGAGGCTATTACCCGTCAATCTCACCTCTAAGATACTCCTCTTCTTGTTTTTTGCTACATAGATGCCTAATCTTTAGGAGATTGTCTGTTGAGTTATTTTAAAATTATGTTGTGGTTTTGAGCAATATCATGATATTACTGCCCTCGCCAATATGGTCATTTAATTTTGAGTCCTCTAAGAATATTTCGCACATGCAATGATAGTATTGCTAGAGGTCATCAATAAAATGTATTGATAACTTGGCTGACGATTTTGGCTCCGGTCATCTGGGCGGCCACATCACCCGCACTGCACAGGCTGGTATCTAGGCTATGCCAGTGTCTCTACGTTTCTTCCTATTTGCCGAATACCCGTATTCTATGATAGTATCAGACCTATCTTTTTGTGCATAAATTCTGAAACTATACTTATATTCTAGATACGTAAGAGCAGTGGTAACAGTTTGTTCAATACCCCAAGACAACAGCATTTCTTTCTAAATTGACGTAATTGTAATTACTCTTTTACAAAAAATAACATTTTTTCTTCATTTTTATTTTTAAAAAACATTAAAACAATTTTTCCTTCCTTTCCATTCGATTCGCACTTCAACTGCATACATTATTTTTGTGAATTATTTTCGATTATATGCTACGATTCTTCTTATCAGCACAAAGGTTTGAGTTCTACTATGCACAAAAATTTTACCTCCTTGGTAGTGATCTTTAGCTTTCCTATCATTCCATACTAGTTATTAACGGAACTTTAAATAATCTGTTCAGCACTAGCTTTTGACCTTGGCACAATAGTAGTCAATTAAAATCACTCCTTTTTGGTCTTCGGTTCTCTCGTTTCTCTTCGCTTTCGAGTTTGGTACTTTTTTATTTTGATAGCAAATTTCAAAAATGATCCGCCGGGAATCAAGACAAACTTGCACACATAATACTACAGATATTGCTATTCAAGCGTAAGCCAACAATAATTATATTATAACTAATTTATTGAGGGGATCTTAGACTTCAGTCGTTTCTATTTTTTCATAATACCATACGTACTTACATAATGAATATTTTCGATTGTGTTGTAAAATATAGTGTGGATTTACTTTGATTACTAGTTTTAAAATCCTCTATTGTGAGAGCTTAATTGGCTGATCGTCTGAAACATGGGATCCTATCTGCTTAAAATTTCAACATTTTTTTCTGGTTATGCAAAATCAATTTTTTGTCAGATTTGGTTGTTTGCGTTAGGTAAAAGACGCACACACAAAACATTAGTGATTTTAGTAATCACGATTTTAGAGATTTAAAGACCCTAGACATGAACTTTATTACTCTCTAAGGAGATTTGCCATTTATCTTATTTTCATTTGAATATCCGTAGTGATGCTATAACATTTCTGCCAATTATAACCAGTACATGTGCTGCCCTTATGTATACGTTTGTCAGGAAATTGTTTTATTGCTAAAATAACCTCTTTTTATTGCGCTCACTCAATTTAAGTAATGTCTAACTTGTCTGTGGGCACTATACTTGATTTCTGTCGTGGGATTTAACACAATCCTGTCATTCTTTAATGTCGAAAAATATCAATTTGCCTTTCTTTTCAAAAAATGGACCTTCGGGAAAGTGATAACAACGCCAAATTAATTGCGGGTAGTTCGCCGGTTATGTAAAAAATTTACATAAAATGCTTGTTTGCACTAAGTTTTTACATAAAAGGGATTTATAGAAAAGTGTCAGGCATTTTTTAGTCCACATTTATTAATAGTTTTCCTCCTATTGAATTAATGGTAGATCAAAACTTCGACAAAGTCTTAAGAGCTACGACAGTTACACTCTTTCTGCTTTGTTAGGTTGTGAATAAAGGAGATGCTTTTATCGATTCTTGCATGTCTGTAGCTATGAGAGTGAATGAGAGTTATCTTCTGCATCGATTACGAACATCAAGGTGGCCTATGCCTCAGTCATGATTAGAAAGTGCATTTTCACGTTGTGAATCACTTTGCAAGTACACTGTCATCATAGCACACAAAAGAAGGCAGTAAATCACATTCATATATCGATGTAGCAGACGTTGGGAGAATCAGACACCCTTTCGTCCCACACCCAGCCAATCCCCAAGCTCTGTGTCAAATTTTGCAACCAATGGGATAAGAGATGTGTGGCTTAGCGTCACGTCGTTACATGGCCTTTTCCCGCATTGCCCTATTCACCTCCCTACTGTGCACATTGCCGCTTGCTAATGTAGGTTTAACAGTACCAGCATTTGCAGTCCCCAGGTTGATCCATTCAGTAAGAGGGCACAACTCTTGGGTGCACCGTTTTGCATGAAGTTCTGCATTTCCTTTCAGGACAGATGAGACCTCAAGCTCGGACAAAGAGAAGGAGAAAGACGAGGAGATCTACGATTTTAGGGAGCCCTTCCTTTTCAGCGACATGGTTCTTCTAGTGGAGGATGAACGACTTCACTGTCATCGGGCAATTCTCTCTCTCTACTCGCCCGTCTTTAAGGCCATGTTCCAGTCGCGTTTTGAGGTAGGTTCTAGTGGATTAAGGAAGCGGTCAGATCATATCTCTCTCCTCAAGTGTTTTTTTTATTTATCCACCCACCTCCCTCTTTAAAAGTGGCCTTGAGATATAAACAAACAAACAAACAGGTAGGTCAATAAAGCTGGTACCTTACATTTCCACATAATGGCAATTTATGGTTAGAAAATGACTTATTTGTTTTGGATACTTATTTTTCCCTTTTTAAATGAAATAAATTAATCTCTTTGAGTGCTGTGGGAGAGTGGTGGGTTAGTTGAAAGGAGCTGAGTCACCTGCTATCGAGTGGACTGTTTCACCATCTCAGCCTCCATTCCATCACCCACTTCACACGGTTGGCAACACAACCTGATTCCTTGCTTGCTTCCTGTCATTCAGCACCCTATGAGAAAGGGAACACACACACCTTAAATATCAATCATTTGGGGGGTGAGGGGGGAGAGATTGGAAACGCAGACACCGTCTGCAGATTTTGTGTTTCCCCATGAAGCGAGGAAAGGGGAACTTAAACCCGCTTGAATAAGTAAAGATGAAGGACTGATGGAGGATTGTGGTGCTGGAGAGCGGTGAACTTACACCCTGAGGATGGAGTGCATTCCAAGAGGAAAAGTAGTGGACTGCCTTCTCGAGCAAGGATTGTCCTCCTGAAAACGCACATTTTTCCTCCATATGGCAAAGTTGGACTCAAACTCAACCCCACAAAATACGGAAGTTCACCATTCTTCAAGTGTCATTCAAAAGGTTGGGGACAAGTTTCCGCCCAGTCCCTCAACCAATCGCATGAACGCCTGGGTTGAACTTCCTTCACGTGTCACTTTTTCAACAGACCAGCGCTGTCTGCTGAATCCTCACCTGGTCCCTTCCCTAGTGTAAGCAGACCCTGACAATGTGGTAATTACATGACATCCACAGTTCCCTTCCCTATACAAAGAAAGGTATATTTTTAATCTCCCAAACTCAGTCGACTCGCTTTTGACGTAGACAACTTGGTGCCGTGTGAGTGTAAGCATGACGCTGATAAAAAGTGTCTTGGAAGCCGGTTGCAATGACCTATCGCTCCTAATAACGGTCCAGTGTTGTTTCCTAGGAGACCTCCTCCAATCAAGTATCGTTGCCCAAAGACGATGCCGAAACGGTGAGAGAACTTCTGCGGCACCTCTACACACCCGGTGGCTGCGATATGGACAGTAAGTTTGCATCTCTCCCTCGCCTTTTGTGTATCTCTGAGTGCTTGGTTTTGTTTTGCCAACTCTACCAATTTCTCTCTAACCGACTTCCGTTTATTACTTGTTGACCGAGCCCATTGTTGTCAATTGCTTGGGCCTAGCAACCAGAGTATATTGTCGAATATGGCTCGATGCAGGTTACCAGGTTATAAGGAACCAAGGAAATGGCTTATGAGCACTGTAAAGTTTTAAAGCGGACCCTTGGGATTTGCACGCCTAACAAGGCACATCAAAAGTAGCTTTTAAGAATTCGGTTTTGTACATCAAAAGCTCCCGAATGTGTCTATGTGTACAACTGTGTGCAGAATAGCGAGGGCTGAAAAGCCAAAGATTTGCCTTGTAAGCCTCGGTTCTCCATTCCTATCAAAATGACTCCCTAGGAACTTTACAATAGGTGGTGGTGCCACGCTCTGTCGCGGTTAAGCGTTCCCAAGACCACCGATGACGAGAGGCACGCTGGATGGCACTACCGCTTTCTGTTCTCGAATACTTGGGCACACCTTCCTCTCTGACAGGCTCCTTTATTTCCGTTGATCGCAATTTTGCAGTCGTTTCAGGATGTCAATTGTACCACTTTAGATGGTAACAGCGCCCACCGATCTAGAGGCTTGTCTGCCCATGGTTTGGGGAAGTAGTCCACTAGGGTGTGAAGCTGCAGTAGCCTGGGATATTCCTATAGGCTCTTCAAACAAAAGGTTTTCCGCTACAAAACGGTACAGCACTTTTGAATTAACCATGCAAACTCGCATAAATCACTATTGCTTCGATCGGATTACTTATACCCAACGTCACAAATATGTGACACGATATGAATCACTAAATCCTATGTATGAGGAACAAAGAAGTCGAGTTGAGGCAATGTATCGACGCTAATCCTTTCGAATGTGAGGTTTTGGGTTTCTCGGTAGCAGGTAAGTCAGACAGTCCGACAGTGCAAGTGTTGATGTCCCTGAACTGGGCGAGGTGAATCCTCTCGGCGAACTTGCCAGCGGACATATTTTATTATTGAATGAGAGAATTAAGTCATCAAAGCGATTGAGAGCAAAAGAAAGGCGTACCTCTCTGCAAAAACTAATTCCACTCTGCTACAAATTTCTTCTCTTCCTTTGGGTCAAGGTGCTGCAGCCCAACGGCTTCTTCCACTCATCCATCGATTCCAAATCGACTCGTTGATTACGACGGCGGAACGAACAATGACCTTCAGTATGACCGATTCTCTGGCTCCCAAGATGTTGGCCTTGGCGGATATGTATCAACTTAGCCACCTTAAACAGGCGGCCATTGATGCGTGCACTCGTCTTGATATGAAACGCATGGCTGAGGCCCTGGAGGAGACACCGCTGTCTGCTGAATTGAGGGCCACCATCTTTGAGTGGGTTGAAAGTACTTCGCAGAGCTCTCATTTGTTTTTTTTTCACTCCTTCTCTGTTTGTCACCTCAAACCAACGTCTAAGAAGGGCTTACACATTGTTACAGACATACAGCGTCCTCCCTTTTCGACTTGGATCTATTTAGATCGAAGAGTATTCCTCGTCAAGGTCATCAGTCAGCTTTTGCAACCCCACTTGGGCAATATGTTGTGGCCCTGTCCTCGAGTGCAAAGAGGTTCCACTGAATGCTCTTATCCGCTCTGGATCCATTCACCAGAGTTACGAATGAGCTCAAATGACCTTAGAGCCGCTCTGGAGAGGATTTTGGAGAGAGATTTGCGCTAGCGTAGCCTTATCATCATCTGACTGTCAAGTGGATCGCGCTTGAATGCTCATCTCTCTTAATCGACTTGTTCCATTTGACTCACTGTTATTGGATGAGTTTACCGTGAATTTATCGCCTCCACACTGCAACTCGTGGCATGACGAGTGGGTGGGACCCACTCGTTTAGTCGCCAGCATCATTCACAGACGTGACAAGCTCATTCTCACCACCCTTCTCTCTATACCTCAAAGGAGGATGGTCGGTAGAGAAGACAAGCACAATGATATCAATGGACAAGACAAAGGGCATTTGACCAGTGCCTCGATGGATCAGAAGGAGCCCGGGAAGCGGGGGATAAACATAAACGGATCAACCTACTCTCATTTGTGAATTTTCTTACTAGGCACTTGCTCAACTCTCTATGCAAATTTCCATCCTCCTTTTTCTGGCATTTTGACATGTTTGATGGAAGTAAGTGTGCAGTTTCACTCTCACCCAGGAGAATTGTTCAAATTTTGCATTTTCCTATTTCCCTTTTCTTTGAAAGCGCTGGTCACTTTTGTCACAAAATCCATCTCAGCACTTCACTCACTTAAAAAAATGTGGATTTTTGCTAAATTCGTATAATTATTGGTTGCAGAGTTTACGGGGTTTGTGCTTTTGCCCCTGTTGTCATGGTTGTCAAAAGTGGGTGACCTCTTGAGCGCTGCGCTGTGATTGGCTCAACCGGTTGGTCTACTGGCAGCCATGGCAACTTTGCCCCAATGAGGGAGGCGAGGCACCACTTTTTTCTCCGTCTGCACACACGTTCTAGAAGCTTTTAAAACGCTCTTGCACCCCCCAGAGTTTGGGCTATGCGCCTTTTGTTGACGCGCCTTTAAAGACAGCGTCCTCAAACAGGCAGCTCACCTGTCAAGAGACGCGACTTTGTCTCTTTAGGCGCCCTTAGATGCATGGCATAGAGAGGGGACTGATTAGCCTGGTCAATACTCCCTTGAAGGAAAAAAAATACCAGCGAGTTTTTGCTCGAGGAAAGAAAATTTGGAGCACTTTTTTTTCCTGGCATAGAGAACAATTCTCGCCTCACCTGCTTCTTTGCTTTGTCAATTTCCTAATTTATGAAGCGATTTACTACTGTTTTAGCTGTAACTATACCAACTCGCATTACTCATCGTCAAGGTCGCATTAAAATTCACGCAAAAAGCAGAGTTTGTTGGTTAGTGCGCGTTGGTGTCGCCGCTTCGTAGACCTGTGGGAAATTGAGGCCACAACAGGTTGACGCTTCCAGGGGCATAAAACTGCTTCTTTTTCTTACTAATAACAAGTAAATAAATCTACTTAAAACTGCAGTGAAAAGTTGTTCATTTAATTTCAAAGTGGGTCTCCGTGAATTTGACATGGATGAGGGACGAGAAAATTTTCAGGTGTGGAAAGTGCTTCCACCACCTCTCGACGTGGTCATCCATCCGCACGCATTTGAGTGGAGTGCATTCAGTGCCGACTGCCCTCAGCCGCTGCTCTTTCATAGACTGGAAACATTTCCTCCTTGGTACGGCAAATGGATGTGTGTGTTAAAGCCACAGGCTATCCACAGACCTCCAGTTTTCTCCAAGTGTAAGACGGTTATCTGACTGAATCATCACGCCTTGTCGTGGATGGTTGTGCTGTGTTTCTTTTTTTTTTCCAAAAAGTCCTATGAGTTGTGTACCTTCCTCATGCAATAGGTTGTACGTCTATGAGTCGACCAGAATCGAGATGAGGTTGCAGCTTTTTGCTCCCTGAACGCTCATTCACTCCTGAAGGCGTTGATAGGCTCCGCAAATGTCCTTGAAGGCTTCATTAAATTCGAGTGGCGAACCACGATCCCAGTGCTGCCAGGGCACATTCTTGGTGCCCCACCTCTGAAGTGGTGTGTGTGTGTGTGTGTGGAGACAGAGGTCCGATGCGGGACAAAAGCGACAACTTTTTCCCATTCCTTTGCTGATTTTGTGGATCAGCTAAATCGAAAACTCAGAGAGTACGAGGCTTGTTCATGGTGACAGTGCTTCTGGCGTTCAGTGCCACTTAAAAGACATATTTCACCGTCTCACACAAACTAAGCAGGGGAAAATCAAATCCTTCAATTTAACCATGCTATTGCATGGGTAGCCTTTGATCCCCTAAAACTCTGACGCTTCACTAGACCGTCGAAAGTATCTGAAGACTTGTCGGTGGCATCGCTCGATTCATCACCAATGTCGAGCGTATTTCAGGGTAAGAAGCTATTTGACAGCTGCTGAGGCGCTTTAAAGATTCGGGCACCAAATTTGACCGCCTCTGATTAACTGTGAATGTCTGAATGGCTCAATAGTCTCCTGCTTGATTTGTTGTATCTCTTTAAGAGGTTCCGATGACTACGTATACGACAGTTTGAGCTCTCAGGGCAGCTGAACTCAAGTTATTTTTGTTTTCCAAAATGTTATAAGTATTAGCGTCTCTTAAGTGGTCATTGCACTAAGACAATTGCAGAAACTCGATGCTCAAAAGTGGCCTTGCATTCAACAGCACCAACAAATCCTGTGATAGGAAAGGTTCTGAGTACTTTGTCAGACGATAACCAGCCCCAACAGCTCAAGCATTTTTTGCCTTCACATAACTTCAACTCTTCCAGCACTCTGTGCTCTCTATCCCTTGATCTACTATGTCACGTGTGTGACTGATGTCGATTTGAATGAAAAAATTCCACGTGTCACATATATGTGACACAATATGTTACACCAATGATTGATTAATGGGCACAAAAAAATGGGTTGAATGGCAAGGAATTTGCCTTTCAGACAATTTGTTTGAGAGATTAAGGAAGTTATCCCCTCATCTTGCAGAAAACGTGTTCTTCTTCTGGAGAAAGCCATTACCGACATTGAACGCAGCTTCAGCCAATCCTGCATCCGAATGGAGAGCAAATTGGAGAGGGTCTTTACCAACCACTGCCAAATTCACAGTAAACCACTGTCCACCACCACTGTTCCAGTGAGCATCCAACTAACCAACACTCCAAATGGTGACACCGACCGACTCCTAATTCGTCCAGTGGAGGCCAATGCTCAAGACTCCACCTCCACTGCCAATGTTCGTCTCACCACTCGAGTGCTACAATCCAACGCCAGTGATGTGGACATCCCCAGATCATCCGAATTAGTGGATGTTACACCTGGATCGTCTTCTGGTGTAACGACAGCTCTTGTCGAAGTGCCAGCGGTTTGTGAGAATTGTGTGGAACGCATTTCCACACACATCAAAGATCTCTGTCGTCGAGCTCTACACAAAGCTCAATTTGTTCCATACAAACCGACTGTCATTACCAGCACATCATCAGCTTGAAGTCGATTGGAACTATATGCGCGCACTACTGCAAACACTGTGATAACTGACATCACTCTCTTCTGTGGCTCCAACGAGTCAACATGGCTTTGCTCCATCCTTGCGTGTTTTTCATTTTGTATTTGGCCCACGCTTCACCTTCAGATCCAATGAAAGGACGGTAATACTGACATGACTGTGTGAATCCAGATTAGACAGGAAGTAGGTAGATTTGTAGGAGTGAAAAGTGCTTCCACCCCTCAAGGCATTCAATCATACATTCGTCTTCACGGCCATAAGTTACACTTAGCCCTCAAAGAAGTCACGAAATGGAAAAACTTGATTACTCTACCAGCGTCTCCTTGGATAGGTCTGCAACAAGCGGTCTCGCTGCCCGACTGTTTGTAGATCAGTGTGTTACACTCGGGGTTTTTATAGAAGGACTACTGAGTTGAATAATTTCCTCGCGGGACAGGTTCATCTAGCGCCTAGGATCAGACAAACGTGGCAAAGGCTCACGGAACTGGATGGTGTACTGCGGATTAAGCTCATTAAAGGCGTTAAGGTGGAGAGTCGTAGTTTTCCTTTAGACGAAAACTCCAGCCGACTGGAAGCTTTACCGCTCTGCTTTAGTGCTATAACTCCACCGACATCTAAATGACTTTTACTGTTGTTCACGGAGGGTGGGAGTGAGGAGGGGTTTCGAGTTATAACTGTGAGGTGTTCCGTGTGCACACACACACACACACACGTAATTCCATTGTTGTCCGGGTTAGGAGGGTAGGAAGGACATATTGTGTCAATAATTTCACCTCAACGCTTCTCGCATACCACTACTAGTAAGAGAGGAACCGGAAGGCAGGACTAAGAGGATGGATTCCGTGATGCAGACGAAGATGGAAGCGAATTTTTGCATTTACCACTAGCGGTTCCCTAGTTGAGTGGACAGCCAAGAAGGGGTCTGAGTGGCTTGAATAGTCGGACCGACTGACGTTCTCGAGAATTTTAGCCCCTCTCCTGCTCAAATCGCCATCACCGTTAATACCACAGGCTAATCATTAGTTCAGTGGGTATTTAAAAGTCCGTAGGTACATACTACTGAAAAAGCGAGTAGCGTATGAGCATCCACAGCCGTTGGCAAATTTGTGTGTTGAGAACTGCAAAGTACACTTCTTGGGAGGAATATTTTGCATAAATTCAAAGGTACTTTTATAAAAATAACTTTTGCAAAAGTTTCTGCAGCTGGTGTGAACTTGAAAGACGCATCATTCCACCGATATCCTGCATTACAAATTTTATTATTTTACTTCTTTTTTTTAGTCCAGAATCACACCTTTGATGTCTGCTAAACATCAAAGGTGCAATTTAGGATAGTTTTGTTATGTCCATTCAATGTAACGCGATGCTAAAGATACGGGATTCAGTGAGAAATACTTCAGGCGCTTCACCTCTGGCAGTGAATCATATAGGAATGATGCAGTGTTCAAAAAGGGACTTTTGCGCACCAAAATAGCATTAAAAAGAGTTCTTGCAACTTAGCCCATCAAGATGGTGAGTGATGCGGGAATTTATTGACAGTTGCACCAACTAATGCGATTGTTTTCTAATTGGCGGTCTATAAATGCGATGAGAAGTAGCTTTCGTATCATAACACTCGCCGTTAAGCGAACGAACGAATCACTTATCTCGCACTTCGAGAGCACGCATTAAGACTTCTCTGGAAGGCTATTTTTTATTCAGGTGTGCGTGGGTAACGCACTTCAGATGGCATAGTTTAACACAAGCATTTACGACGCAAGAGCTGGAAGTGGGAGCCACCCACTGGGTGCGTTAAACCGAAAGGCGAGCTCGAAGGCTCTCTGCTTATGAGACGATCATGGCGGATAGATCAGTCACTGGACTCATACCTTATAGTGAAGAATTTACTCGTAAGAAGAAAGGGGAAGGAAGACACCACCTTATTCTCCTACCCCAGATCCCTTAAGGAGTACTTCAGCCAACGCGAATAGACAAAATTCTCCCCTAGGGCTTAAAATATGCTCCCTAAAGCGAGGGAAATGAAAAATTACCCAAGAATTGCGTCAATGAATTCATTTCTTGATAAAAACATTATGCGTATGCAATATAAAGCCTGCCCAATTTACGGCTTCTCTTAAGTTAAAATGAGCACTGAATTTCGCAGTGAACTATGTATTCATGAAAGGAATGATTCTGAAATTTTACACAGCCAAATGAAGCTGATAAATAATGGAACCAAATTTAATAGTATTATGAATGCAATCATATGGATATGTTTAAGAATATTACTTACTACAACTAACTCCATTTGATCGGTGCTGACATCCCTCGAATGGGAATAAAAACATCTCAACATACTCTTGTCGAAAATTGTTACTTAATTTTCCCTCTTTTTAGGTGGTTTAATTTAAAGATTGACCTCCATATCGAATAACCTTTTACACGCTTCTGTTCTACTAATAATTTAATAAGTAGTATCCGCTAACCTTGGCTTTAAGCCTAAAAAGTAATCAACGGGTAAACTAATACTCAATGCACACACTGCTTGACGCCATCAATCAAAACGCGATTCAAACAATATCATAAATCTTTTAGTCAATCACAGACAATGAGTGTCAAACACGCCATTGTCAAGGCATGGGGCATGTCATTGGACAGGGGTGTGACAAATTGGACAGTTTTGTACTCTACTAATCTCCGATTCGTATGCGCTGTGTTTACAGGCTGGACACATCCAAAATTGATACTCTGTCACTGGTTGACCTGTCACCACACAAATTGGAACCTTCGTTTCACTGTAAAGGCAAGAAAGAGAAGAAAGAGGGAATGCTTATCACAATGGGCCATCACTCAGGTTGTGTGGCTGCCCACACCGACTTTGTGATGCTTGCCACCGCCCCGTATACTGCGCTGTAAGTACAGAGCTACTTCTTCTCAATAAATATCGCACTAGGATTGTCAATTTCACCACAGAATGTTCTTTGCCTCCCTAATGACAGTTGACAGCTCATTAGAAACGAAGTAGCAGAAACCTGGGCTCTGCTACTAAACAGTGACGGTTGGAGGGAGGAAAAAACAAAGAAAAAAGTTGGTAGCCACCGTTAATACTGGATGAGGAGGCAGTACTCACTAATTCTGACCTCCCACAAGCAAAAACTTCAACTTTCAGCAACTTTTAGCAGTGACACGATTCTCCTAGGAGGGTGCAATCCGATAGTGTGAATGACACCTTCATTGAATACGTCACAAGGCAACTGTGAATGGAGGACTCTTCAAAATGGCGACATTGAGCTGAGTCTGAAGCCGTCCGTAGTTTCCACACACGCATGATCCTCAGAACGAGTCATCCACTTGTCTGCTTTCCTTCGAATGTTCCTCCGAGGCATTTCCAGATGGCTGCATTAATGGGGTCGCAATCAGAGGATGGATGAAGGGCGGAAACGATGGTTGATGGATGGATTGAATTATAGAAAGAAAAATGGATGAATGGATGGACCTAAAGCGGGTGGAAATATGACATGACCACCGCCAACACCATCCATCGGTCTTTCCAGGCACGACACAGACGTGTCCTCGCTAAGGCGTTTTCATGCTACCAAAGGCAAATAACCGTTCTTCTCTTCCATCCGAGTAAGCAGTCGAGAAATGCCCTGATTCGGAAGCCCAAACTCGACGTGAGTAAAAAACACACCTCCGATTGCTTCTGACAGGTTACTCGCAATTCCACCCTCTCCAAACCGATGCATCCACCTCTGGGCAGTTGAGCGCTGGAACCACTTCTGGACGATAATCGTGGCGAGGAACCGAATTACCCATCCCCATGGTAATGGCGCAATAATCAGTCAAGTGTGGAGTACCGATGGACAGATAACCATAAACCCTTTGTGGCACGATTGCGAAGACAAGTGAGGACATTTGACAACTACCCTTTAAGTGACAACAGATCATTTTAGGGAAGAACCTTTGAATCATGGATCTATCCAGGCCACTAAATTCCTTTGGCTTTGGACAGGTTGGATCAAGGAAGGGTGAAAAAGAGGAATTATAGACGCGCGGAGTGCTAACACCTTTGATGGCATTGCTAATAACTACCGATGACAGAAAGTGACATTGACAAATGCCTGCCAAACAGAGGAGAAGGGAAAATCAAGGATCAACCAGAGGCTTCTTCCTCACATGCATAGGCAGTCTGACAGGAGGTATTAAAGTAGCTTACAATCAAAAAATCCCTTCCAATTTGTTGAATACTCACGCTGTTTTGGATTTCGCTTAGTCTGCTCTTCAAGTGGCACACGTTCGCCCCCCTCCCTCGCCATTTTACACAAAAACACCTTCACCCATTGGACAGCCTCACTGAAGAGCCCCCTTTTCCTCCTCTTTTACCAATTTTAAGCCTTTGATAAGTAGCAAGATAATTGCACACTTTCACAAGGCATTTTGATCGGCGTCCCACTTCCAACTTCGATGGATGCGTGGAAATTCTCGTTCTTCCACACCACTGAGACTGGTCGTTTTTCTTGAATGGAGGTGCATTTGAAAGGTGACAAAAAAGGCCTTTAATGACAGCTACGTTATTGGTGAGTTTATCTCGCAAAGTTAGACAAAGCAAAAAAAAACATTCGCTTGGGCCGGTATTGAAACCAACAAACAAAACAAACAAATGAATGGAAACTGTCTGAGGAGCCGAATCGCCAGAAATGGCTGTTGAATAAAGTAGGCGTTTTGTCAGGTCGTTTATGATAGACCTACGGCATAGGTGAATGCAAAAACGGGTTCACTCCTGTAACATTCGATGAGTCACGCACCAGACATCCAACTGCCACCCCGCATCCTCCTTCTTACTGCGTGAGGTCAACATGAACTAACAACGACGCACGACACCACCACCAATGGTTTGCATACGCAAAATATTCCACTATTTGCCTCTCTAAGCTGTCATTACGTCGACTCACAAATGTCATCTGCGTGACCTTACCTTTCACCTCCAAATTGCGCCTCCCACAGCCATTCCAATGGGAGTGAGAAAGGGGCAAGGGCGGAGAGATGGGGAGTCCCCACGCATCCACCGAGCTAGCCACAGACATTTTATATCGGTGTTTTCACCTTTATGATCACGAGGTGAAAGACCCATTCTCTCCTTCTCCCAGAATTTACTTAAATACCCCGTAGTGGTCAAAATCCACAAATTAAGCGCTTTTGCAAAGTTGAATCTCGCAGCCACCAATCACACGACATGTGAGTTAAATCGTCTTTCATGCGTAAACCCGTCAGTGCCAAATCAGTCAGCTAGTCAACAATAGAGCACTTCGCATACTTATCAAGTGATTGGACATAAAGAGATTAAAATTTTGATATCTTTAGCGTATTTCAAAAATACGAAAATTTGCTACTGGTGTCACGTATATGTGACGCCATGATTTTTTATCTGGCTGAGCATCTGTGCTGTCACTTCAGTGGCTTATAATACTGTTTGATAGTAGCATCACGGAGGAGAGTTAATTGCCCCGAGGGCAACATTTTTTACTCAAATAATCACAGCGTCACTTAGATCGACAAACCTACCAATCCAAATAGTACCCGAGAAGTGAAATAAAAGGAAAGTAACTGTGCTCTCCAGGCCTACGCACCCTAACTGTATTTCAAAGTGAGCTGATTTGCTTGTGATACGCCAGTTGGTTCAACCAGTAGTCGTAAATTAGTAATGAACAAATGTCACATATTTGTGACGCTGGTAACAAACTCCTTAAATACGGATTTTAAGGTGCTAACGAAGCCATAAAAGCCTTTGCATTGAATTCCGTTGCGCGGTGTGTACCGACCCCAGTGTACCATAAATTGTGACTACGCCAGGCGCACTATCTCCCTCATTTTAGTGACCATGGCCATCTGCCATCCCACCGATGTCATTGGCGTCTTTCGCATTTTTTTTCAAAAGCCGTGAACTCTTTCAGTGAGGTTTCAAAGCTACTGTAGGTCAACACGGATCAGCTAATAGGCCAGACGATGTGAATGTCCGTTTGAGAGAGGCGAGGTGACCAAAACGATGGGAGAGGAATTGATTATGCTCGCATACATGGAGGGACGTTAAGAAATGCTTTTATTTAGCTACGATTAACCATTCTAGAACTTTCTAAGAAAAGTTAAGCAAAATGTGAACAGTACGCCTAGGTTGCAAGGAATTGCGGGTAATG
Organism: Taenia crassiceps; assembly: GCA_023375655.1. NCBI lineage: Eukaryota > Metazoa > Platyhelminthes > Cestoda > Cyclophyllidea > Taeniidae > Taenia > Taenia crassiceps. The sequence continues at coordinate 507,403 of JAKROA010000016.1, forward strand.
CAGGTAGCTAAACAGTGGTACTGAAAAAGAGACATAAAATGAAAACGAGTGTATTAAAAATGGGTTTGTTTGTGATAAATGGGTGACTAATCGAGTGTGATGTGAGTTTTTACTTCCCTTTAATTGCTGCAATTCATTGGCCATCTCCAAATGATTGATTCACTGCTAGGACGTGTACAAGTCCAACTGCGATAGCCCACTGTGAGGCTTGAATGCGCACAACCAAAAGTGTTCCGGCTTGAACTTTTAGAGGTAACAGGGAGGACTAATGAGTTAGTTACAAAAGCGCCAGTCTAACCAGCCAACATGCCTCATTCGACTGCTAAGCTGACTCGTGAGAAAACCCAATGTAGCACTTGAAGATGAGAGGACTGGAAAGTGAAGGGGAAGACGACCAACCATCGCCCTAAAGACTCAATGTGGCGGCTAGAGGCGAGACTTTTCGTTGCCCTCTAGAAGCGAAGTCGAGGCCTCTGACAATACCAAGATCTCCAATCGTGATGACCGCCATGTTGAGGACACGAAACAGCAAAATAGAAGCTGGATTTTTTGCATACAGAGAAGACCCGCATAAAAGTATTTTTCTACCCTCTACTCCATGACAGTCTTCGGGAGGTTCAAAAAATGTGAAAAAGAAGTAACAATAGCCTTCGCATCCAGAGTGTCCTAACTTTGGCACGCAAAACGGGCTGGAGAGACATGAACCTAAGTGACCTCAATCCACCCCTTTAAGAGTACTCTGAACTATGGTAGAAAAAAGCAACTAACCATTCATTCAACGCTGCTATTAGGTAGGGAAAATAAGAAGACTGATGACTATTTTGACTCACTACCGCCATAAACAGAGAGCTAACGCGCCACTATTTTGGCTTTCGTGTAGAGAGCAGCAAAATAACAGAAAGCGACCCCACCTTTCTAACATCACATCCAGTTCAATTGATGAGGCAGATTTTATTAAGTTCTTTGGGGGATACCTACAAATCATTAGAAAAAAGTAATAGTTGCGCAGTCCAGATTGGAATGTGTAATGCCGAAATAAGAAGGCAATCAACTAACCTGGTAAAAATTTCAAATATCAAATTGTCAAGTTTTTGAAGCTCCAAAGTTGACCATCCCGGGAGATTTTGCAGTTTCATGAATGCTTTTGAAGCTGTTGCAAAAGCCCCCGACTTTAGTGCACACAGAGCTAAATCATGGTGAGTGTGCTACTGATTAAATTCATAAGTAGCGGGGCGGCTTCATATTACTAGAATTTCTTCATAATGCCCTCGAAGAGCGAGTTTGCCTCACAGTGGAGGATCACTCGGTCTTACGAAGGCTGTCTGGTAGGTGGAGCCATCAAACTCTAGGGACTTCGCCCACAACGATTGAAGTAGTAATTAAAAGGTTTGGCTTTCCACCTCTTTTATGTACTGATAAATTAGGATGGCTTTAAATGCGCCTCTAGGGATGACCTAAGCACAGTGTGGCCTTAATAAAGCTTTGAAACACCCTCATCAAATGTTCACCTTAAATTTTTGCACAGCAATTAGAGGGTGATGGATGAAGGGGAGTTGTAAATGAAGTAAAAGGTACCTATGCCTGACAGATGTGGAAAGTTACCAGAAACCATCGAATATACCAAAAAAATGTTCTATCTTAAGAACATAAATAAACGCTAATTTAAACGCAAGCACCAACAAATCAAGCCCTACAAAAAGGGGTTTGTCAAACTCCTCGCCCATCTCACCAATGATGCTGTGAATCTTCCTTGCATCAAAAATGTCGTCATAGTCTCTCAACAGAATGGCAGTTCTCAAAGCCTGCTCAAACAGACCGGAGTAGAGGTGATTCTGTGATAGCATCAAATAATGACAAGCTTCTGCTCCACGCCATGGCTGGTCAATGAGTCTGGTGACTTCGTAGCTGTTGGAGAGTTGGAGGAGGTCATTCTCCTTCCTATGTGCCACTGCTTCGGTGTCCACAGTCTCTCGCCTTCGTGACCTATCAGTGATAGCTGTTTGATCGCCAAATACACCCAAGTCGGATTGGCAAGTGTCTCCTTCTGTTTCTGTGAAGAGTGACTCCTGCTGGCCCAGATTCTGTGAAAGAAAAAAAAGAACATTATTCTAAAGTTTTCCATTTGCGAATGTCTATGTGGTTGTTTCATGCCTCAATGGACGACTTGGACTGTTCGTGATGCTTGTCAATGAGAAGTCCAATCATAACGTAGAATTTTTTCAACTTTTTCAAGTTTGTACCTCTACTTTGGGCTAATTTTGCTTCCTAAAGTGTTAGAATCACCGGAGACAAATTGACGATTACTTGAAAGAGGAGTTTTGCGGCGTCGAGAAAGTAACCAGCTCCCTTAAGCATTTCTATAGCCTCAAATGGACATGACTGCTCCAACATGCGATTCACTGAGGAGCGAAGTTGACTAATCAAACGACGCCTAAGTGATGTCTTCGTAAGGAGCTTGTCTTCGCCAGAATCACCATCAGAAGAAAAAGGGGAGGAAGAAACTTGTGTCAGCTGGAAGGCAAGGCTCCAATCATTCAGCTGGACGCAAACCTCCACAGCCTCTTTCAATTGGCCGCACTTAAAGTAAGCAAGAATGCAATCAAGTAGACCTCAATCATCTTAACTATAATGCGAATGTTTTGGAAGTGATTTTTTACCTTTAGCAGAGCCTTAGCTGCAGGTGAGGCCAAGGCGACAAAAGTGAATATTCTTGCAATTTCCGGTAGTAATGCATGACCGTCCGGAAGTTCGTGGATCAGACCTTCCAAAGAGGCATAGTCCTCCATTCGGAAGAGACAGTGGACTAGTTTTTTGAAATCACCTCCCTGCCTGTAGAACTCAGAGGCTTGTGGCCTAAAAGTAATAAATGTTAAAGACTGGCTTAAATAGAATTGAAGGCATAAAACTTTGGATTGTGCTACTCAAGTATTTTCAGTAGCATGTAATGCAGAATCAAAAACAAAGCAAAATCAAACATTCGTATGCCTAATTTGTGATAGATTTGACGGAATCGCCTCAAACCAATTCAATAAAACGCTTTTTACACCAATCAGCTTTAGAAATCGGGTGCTACTAGGGATCATCGGTTCATTCCAGACACCTCGCGCAACAGAGACGCAAGGGTCGCGACTGAGAACTCCTTCACATTTCAAGGTAACTAACAGCACCTCATTTCATTTCAAGCAATGCAAAAAGCGTTATGATTAGCTATAGTTAACCTGCCATTGTGCCTTGTCATAGTAATGGTCTCCCAAGGCATTCCAGACCTCAGTGAGTTCGCTGTCTCGCACCACCGCACCAGACTCTTTGGCCAGTTGAGCCACTCTGAACCAGTCGCCTAAGCGTCGACGCAAACTGATAGCCAAATCGCATCTGTCAGCACTGAGGAACAAACGTTCTGCTCCATCAAAGTCACCAAAATGCGCCCTAACTTCGGCCTGTGGAATGAAGGAACAACTTAACACTGCGCAGCTCCTCCATCAAGTCATTGTCCGCGAAAGTGACGACTCACCCTTCTCACCACTTCTGATTTAATATTACGAAGCTTTTTGATGAAGTCAATGCCTTGATAGTATTGACACATTACAAAGCCCACTTCGGCCTCGTCCAACTCCATTTCGTTTAACGCAGCTTCCGCATATGTTTGCCTAAAATAGAAATAAGTAGTACCGCATCAGTGGTAAAGGCGCTTCAGCTCTTAGCTGATTAAGCCTAGATCCTACCACAATTTTGAATGTGGATGTTCTTCCACATAGGCCTTTGCTTCGTCCAGCTGCTTGTGCTCAAGGAGACCTCTGCATTCAGCAAGAACCTGGAAACAAGTCGAAATAACTTGTCACCGGACCCAAGCTGTCAGTCCTTGCTTTAAATAGGCACTTAAGATAAAACCAAAGAAGATTGTTGAAAGAGGATCTGAAGTCATTCTTACACTCACCTTGCATGGAATACGAGCAACTAGCTCCGATTTTGGGTGCTCACAATGCCGCACGATGTCGTCCAATTGGACAGCAACAACTTCGAGGTCAGTGAAGCGGGCAATGTAGGCGCTTGAGTGGATGGGAGGTTCTGCCTCGGTGTCGTGAAACATGACCAGCCTATTCTTCTCCATTATGGCAAATGTACTTGGGTTGTCCTGGTAATAAATAATACTCGCTAATGTTAGAGTATAATGGTGCAAAAAAAGGGGAAAACGCACTGCTTCCATTATATCAACAAATTTTCTGACGATTTTTAAAAAGGTCAAATAAATACTAAAACATCACCGTTAGTACTAGAGGCCCAAAATACTGACTTGAGCGGGAACATACAGTGGAGAATTTCAAGTCCCAAACTTCTCTACGAGAGAAATCGGCAAATTTGGTGGAGAGCTGCTCCATCATGAAGGCATCGCTATCTTCACTCTCGGGAATGGGATGTAGCGAGAGTACCCCATGCTCGTCAATTAGGCCGAAAACCCTGTTTGGAATGGGTGCATTTTTTGTTGTTTGTTGGGTTATAACCAAAAGGCGATGAGTTAGTACTCACGTTGCATCACAGTTAACTTCAATACGGACAGGCAACTTGTCGGTGACGTGAACACAAACTTCGGGCCAGAGCTCCGGCAAACGGTAGCGAATCACATCGCCATTGCTTCGAGCAACGAAGAGGCAACGTGTTTCACTGGTTGCAAGGGCTACGATGGGATTTTCCGAGGGTTCGATGGCCAGCAGCTTTGCCATATTGGCGTCTGTGGCTGTGGACGATGAGCCGTCCAGACTAGGGGGAGGTTGGGAGGCAAGGGAGCCGTCTTTGTGATCGATGTGACACATTCTGGAAAGTAGACACTTTGAAAATAATTGCTATTTCTATAAAAAGGCCAAAGCGAGCGTATTAAAAGGCGCCAAAAAGGAATTTTTGAAGAGGGATACACAAAGTGCGACGCGCATGTTAATGTGATCATTGCCTTAAAGTAGAGTCCTGATTAGGTTTAGACCAAGACTCCAGCTTCAGCATTAGGAATTTGTTATTGGAGGCAAATGCAATGAGCTCCAGAATTTCGTCACAAGCATATGGTAAGGTGCCGATTCTTTGACAACTTCTTGTTAAATTCAGTGTAGGGTAGATATGAGGAAGGGTAGGACAATGCCCACTAGCCTGCACTAACCAATGGAAATGTCACTTCCTTCCTCCTGTTGCAATATTTTCTAACCCACACCACTAAAATACCAAATGAGGCGAAATATAATGATGGGCATGTTACCGTTGAATAGCCTTCCTCGTCTTATTCCGAGTTTTGACAGCAAAACCAATTCCAAAAAGAGTTTTGGGATTTTTAAACTGCCACAAGAAGATGACAGATGCATTCGCAACCACCACGTAATTCCCCGTCATTACTGAAAATCTGGGCTCCATCTCCGTGGTCACACAGTCAGCTATGCACCCAAGGCTGTTGTACACCGTTATTCGATACTAAAATTTAGGTAAAAAATTGGTGCCACTAATTACAAGATAGAAGAAATTACCTTATAACTGCAAGACCTACGGGTGTGATAATTGATTCAACCTTGTGTACGATAGCACAAAAATCGCCGTCTCCACAAATTCCCAAAAGATTGTCCACTGGCCGAGTATGTGTCTATTTCTCTAATAAAATGCAAAATCCTCCTCACCAATCCTCGCTTAACATCCCAAAACATTAAACATCGGTCCATAACATCACTCCTAGTGAAAGCATACACTAAGGTATGGGAACTCGCGCAGAATGTCCAATCGTAGTTAAGCCGCACATTTGCAAAGTAAATATAAGAGTCAATGGCCACTGCAAGTCGAAGAGAACCACTACCCTCCCAGGTGCAAGCTGCTGGTCCTTTGCCAGGTATGGTAAGGGAATGCAGATGCTTCAAGGAAATGGAACAGTTTTGCGGGATTAATCTTATGTACTCAACAACCTACATCACCAAAGGGGTTGTAAAACTGAACCACACCAATATTTTCAAGAGTTTCGGGTTCAGAATCACAGGCAAATCTCTGCTGTCCACAAATTGCCAAAATTGAACCACTTTCGTTCCATGCGCAACACGTTATATTAAGTCCAGTATCAAGGAGAATAGGAGCTGTAATCAAAAAATATTGAGACAGAATACAAATAACCTAGATCTTGCTCATTCCGCATTATTTGACACCGTCCTACGTCGAAACAGACAGCCAGGGAAGGACTCTCTGGGTCACACAGTCCCTTGTCAAACCGATACCATGTGAAATCAACAAGTGATACGGCTCCATGGATATCGTATAGACAATAAATTGTCAGCTTTTTCTATAAGTCAGTAAGCAATACAACAAAAAAATCTTCCAAGAAAATAAATTGCTGCGCCTTAGACAGATGATATTTACCAAAAAGACGCCAAGAGAATCGTAGACGTGAATTTCGCCTGAAGATAGACCAAACAAAATAGAGCGACCATCAGGTGCCCAGTCAGCACAAACTAGCTCTGCGCACTTCAACTCCTTGCACCATATGCGATTTCCATCTACAGATCCTACTATGACGGCTCCATCTTCGTAGGCGATACAAATACGCCGGCCTTCCTTATCCCACTAGATAGGGTAATCAACTTTGAACTACCAAGTAATTCAGTACCTTTAATCCGCGAACGCGCGATTTGTTCCGGTTATTTATCATCTCTTCATACCATGAACCTTTATAAAGCATCCACACAATAATAACCCCGTATTCGTCAGCCGTTGTCAATTTTTCAAATTGCTCGTTCCATGTTATCAATTGAATCGTGCCTAGACAACTTATACATTAGCATTCCGTACAAACCGGAGTGTCCCTCTAATGTCTGATTCATTGCTATACCATTTTGTACAGCCAATCCTTTGTTGACGTCAAATTTGCTCGACTCGAATTTGAGAACTTTTAGTAAGCCATTCTCACCGCCGCATGCGAGGTAATCATGGTTAATGCTCCATGCTAGTGTCGAAATTCTGGGATTGTTTGGAATAGCGATCTTAATTAATTAAGCATAATCGTTACTAAACAACACTAACTTTTTTGCTTAAGTAGGCAAACATTTCAGCACAGCTTCAAAAATCCAGAAAACCACGTATTTTTCTTCTCGATGCAGACAAACAAATAATTTACCACAGCGCATTTTTACCGCCTGCAGAATTTTGCTGCCACGAAAACTTTATTGCATTATTTTTTAGCAGTGATACAGAAACTAAGATGTGATAGCGTAATGGAATTCATTTTCCTAGTTATTAGTAGAATAGACACCTGAAACCACAACTATTACTAAAGTCATCACATCCAGCACCCCAACGCTGAAATACATCACCATTTCTCTACAAGTGCAAAACACCACCACATACTACCACACGGCCCGGCCTAAAACCTGAGCCAAGTGACTACGCCAAGCCGGCGCACAAGCTGCATTCTGACGCCTTCCATTGGTTAAAACAATACCAGAATGGAAGACAACCCCCACCCTGACACAGCGGCAAAAAGACCTTTGCAAGTCAGTAGGACCCACAACTTCAAGCAACTTTCACCCACTCTGAATTCATCTAAACGGTATGCAGCTCAACCCAATCCGGTCTTCCACTTCCACACTAAAACAACAGAGACACCATGAACGTCATTTTAACTTCATAAAACTCATAAAAATATGCAAAGCCTCAAACGCGTGAGAATGTTTCACCTGTAATAAAAAAATTAAGTTGCCCTCTTCGTTCTTCTTCCATTTCCAGACGTTTTCTTCGCTGTTTTTTCTCTTGAAGATTCCACAGAAGGTTTTGTAATCGTTTTCTACAAAAAAATAAAACAAGCAGTTACCCCAAACTAAGTTCACTCTAACAACTTACCACCTTAGCCATCTTCCGAATCTCTTCTTCCTCTTCAACGCTACTCTCCTCGCTCTCCTCTTCAAGGAGTTGGCTACCCTCAACCCCCTCTTCCAGTGTGATTTCAGATAACGCTTCACCTTGTTTCTTCCTCTTCTTTCTGCCACCACCGACCAGTTCTGTCGCATAGGGCATCTTGTGCACCGTCTTATTGTAAATCCGCGTTAACGCGGACTTCACCTGAAAAAAGAGAAATCCAAAGTTACCATGCTTCTCACCACTTTTTTTGCTAGCCACCCCAAGTAATAGCCCACTTCCAGGCTCTTCTTTGAAAGCTACTGCAGCAGTATGCCGAAAACATTTCAGATTTCCTTAAAATGCGCTAGTTCGTCAAGCTAGTAAGGAGTAGCGAAGGCGATAGACAACTTCGGAGAATCACTCAAGAGAACGCAGAGAATGAGCAGCCCAACCCACCTTGGCGTCAATGTTCTTCGTGGGACTAGGACGACCTTGCCACGTGGTCAGATCCACCAAGTTGTCCATGTCCTCGCGCAACAACTGGTAGGCATCCAAACACTGCAGCACGCTGTTGATATCCCCTGGAGAAGGAGCATTAAAGAATGACAAAGGCTTCCCCACCTATTCATTGAGTCGAAAGGTATGACCAAATTGTAGAACCATTCCATCAACATAGGCAAAATCATAAAAGTTGGTTAATGATCTGGGAGAAAACTCCTTCTACCACCGAAAATAATCTCCTACTTGTTAATTATACCTTCCTTCAATGGAGCTGACAGTCGAACAGCCAATGGGTACAAGTAGTCCAAAAGCAGTGATCGCGAGTCCGCTGCTCCACCATGCGTCGCGAGTCGCATGTGCTGTGACAGCTCTGCTAACAGTCTTGCATTCTTCATTTGCGTGGAGTTCCGACCGAACCACGCTGGAGGGGCGATGGCTCCAGGACCTCCAGGCAATGAACCCCGCAAAAGGCGACCCGGTCGAAGGCTTGCAAACACAGCTTGTGTTGGTAGTAATGACCAACTATTGGCCGACTGCATTGCCCGACCAACAATATCACCTTGTGCAATATCCACTGCAGCTTCAGCAAGGAGATCCAAAGTCAGTTGTGCGTTTCCGCTAAATTAGAAGAGGTATGCAAATAAAGTTTGTACAAAAATAAAAAGTAGCAGCACTTTTTGCCCTCACTTTGCAGCCACTGGCCGAACGTTGAGGTAGTTTTCTTGTACAAAGAGTGGACCCATTGAGTAGTCCTGAAAAAAGAGTTCTATCGCCTCAGTGAAGGAGACGGGCTCACCGTCGATGTGGATCGCAAAAACCTTGCGAATAACCTCGAAAGGACTCAATCGGAGGTTTTTGTGGGATGCGGCGGCGTTGGCGGTGATATCGGCTTCGGTGGCGGCGGCTTTGTGATGGTCACCGCTCATGCACCACATTTGAACGGAGTTTATTACCTTGAGTGAGAAGAAAAGGTACAGAAGAAAGAAAAGGAAAGGGAATACTGTTGTAGAGCCAAAAGTTTAAGGTGGCTAGGACCGAAAAGTATACGCACTGGCATTCTAAGTGAAGGGAATGAAGGGTTGTCACGCCTGGAGAGGGAGCAACAGAATTAGGCAATGTGTCAGATAAAGCGGAAAGGTGGTGGTTAAATCCACCAACATCGGTACATATACCCAGCTGTGGATGTAAAGCTCTCCCTCGTGGATGCGCCGTCTGTGAGCGGGTAGGGAGGGACTATTGTAATAGATGTGGAGCCTTCTGCAATCGTCTAACCAGCTACAACAGTAATTACTGAACTTGGAGAAGAAAACCCATGGAAGCAGGCTACAGGTCTCGGATCTGTTTCAGTTTCGCGCCAGATAGACCTGGCGATCAAAAACAAGTGCTTTAATCATGAAAACATAAGGATATACTACTTAAGTAAATAACCAGGAAATGGTCTGACGCCTCTCCTCTACGGAATGGAAAGACCATTTCAAGGGAAATTTTAAGGCGGAAAGCAGAACCAATGCTCAATAACCAGGAAATTAAACGAAAGTAGTATAAGCGAGTGCCCAAGATACCTGTCGCAAATCATGATTGCTTGCAGTGATTATCTCATTGAGAGCCGCTGGACTGACGTTAACACCTTCGCGACAGGCCATGGAGAGTACAGCGGCCTTGATCTGTTCTACACGTGGACGGTGAAAGCGGAGATCCAGACAGTAGTTGGCCAAGGAACGAATCTGAGGAGGTGACAAGATACACAAATCAAGTGATGAACCTTCTTAATCAGTCAGTGAGAACAGTGAAGGCATTCGAAAGGAATTGGCAAGAGCTGATTTATTCAAGTAGTCTTGGAAAAATTAATTAAAAAGCCTCAGAAACAGAACACTTCGGACAACAAACAATTTCTACGCACTCAATTGCTTGTTCTGTAGCAAGTGCTTCACTGGTAGTGATTAATTGCATCTATAGTTAATCATGCGCAAGAAAACGTTGGCCTCTCGGGCCGAAGAGCCTGACTGAAAGGTACGGGAAACTCGAAAAAGAACCATGTCGATTTGGACATGAAACGGACTATAATAATAAGGATTGGAGAAAAGCCAGGAAGAACTCACTTTAGGCGATTGTCGATCATTACAGAGGCAGATGACAGGCACCTTAGAGGTCTTAATTATTCCAATTAGCTCCTGCATTCCACCGCGATCTTCGTTGCCTGCCATTCCATCCACCTCGTCCATAATCAGGACGTGAGAAGTCAGCGCTAAGGTTTTTGCTAAAGAGAGGGCGAGCAAACGGTAAACGACTGGTAAAAGAGAGCCCATTAGGGCAGTAAGCGATATACACGCACGAACCACTTGGGAAGACAAAAGTGCCGGTGAGAGAGCGCATGCCAAGAGCATGTGCCACCTCCTCTTGTAGAGAGCGTTTTGATCGTGTATCGGAGGCGTTCATCTCGATGGTAAAAAGATTCAACTCCGCGCACACCACCAGGGCTGTCGATGTTTTGCCTACGCCCGGAGGACCAGAAAGTAGAGCCGCACGTGCCCATGCACCCGAGTCGCTTGATCCAACGGTAGCCCAAGGTGGTGCTGATGAGTAAGATTTTGCTTTGTTACCTAGAGTGGAGATGAAATGGAAATAGTAAAAGATCCAGCTCTGTTTAAGCTATATATGCGATTTCAGTGTTTGATAGTTGGTGTTGAGGCAAGAGAGAAGTAAGGAGTGAGGAATAATCTGAGTAGCCTCACCCAGACATGAAATATGGCTTAAGTTCTACTCAAAAATGCCGTTCCACAACCCACCAGATGCGTAGTCTTCCTGCCAACTGGATAACCACGCGTAGAGACGATTAGCAGGACTAGCAGCCCCATTTTGTCCCACCAACTCTTTTCTGGTCCTTGGCCTATACTTCTCCACCCACAATTCATGAACCGTCGGTTCTGTTATTGCTGTCTTCGTTAATGATGGGGATGGAATCATAGGTCGATCCGTCAGTAGAGCCGATTGGTTATTTTCATCCTTCACCTTCCTCGTCTTCTTCTTCGGAGAAGGAGTCAGCAGTCGCCCTGTAATGGTGCCAGACGGTGCAAGACTAATGGCAATGTCACAGTTGCTATTATCTCCTTCGCCAGCGTCAGCCTTGCCGAAACCATGATCAACGAGGTCGAAAAAGGCTTCCTCAGTGAGTTGTGGGGTGCCCAGACTGACGGCCTTGTTCAACTTGCTAGCACCAGGTTCTCGACCCACCAAGAGATAGGAGGTGCGTTTGCTCACCGCCTGGGTCACTCGACCGCCACCACGTACGATTAGGCGCTCCGCCTCCTCTCGCTCGATGCATTCCAGCACCCCGGTAAGCACAAAAGTCTTACCCACAAAGCAAGTCGAAGTGTTCTGTAAAGGAGATTTTGTGATTAAAAGGAATCAGGAAACGGTAAGGGAGAGTCAAAGATTACTGTGGTGCCTCATTTCAGCTTCATGAGTTCCTAGGTATCTTGGTAACATAACATTCGATTCATGCCATTTCGCTAGCTATCCACTAACCTTTGTGCACTTACGTCCATGTCTAACCCAGATCCACAGAGAGAGGCTTGGGCACTACTTTGGCGGTTGAAGTGCCTAACTCTATTTAAATGCCAAACAACCTCAATTTTACAGACCAGGTATGCCAATCAAACGAGACAGAAGATATCTTCCGTGGATAGCTGAAGCCACGAAGGCTCACGATAGAAACTAAGGCTATGTTAACATCTACGAGTCGCTCTAATCTCGTACTTATGCAACAGGACGATTAAGAATTGGGACCACTTAATCTGAACGAACCGGAAATGTTCTAGAGGAGCCTGCAAACGCTACAAGTATGTAGATGAGGAAGAAACACCTCCCTAAAGCTAAAACGATTGAAATTAATCCAGATACTTGGCTACTTGAGGGTGAAATGAAAAACAAGGTGGCAGTGAAGAACAAATGTGCAATAATAGACCCAGCGAAATGTCTCCTTTTTGCGAAACGGTTGGAACATGAAGCACGCCTGCTGTGTAGCACCGATCCACCTAAAATAGCACCCGCAAAATTACCCACTCGAAACCCATACAGTTTCGAGGGGATAATGAATAAACTCGAATATCGTGTTTAATTGCACTATGCCTTCATCTTTTCTATGAAGGATCCAAACCTCCTGTGAAATAAAAAAGAAGCATCCTCACCCGTTCACAGGGAGATTTAGCAAAAAAACTGGTATAAAATTGAGAACTGAAAAAGGACGCATCGTCCACATCGTCCCACCTTCGGTATGGGTCTCGAGCCAAGAGCCTGAGGACCTTCACGATTCTGGAACTTCCAAAAATAGGGCCTTCCACCGCTCGACGCCCGTTTAGGTGTTGTTTTCGATGGAGACTTCGTCGTTGTCGGAGTCGAGGGAGAAGGTACTAATTTCTTCTTCGGAGTAGTAGTTCCCGACGATGTCTGCATTGAAACATTCACTATCAGTGTCATATGGGAAGGGACGCTCCAAATGATTTAGGAGACTTTAAGGAAGAAACCCAAGGAGAATCCAACACAATTTTTCCAGAACGCGGTTGCTCACGGCTTTTTGGGGCCTATCTGCTATATAAACTGACTCTACAGTATTTGTAGAAAGTCCAACAGGGGAAGATGCAATTCAAGAATAATTTAAACAAGCCGATCCTGGCAATTAACCACCCAAAGCCAGACGCATTGCATTTGGGATGGTCTTCTACGCAACTCCTTAAACACTACAAAAACGCCTCTAAAGATGAATAAACGATTGAGTGATAAAAGAAAAGTAGAAACGGAAATACCTATAATCCAAAAGCCCACCCAGTAACATTCCACTTTCCTCAAATCCATCAAACTATACATAATATGCATGAACTCTCAAACCAGCGACAGTGGAGCCGTGTTGCCATCAATTTTATACTTTGAGAAACATTCCACATTGAAGTCATTATTTTACCAACCTTCTTCTGGGGCGTTTTCAGCACAATTTTAGAGGCAGAATCGTCGTCCGTTTTGCGCACCGACTCCCTCCCTCCCTCCTGTGTATCCTTCGATCCCTAGAAGGCGATAAAAGATTTAAACAGCGGAGAAGACAAAGTAATCATCGGTATTTGAGAAAGATTTGAAAAACAATGACAACTCCATCACCCCAAAAATGAAGGTATGCTACCTATGGAAGAACTCAAGGAACTCAATATTCGCCATTTTTAGCCTCCTGGTTTCAACATTCATTTTTTTACTACACGAGAATGAGTTAAAAACCACTCCAGACTTCTAAAGGAGAATAAGGGAAAAGTGGAAGTTTTGGAAGAATAATAACTTCAGTTACTCAACCAATTCAAACAGCATCCATACCTATTCGGAAGGAAGTCTATAGTCATTGATACCAAAAAGGGAGTGGGACATAATGAGCCCAGCGAGAGATTGATATTAGTAAGCCTGAAGTCAACCGAACTCCCAAATTTCCCAATGTGAGCTATAAAACTTGGTAAGACGTAACCTATTTCAGTTTCAGGGATGCCACACTTTAACATTACTGTATCTGTTTAGTTAGAGTAGAAGCTGTCTTAGTTTAATCAAATCAAGCAACCTGTTCATGAAATTCATGATTTTCGTATTAACTGAAATCAATCTCATACTTAGGACTAACGTTCCATTTCATAAAGGAAACCTTAAAAGCTCCGAAGCAAGATGCATTAGAACTTTTTAAGCTAACCTTTTTGGATGACGTTTTTGAGATATCTTCGGAAGCAAAGCTGTCCCTTACTCGGCTTGAAGATTGTCTCTCTTCCTTCCGCACATCATCAGACGCCTAAAAGGTTGAGAGAACGATTGAATTTGCGCCAGTAATTTGATGTATTTTATAAAGACCCACTTGCGGCGCAGTTATCTTCAACAGACCAAGAAGATGAACAGAAAAAGTTTAGTAGTGCAGTTTATGAGGTAAAGCAAAAGAAAATATTTACAAAGGCCTACCAGAAGTGACAAAAAGTTGCCCCAGAATCTCGATTTGGCTAGATATATTAACAAACTATGAAATCGATCTTAAAACTTCTTACCATCAAGCAAAGGGCACAGGTGTATCTTGATATGCTATAGCAATCCCATTAGCGATCGTGACTGACTTACCCGCGCACCCTTTGGCACGCCTTTCGAGCCAGAACTGTCTTTCAACTTGCTCACAGAAGTCCGCCTTTCTCTGCGCAAAATGGAAGGCGACGGCATTAGTGGTTTACCAACCATCGAAGCAGAAAGACATATTTCGCCCTCCTCAGTTTTAACGACACTATGAGGAGTCGGTGGAGTCTCAGAAGCCAGAGCAACGGAACCCTTCCCCTGCGTTGGTATCTAGCGTAAAAGAAAACATCCAAAATATATATTTACCGTGCGAACCCCCCGGAACAAGAGTACAACGTACCTTAAGGGATGATGAAGCTGCAAAGTAGTCCGCCGCTGATATTGCCTTCTTGCTGACCTTTCCCGACTGATCAGTGCTTTTAGGAACTGAAAAGAAATCGTGAAGAGTTTTGCGGGACTTGGAGGCCCCCTCAAAATTCTTTTTCATTTCCGCCTTTCTCAAACTCTCTTCGAAGGTTAATTGCACCTTGCCCCTTGAACCCTCTGCCTCAGTGTCGCCAAGATCCGATGCAAAAATCGATTTCCGGCGCTTTGGAGAACGTCTATCGGCACGTCGATGCGAATCCTCACTGACTTCACCTTCTTCAAATATGGGGATTTTGCGCTTCGATGGTCGAGAAGTGCGTTTCTTAGGAACAACATTAAGGTCAATCCCTATAAGCGAATAAACCTTACGAGAGTAGGAGGTCACCTTCATCAGTGGGACTGTAACTGCATCGTGTATGCGATCCTTTATCTTTTGGCTTCAATTTCGGAGACTGAAATTCATTTTCTGAATTAAAATAGGTGTTGCTTGACAGTAATATTCACTGATAAAACAAGAAGACATCAGAAAGTAAAAATCATGAAAAAAAAACTCGTATTCATCACGCTATTGTTGAGAAAGGAGTAATCGAGAACAACATGGTTATTTCGCAATAACTTCAAGGAAAAACAATTAAATAACACACAAAGAACCTGGCACAATAAAAAAATTATGTTTTAGATATTTAACTGAATTAAACACGCACCTGAGCCCGAGTCGTCGCAAACAACTCTTTTCTTCGGACCAGGCATTCGCAGCACATTTAACGCTAAACAGGCGGAGAATCGATGAAAACCAAAAAGACGCTGCCGCTTGAAGGTGATATCAGGATATCATCAATTAGACCAAAAAATAAAAAAGATGTTACAAAATCAAAAAAATGATTTTTAGGCAAAAAATTAAAAACGTTAGACAGTTTATATAAATTTAACAATTTTTAATTTCAGGACAAATATATAAATTTAGAATCAACTCCGGAATATTATTTGCTTATCTTAATTTAATCCCCTTATATCTGCAGTTATTTATGGTTAGAAAAACCGTCATTGCAAATGGTTTTTTTAAATTAATGTCAAATATTTATAAACTCCCTGCAGATGTTGTAAAAACCCGTGTGAATGTTCTTATTATTATTTTGAAAAATACATGATGAAGTACCATGACTGTGGCGTCCAAAGACTTTGCTATAGGCTAATGTGGTTTCAACACTATGGCGGTACATATACTATGCATATACGACCTGCGGAAGCATTAGAATATCTGGCATGGCCGGAAGGCTAGCCCCATCTGGACAGGATAATATGGCTGCGTATGTCGCCTTAACTCGCCGTCAACAAAGGAACTGCTGCAAAAGTTGGTAAAACTAAAGAAACGGCGGTGCTGCAGTGAGTTGGAAGCTTGGCGGGTAGCTAGAACATACATTAGACTCATTTGTCCTCAGGGACCATTAGAATGAAGCACTCACATGCTCTTGGGATTAAAATTAGTAATTATCTTAGCAGTTAATTTTTTACCTTTAAGTATTAGGGATCAAAAAGCTTAAGTTTCTTAAATTTTTAAGGATTCTCTGCAACTGGAAACGTTTTGTTACCAATCTCGTACAGTAACCAAAATGTGTCTTTTAGCCTTTTACACAATTAACAATCACAAAAACAGAAAATTACACCTCAGCCTAATAGCCGAGAAACTACTTCACGTTTCAACATATTACTGCGGTATGACGACACGTATATTGTGTATACTGCTTTCAAAGTGCCTTTTAAGCAGTAATTTTCGCTAATGTCTACAAATCGATGGGAATACAACAGAACAGTTAGTTCGTCTCGTTTCGAAATAAAAAAGTGGCAAACTGAATAGTAGAGATGTCTATGCTTCTGAATGCCTTGCGCTGTAAAAGATGCTGCAGGGTTGTTTTGCCGAATTTCCCACGGCTCCGAAAAAACACTTTGCTCTCTCATAATGGAGAGAAATCATATGCTTTAAAAAACAAAGGGGCGGAGCAGCTGGCACTTCTCAGAGGCCATCCCTAGCCAAATAGGACAGTATGGACGCCAAATGATTTACAACGGGAGCCAAACAATCAAGCATTACAAAGGATATCTCTAATATAAACATAAACCTTGGAGATTAAATCGAGAAGTCTACAAATAATTAAATTGCCAGGTTGCTAAACGCGATTGAGGTTTGCAAACTCGAAGCCCCCGCTCAGTGCGCATCGAAGCACACTAAACGCGATTTCTATGCAACGCATCTAGGGATTTTCTTGGATAATGGCAGTTAAAATCCTCTCAACTCTCTCGCGTCATTTTCAAAATCACTTTGAAATAGGTTTTACTTTTTCCGCGATATTCATGCCTTTTGTAGACACATACTTTTCCACTAGAAAGTATTAGTAAGTCAAAAATTTTGGTCTTTGACGTTGTTTTGCGATTTTCGAAGCCGCAGCCTTTTAATGAGCTCTTGCATGTTTTCTCAGTTGCAGCCTAATTATCTATTTATTGCACATTATTTCCAAACCAGAAAATGGGCACCTGCGGCTGTGCCAAAATCAAATTTTATTCACCTTTTAAAAATGAGTTAAAGCGTTATAAATGTACTTATCTTTTAGCTTGATTTAAACCGACCCATTAGTTGATTCGAACTACCTGTTGCCGAGGCAGCTTGCTTTGTCTTCATTGGCGGTTTGTGTGTCTAGCGCTGTTGTTGGCTTCGCTTCTACTGTTTTGTGTCCTAATCACGTGCAAATTTGTTGTCAGCTAACCACTATATGGATTTCATCTTGAGAAGTTGTATTTGGATATTCTCTTGAGCCAATGTCTGCAAATACGTCAAATTTGAATGGGAGTCTTGCTGGCTACATTGAAATGCCAGAATCTACAGCCGTTCAGCGCCGACTTTCGACGGGCACGAGCGCTCATTTGCCCGCTGCATCCTCTGCCACTTTCCTTTATGGCGACATTGGGACCTCCACTTCTGCACCCGCCCCTCCGGTCCGTTCGTCGAGTACCCTGTAAGTTTCATTTGACTATCCTATGTCATATTTCTTGATTTATGCTGACTGTGTTGGCGTCATAATGAAGCATTGTTCCGACGAACCCGACTTGTTTGGGTATGTGGAGATGCTAAAGTTATACCTGATTTTTAGCTAAATAAAGTCTTTTGCATTGCCTTAGACACAAGTGTCAAATGGGGCTGGGTTTTCATAATTTTAGCTGTTTTTTCCCATTTATGGTCCTTTTCACCTGAAATGCTCTCCGATTTGATCGAGAACGATAAGGAAAAATCTGGACTCTTTCGTGTGCAATCTAATGTAAATATGTGTCTTGCTGCCATCAAATTAGTTGTGCTTCTTTGACTCTTATTTTCATCTTGTGCCATCACAAGAACTGATAGGTTACTTTGATTTGGCTAGCGCTTTCTTATGGGATTATTAATGCCTTTCACAAGGCAAATTCATATTCTTATTCCCCGAGTGCCCACAAATCTTGTCTATTTAGCCTTGATACTTACTGCAGTAGTAACCAGTGCTACCTCCAGCGAGTATCTTGCAATATCCTTGCGTCCATTGTAGTGCCATTTTGGTGTTTGCTTCTCATTTCTTTTCCTTTTCTCACTTTACCTTATAGGAAGAAGGAACGACCGTTGATCTCGCCACCTTCCAAGCCTCTACCCACCCCACCTCAAAAAAAAGAGAAGAAGCGCAAAGGTAAGCCCATCTATACCTCTATCGGCACTTAGCTTAGGCTTTTATTCGGAAAAGGCTGATCCTGAGCTATTTTAGATCGTTTAGTCGGCTTATGCCCATTTTTCCCTAGCACCACGCACTATGTTTATTTTTCCACTTTGCTTGCCTTGAGCTTTACGGGCAGAAGGGAGTTTTTCCCGGTTTCGTGCATCAAAAGGATGCCTTTATCCATTTCAACTTTATTTTGGTAGTGATGCTTTAAAAGCAATGAATCAGCTTGCCTTTAAGCAAATCGAAAACTGGTTTGTTTCGGAAAAGTTCATCCTTTCTACCCGATTCACTGCAATTACAGCCCCCCTTCTTTTTCTTATGAACAGTTTCTGATTCGCTAAACCAGCTTTTTTCTGAGCTCATGTCCATCCCCACCTGAGAAGTGAATTTTCTTAGTATCTCCGTTATCAACCCCATGTTTTTTGTGCCCTACCAATTGCCATTAAGCTTTTTGACGAGTGCACCTGCTCGTCGCATATCAGTTCATGTTCTCAAATTCGGACCCTTTACATCTATTCGTCTATTTTACGCAATCAGGGTGTTTAGATTGCGATATGATGAAACCGATTATTATGAATTGACTAGCAGCATCTCATATTTTCGATTTTCGATCTGGAGTACAGTAATCGATGCGTTACGAATATGTGACGCTGGATTAGACAATGCGTACGAACAGGTGACGACGCTACCTATTGGATCGAAGCAATGTAATTGAACTGCCATCCCTATTCTGCAGTCTGTGTAGCGTGTATTGCATCCGCCAGCCCTGTCTACTTCGGGTCGCTTGATGGAAGAATGTCCGACCTTGACCCCGACTTGGTAGTGGTTCTTCGTCTTCGTCTTCTGCATTAACCTAACTACGCAGTGGTAGTGTGCACATTACCTTGGACCCCATTGTGTATGCTGGTTTACATTTCTTTGTGTGCGAGTTTGTGCCAACTTGCATGTGTGCTTGTGTGTGCGCACCTACAAAATGCATAAACAGCCAGCAAAAATTGCCTTTGTGTGTGTTTGTGAGGGTGGTGTACCGGTGTTCGCCCTATTCGTCTGACCGCACCGTGTGGGGATTTCCTTCCCTGCCTTACTCCCCCTTCTCTTCGGCTTGCTCTCCTACTTCTCATCCAACTTTCGCATTTAACGACGTGAGCAGTTGTTTTGGTTGCGCCTTAGGATGCCCTCCTTTATTGCTGATTGTGATGAACTCCATGCAGATAAGTTGCGAGTTCTATGGAATTTATCCCTCTTCTTAGACTCCTGAGGTCATTTCAAATGCCTTTTTATGGCTTTAAAGGGGGCGCAGGAAGTCTGGACTAGGTTGGTTCCGACTGACCGACCATTGAAGCAGTTAATTGGTAGGATTATTTGGCACCATTTACAAGTGTTGGAAACGTTAAATCGCTTTGGGGATGAGATCTAAGGGGGTTCAGTGCTAGATTATGCTCTGTCCCATGGGCGGAATGTTAGACTTGCCATTTACTGTTGACTGTGATGAGATGTCGTAGGCGATTTAGCGCTAGCCCTCGCCGAAAACTGGCAAGTTTTGCGCCGTCTCCGACTTTGGTGTGCTGTGAACTTCATGTGAAATAAGTTGTTTTATCTGGCAATTGGGATGATTTGCTAGTCAGTACGTGAATTAATAACCTCTTCAAGTTGATCTATGCTGGCTAGTGCCCTTTTGAAGATGTCAGTGCACTCTCTATAGTCCTGTAGAATTCATTATTACAGCTGTATTTATTTATGGGAGTAGAAAACGGGAGAGGCATTTATGGTTCCAAGCAAAACAACTGGCCCTTACTACCTTTCCAATACTAAATTTACCTTGTCAGACAGATGCTTTGAAATGACTTTACAGATCCAACACGATTATTCTTTTCTGGGATGTGAAGTAATTATATGCATACTTGAAAGCTCAATTCCGTATTTCCACCGTTCTCCTCTTTAGCTTGCTATTTAACTTTGAATCCGCCCCACAAGAAGTGTCACATCCTATCTGGAGGTTCTCATATATCTGTTTGCCTTTCGCACTCCAGCCAATTATATGCCCAGTTAAAAACCTGCTACCATTTGTTATGCTCTTCTTATGTTTGTAGTTTAATATTGAAAGATTGAATTTATGAGCTTATTTCTGCCCGTTGTTCGCTTAGTTGAAGACCTACTCCTTTGGTGTTTTTTTATTCTTTTGTAGTAAAGCTCTTCCGTCTTCCACTCTTCAACAGAAGCGGCTCTACAGAGCCTAGCATCTCGGGACCCACAGATGTAAAGCACGATCTCCACGTGGTCTTCGATCACACCAGTGGGGATTTTCTGGTAAGTTAATCAACCACCCCAAGTAGGCAGGTATATGCAACCTCACGCATGCTTACACCCAACTCCCAGTATTGGTGTTGCGTTTGCGTATTTGTCTGAGTGTGTGCGGCTTCACATTCTCACGCTGCCACATTTTCGGCTTTTTCACCATCATACCAAAGTAGGTTGCACTCTTCTGTGGAGGGATACCACGAAAGCTGCTCTTCTGGATGATTGGGATCTCTTAAAGCAGGCGGGGAGTAGTGGCTGATAGGGCAGTGACTCAGCAGCTGTTACAACGCAAAAGTTGTATGCTCTTACCATTTTTCCATAAAACAAAGAGGTGTAGTAAAAGCTCAAGCTTACTGCCGTAAGCGGGAGGAAAAAATGTGCTTAAGGCTAGATTTAAAAATACCCTCAAGGTTTAGACCGTTAGTAGAACTGCTTTCCTCGCCCTGGTGTCGAAGTGATCCTCGTCATTCCGCGGAAATTCTCTGAAAGGATATTATTCTCTATATTGGTGCTTTTCCTTTTTTTCATTTCTTTTGGCAACATTCTGGGCCTTCGTGAGTGAGACAAACTGTTTTACCTCCATAAAACTTTAAGGTTGCGCCTGCTAGTTACGGAAAAAAAGGCGTATATGGAAGGCACGGAAGCAGAAGGAAGAACCATTTTGTAAAGTAGAGCTATTAGTTTCTTTGTCGCTTCGACAGCAGCAACAAGTTTCTTTGCGCATAAAAAATCCGTAGACCATTCCTTGCCACGTCGGCACCAGATGGGAAAACAGAGGCGTAGTTGTCCGCTGGTTGTGGTTTATGCTGTGTCAACACTTGAAAGTACTTGTCGGAAAGCAGTAATTTACCAGCGTTTAGGTTTGGATTCGTCCATCAATGGGTATCTTCCTGTTTGATCATCAGTGAAGGATGAATTAATACCTGAATTCAATTGTCACTCATTTGGTGTTATGCACTTCATGATTAAATCTGTTGTTCGAAGATGCATTACGAAGGAGTGGGTTTGCTCAACCAAAATCCAAATCGTTTGCTTTAGTTAGCTTTCTTTTCACTTGATTTGAATTCTGTTTGAAATGCTTGGCTTCCTCTGGAACTCCTGCTCATGTCTTTTTTGAATGATTGGTCGGAATGTAAAACTGATCTACTTACTTCTTTGAAAGTGATTTGATGATTTAAGCAACGCAAAACATACCCTGTGTTAGAGTCCGAGACCCTCGTCTGATTTTGGAAATAGTCTTGCTTATCGTGTTCTGGAAAGATGCATGGCATTCTCTAGTTTGTTAAGTCCACTTAAGACATCTCTGCTCCAGATGGAACACTAGCACTTCCGTTGGTAGAGTTTGAAGTGAATGTGGTTATGAATTATTAGTTGGGTACTACTCGCAGGCTTTTTAACCTGGACTGCTTGCAAAAAAATGCAAAGGTAAGCATGAGTTCTGGTTCCCGTCCATCAAAATGAAAACATCGTCACTACCACTTTTCTAATTGACGACTATGTTGTTTTTCATATCATGCTCTTGATGCTGCAACCTCCCATGGTGGCAATCCTTTTTGTTACGCTCTAGAAACCCGTGTGCTGGACATGAATATCACTGACGAGTAATTAATGGTTGTTCCGGCTGTTTTGGTGAAAACGATTTGGTCTATTGAGGTCTCGAGCAACTTGTTTACTGGACGTAGACTACGACCCATCTCATAACATTGTCAACGCTGTCAAAGGCCATAGTAGAATAAGGTAAAATATTTCCATCCAGGGTTAATTTCCTATCGCGGGCATCTAAATAGCTGTCGGCAACATTTGGTGATGATGCTTTACTAAAATCCTACGGCTGGGGCTGAGGAAGGAGTGGAAGAGAAAGTCGTGTTGCATTTTCCATTACATTATATGCGATTCTCCGACAGTAATAAAAGTTAATGATAGACGCATGTGCTACTCCCACTAGAACAGGAATGTGACGTGGTACGCGCATCGACCTAATTGTGGAGGAGGGGAAGGGATTATGCAAGCCACGCCTTGTTACAAGTCGGCTTGGCATTTAAATTTAGCCCTATTTGTTTATTTGTCAGCTTGTTAGTTAGTCTCTTGTTTTCGCGCGCCGCTGCATGAATTGCGCGAATTTACGCGCACACGCACAGGCCTGTTTGATCGGAGAAAAGGCAAGGAAATTGCAGAATGAATGAATAAGGTCGGGTGCATACACACCCACACATACGATCCCTAAATACTGTTGTGTATCTCTCTTGCCCGCTCATCTGGTACGTTTCATAGCTGCGATTGTGGTCTGCCCACACAAACGCAACTAGTTTACTAGTACTAGCGAATTTTCTCTCACCGACTATTAGTTCCTCGGATGTGCGATATTTATCTATCATGAACTATAAAACCGGTGTATGAATGTTCGTAGTTTTGATTTTTAGAAATTGATTCATCTAGTTAATGCACCTGTTTGGAAGGACGATAACGGTTTCGTTTATTTTCAGCTGTTATAAAAAAAGGATACAATCAAAAGTTGCTAAGGTACACATGTCACAAGTACGTGATGTGAGCTTCATCTAAGAACACCGGTTTCATACGCAGTCACTGCTAGCAGACGTGCTAAGGACTGTTGGACAGCTTCAATAAAAAGAGAACACTCTGCTTTTGATTCTCTGCTTCCCACAGTAGTACACCAAACTTTGTTAATGCCTAGTCATTGCGTCTGAACTCCTGAACCTGAAATGAGGATGAGATGTGGATTTAAATGCTCACTTTTGTAGACAAGGAATTGGAATTGGACTTGATTGTTTTATTTTAATTACGTAGTCATCATTGCTCTATAAGGACTCATTTTACACAGTAAAGTTATTTGATTGTCCAAATGAAGAATTCCTCACAGACTACAATACAACTCTCCATTTCCCCTGACTAGATCAGTATGCTTGGTTTCATCTGTTTAACGAAGTTGTTATCGCTGTCACCTTGGCACTTGATTGTTGTTATCTTTCTTTTTTTGATGCCAAATATTATGGTAACACATGAAATGATCAATGAACCTCGAACACATATTTGGTCTTGATCTTATTGCAAATGCTCTTTTTTCTGCAGTCTTTTGCTTTCTCGCGATACTGATTGTTGCATCGCTTAAACGCAAAGATGTCACTGTCAAATAACTACTTGAATGTTAACGTCTGTAATTGAAGTGACGTGAGGCCTAGTTTGGCATCACTAGAATGCCACTTTGATTTCACCGAATCCCCGAATCGTGTGATTTGAAGTTTGGTGCTTTCTTCACCTCAAAAAGTGTTTTGATTTATCCCAGAGGACTTATCAAAATTAGAGTTGAATTACTGGAAGTTGGCTTCTGGAAGACAGCATCAGGTCCTCCATGGGCGTTTCAAGGATGTGAGACATCCATTACCAATACTGTATGCGTATAGCGGTGCACGTGTTCTTCAAGAAAAGATGGAAGGAGGGGTGGGGAACGTTGCTTTCAATACTTGGCGCTAAGGCAGGGGAGATAGAGGAGGAAATTGTGCTATCAAAGCATATACATGCACACAACGAATCGGCCAGTAATTGGTTGGCTCGGCTGCACGCACAGCCTGGTTCGTATGGTGCTAGCAAGGACTGCAGAGTACTTATGTAAAGAAATTTGGTAGAGTAAGGGGGAGCGTTTTCTTCTTTTTTCCTAGCAGCAGTCTTTAAGAACTAAAAGTAGTAGTAGTGGATTTTTGTAAAGTAAACTTCATTGTTGGCTGTTGAAATTAATTTCTGTTCTGTCAAAGTGCTTTTGAAGGCACCCTTCCGACAAGGAACTGTTTGCTCGCAGACACAAAATCCCTAATCTCACTACCCTCTGCCCATCACAAATTTTGAGTTTCCTTGAATTTAATATCAATTTATGGGACAAAAAAATTATCTGTCAATGTTTTTGGCTGAAGTCGTGGCCTATTTGAATGTCCTGAAATATGTGACGCGGCGTGAGTTTAGCCAGTCTCCTAATAAGGGCATGGAAAATTTTTGTCAGTACAAATAGGATTTTGATTTAAGGACCTTGTTTGCTCATGTATCTTTTTCCTTGCCGTACCTATTAGTGTTCAGAAGAAAAAGAATCTTAAAAAAACCAAGAATTCAGGAGGTAAGGGTAATTTGTTAACAATAAGTGTTTACTCCCATCGAGAGGTGAATTATTTCAGATAGGAATATAGGCAACCCATGTGTACCACTGGGGTAGTTTATTTTACAATGCAGTTTCGTTTTTACCTCTGCCCTATCCTGATCGCGAATGAAGTGACACACGGTGCATTAAAGTAACGCTTACCTTAGTCAACTGGATTGTGCCTGCCCCACTTCACATGTGGATCACTTGCCATTTTTGGCCACCGCCATCGTTGTCAATGGCCCAAAATCCAAATGGATTATAATGTTAAATCCACCCTGCACCACCTGTAGTGGTTACTGTATTGACGTAGTCGTGTGCTATCGCGGTCATATGTATATAAACAGTTAGCTAGGAAGTACTGTGTGGCCTGATCTGAACCAGTGGATTCTCTCCAATCTTCATTTATTTCGCTAGTTTTAAGGGTGTTTAATGTAGGCAGTTGATTATAAGCCGTCTTGGCTTTGCCATGTGGTAGGTCATTTTTGCACCAGGACAAAGGGAATATCTCAACAATTCTACGTGGACTTTTCAGCGCATTTTTTTGTCCCCCACGGTTTTGCCAGTTCAATTTTACATTTAAAGCCAACCGCCCAGGTTTGGATAGAGGAGGACCCGCGGTTGTGTAGAGCTTTGGAAGGGCGTTATCAGCACTGTCGTTTGGGGCCATTGCCTGGATAAAGTCATTTTCGGGGATGGGTTGGGGCCTAATCACGATCTATTTTGTTTGCTTCATGATAATAGACATTCAGGCATTTCTGCTTGTTACTCCCCCTGTGGCATTTGCCTGGGCGTTCACCGGCTGCAAACTTTAGCGGGCTTAAAGCACTTATAGGTTAACTTTCACCTTTGGTTTTCTCGCAGTCGTAATCAGCATTCTTGCCCTTTCAGGCAGTTATGCTTAGAGCTCTTCATTTGTCTCTGACGTGGTTGGGCCCTGTTGCGAAGGCTCTGCATTAACACGAGTACATGCGCTCTCCACTCGCAATAGCCTAAGTGAACGTTACCCAATTCTTTGTTACCCAGATGGGCAGCCATCTCGCCAGACAGTGGTCATGCGGTGTGCTTCTATGTAATCGGTAATTACTCCATCTACAGCCTTTACAGTTTTCCGCAACCTTTGATCCGCAAATACCAAAGTCATTTTTACGGTCAAGCGTCACCTTTCTGGTTTTACAACCCTTATAACCTCATTAGAAGGAGTATTTAAAACGCTAAAATGATTTGCGTAGAAGGAAGTGATGCCTGGGAATTCATTGGATAGGTCCCACGGAGGAGATGCTTGGATTAGATGCAATGAAAGCACGATGGTAGGGCAGTTTGTCAGATGCACCTACCCTTTTTCCTCTGTTATCGGTTGCAAAAACCACAACTTTTGATGGATTTCGCCATTTTAGCGACCAAACACGTAATGCTTGACCGTAAATACAAATCCCCTTTGAAGGGATAGCCACCAACAACTTAACTGAAACGTAACAGCATTTAAATAGCAAGGTGTCATGTTAACAGAACATGGCTTAATCTAGTATTAGACAGTTTGAGAAAAAGGCCAGGCATAAGTAGAGGCTTTTGAGTCGAAAAAAGAAAGGATCCTTTTAATGCCTTAGGTGATTGTTATTTTAGTTGACGAGGGAGAAAAACCTCTTCTTGCTAAAATGGTCAAGCTCTTGTCAAACTCCGCTTTGCATTTACGGTTCTAAAATGCAGCCAATCCATTTACCTGTACGTTGTGTTTGCATAGCCTTTGGCAAGACCCATTAACAGCTGAGAAGTGTCATTTCAGCCGATGTTTGATAGGACCAGGGATTTCTCACGGCTTGTTCGTCCAAGTGACTAAGTTATTACTTGCAGTAGTGAGGGATGAATTCCTAGTAGTCAATTTTGCAATGCGTTCCCATAGCGTAGTGAAATTTTCTCATAATCATTCAAAAATTGGTCAGTTTGCCAATTTGATTTGGACTCTCAGGGGAAACGTGACCACCACAACTCAGAAGGCTTTATTGTCCTTACGTGTCTGCGACGTTTGCACTCTCAAATTGACCATTGCAATCACCAGTTTGGGTTATTTTTCCTAGATCATCGAACACTGCGTCTGGTTAGACCAGTTAGTAAAAATATGCGAAAAGGCGTCTGTCACATATTTGTGGCGTTGGAGCGCAGGCAAGAAAATTTGGGTGTTCCGTAGATAAAGGTGAGGCGGGAAATATATTGAATGATACTGTCACAGTGAGTTTTTAGACACTACCAGTTGATTCCTCCCGAGCTGGGAAATAATTGGGGTGAATTCTTACGTCTGACTTACGCTTACACTTCTTGAGCGTTATTTGCCAGACGGGACGAGGGTAGTAAACAATGTGATAATTTTTTCACCTCGCAAAAGTCCACATCTCGCCGAAGACGGGAGGCTAGTGGGCTAATTTCTGTTTTTCCCCTTGCTACGCAGGGCATGCCGCTACAATGGGTACAACTCCTCAAGAGCTCCAACATCCCCTCCTCGGAGCAGGCCAAGAATCCTGATCTCATGCTTGATGTGCTCCAATGCTACGACGAGTCTGCCAAGCCCAAGGAGAAGTATATGACGAACTTCTCAGGAGTCACTAGTATGTCCACACCTCCCTTTTCGCCTAGTTCACTATTGAATTGCATCTATTCCATCTCTGTTACCTGTCTGAGATATTCAAGTTTTTTTTTCACGTCTCCTTTACGTCATCCCTTGTCGCGTAGGTGCTGTAATTCTTTTTGCTTTGAGTAGTTGTTAACCCACTATGCCAAGCGAAAAAAACGGAGATTCTTTCTGAGGTGCTTGTGTCACTAACGCCTCCTCGACTTCCATTTCTGTCTGTCGCATTTGGGAGTTTTTCGAAGAGGGTATTTGGCATTAGTTATGAATCACCCTTTCCACTGATGAGTAATTGTTGGTGCTGCTGACTCCCTCTGCCATGCCTGAGTTAGCGAACATTCATCAAGCAATGGATGCGTCAGCCATTTGAGAAGGATACTTTGGTTTGTGTTCAGTTGTCAGCCTTCATGCTTGTCAACTGTAACTCTCCTCACTTGGAGACGTTAGCTAGTTATCGGTATGCGTACTGGTCTAGGAAACTTCAATTCTGGGTGCAACGAGTTCGCTTGCAGAGATCAAACTGTTTTTTTTGTATCTTCAAGAAACTATCCAGGTTAGGGACTTGACAATCGTTTACATTGGCCGAAGCGATGATCATAGGGTTTCACGAAAGTAGAGCGACGGAACATGGCATGCTTTTTCCACTATTTTGTCTCGGTTTTCGTTTGTTGGGCTCATTGAAGCAGGATCACTGCGGTTAGTTGCGGCGATGACGGTGCAAATAACCTGTCTACTCTTTGATTTAGAGCCCCTTCCCTGCACTTAAATCCCAGTTTTAATCGTCTGCACTTTGGGAACATGTTGTCTCCCCTTCCCCTCCTCAAGGCCTGGATCCTTTTTCTATTCTCCAGCACTTGCGTCGGTCCGTTTGCCACAACCGCCTGCTTTTGATAAATGGGCATCTAGCTGATACTGGAATTTTACTCCGAAAAGCTAATCTTTTTGGTATCATTTATTTCACGCTCACTAAGAGTTCGAAATGCCTTTTGTGGTTTCCCATGCGCTTTTTTGGACTTTTTTGGACCATAAGTATATCATACCGTGCATGGGCTTTGTCATAAATGCTCTTCTCTTTTGATCGATTGTCGTTCTTACGGCGAGTCACTCACTGGAAAAATATGATGCGATTAATGCATTTGTCGCCTTGACTCCGAGGCAGAATATAACTGTTGTGACCTAAACCTACGTTGTTATTTAAGCTTGTCAACGGTTGTGTTTGTCTTCTCTTTAAAATTATATGGATCGTGTAGATGAGAAGAATGTGAGCTCAGTCGGGTGGATCAGAGCGTCAAGTGCATGTGACGGTCACTGCTAAAGTATGCAGTTAGTGTAGTGCAAGAGACACTTCTCAAGATGTTGCTAAACATGCGTTACTTATCATCTGAATCACCTCTGACCTAGTCTGAACCAACTTCTTTCCCTTGTTTCAATCCATTTGGTGCCCTGAGCAGCTTTTTTCATTCATCCACTTTGCAATTCCTGGTTCCCCAGATTCATTTTCGATACACCACCTATGGTCAACTGTTCACAATGTCACTCTTGACTTTTCCTGTCAACAGTTACCGGCACAAACTTTATGCATAAGATTTTATCTATTTCGGCCAATTTCGAATTAATGCATTTCGATGTTTCATGTATTTCTTTGCTAATGTGTTCGCCACCAACGTCGCCTACATGTCACATTGTATTTCTTCTCTAAGTCCAACACGAAAAACATGTGTTAGTGCCATTATGCTAATTGGCTGAACCAAATTCCGCGTCGCGAAATAATAGTTTGTTTTTAGAACGCTCAATTAAGTTTAAGCTATTTCTACTACGAAGCTGTCCCCATCTTTATTCACCTTTAACTCAGTGCTTAAATCGGTTCACCGGTATTGAAAATTTTAATGTTCTATGCTGGTACAATGAAAGAGCTGGGCTGTGGTGGTCCTGATCATGAATGTTTCCAACAGTGTTTGCTTATATCCACGTTAGGATAATAGTCTTTCCGGGGCAAGATTTTTTGGACGAAATGGTTTTGACTTCCCACAGACCCGCTATGACAACTAAGATAGTGTTCCTCTCCTACCTTTATCAGGGGCATGTCATATGAGTTATGTTTCCGGTGACCTCCTCCCAATTATGTGCTCCTCTGATGGGATGTTGTGTGCAATGTTCGTGTTCCGTAGAATGCACTTTCTCCCCTTCTTGGTTTGTTCCGAACCTTTTTTCCTTTCAAGGATGTAAACGCGCACCTGTGAATAAATCGTCACCATTGTGTGGGATGATGTATGAAGTCTGTTTTTTTTGACTATGTAAATACCTACTTAGCCACCTCATTAAATAAACAACGGGTTAGTTGTTCCGACTCTTCCCAAACACCAGATCATGCTTGTGCGGTTGTGTTTGTCTGTAATACGGTACCTGGAAGTAATTTTAATCCTTTTTAACGCTATCCCTTTTTTTCTACCTTTCATTTGGCACATAGGGTGCGTGTCTTGGCTCTTTTCCCGCACAGACTGGAGTGTAGTCGGGTGGTGGGAAGGAAAATATTGGAGCGGTGTGAAATCCCCGGTTTGGAAAGTGTTTAATTCGCTAATAACCGACACCATAATTTCTTTCTGCTTATAATAAAATAAGTAAATTTTATTGAAGTTCTGCTTACGGACAAACGATAAAGTTACTTTGTCTTAACAGGTTTCGATTTTCTGGTTCCTCTCATCAGTCGCTTAGGTAGTTTCTGGGAGCGGATATATGATGTCCTATTCTCTTTCTCAGCGCTCTGCTGAGAGCGAAAATCGAGTTAAAGTAGCAGGTAATGCTGTATTAAGGATAGTGAAAGTTATGGGCAGTAGTAGTCGTCTTGCCCTCGAGACCTCGAGGGCGAAAAATCTTCGTGCAGACCTTCTTGTCGATTGTAATTCCTTACTGACTATCTTTTCCCACCTTTTTTGCAGGCAATGCCCTTATTGAAACCTAATTACATCGTGTTAAATGTTCCCTTTTAAGTTGTTAATTAGCTTCCAGTAAATTTATATTTTTTTTACTGTCTCCGATACAGTGGCACTTTAATTGTAACAGATTGCAATTCCATTTTTACTGTCCCTTTAATAAGATCGGATTTTTGTGTGGCCAAAAACGGTGGCGCTTTAACCGGAACTTGGTTTGATTCAATGCTAAATGCTTTGCTAAACTGACTATACTTGCTGCCTTTCGTGCCCCCAAAAGTTGTTGCTAATCTAAAAGAGATCATTTTTTCTTCTTTGCTTAAAGCAGAATTCAGTTTGATTTTTTGAGCAGCCTTGCGAAACGATTGGCTTTCGTTACCCAAATTGAGGGTTGTTTTGTTTACTGGCAAGAGCGTTACTATCTCAGTTGAGGCGGGGTGAATTAGTGTTGATTACCCTCTCTGGGTGAACAGCTGCTGATCCGGAATTCGGGGCTTGATTTTCTATACTTAGCAGTGTTTCGCATTACATGGTAACCATAGTCAGTGTTGAGGTTTTTGACGCAACTGTTCAACCAGAATGATATCTTGGTACAAAATGTCCTCGCTGGCTTCTCTTTCATAGTAGTTACTTCACCTGCGTCAAGTAGCAAGTGATTGGGATTCCATATTAGACACTAAACACAACCAATTCAGCTTGCTAGCCTACCTTTGCTGGTTGTCTAGTTATTTTTCCTTTGTTGTATCTAGGCTCTTCGGGCTCAGCGGACTCGATGAGCCAGGCTTCCTCAACCCGGTGCTCTACGGCCCCTCACCCATTCCCTCCTCCTCCGCCGGTCCCCTCGAGCATGAGCGAGGGTCTCCATCTGCTCACCGACCCGCCATCCTCTTCAACGCCACCGCATCACAAGCTCTCTACCCTTTCCAGCCCCCTCAGTAGTTTCATGCCCTCTAATACCACCGAAACCTCGCCCTTCCGCGGCTATAGCTACAATGAGACCTCTGGAGCAGTTACCGCAAACTCCACCTGCTCCACACCCCCGACGATGTATGCTGGGTCGCAGCGAAGGACCAGTGAGGTGGTTGGTACCGCTGTCGCAGGCACAGGTGCCATTGGAGCAAGACCTCCACCTCCCACACCACCCCATCGCACGTGCTCCGGTGGCGGTGGTGGTGAGGCAAAACCGTCACAACTTCAACAGCAACAATTGGAGAGGGAACAGACAGTCTCCTCCTCATCGGCAGCATCGTGCAACGCTTCCTCAGTGCCCAGTTTGCCCACCACGTCGGGTGTCTCAGTGGGTGGTGGGTCGTCCAGCTTTACGAGGTGAATTTTATGTGATGCTTTGTGTTAATTCAGTCTCCAATTTGGTGGGATGGTTGGAAAGAATCGTTTGATGATTTTATATGGATCATTGGCATCTTTTTTTGACGGCATTAAAAATGCGTTTCGGGAACTTTAAAAGGAACTTGACTGTTCCTCTTGTTAAATTCAGTGGGAACCGGGTCTAATTTTCCCCTCCACTAGCATCACTTTTTTCAGTCTCCTCCTCCATATTAGATTAGTCCTACCCTTGCAAAAAATCACTTGAAATTCCATCCATTTCCGCAGTCTGTCTATAATTCAGTGTGATTTAATTATCACACCACGCTGGTATTCAGTTCTGGCTCATGCTAGGCAAAATGGCATGTGTCAGCTGTACGCGTAAAGCTGTCTAGACAGACTACCACGCTTGTGTTTAGACATCAAAGTCACCGTAAATGGACCCCATCCCCGTTGTGATTATTCTACTTAACAATAATTTTGCTGGAGCCTACGACTTATTTGTTACAGTTGCCAGCATCGGATCCTCGTTGTTTGTTAAAACCTCCTCAGCTGAAGGTAGAAGACGTGAACCAGCCACAATGGCTCGAGCATCTTTATCGCTTTGATACCATTAATTTTTTTTCTAATTGATCCGACCTCCGCTCCAGTGCAATTGTTTTCCTCGCACTATGACGCATTTTTTTTACTGGAAATCGACCTCATTGTTTCCTATTTTATCCGATTCGATTGGCCTAATTGTTGACGGCTAGTAATGCGCATCACTTTAAATGGCTCAGAAGTGCATTTTACTTGGTAGTGATGGTTATTCACCGAACAAAGCTTTTTCCATTGGGGATCACAAATGAGTCAGCTTGCTGCTAGACCTCTGCCTTGCTTGAAAGCGAGATTTGAAACTCTTCTGACCATCTGCGTTTTGATGGGCTCAAAGGAAGGGGTTAGGTAGATCTTTTTTATCTGATTATTGTTTGAAATGTAGCGCATGACCTCCTCTAGACATGACCATCGGTATTATTTCACTCCTAATGCCTCTTGCTTAAACCCAAATAATTTCTAATTTCTAGCTTATGATAAGACTGGACCCATTTGTCAAGGTTTCCGACTACCTAATTAATCACTGAAATATGCTAATGAAAAGAAAATACTGAGCTTCATTTGTAGACTGGGGAATTAATTCATCGGAGTGTACTAAGTCTCTCTGTGAGTAGGGTCAGCAGTCCTTCCTCCTCTCGTCTCACTTGCACTGCCAGCTAAGGTGAAAAATTAGCACCAACTGTCAGTGATTTGGATTCGTTTAGCTGTAACCAAGCGGAGGAGGAGTTCTGTCATGTCTCATCACCTCAAATCAGCTTGAAATTATACATTATGTTATTGGTGATGGCTGTCAGGCTCTGGATTCCTGCTAAGTTATTGCCTATTTCAGCTCGTTTAAAAGGTAAACCACAACGATGGGTGGACATCACGGGTAAACAAAATACTTGATGCTTGGTTTATCACTTTTTTAGTAGCGTCTAACGGATCCTTCATTTTACCCCTTCAGACAAGAGGTGTGTCTGTATCAGTCACACCAGTGAAATACAGATATGCCTCCAGACCTCCCCAAGTGGGGATATTGAAAAATTCGCATGACTCTTCTAGCCTGACACGCACATATGAGTGGGAGGGAAGGAGGATTGGATGCTACTGCGTACTGTGGGAGTTTTTCCCAGCCCCAAACATGAACAGCACTTTGTCTGTTTGGCACTTCTGGATAGCTTTGTTCCCGTTGTCTTTACCAGTCCTCTTGCTTCGCATTCCTCTGAAGTACCCATAATTAAGTAAATCATCTCAATTTGATCGTACTTTTACGTGCTTAACATTGCATTTACCGGTTTTTCTCAATTAGGCATGAAGTGCAGTCATGATTGGTGGCTTTAACGCAACACTCCCAAGCTTCTTTCGTAATATCAATACTTTGTTACCCTCTTTACTAGGAGGAAGACCTATCGATGTCTCATTCTTCGTTTCTTTCTGTTGCTTTACAGCAGTGGTTGCTCCTTCTACTACTACTCGGGTAGTGGAGAGACGAGTAACTCGCCCACTTCGGGTTGTGGGTTTACTGCTCCCCCTCCGCCACCACCGATTCCACCGCATCACGTCACCTCTACTCCCACAGCTAGTGGCACCGATCCCGCTGCCACGCTGCGTGGCAGTCATCACCGTTCGGTGCCACCCGTAGCTGCAGTCACTCTTGGCAAGGGTGAAGAGAGTGGAGATGCTAATGGCGGTGATCAACGAGCTCTCTCCACCACTGAGGACCATGTCTCTTCACCAGCTTCACGTTCACAGCCTCCACCTCCGCCACCAGAGACATTTACTTCTGAGGAAGAGGAATGTGACGAGCAGGATGTGGAAGAAGAAGAGGAGTCGTCCGAGGAGGAAAGCGATGAGATGGTTATGATAACGGAAGTGGAAGAAAAAGAGATGTCTCCAGAGACGGTTCATGACATGACTGTGGAGTTAGAGAGGCGAGTCTGTTTGCGTGACGTCTCGCCTATCGATGGTGCTGTAATGGTGAGTAGAAGGATCTTGGTGCTTATTGTTTTGGCCTAAAAACCGTTCCTTCCCTCCTTCAGGGCCTTCGAATGCTACTTAAAATTTATTACATTCTTTGACAAAAGGAGTTCTAATGGGCGGATTACTTGACCACATGATTAGATTGCTAGAAATTGGAGGTAGAATTTTTTGAAGAGGGAAGGAGGAGAGGAAGTTCCTGCAAAGTGGAGAAGCGGTTACAATCCCTTACCTTGAAACGCTCTCCTGATGTAAATGAACTCTTAATTCTTTATCTTGTGTTTAAAGTGTTCGCCGTTCCCTTCTTTACTGAAACGCTTGTTGCCCAATGAAGGGTAGTGCACTGTGGTCAAAAATTGACAAAATTTCTCCCTTTCACCTAAGTAGGCAAGGGAGAAAAGGCAGTTACACTTTTTGTCACGACAAAGTTTTTTTTCCTGTCTACGACCTGGCACAAATACGCATGTTTCTTCATTCTTCCTGTAGCACGTAGTTTCGGGTCAATTTCGGTTCATCCGATGAGGTCACGACCTTGTAATGTCCAACCTTGACCCCCTTGCAGTTCAGATCACTTGGTGTCCCACTTTTCGGCCCTCGTTTATCCACTCGTTGGATTGACAATGCACTAGACTCCTTTTCTCCCAATTGCATAGCAGTGTGTGAAGTCGATCCCATCTCTACAAGCGGAGCGTATAGTTGCCCCTGGGTGTGATTTTTATCCCACAAAGGGTGGTCATTAGACACACTGAGCGTGGATTCCCTCCATAGCAATTCCTTGGATCCCCACATCTTTCTATTATCTTGCTATTGGTGTTTTTTGTTTCCCCTTTTCTGCATTGATCCTAGCTGTGATGTTAGTAGAGCTACTTTGTGATGGTTTTATTACCCAACATTTCAGGTATTATCAACTGTCTGGTCTATGCACACAGGGGTTACGGCGAGAAGCGAGTTAATCGACGAAATTAAACAGACTCTCGACTAGTTCAGAAGTGTTCCGTCTTTCACTACATCAGTCGCTATTAGCGCTGTTTGATCCCATCTCTAAGGTTAGGAGTTCTTTTCTTAAAAAAGGCGGTTCTTTTGCTCATGGTGTCGGCTAATCTTGCCTCCTTGGTCTTGACGCAAAAGAATAGGAGTCTGCTCTTCATCACACACTGGAAAGATAAGAGCTTTACTGTTCCTTGAAGCCCCACCTTCCAATTTTGCATTCGGTTGTTGATATTAGATACGGCTCTTGTTGCATATAAAGCTATCATAACTGGTAGCTACCATTTGACACATAAGGCTTTAAAGTGGCCACTGGAATTGGCTTGTCCACGCGACAGCGGCTCCTACCGTCCAACCCGTCTGCTAATGAGTCTACTAGTCAAGTCATTAGTTCCTATCGTAAGCACCGAGGGCTCGAAAAAGTCCTGAAATTAATGACACTCTCACAGATGTTGCGACACAGCATTAGACGGTATGTCTGGCACAGGTGCTTCAGCTATTTCTGGAGGCAGTAGTGGCAGTGATACTAACTACAGCATGGGGGTGACTAACTCCCCCAACGCCAACACAAACACGCGCAGGCGCGAGTGCGCACATGCTGCCGCGCCTGAAGTCTATCGACCGTCCAAAATTGCGTGCGTGTGTGCGCGCACGTGCTTTCCCTTGGGTTGCGCTTGCACGTGTGTGTGTGTGTGTACGCACTCGTGGTGACTCATTGGGAGGCGTAATGCAATTACGATTGCGCCAGCCGTGGTGCTGCTGTTGCTCCCCTTGCCTCGATTTTGACAGTCCCCTTTGCCTTCTTTTTGTTGCCTATTTCCCCTCATTTTTAGGATGCCACGGCAACACTTTTGCCGCCTCCCTCCGGTTCTGCGATTGAGAATGGTGGTACTCTAACCAATGGTCATGCAAAGAAACATCCCATGGGTGAGTTCACTCCACCTACGATATGCGCCATAGGTTGGCCTTCTTTCCTTTCCATTTCCACATATCACCCGCATTTCATCATGCGTGTCGAAGTAAACTCCTCTAACCTCATTTGAGTGTCGTTCTGTCTAAATTCGCCATTAACTCGGTCTTCTTGCAGTGTTTATTGGACATTGGTAACGGCACAAATCATCTGCTCCCGACAGAATTTGTTTCACATTTCACAATCGGTTGATTTTTCGGCTATTTTGTGATAGACCTGACACTTGGCGTCTAGTTTTTCACTTTGGTGCCTCAAGTTCTTTTTTTCCTTTGTGGTTCTGCCACTACTGTCCTATTTTGATTGAAGTGTACTTGTACTAGTTTTTTCTTCTCACAGCGCGTTTAAACATTCTGATCATCACGTTCCCTTACACTGTTGAGCCATTTATGGCGACTCAAATTTTCCAATTCTTTAACCATAGTTTATACTCAAATTATTTCGTGTTATCATCAGTATGGGGAGTTAATCCTCCGTCCATTGTCATTGGTATTTTCACGTTCACAGGGCACCATATACGTGTTGCTCCAATAATTCAAATTTTATGCAAGCA
The DNA here is from genome assembly GCA_023375655.1 of Taenia crassiceps. NCBI lineage: Eukaryota > Metazoa > Platyhelminthes > Cestoda > Cyclophyllidea > Taeniidae > Taenia > Taenia crassiceps. The sequence goes on from JAKROA010000016.1 coordinate 544,296, forward strand.
GAAGTCACCCTCCACAGTGCATACAATAGACAATAGATTGACCACATTGTATTCCTCTTTTCTCATTGCCCAACTTAAGTGTCGCTTTACAATGATTGAGTACCACAGTCATTTCTCCGTTTAACAGCGGAAAACGCCGAAAATACGGTTAAGCCTCCTCCTCCATCCGCCAGCCCCGCACAGAAACCGGCTTCTCCGGCTCTAACAGGCATTGCCCCGGCAGTTCATCACTTCCCCAATTCGCCTAAGTCAGCTCACCACCATCATACCAACAATAGCCACAACCAACAGCAGCATCCGCACGCCGCGCCAAGACGACGAACCAACAATAACCACCATCGTCTCACCGATCTTCAGGTGTACGAGAAGCTTCGAACTATTGTCAGTCCGGGCTGTCCCACAGACAAGTACTGTGTCGTTGAGAAGATTGGTCAAGGGTGAGTAAATGATCGAGTGGTCAGTAGAATCTTTGGGATCAATCACTCCGTACTGTCTTGGCGTTGCAGGGCCTCAGGTGTGGTATGCAGTGGCTACGAGATCACAACAAAGAAGCTGGTAGCCATCAAAAAGATGAATATAGCACAGCAACCAAAGAAGGAGTTGATTATCAATGAGATCCTCGTGATGCGAGCTAACCGACAACCGAATATAGTGAACTTTCTGGACGCCTACCTGGTTGCACCCTCACCTTCTACCGCTATGACAACACCGGTCAAGACCCTAAATCCAGCCGCGAATGGAAATGGTGGCGGAAGTGGCGAGGAACTGTGGGTGGTGATGGAGTACCTGGATGGGGGTTCACTCACTGATGTTGTCACGGAAACATGCATGGAAGAAGGCCACATTGCGGCTGTTTGTAAGGAGGTAATCTCAGTTACTTTGGCGGCTACTCGAGGCCTGAAACAAGACCTCCTGATTGTAGTGTGCCTCACATGAATGGGTAGCTTTTAGTTCCGATAGCCTCTTTTTTCTTCATTGCGATGAAATCTGCGCTACTTATACTGTTTTAAGTAGAATAGCGTGATAGGTGTGACGCTCTTGGGAGTGCCGGTATCTGCCTGGTAGGTCGCTCAGTGCCTCCCTCTTTCACGGTGTCTACGCGACAGGATTGGCTTTCTTGTCAGTTTAAACGTCTCAGCTGTTTAGCGGTTGCACCCTGAGTACCATATTGGCATAGATTACCGGACTTTTACAAATCTTTCCACTTTCCACAGATCCTCCAAGCGCTTGAGTTTCTGCACGCAAACAACGTCATCCACCGTGACATAAAATCGGACAACATCCTTCTGGGTATGGATGGGTCAGTGAAGCTGACCGATTTCGGTTTCTGTGCTCAGCTTTCAAACGAACGCATGAAGCGCTCAACTATGGTTGGCACGCCCTACTGGATGGCTCCCGAGGTAGTCACGCGGCGTCAATACGGTTACAAAGTTGACATCTGGTCTCTCGGCATTCTAGCTATCGAGATGGTGGATGGAGAACCACCCTACCTCACCGAAAATCCTCTTCGTGTACGATCAATTACTCTTCTCTTAAATGATCCGGATGACAAAGCCCGAAGATTGATTGACTGATTGGTTGCCTATTTTGTAGGCTCTCTATCTGATAGCAACAATTGGCAAGCCGGAGATCAAAGAGCGAGATCGTCTCTCCGCCACTTTCCTCGACTTCCTGGATCGGTGCCTGGAGGAGTCAGTTGATAAACGAGCCACGGCTTCTGAATTGCTACAGCACCCCTTCATTACTACGCAGGCGAAACCCCTCTCCAGTCTAATCCCTCTCATCCAATTGGCTAGGGAGCAGAAGTAACCTTCCTCTTATGAAACAAGTGCGTTGTCCCATATTTGCGATCAACTGATCAGCCTACTTATTATCTTGCTCAGTAGAGTTTATTTTGTAGATGAGAAACATTCCTCCGCCATCCGTGGTATTGATGAAACAGTGACGTTGACCGAGGATGAAGGTGATAGCGAAGCATTTCTCTTTGCCTCTCCCTGGGACAATCATCAGCTATCCTCCCCCCCTCCTCCTCTGTGTGTATAGGCTTCACGAGAAATTTGCGCCTCTTGTTTATCTATTACCACTGCTGTTTATTATTACTACTGATGATTTCATCTACTAGTAGGAGTAGTAGTGGTAGCCGCCGCCGCCACCCCGCTGCCGCCATCATTCAAACTCCCTTTGCACGAACAAGGTGGAGAGAGACAGGCAATGAAATGAGTGGTCAACTGACTAACTGATTGATTTTTAACCAGTCACTAACGCGTGTATGTGCGTTTTTAAAGGGGGCCGCGTATTTACTAATATTTAAGCGTCTCCAAAAACAAACAAAAGAAAATACCATTATTGACTGCGCGCATCACTCTTTCTCTCTTTTGCTCCACTTTACTCAATGTCTCTTCATGCATCCTCCAATCTTGCATACACTCATACACCCTGTAGACCCATATATGAAGCAATTGTATTTGAATTAAATTTTTCTTCACACTCTTGTTGTGTTAACTGTTGTCTTTTGTGAGGAGAGGGGAGAAGTGCTTAAAATAAAATCAATTTTCAAAGGTTGGAGCTGAGTACCGCTTTCGGCCTGCGACTCTTCCCGGTCTTGAGTCGAAAGGCAAACGCGCCTTTGTTCTGAATTTCGCTATAGCCCTGCAAGTCGACATCAAAGCCCTCAGGAGAGATAATGCCGGCGAAAACATTTGGCAGTTTTCATGTGACGAACGGTGGGACGACGCTGGAAGTGTTTTTTAAGTAAATTTGCTAGTACGTAATGGAATGCACCTCGAGTTAGTTCTAGAAAGCACTGTGGTCGTTATTTTTAGCTTCAGGTTCGCGGCTACCGAATCCCTAATGGGCATAGGCGTGGAAAAGTGGTTATTGTGATGGAGGCAATCGAACTCGATTGTAGTATTCGTACTGGACGATGTTAGGTCGCAGCGTTTGGAGATTAACTATCACCTTAACAAAATTTTTAGCGTAATGGTTGAAGAAGGCACGGCAGTGGGGATCTGGTTTTCGGCTAAAGTCGTGTTTTTTCTCCTCCCTTTCCTCTGGTAAACTTGTTCATTTTAGGTAGATTTGTTCTCCAAAAGCTCAAGTAAGTGTGGTGATTGGGACATAGGTCGAAGAGGATGGCGTTATCAATCGTTTTGGGTGTGAAGAAGGACTAGTAAAACTACAGGAAAAAAGGGAAGATGGGTAAGCTGACGGTCCTTTCTTTCCAGAAACGAAGTATACTACGCTGACCTCTGCTAAAGCTTTGGTATCCTAGTGCACTGTTTAAAGACTCCCATGAAAGCATACTTCCCGACCTGCGGAAGGGCTTAGGTTCCACTGGCACAGTTCAGAGTTCCGATCGCCTAGCGGAGGACCAATGGAGAAGCTCGCACTTGGACTGTTACCAAAGCTGGGGGTTAAATAAACAGAGCATTACATTAGCAGCGCCGATTTAGCTCTGTATCTCAATAGCAACACGTCCAGCTTATCTCTAAAAGAATTTTTTCCCTTGCTAAATTTAACCACACTTCAATATGCTAGACATGTTCCGGAATTTTTTAAAGTGTTTTAATATTTGACTTTCCATGCTCTATTTAAACACTGCGTTATAACACAATATCTTTCTGAGACTTTAATAATGTTAGAAAATTCCAAAATAGGCAGGAACTCAAATTAGGAAGAACAATGTTTTCGTGTCAACCAATCAGTGCAGGGGTACAGGCAGACCAATGAACTGCTCAGCTGTCGTCCAATCACGCTGCGCCATTGACACCTGCCATCGATTCAATCGCTGATGCACATGAATCACCAGATCATCAGTCATGCAACAATATTTGACATCCACATATTTACATTCTGTCACAAAAGTAGACACTTCAAGTGATAAGTAAATACTTGTCAAAAGTAATCGGGATCGGCCTGCCCTACTTGCAGAGGAAACACGTTGCTCCTAACAATGGATGGCGAAAAATTCGCCCATCTTCAGTCTTTTCTCTAACTGGGAGCCTTTCTTAAAAACAGCACTGGGATATCTTATGGAAGTTGGACTAAAAGGCGGCAATGGCATCTGGGCAAAACATTGTTTCCCCGTCTGTTTGCCGATAGCTGGCGATTGTATAGCTAAAATTTAAGGCTGTCTACTAAATTTATCCCCGACCAACCGGTGAGAGACCATAAAAGCCTTGGAGAGTGGGATTATCTTTTTTGTCCAAAATCCCCGTGATGAACAATTTTGTGGTGGGTCAAGTGAGGAGCGATCATTTCTTTTGTCAGCCATTTCATGCCATCAGTAGGAGTTAGTGGTTTTGCACAACGATGCAATTTGCAGCACCTCATTTAAATTCATCAACAAAAGAACAAGTAGAATTGGAAACTTCGTTTCACCAATGAATAACACAGCGGAATAATTTGAAATATAGCGCTAATAGAAAAAAATACCCTGGCAAATCACCAAACCACGGCTGTCGGTTTAAAACACAGTGAAGCCGCTGGTAAGCCAACGTGTAGGCGATTTTATCAGTCGAAGGTAGGGAAAGATTAATTGCAATTAATCCACTTGTGTAAATGAATTGGTTTGAAATGATACAGAATTCACCGAAGCGCTGCCTAAATCACATAATGTGTTGGAATAAATGTGGAAGGATTTAAAAATTCAACTTATTTAACGCATGGTAAATTAAAGGATTTTACCTGTCCGCATTGCAGAGACGATGGAGGTGGAGGGGTAGTAACAGGGGAGAATCACGAGGTAAGGAGGACTTGAAACCCTGGATGCAAGCCTCGTTGGAGAGGCAGTACTACTACAGCATTATTCACGAAGCACTACGAGTAGATCTTGGGCCCCAGGAGGGGAGATTGCCCCTCACCACCACATGCCCAGCAAGTAGATGAGATTTAGTTACATTGAGCCCTTCGCAGACGACACCAAGCACTCCGGGCATTCCGCAGCCACGCAAAGGGAATGCTGGTGTCGTAGAGACTCCATGATATCCTAACGAAGGCAACAGCTCTGTTAGAACTGGTCAAAACGACCTAGAACTTTATGGCTATTTAATGAGCACAATAAGATAAAGTGGGTGTAATGAATTTGACTCGCACACATTTCTTCTTTTAATAGATTAGCTGCTTGTACAGCTCTCCATGGAATTTATTTACACAGAAAAGTTGTCTCCTCATGTATTTACAACACATCTTTTTCATCCTTTTTGCTTCAGGTTTATTGCGTTGCTTTCTCATTGGTGCGCTCGAATTAGGTCCAATCGAACATAACAAAATAATTGGTCCTTTGGAAATGGGATCTCATTGATCACAGGGTCGCGTTAACTATGATTTGTGGCTCTAGCACAGGCAAATAATAATATACGTTGTTTGTGTTTACAAAATTCAATGACTAGATACTGTTTTATTGCTGAAATATCGTCTCCAAAATTTGGGTTGGTTAATACTTTTAGGAGAATCTGCGGTTGGAGTGTTGGGTTGGTGAATGAACTGCCTTTATTGGATGTACAATGCTGGTGTTGGTGAATAGCAACACAGCAGAGATAATGACGATGTTTGTTGAAAAGTACACACCTCAAAATTGCCAAAACAATGACCGTCCCTCATCGTCACATTGTAATACACCTCTTTTTTCGTCATTACTTCTCTTCGGCAACCTGGGAAGGGATGAGGTGATTTTGCTTTGACATACTTATTACCTTGGATTAATCAGATATGGCAGAGAGTCAAGAGAAATGACAGGCTGAGCTCTTACCTGGTACAGAAAAGTAAACGTCCAATTTTTGCATGGGTTTAAGTTGCGTTTCCGGCTCTCAGATATACGCTACGGCTATGGGAACACAAAGTCTCACTTCTTTCTCACACTCACTGCCCTTGTTTTATAGCGTTTGTAGCAAATCATTTTGCGTGTTCATTCCTCAGCAATCCCATTCCTGGTTGCTGAAGACTCTCCAGGTTCTGCGAGTTTTTAGCTTGCTAATTGCTAGCCTTTCTCCTTTTCAATTGGCTTGTTGACGACACAGTCGTAAGGGGCTTTGTCTTTACATTGATTCCATACACGGAACAAACACTTATTTAAGCAAAATCCATGATTTAGCATATCCTAAGCACGCATCAATCTGCCTCACCAAGCGGAGATGGCCATCAATGACTAGGAACTGCCTATCGTGCTTTGGGTTTCCCACCATGGGAAGGCGTATCTGTGAACGTCACGTGCTTGGATGACTTTCTTGCCGAACGCATTTATTAGCCAGTTCTTATGACAAGATTTATTGCCACAAGCCGGATATTGCAGTGTTCTTAAAGCAATATTACCAGTACAATTAAAAAACTAGGCTTTGTGCCTGTATTCGCCGCAAAGTTTAGTGCAACTACGAATGGCCATACCGGGTATGAATGTAACTGATAGCCGCTTAAACTCGATTCATGTTACTTAATTTTAATTTAAGTAGTTTGGCATACATTTCCAGTTGGTTACGCATAATTACTTCTTATAGAATTTCCATGAAAGCACAGAATAGTTGGTGGGTTCGTAAACTCCTAGCCTAAAAAAATCCAACTACCACGCAAAAGTGGTAGATATTTAGTGACCTTGGTCAATCCCTCAGCATCACTTGAGTACTCAGTTAGCAAAGATCCAGTTTTCCTCTTCTACGGTTTAGTCAGCTTTCATTTTCTCAACATGCAGCATTACATTGCAATAAAAACTCATCAACAGTGAACACAAACTGACGAAAGATGACAATTTCACCTGGCATAGATTGCATGTTCATTCCATTCGTATGTTGCAACCAAACTTTTGTCAAGAGGTAACAAGCTCTAATAATAGACAGGTTGGAACAGTCAGCCTGCCATATTCACCCGTCTTCAAGACTTTTGAAAAAAAAGAGAAAAATGGTGTGTTTTTAAGCCACCGTTGGGTGGAAGGTCTAGGCATGCCTGTAGCGCTGGGGCTGTCGGTAGGTCTCTCCGTTTTGGGCCATTTAATAGGAAACTCGGATGCAGGTGACACGGCGGTACATTTTTCGATGGTTTAGAGAACGGACGCAAGAGAGAGAGGATGGGAAATAGTGAGAGAAGGCAAGAAAGAGGACGTATATTCTTGAACTGCGCAGATGTGCCAAATGTTCGACTTCACGTATGAACTTCAAATGGACGCTTTTTTTTTCAAGAAATTATTGCATAAATGGAACTACAGCACTCCTCCTTGATTCCAACGCAAAACAAAACAGCCATTGTTAATCACCAATAGCAAACGGATCCCTCGCGTATGATCCTGTGCGATTCCTCCAGGTTATCGATGTATTGTCACAAAACTTCTCCTGGAAATTTAAAAATACAATAAATTTTTCCTTTATTGAAAAGGAATTCACATTACTGAATGAGAATATTCTTCTCAAACCCTTTTACCCTTCCAGCAGGCCTTAACTAGGTGGGGCGAAAAGTCAACTAGTGGTGAGGCAATTTGGGAAATAGCAAGGCAGGAATGCAGCAGTTTTAAAAGTGCTGTTTTAAACAAAAGTTGCTTAACAGAAACGAGGTGAAACCACATAGTTTCCCACAGTTCTTATCCACGTTCTTTTTGCTCCACTTCATGTTGCTTTCAAATTCTTGCAGGATCGAGAGGCATCAATCTAGGGACTGTGCGTATGGCTCTGGAATATACATAATTTTGCCCCCTCGCCGCCCCCACCACGCCATCTCTTCCTGCAGGTAGGTGTGGTCCTTTGGGATGCCCTTGTCAGGATTGGATTGTCCCATTTATTAATGAGAAGTGCCTTTCTCTAGCATGGGACCTCCCATTGAAGCATCGTTGCAAATAACTTATTGTCCTATAATTGAGGGAAGGAAGTAGGATTTGGACGCATGTTTAGTTGTCCTGACTCAAAAACATGAGCTTCCGAGCTCTAGAAGTCTATAATCATGGTAGAGGAGGACCTGTAAGTCAAATCACATCACCACTCCCATATCCACTGGCTGGATATCATACTGGGACGGCAGAGAAGAAGGCTGCTGCGAGGTCAACCTTAACAAACCGTCTGTGGTCCCGTAGTTCTGCATAGCAGTCTGGGAATCGTAGTACCCCAATGCATATATCCTGTGTGAAATGGTAAGCTGACAACTTGAAAACTTGTAGAGCTTTTTTTTCTCCGAGTAAAGAAGAATCGGGATTAGTTTCCTTCCATATTTCGAGTTCCCCCTCGTCCTTTAACTCTCGACTTTAAATGAGTGTACCGCGTGTCGAGACAGAAGCAGACGATCACAACTGTGATAGACAATCAGGCTTAAACTTTTGTAACTTATAAGAAAAAGCCGACAATCGCGTAGCACCCTCCTTGAATGATTATAAATGGGTGTTAATGAACCCCTGGACAGACGGCGTCTGAGTAGGCAGGCAAGATACAACATGTGCTTGCGTGGCAGCCGTCTAGACAAAAGCGACTTCTACTATTACGCACTTCCAAAAAATTGACCGTCTTTGGCCCTCCGGTGAGTGATTGCATACCTTAAATCCACGTGCCCGTCAACAAAAGCAGAGAAAAAGCATGATGTTATTCAGTGCTTGGGAGTTGGTCATGAATATGGAATGTTCGTGCTTTGGATTTGGGGCTATTGTGTTACTCAAAACTGTTGCTGACCTATTAATCACCTTCCGTGTGGTTATAGTCTTTATTACCAAAGATGATGTGTCGTTATCACTACGACGCATCTGTAAATGGGATGAATCACCACCGCAATCAAGTAGCAGTTTCTGCAACCGGCTGCTGCTAATTACCAGTACTTAGTCCTTAACCATGTCCTCTTCTTGTGCCCATAAGATAGGATGCGAGGGATCTTCAATGATTACTCGCATTACTCTCCATAACTTACTTGATGGACACTGCTGCCGCTTTTGTTGTGATGCCAGCTTTATTAATGGACGGGATGCAGTATGCTAAGTCACATTGTCGGCCAGACAGACAGTGTTTCATCTCTTTGTGTATCTAGTGTTCTATTCTGAATGCTTCTTTCTACATTTATCCAGCAAAATATCAATCTGCCTTTAAGGAGCTGATGGAAATGGTCATCCAGTCGTAAGAAGCATTAAAACTGGCCACTGATTAAGTGGTACGAAACGAGACTGGCATGTAGGTTACTTAGTAAGGTACCAAAGACTAGTATCCAGAATTCATCCTTATTTATGCGCTACTTTGAAAGGTCGCACGTTCCTTACCCCATAGGATAAGTTTCAAAACTTAAAATACAAAATGTTCTTCCTTTGAATTTGCTAAAAAATGCTCTGTTGCATTCATAGAGGAGGAGGCACAAACATCTTTGTGTCTTAACTGCCTTTTAATTAAGCAAAAGGAGCTCGAAGTTTTTATTCCCAAAAGGCCTCTAGCTAATCGCGTTCCTCAAAGGTAATTATGTAAATGAGATAATTTGCAGACTTTCAGCTTGAAGAAATTCAAGAAATGTAAAAACTGTCTCTCTAATTGAGGTAACTAGCAAATATTATAAGTGATGGCTTGTTTAAACCTACCAATCAATTCTATTAAAGGTCACCTCAACATTAGTGATGCTGTAATTAGGTCCTGTCGAAGTTATAGGAAGCCAATGTTGCCAGGCCTCATTTGCGTTGTGCTAGCTTTTAAATACTCCATTCCTTTTCCACTTTTATAAATAAATGCTCTTAGAGACCCGTACGGCTTGCCATGCAAGCATCATTAAATGAGGCAAATCACTAATTGGTGTGTGTCGGGATTCGCTTATTAGTATTTTACCTCATAAGAAGGGTCTGACCACGTTTTCCTATACATCGCATAGTGGCTCGCCTCTGCCTAGATCCTGGAGGAATTCGACCCACTAGCCGCTCTGAATTTCCATTATTACAAACCACTGTGTATGTGTGTGTGAAAATTATAAGATGTAAGTCTTTATTGTCAAAGAAAACGGGTATGCATCAACTAACTGCTTACTGAGGGTTAAGGGTCGTTTCATTCCCAAGTGGTTATAAGCTTCTTAAACCCTGTGCCCATGCGATTTGACGACTTAGAAACTTCTTGAAATCTAAGAGGTTGTGGGTTTCTTTGAATTGCACCAACATTAATGTCAAACTCACAACCCCAGAAGCTTTAAACCCAGTTATTTGCATTTCTAGAGATTCGGCATCCATCTTATGGTGATTGGCTTGAGCAGTTGATTTGACGCCTTTAATTTTTGGTCAGAACTGACGATGACCATGTAAACGAGGAACTCATGGAGCAAGAGGATCATTAATTTCACTTAAGTTGTCCAAAACAATTTACAAACGTCCCCTCACGTATGATTAGGGCAAACAATAGGGCCGAGAGACCAACACTTTGGGTATGCGATGGAAAATCACAGTAGGCCAATTGTCTGTCCATGGACTCTCTAGCTGTCAGACGGTGTAGTGTTCACTTCAAAAAAGCATGCAATTGTGTAAGTGCATGCATGATAGCTCTTTGAGGTGAACTCCCAAAATGTGTTATTCTGTAATCCACATCGATCTTTGCCGTTTTAACCACTGAAGTCCTGTCTTAGGTGTCTGCTTCTGGCTTTCACATTTCATCAGTCCTTGGAAGGCGGGGTTAGATTTCGCTGTATAGGTAAAGAAAGGAGGTATTAGGAGTAAATCATTAGATTTTCGATGAGGCATAGCATAATGCAACTTCTAACACTGAGTCCTGACCAAGATACTTAGTAATGTGAATAGCGTCCACTAGGGAAAAATAAGGGCCTGATATGTAAAGCATTGAAGTGCTAGTGGTCCCTTAAAGCGTGCAAGGAAGAACAAGATCGCCGACTAAGCAACAGTAAAACAAAAAGGAGGTAGAGGGGCTGGGCACGTCTAGATTGAGACTTACTGTTTGTATGCATGCACTACAAAGCATAAGCATGCCTCATCGCATCGTAACCTTCATGCCATCAACATCTTCTTCTTCATGTTTCAGCAGCAGAATATCTGAATGGGGATACGATCCGAGCTTGGCAAGTGTGTGAAATAGATTTGGTCCAGATCCCGGTGCTATTGGCACAGTCCTTCAACAAGTTTGTTGTGTGGCACCCAGTTTGCAGCATACAGTGCGTGGTAGGTGGCAGTCGGCAGCAGAACCTACCGTTTAGGATGAAGTGATTACAGGCATTAGATTACAATGGTTATTCACTCCACTCCATTCCACCACAAAACTCACAATTCTTAAACCCCTCCAACCTCACTTCAAAAGGCTGCCACTTGTTTTGGGGGTGTGAGGCCAACCGCAGGCTTATTTACCACCTGTGAGTCAAAACAACAACGGCTATAATATCTTCACGTCACAGCAACACAGCACGAAGGCACAGGAGCATATATTATATCTGGGTCTTGTAATCCGGAGAGAGGGAGGTGGTAAATAAGCCTTTATTGGTCTTAGCAGCAGATGTTTACACGATTAGAGTCGGGCAGATACAAGTGAGATAGAAATGCAGTAGACCGCACTAAGCCCATTTCCTTCCCTTATTATTATAGCGACAAAATTTTGTATCCTTAGGGAAAGGGCGCGTTTGGAAACCTTTCTGGGATTGGATGATTACATTTTACTTACCACCAAGCGAGACTTTTTGGTCAGCGCTGGCTGGGCTGCTACGTGCCCTCCTTCCTCATCAGGTGTCACAAGAGTTCAGAGCACTTTTACGCTCCTTTTTTACTTGCATTGATTGAGGGATTATCATCACTCTCGGTAGCAACATTCTCACCTTCATATTACAGAAGTGTTTCATGACCTTTCCCCATTCGAACCCCATTCTTGAGTCTTCTGAAGGTGATGAAAGATTTCTCATTGCTGTGGGTTGCCTCCGCCCCCCCCTTCCCCCGGGATTGGTTAATATTGCCTCAGGATGAACTTTTTACATGTTAATACTTCTTTTTATGTCGAGGTCATTTAAAAAAGCATGCACGCTCCAACTGAAGAGGGAATCCTGAAGTCTCCATCCCCCTGGGTCTTTTCATCGCCGTCGAATTGAAGTCAAAGCCTCTTCATTTCCGGTCGGTGGGCGTGATTTGAGGTAGGGCTAATTGCTGCAGACACGAGGTGGTCACATTTGTGCATGTCCGTCGCGCATGATAGACTTTAAGTGTCCCAATAGGTCAAGGTCAATCCGCACGCAGTTTGGGCTAATCAGAGCAGTCGAACGGAAACCCGCACGGCGTGGATATCCAAGCGTTAGATGAGATATGAAAATTATTTACAAGAATTAGAACAGGTGTATTCTTTGAGACTTAAAAGTGTTTCAAGCATTTTGTGGACCTAAAAAAGTGCAATCCATCCTTGACAAGACGGTAATGAGAGAGCAAATTTTTATTGCTCCCAGACACTGCGTCAGAATGATTTACGACTCTTCTACTGACGATTAGGCAAGTAAAATTGGATAAAAAAGAATTAAATGTCACCAAACGTGGCCGTTGGTGCACACTGCTTCTTTTTTCTCCACCCAAGAAAGTGATTTATTATATAGAAGTGCACTGAAAAACCGTGAGGGAGATGTATGAGAACCGGACGCGTCCCTCAACTGGATTTTCTAGTAGAATCGAAGAAATTTTTTAAAAATATGATATAACTTGTTCTTTTAGTTTAATTAAAAGTTTCGTATCAGCATTTGTAAAGCTTTAGAATCTGAATTATTTGCTGTTGTGTGTCGACACGAAGGCTGGAGAACAGGACCTGCCGAAGTAACCTCGCGAGCAAAGAAAAGCTCTTTTTTCTAGAACCAAAGCAGCGAATCCTTAATTACAATGGAATTAAAGGACACTTATTTCAGTAGTATTTTCAACACTGCAGGATTCTTTGGCTAGGGAATTCGACCGTCCTCTACTCATCCCAACGTCTTTGGCCGTAACCGCGGTCGCCCAAGTCTTGTATGGCTGTGCAAGAAAAAGGAGAAATAGCCTCTTCATTTTTACAATCAGTAGCACTTGCAGTCTCAGTTTTTCGAAGTTGAGAAGCTTCTTTCCCCTCCACTAACTAGAGGCGCTCTCACCGAGAAAGTGGGAGAGCGGTGGACGCATTCAGCATGTTCCCATCGTCCATGAAGCAGACAGTGCCACGATCTCGAGCATACAGACACCCATAGTTACTCCGTTGATTAAAACATCCATTTCTCGTGGCGTTCACAGTTTATTTGGACAATTGCATGCTATGTCGAACCTTTGCAGAAGTTTTCCTCACCTTTTTCGTCCTTTCCCCTACTTTAATGAATCAGCCTTCTGTAGACTGTGAACATTGAGGAAACCGTCAATTTTGCGCCTGTTCTAAAAGGTGACACCTATTCTTAGTTTGTGGGGTAAGGATTGTAAACTGTAAGGTGAATTCACTGACAAATCTGAGCATAGAGAGGCCATGCAGGACTTCTATTTGGCAGTGCTGATGTGAAATGAAGGTTAACGTGTAATACCGTTGCTACTTCATTCCTGCGGTTTTTAAACTTCGACTCACAAAACGACTGTTTGGAGGAAAGCTTTCCATTTGGAATTAATGCGAAATTACGCAAAGGGTTATAGAAACCTTAGAGTTAATCTCCTCCTCCACCTCCGCCTTTGCCTCCTCCTCCTGCTCCTCCTCCTCCTTCTCCCCTCGCATACACCTTTTCACCTCAGTGACCAGCGGCGCCTTCTCGGCCCGCAAGGTTAATTCGATCTACTAACCTGTCAGAGGTATGAAATTATTTTACCGAAGGTCTGATGCAAACCTTCCGGAAGGCGTCGCCGCTGTAATTTTGAAGGGGTTTGCATTCGCATGGCTAATATTTAAACACTCAATTGTGGCGCTATTTCCCCTCCCTTCTGATTGACTGATAGCGCGTGCAGGTAGCCTTTAGCGTCAAGGTCACCCGAGAAAACTATACACAACCGAGACTGAAGCCGCCCAGCAGCCTTAGCTGCCGCTGTTGGCCAAGTAAACGTGCGCATTTGCCGTGTCCCCTGAGCTTACTATCCCTGACGGCAAATGAAGACGTCTTAGTGACTATCTTTGCCCACCGATTGCTCTGAATGATAAGTGCCTCGATACAGGAGTCAGGCTTACACACATTAACTCCTTATTTACTATACATACTCGCATTGCTTTCCTTCAACTCAGACATTTCCTTTCCTTTTCCTGTGGTCGAAGGAGGATAAGTGAAGGAAACAACAAATAGCACCACGAGATATGAAGTGACAAGAAGCCTATGTGGTGATGAAGATGAAGGACTCTCAATACCATGTAGATTAGTTTGAGCACATTTGGTGACAAAAGTGCATTCCTTTCGGTGAGGCATGGCAGAGGGATTCGTAAAGCGTGTGCGTAATCTACTCTTTATATGCATTGTCGTAAATTTTCAGTCTGTTGACTATGGAAGCACTGATTCAGACTCATTTGCTTTGTAAGTTCCATGACCATAAGGGGACCTTTGAGTGTGTGGTGTGTGGCAAACATGAAGTAGTGGCCTGTGCGATGGTAGAGTGAACCACCTAGAATTGGTCTAGAATGCATATGAATCAGATGCTGAATCACCCTAAGGCAAATGCAGTTGCATTCCCTAGATTTGAGGCAAACTATTTGTCACTATTACCTCGAGTAATGTGATTTGAGATTAATCCTGTATTTGGTGCTTTTAGCAATACAAAAAATTTGTGGAGACGAATAAACAAATAAAATATTTTGTACTTAAGAAAATAAAATACCTAACAAAATTAGAATTAGAGCAATGCATTTTATGGCGAATATTTATTCTTATACCCGATTGGTATACTTTAAGGACTGCCTTCATATGCTCAAATCCTATTGGTGGATTTTCAAATACGTTTACTATCTTAAATTTCATTGGTGCAATTATGGAGCGTTAAACTCCTTTGAATCTTATTGGTGCATACTTGAAATATTTCTAATTTGCAATTTACTTTAAAATAAATTAATTTTACCAGAAGGGAGCATAAATACGTATAAAGCATTCCACGTATATAATAAGCTGATAGTGAACCCTGTATACGCAGAAGGAAACTCATTTTCAGCCCGCGACAGACTGAAATGAGGAGTGAAAGTCTGTCGTTAAATACGAAAAAAAGTTAAATGACAAGCAGTACTTTGTGCTTTTACATACCGCTGAAGGAAAAGTGCGCGTCGTGGTGTTTGGTGTACCCCGTTAACAAATGTGCAACCTTAAAAACATCTTGCAGAACTGCACTTTATCTTTCAAAGCATGACAGGCATAGTAAGCGCACAACCAGATACAAGTATAAGATTATTAAACCAAGCCAAAATATCTGATAGAAGATCTTGTTTGTAGGCCAAAAAGTGCGCATTTTACCTCACCATAAGCCGTCTGTTCGTAATTCCGAACATCACCGCAGACCCGCAAATTAAGATTTCCATTTCTTTGCGGGCACTATTAAATAAGAAAAGTGGAATAATGTAATAAGCGAAATGTAATTGATCAAAGCAACGTTCTCAGTGTGGTATACGAGTGTTTATTTCAAGCGACCGCTTATCGTCTTACTCTCCTCATTCTCCAAAGGTTACACTTCTGTTTGTTAGTAATGCTGCATTAGCTTCACCACTCCCTCAAGACGGGCAATAAATGTGGAGGATGATACTTGCACTATGTGGCGTGGCTTTCAAGTGCTTCAGATGCTATCCAAATCATCCAAATTAGGGCAAATGATTCAGAACACCGTAGAATATCTTATTTACAAAGAAGTTCTGACTTGGCTAACTGCTTTATCAGGAAAGAACTAAGTAAAATAAATAACTGTGAGTTAGCTCCAGGAGAATACCAAAAAAATTATGACTGGTATCCCTCACCGTTGATTTCCAACCCATCAGGACATCTTGGAATTAATTTGAACGAAGTTACCCAGAAAAAGTTTCATTTACTTAGCTATGAAAAAAATGTGGTTGAAATCTGGGGTGATGCTGACAATGAGCTTAACGTTTAGACATTCTATACGTGTTGTATTTAGGCTAAAACAGGGCTTTTAATTGTGAATCATGCATAACACGAAGAACATCTTAGCACTCATGAACAACCAGGAACCACGGAATAATTTATGCACCAATAATAGGGTGTACATGCATTTGATGCGCTAAAACATAATTTCAGGTTAAATTTAAGATGGAAACATATGTAAGGTTATAAGTATGGGAGGGAAATTAGTAATTGTTAAGAAATAAAACATTTCCACAAGTGGGGAACCCTTGACATTAAGGGCAACAATCTTGGTAAATATATTCAGCTAACAACTAATTTTAAAACAAATGCTGAGATTGAATAACTTTTAAATCTAAGATCCCCATCAATTTTACTTTACAAGTCATTTGGGCAGATATTTTGAAGATACAAAATAAGGGATTTCTATAGAATTCGTATTCCATTTGTAATTTCTTTAATTTTTACCTTTATTTAATTGACACCGGTTAAAATGTCGCAAATTCAATTTTATTTGCATATTTTTAGCAATTTTTCCTTAAATAAATAATAATCAGGCCTTGTTGTTATCTAGACAAATAACTTTTAGTGCTTGGTTTCCACAAATGGGCATAATGTGATGGTCTTTTTAAGTGAGGTTGTGTTGCTGATCAAAAACACCGAAGGAACTACACGCTAGCAGTGTAAAAAGGGGTATGAGGAGGATACACGTACAAATACTCAGGAAGGAGAGAAGGAGGTTGTATAAGTTATAACTGTGAGATGTTGAAACAGATTAATGGATGAGATGTCTTGCACTTCCGCAGTGAACGCGGGGTGAAAAAGACTAATTTAGTTGGGAGTAAGGGCACAGAGAGGTCATTGTCCTTAATTAGGTTCTATTTAACAATTCAATTACCTCCGTAGGGGGTTGCTGGAGGAAAAATTTAGCCCAAACTCATGGTTAATTAGCTGTCTCTTTGAGGGAAGGAGATTAAGAAAACGAAGAAGTCACGGGACATCAAGCGATTTTATGCAAGCATTTACTGCTCTCTTTTAGCTCATCATTCTAAAATACTCCATCAGCATCTACACGTAGATAGTAGGGCATGGAGACGCATTTTATGTGTGCTACAGCGCTTCTCTTCTTACGGTTCATTTAATAAGTCATAAAGTTTTGTGAGTTGGAACCCTCTTACAGTTACCGAAGAGGTGTCAGCACCCCAAGTTCCCCAGAGACGCGTGTCTGTCTACCCAGGTGCACACCCTTCCTGGAGCAGAAGAGCCGTCTACTCTGAAGCCGTCACCTCCTCTAATTCCTTACAACCATACACACGCTTTCCGAGTTGCGATTGTGATTATTGTAATTGGAGGCCTTTCACAATCAGAAACTACACAACTTGAAAATTTTCTTTAATAAGTAGGAAATTATGCATTAAATCCTTTCAACGAAACGGTGATTTTCTCCTTCAACAAAAACACTTTATGACTATTTCCATGCGATTTAAAAAAGACCACTTCCAATCGAATATACGCATATTTTGTAACAATGTTTACTCAAATGCAAAATTTTTTTTAAAAATTTGTTATATTTACGAGGAGGAAGGAGAAAAGAAAGATAAGCTGGACCGGAATTTGGACAGTAATTTATGTGATTTATAAGTCTAAGGGCAGAGTAGAGAAAGCTCTGCATTTAAGCCAGGGTTTCAAAACACTTTATCGCTCTCTCGCCCCTTTAAAGGGATTTAAAAAACTTGCTTGTTTAAAAATACTGTAAAATACAAAGAAAGTGAATAAGTACATGCAGCATTGTGAGTCTTTTCTGAGGTCCGAGGGAGGCATACGAGAAGACGTGGAGTGAATGCCGCCAAGCGGAAGTAAAACGGCAGAGCCTTGACTACCTGTGCAACCAAATGGAGAGTGAGGCAGGCAATCAAAGCAGTAAGGAGTTTACTATCCGTTTGAGCGCCGTCTTCACTGCTATTCTTGATGCTGCACCCGCCTTGGCCGTCATAACCTAGTCAATTCTGCAGGTACTGCATCCACAAGGCAACCAACTGAGCCGGTCGTCGAACGGGACTTACAAGTAAAAGGCCTTCTGATTGCAACGCTACTGGCCTCCTCTGACGACTTCACTGGCTTTAGAGTTTCGTCCTAATTTATGCTGACCATCTCCGTGCCACTTTGTTCTCACTCCAGCGCTGTTGATCCGGTCATTTCGTTTCCGAGTGGTCAAATCGAATCGTTGTCAAAGTCGAAGGGCGGAAATTTGAATTGCTGATGCATAGAAGGGTTGATAAGCTACCGGCATGGCCAGGAGGTCCTGCCACTCCGGTGGAAGTGTGGCGGCAACGTTTTTAATACCTTTACATCCAAACCGTAGAGTTGAGCAGTCCCCTAGAGTATTGCAATTACCTCTAAACGTAACGGAGATATTGGAGGCCTTTTCAGGCCAAATTATCAGGTTAGCAAACATTTTTTCTAAACGGTGTGTTCCTGTCAAGCGTGAATCAGTGCAGACAGCGAGACGTTTCATCGAAGTCCTGCTACTGCTTGACAGCGATGCTGCATGGCCCTGTGGTTCATTTATACCAGTGCATTGTTTTAAATTGTGTCCTGCTTATTCATTGCCATGGCAACGGCACAGCCCTTGTCCATTTTTACAAAGAAATGCCCAGAACATGGAACATGTGTTTACTTATCGACGCCCCGTCCATGCAAAACCTGATGGAAGGGAAACTTGTTCAAGAGCGTTATTTGCATCATGTGAAGACAACACAGTCACCTTTTTTTGCAACTTTTGACAAGTTTTAAATGCCATTATGTTCCGCAGTAAGTGGAAGACTGGGCTTTTGATTAGTACCGAGGATATGAAGGAAATTATGGGAGGAAGCTCTGTTATGACAGAAAAGTTAATGATTGTCCGTACCACCTCATTACAGGGAGTAAAAGCGGATCACATGAAATCCCAGAGTTATAAAAAAAAAACGAGCATAAAAGCGGTGTAAACACGTGAACTCAGCGTCAGCGCCTTTAGCACAGCCAACAAAATTGGGGCTTTTGGGACTGGAATGAAGTGGGAGTGTGGATTAATCTTTCTAACTTGAGCCTGCTACTCAACATTGTAGGGAAGGGCTAATGGTGGTCTCTTTTCCGTCCCCAGTTAGGATACATTCGGTTTGAACGACCTAAGTACACTGCCGAAGGAAAATAATGCCTCCTCCTCCTTCTCTTCCTTCAAACAGTAGCACGGTGCTTTAATCATGTCAACTTGGTTGCCAACTTCCCCAACCTCAGCGTCGTGGTGTTAACTCAGCCATTGAACAACTTGACGGGGGAAACTGAAGTACTTGGAACGAGACAGACCGTTTTTGCTGCTTTCCTTTGAGGCACACGATCCAGGTGACTAGACGAGTGTGTGTAGTCCTTAACTGATGCCTCCAAAGACAGTAGTCTGCCTCCATTTATGATGAGGCACTGGAGGGCAAAAACGCGTCTTCATGGCAAAATGCTCTTCTGCTGGACCCCAATCCATTGGTATTGCTTCGCCTTGATATACATGCATTCAGCAATGAAAAACGAGAAGCCAAAGCCTCTGCAGGACAAAAAAGGCAAAAAGGAAAACTTTTTTACCATCCTGGATTTGCTGATCCTCTTTGATCCATCGATGGGTTGCATTCGGCCGTATAGATGTTCCTTGGCGAGTGGGCTGGCCTTCAGGCTATGTCAGATGCCTTAGTTCCTGCTCCACATCACATATACACATATTTTGAACGTCTTCAGAGGAGACTTAAAGGAGTGCTTGGGTGGCAATGGAAAGCGAATTCGTTGCCAATCCTAATTTCTACCTGTAGAGGCAGAAATGCACGTGCTACGGACAGGAGTATCGGTGAGAAATTGGCGTCTCTCATCAGCAACCTTCCGCAGTTTTTAGGCAGCTTGCCATGATCGTAAAGTATGCGAAAAAAAATTGCGTAACTGCTTTACACACCTGAGTGAAGACTTCAAAAACACAAACTCAAGCTATATCCTCTACTTCCAAATAAGCTGGAGGGAATCCAATTGACTGTAGCTGTACAGGTCCAAACTGAGCAAAATACGACAGGAGGCCAGTGCTTTTACCATTAACTATGAATACACTCGTCCCCTTTCCGATTCCAGTTCCTATACAAAACAAAATTCAGATCCTGCAGAAGTGGCCAAAGGCGCCAAATGGCTTCTCAGGTGCACTCGAATTCTGCGGCTTGTGTGGTTTTGTAGGAATTCTCTTTCAAGAATTCATTACGTCTTGACAAAATAAAGTACCAAATACGACGCTAGAAGTGGGGGAGAGTTACGTAGTACCTTGGCGCAAGGTTAACTCTTGGTTTTGGTAAAGAGGTCATCTTTTTCCACTTCGGTTGAAATTTGGCAGAGTTAGCTGGTCTTAGAGCCATTCCACCTACTCCAATCCTTTTTGCGTGCAAGAATTTCGTCTTCTGCCGCCGTACGGCACCCTTTTTCGCCCTCAGCGAAGCCTTGCGGTGCATGAGTACTCGGTAGCACTTATCGGCTGTCGACAAAAGCAGAATATTTATTCTGCCATAAGCTAAGCGTTTCCTTAAAACTTCACCAAACGTGAAAATTACCATTAGAAAAGACGATTTAGCCGGCATCGCATACCGCGTGATGTTTGTATAGTACAGATTTTTTTAAAACTCTGATCTTTAAAAGGCACAGTAATGCTTTTAGGATTTCAAAACTAATGCAAATATTTTAGAATATTTTGAGCGCACTAAAATAAGTGTAAATTTTTGTAACGCGAGTTATTTTGCTTCCTGAATGTTACATATGTTTGTTTAAGTCGACCAAATACTAATCGATGAAATCAATTAAGTCAATAGATGTTCAATTAAATAAAATCCAAAGGATTAGGGCACGAATTTAAATGATTTTAGCTACTATTAGTAACTAATGGAAGCATGACTTCAACTCATTAATTTTTAATTATTAATGCTCAAAAATAAAAAATTTTTTACCTTTTCTACAATAACATAATCGGAATGCTGCATTGTCTTCTGTTCAAAGACAACTTAAAGATTTCAGTTTTCGTCAAAAAGACCTTAAATGCGTCTCAAAACGCTTTCTCCGCGGGAGGTAATTTGAGGCTGAATCGAAGTAATTGCCTGATAAGTTTAAATTGGTCTTCTACGGCGGTCGGTACGTACCGCGGTAGGAAGTGGTAGGTGCAGATGCTGTGCGTGAGCCACTGCATTCAAGGCGTCATCATTCACGATGATGAGTGCTTGCGTGCATGTGACGCTCTGTGTTGGTCTACAAGATTTTTTGAAATTGTCCTTAAGGTTGAGTTAACGCAGCCAGGGGCGATGATGGTGCATTCGGCTTTACGTCTGTCGCTGAGGTTTTGACTCCGACCTATTGGCGCTGTCGTCATCCATTTATTCGTGTGATCAGTAAATCAGGGTGTGACACGCCTGGACACCTCGCAGCAGCTCGGTTCCTGTGGTGAAACAAAACTGCTGCTTACTTTCAGAGAGTCAACTAATAGGTCGAGCTTTTGGTTATGACCGAGGCCTTGGAGGAGGCTGCACATTAACAGGACAGTCCATGCCTGTCTGCATCTTATTACATCTTATTCCACGTTTTTCCCCGCACAAAAAAGGAGTCATCAGGTAAGGTTTCAGTCTTAAACAGTTAAGGTGGTAAAATATTTACTATTTTATCAAAAAGAATTAGTTTTTACTGTTAAGAAGAAATCATTACCATTTTGTGGTCCGGGGAAGGCGGGAACGAGAGGGCGAAACGAGGCGGATTGTACAAATTCCTACACAAAATTCTGAAATTTGTCACTCCGCGGCCTGTGATACAGGATTCCGACATTGCACTTTAACACACCACCGTGCCATGCTGCCATGACAACCCGCAAGATGACCTCATTATTAAGGCATTTTTGGCACGTGCCAGTGGCACTTCCCAAGTGTGACGGTTCCGAAGGGCTCCAGCAGCAGGACCTGCGCTGTGACCTCTGTCCTGACCAAGGGACGGACGTCGCGGATTTAGGCTTGCCATTAATTGGTCATTTTGCTTGCGGGATTTTGCCTTAAAAAGGCAAAGAAACTGCAAATAACCACAAGACCTTGTTTTAGCTGCAATTTTTTGCGTTCAGGTAAAAATAGGGAGATCCGCGTTAAATTTTGATGATGCAAAGTGTCCATTATTTGAATAAATAAAAACCCTTAATTTTGTTTTGCCAACTAAATTTGTGCTACTTATTTGTTTATATGCGTCCTTTAGGTGGCAGGCGGGAAATTTGGACAGTTCTTCTCCTCCGTTCTCCTCCTATTGGTTAATCACCATTTTTTCCTAAAAAATATGACTTCAAAAATTTCGGTAATTTTGTATTAGTATTAGGAGCTTCCAATTTGATGCAAAAAAGTTATTGTCGAGAAAAGAAAAGGACTTCCATGAACCTCAGGGCACAAAAGAATAGATGACTGCAACAGGAGGCCAAGCGGTTTATGAAGGATCTCCTTTCCTCCCGCCTGCCGAGGTAAAATCGGCCTTAAAAAAATAACGTAAAAAAATTGGGACTCTGGAATACTCTGTTGTTACATTCGAAATTAAGGAGAAGTTGGTGGAACCACTTCTGCTCCGCTCAACATTTTTGTCTTTTAAGGTGCTCTCTGCTGCAAAGCAGTAGATATGATTTCCCTCCTCTTTTGACCCTTTCCGTTGTCATCTTCTTTTCATTTGTATTGTGTTTGATCCTTACCATGAGAGTCTGCATGGCCGTCTGTCTCGTCTTCCAGACGCCAAGTGGTCCGCGCTGTGGAAAAGCGTGGTAGACAACGCGTTTGCATTGCCATCACTTGACAGGTCCACCCATCGAACGCAGGGATTTTTATTTCTCCTGCCACACCAACCCATCATTCATTTGATTTCAGCAAAAAAAACCCCAAAATGACGAGGTGGATAGAGGCTTTGCCAGGTTCCAGTAATCGGTTGATGGAAGGCGTTTGGATGGCACCCGATCGCCTAGTTGACCTCACAACGTACTCACTTCAACTGTTGTAGGTGTCACATAAAACACTGCAGTAGCCAAGGCAATTTGCTACCATTTTTGTTGATGTCACGAGGAGGGAGTCTTCATTGCCTCCATTTTCAAAATTTCCTCCTGACGAGGAGTTTTAGCATTTAGAGCACGTAAACTCTAGCCTGCTCCATTGAGCTCCCGGAATTGACGCCATGACATGTCACTTTAGGTCATCAGCTAAAGCTGTGACGGGAATGATGACATCTTTTTTATTATCTGACGCTTTGCTTTGGAGAAATTTATTTTTTACCCAAATCTGTTTGCGAAAGGGGCCATTGTCAATTATGTGACATGTCAAACTTGTCGCGAATAAGCTTTACACACTCCAACCGATTTAGGAAATTTTTTTGGGACACGAAAATGAAACAATTTTATAATAAAAGAAGCTCCCTTGTGGTATTTCCAAAAGCACTGCCAACAGAAGTGGTGCACTAATAACGCCAAACCATGAAAAACTGTGATTAGGATAATGACAGTTGAGGATCCCGCGCAAAAAATGGTAGTTCGATTTAAACAAACACCGGTTGGGTGCGTTTTAAGCGCTGTTCCTTATCTCTCCAAAGACATTACAGAGCCTCGCTACCTTTGGAGATCCTCAGAACACCAGAAGGGTTCGATGACCTTCAAAGGCCTCTCGCGGTGTGAGGGGGTCCCGACTCCTAGAGTCGGCGAAATTTCAAAAAAAGGCAAGACAGTTGTACTTTTGATAATAAATGAAATTCTGACCAAGGTGCTAGACATAGGTAAAAAAGCTGGCCTTCTCTATTACTAGCGATTGGGGATGGATGAAAGAGGGGAGGAGTGAATGTGACCATTAAAAAAGGCACCGAGCCCATCTGTCACGCAGGCCTTGTTGCATTCCACCTAACAAGCACACAGACAGTAGGCTTGGCAGTTGGACAGGAATGGACAGAGTAATTTGTGATATTTAATTAGGGAGAAGGAATTCTTCAAGGCATTTCTGTTGGCAGACCTACATCTATCAGCACACACCATTTAATAAATTATGTAGCAGGGTAAATACCTGCCAAAAAGCTTCTGCAACGCTCCACTTTGAGGTAAAGCTACCTTCTTTCAAAAATAAAGTAAAATAAAATTAGAGCAAAAAAGGTAAAATTTTTTTTTGGTGTTAAATTTTACAGGCAAAATTTCACATCTTTTGACACGGTGGGAAACAAATTATGTGCTGTCATTTAGATCCCTGATTGATTGATTGATTGTTGTCAAATTATCAACTTGACAGCAGGGTGTTCAACAGCTCCTCCGTTTTTTCCTGCCTTTTAAATCAGAGCTGTTGCCAATGCCAGTTCGTCAGACTCGGAAACCCGCTCCCGGATGGCCAATTCTGTATGGGACCTTACCAAGACGGTCGAAGTGGAGATGCTGTTTTGCTGACGGGAACAAGTGCGCCAAAGGAAACCTTGTCCACACTTGACACCTCACCCCCTCCCCTCCCCTTGCGTTTTGCATGCGGATAACATCAGATTAAAGGAACATCGAAATCGTGTCTGATGGACGTCTTTAAAGTGAGTTAAAAATAATACTAACGCAACTCCTACGTTTTACCGCGTTCTATTTTGCCAGTCCTTTTGTTTCCTCCAACTTCGAGAGGAAGGACCAGGGTGTCTCGGGTGAGAGGCTTCACGATCTCCTCTCCTTTCCCTCCTCTTTTAACTTACTCGTGTCATGCAGCTCAAGGGAGGAAAAAAACAAGCCTGCCACTTCGACTCTACACTACTCGCCGCCTTGGATACACAATTTTGCGTGTTTAAAATTGTTAAACACTGTAAATAAACCTTATTCAGACTAAAGTATGAAACATTTTACCTACTCCGTAGGTGGGTCTACAACAACAAAACTGCCGACAAATTCACCCCACACTACAGCAGTGTAGAAGTGGGTCGCCCTACAAATTTCCATGTATCATGCTAATCTGGGTCCAGTCCTTTTTTAAGACCAAAAAGGACTCCTTCCAAGGCCATAGAAAAACTCCGCCCAGATTGTTCAAGCCGCGCGCCCTTCGAGATCGGCCAATCAGGAGGTGGCGTGATACAGCTTGTATGACGGTTGGGTGCGGGTTATGTGTGGCAGTAGACCACTTTAATGTCGACGTGTCTCCCCGCGGATGTATACCTAAATGGCATCGCCTGCCTCCACCGAAGCATGGACCACTTTTAAACTGTAATTTGCCCTCCAAACTGAAAGATGATCCTTGCATATGGAATTGCATTGGTGTGTACTATTTTCACTGAGGCTGCACATTCCAGATTGTTTCCGCCTCGACCCAATGAAGGTGAGTCCATAAAAAACTAATCCCTCTCCCCACAATGGCACGTTCTTCCACCTGGCCTCATCGTTAGGAATAAAGACTTGTTTATTGCTTCATTATGAAAGTGCTAATACACGCCTCTGTAGCGTTTGCACCCGTGAGGGCAGGGAGGTGTTGTTGAGGTCCCTACTGTCAACGGAAAGCCGGTGTAGACTTGAACTGCGTGCGAGAATAAAACGGAGTTGACTTGCCAATCCAACTTGATGCGCAGTTTCCAACTATTTAATTACTTATTATTGGCGAGTGGAGTCTTTGCAACTGCGCGATGCCTCCATGAGGCATCCAACTTGCGACCATGGAAAGGCGCACTTAAATTAACACTACGCATCCGTATGCACATAAGTAGGGCAAGAAGCAAAAATTTTATCTATTTAAACTGACCTAGAGGATATGACATTTACTATTTTTGGGAGGAGGAGACTTAAGGCGCCAATTTCCCACTTCACGCTTTGAAACAGTCCCTCGTCCTGCGCTATGCACCGAAAGCGCGCCTTCCCAAAGGAAGACTAGTCGGACAGAACAAAACACCAATTAAATCTAACTGGAGATGTTTTTGGTTTATTTATGGCATTACATGCTGAGTGTCTTTAAAAGCGCGCGATTTTTTAGTGGCGCACTTAAACACCCGCATGGTTCGCCCGGCAGCTTGTAGATGCTTTTTGACTTCCTGTTCCCGTTGCTCTGGAGAGGGGCAGTTTTAAGAGGCAAATATTAACTTCCCTTTGTTCACACGTCAAAAAATAACTTAAGTTTTACCTTTGAGATAATTATGGTGTAGTTTTAAACAGAATGCCGAATACTTAAGAAGCCTGCATCAGTGCCATTTGGCTTCGGGGTTCGGCGTCGGAGCGGCAAAGTTTGCCTTCCTTTTCTCTTCTTTTCACCAAAAGTATAAGTAGCTTTAAAGGGTAACAAGTTAGAAATTCGCAGGCTATGAGGTTTTTCTCCGTCCCCTCGCATAACTGGAAGGTTGAGCGGTCCCTTGGGAGGAGGAGGGGGAAGGGGAGGGGTTCCCCTCACCTCCAACATCCTCTGCGCTGCACTGTAGCAGCCGTGTGTCACCAGCATCTCCTGGTCACTCGTTTTTTTCTGTGGTAGGTTGATTTCCAAGTGTCAGGATGATTAAGCAATTAATTGTCTGCCTTTTTTACAAAAAAATTAATGGCCTGAAAGGCAACTCTATGTGTACCATTTTCAACCGCTTACTGATAAATTATTACATTAGACTGCAAAAGCTATTCTTAAAAAAAACCTGTTCATAAGTGTTTTTATATTGGGGCGAAAAAAAACATAATTTTTTCCTTTATGCTAAACATCGCCTCAAAACAAATCGCCTTGTTTTCTAGAGCACTAAAACAAAGAAAGAAATGACTTCATCACTACTTTTTGGTCTTTTCCGATCTTCTGTTAGGTAGCTAAGGTTTTGCGGATTTTTTCTCTGAGGCGAGAGGGAAGGGAGTGGGCTTCCAAATACTTCCGCTCCTTACAAGGTCATTTGCTCCCTCCCCCGCACCCCCCGCCTCCGCCCCCTTTGGCTCTCCACCTGCTCCCGCCCCTGTTCCCTTTCTTTCAGCCTTCAAGTCATCTTGCCGCTTATTTTTTTACAAACAAGCCAAATTTTTTGGCCACAGATAAGGTGACTTTTAAGAGGAAATTTTGAATTTCTGGTAAATTACATGAGGCAAATTAACCATTCAGGTTTACTCCTGCCCATTAATTACCGGCCTAAAGAAGTGTAATTAACCTACCAAAAATGCATTTTAAATAGGCTTTTAAAACTGAACTAGCTTTTTTCTTGCATACTAATCGCATAAAATTGAAATGAGTATTAAAAAAATTGGCTCTTTTTGGTCCTTGCTATTTTAGTGTCATCAAGTCCCCTCTTTTTTACATTTCTCGATTGACATTCCGCCAAGTCTGCCGCGCCCTTGAATCCACCTGGTTTCCTGCCTTTGACAAGCCTTTTTTCGCATTGTTTTTTTTGGCTGATGGGCCATTTGCTCTGACAGGCCTATCAAGCCCCCACCCGGGTCGGTCAAGGTCACGCATCCCCTGCCCCTCGTGTCCGCTTGAGCTTCCTCTCGCTTCCCTCGCACATATTCTGCAGAGCAGGCAAAGTTGCGTGTTTTGCTCTCGTGCGGTAAATTAGTTCAAACGTGGACAAAACTTTTTTTTTGCCTATTTTCTCATCGTACCGGTGATGATGATGTGGGAACCTAGCAGTGACATTTCGCGTTCTGGGAGAACAGGCAGCAGAAAGGGTTTCTTGTGTGAAGACAAGAGAGATACCGAGTTTATTCTACTAACGGGCGTGGTGAATAGGCAAGAAACAAGTGGAACAAAGTCGAAGACCATTTCTTGGTGCCTAATGTACACAAGACACCCAATCCAAGCACCCAACCCTATCCAACTTACATGCTAGGTGTTCCCTTTAAAAAAGGTGTCCGCATTTGTTTTTATTTAACTTCGGCAATTTTTAAGCAACGCTATATAAATCATGTGACTCCAAAAAGTGGGAGATACCTTGAGCACACAACACAGTCAAATGGAAAGCACTTGAGCCCTACTTGGCCTCCTCTCTAGCAAGTCTCACTAAAATGCTCAGCACACTTTAAGAGACTTTTGTCAAATCTAAGATGGCAGACTCTGACAGTAGCCCCCAGAAAAGGGGGAGCGAGAGGGAAGGGAGGAGGGAGAAGGGGAGGGGACGCCGGAGGCAGTTGAGGGATTATCGCATTGGCAGAACCGCTGCTAGAGTTGATGGCTTGTTGTGCTTGCACTCCTGCTCCCCTTTCTCCCCCTCTTTTTGTCTTCAGACTCATGAAGTTATGCGGAGCGTGGTCAGAGAATGCCATCGAATGATTGCTTGCGAAAGACCGAGGTGACTTGCCCATGATTAGTTTTGTGCTTTTGTCATCTCCTACGAGCTCATTAGCATTTCCCCAATCACGAGGCTGATGTCACCTGACCACTTGTCAGGCAAGGCTGAGTTTCCAGGGTTTCAAACTGCAGGTCTTATGAACTCAAGTACCAAATTTTGTTCTTCTTAGGGCCAAAGTGGTTCTTAGTTCATCCTCATTCGCCTAAGACACTTGATCTGATGGAGCAACCGTGTTATACCTTTTCTAACGACGTAATGAACCTACAAAGCGGAGAGCATGTTTGTTGGCCGTTTTTTTAACTTCCCTGAAAGTAAAAGGAACCGGTTTTTAATTCGACACCGAGGGCGTCTTCTAAGGTGATGTGTTGGAGCGAGGTTGAGGTGAGCAAGGGCTAACTCCTGTCTGAAGTGCCGCCCAATTCCCCGATCCTTTCGAAATGGGAGGCTACTTCTGCTGACCACCGAGAGGTAGAAGAAGGGCACCGAACAGGCCTACTTTTACGACAGTTCTGGACACATCCCAGTCATATCACACACATGCATTCCAGGCACAATTTCAGGTACATGTGAACATGCTGTTTCCCTGCGTATTCCAACAGGCAAGACAGCGGGCAGGCAAGCAAGCAGACAGATAAACAAGTAAATAAGTAAATAAATGGAAATTGTGCCCATTTCCACCGTCTAACGGTTCTGTTTTAAAAGTCTCCTCCCGAAATGGCCATCCAGTGATTTGTTGACTTTTCGCCTCCAATTTAATACAAAAGGTCATTTTAAAATAAACAAATGATTTGTGCAATTTTTAGCTACATTTTTGTTAAAAGCTTTATTATTAAATTACAGAAAGGATTTTCTTGTCCATATTTCTTCGGCTTTTCTTGATTTTAACTTTGCACCTTTGCTTCCTTGTGATTTTTAAGTAGTCACTTAAGTAGTCACTTGTGCACCGTGAATAAAATACACAAAAGTGCAAATAAAAGTATCCAAAATGGCTGGTTTTTTAAAGGCAGCCAGATTTGGCAGCCTAATCTCTAGGACGATGATTGAAAAGACCAGTTTAAGGGGAACACGACTCATAGTAACAAGGCGTTAAGAAGTTGAGAACAATATTTCACAGCCTACGAATTTAATTTATCCAATAATACAAGGTAAGGCAAAATTTTCTATACAGACTCATAAATTTCGGAGAACTTCATTCAAATTTTTTGCCTTACCTTGCTCCTTCCTCCGTAAATCTATTGTATCTCTGAACCTGGGTAGCATTGGCGGTGGAGGAGGTGGAGGCGATTCGAGGGCAGCGAACTGCGCAAGCTGCAGCCCTTTCTTTTCAAATCTCTCACAATCACGAAATAAGAGTCCCTCCTTGAGGGTGGAGGGGTAAAGCTCTAATTTCCTTGCCTTTTTGGCGCTCCACTTTCCAGCAATGCAAATACAGTAGCAGCGATCAAGGCTACTGACAAGGCGACAGTCACCTGACACCTTGGAAGGTGGGAAAGGGGACTTTTAAACAACCTTTCACGTAGAGTTCCTTGTCTATTCGTTTCCATAACTAACTTACTTGAGGAGGAGGAGGAGGAGGAGGAGGAGAAGGAGTAGTGACTTCAACGTGTCTCAAACTGAAGATTAAAAACAGTCCGGCGACTCCCACCATTTAATGCCTTTAATTAATGCCTTTTTTGAAAAAAAAATTAACTTTTTCAAAATAACTTAAATTGTTGAAGTAACAACCCTGTCGGTGGGATTTTGGGTGCGTAGCTCAAAGCGCTTCCCTTCTGTCCCATCACTGTGGAAACAGCAGTGGGTGTCTGGGAAATCTCACCTTTTACTCTTCCATCTAATTAAAAAATATATCAGTTTGGTTTTTGTAAAGTGAGCAAGGGTTTCCAATGCGTCGAAAGTGGAATTAATTTCAACAAGGGTGGGCTTTAACTCACCAGGATGGAACTTGACCCCATGTCCGAAGGACAAAAATGCCAAAGTACTCAACTCTTTCCGGTATCTGTGGCTCCCCGAAGAGGTGATACAGACTCGGTGTCAGCAAAGATACACGACCCGAAGGCTCCACATCACTCTCCAAAGGCGGAGTCGATGAATCTGCTTTTTTTCCTTCCCATATTAAGCCTCACACCTTACCTTCTAACCATTTTCTTTGCCTTCTAAGCATTTCTTTTTTCTTACATATAAAAAGTGTCATCCCTAGACCACTTTATGTGCATTTAGAGTGGGGAAAAAAATGACCAACTTTTATGCAAAGTTGGCATCCTTAAAGTGGTTAGTGAATTTTATCTGTAGGATGCCCTTCCCCCTGCCTCCTCTCTCACCCCTCTCGGAGTCCCCATAAGACTGTCTTTTGTGAAGGCTCAAGGAGTGAGCCACCGTAGGGAAGAATTCCTCAGGACAAAAGAATGGTACAAGATGGTGACTTTCGTTTGAAAGAGGAAATAAATAATGAAGCAACTTGGCTATTATTGTCTCATTCAGACCTCAATTAGCAGCACAAAAGGAGAAGGAAATTTTTTTAGGAAGAAAACAAAAGATTATTTACAGTTGTACAGAAGGCCTAACCAAAAAAAAAATCTACATGCTCTATTATAGGGCCTTTTTATTAAGTGGGATTGTGGTCTCCTTTTACTCAACACCTGACCAACTTTTTGTGTAATGTTTTGGGAGTCGCCATTTCCCGAAAAAAAAGAGAAAAATTCAGGCTACCAATATTTTCATAAATTGTTATTTGTCAGAAATACAAAAAATTCTTTGTCTGCTCAAAAAAGCAGTTTTACGTAATGCGTTAATTTAGGTTGTATATCTAGCAAAGTATAGAATGAGGAGAACACTTCAAAATTAAGGCAGAAAATCCACCTTCACATTATCTTCCAAGATAAATATTTATTAAAAGGAGTGTAATTTGAGTTGATGGCCAATTTCCTTCTCTTTAAACGTCTTCTCGTGTTGGTTTATAAAAGTTAGAAATGTTTTGAAAACAACAATATGTGAAAGCGAAAAGGTGGCGAAGCAGAGAAAGTGACACTCTTGGGTGGAGCTTTAGATCCATTCACGCCTTTTAAAAATGCTTATTTAGCTAGAACTCCTTCACTCCTCTTTTATTGGTTCTTCCGGGAGAAGCCCCTCAATGATTGGTTTGCTCGGGAGGATCTCTTCACCCATTGGTTCAGCAGCGAGAATCCCTTTACTATTGGTACATATGCGGGAATTCCTTCGTCCTTTTATTTCCCGCCTCTTAGCTTCTTTGAAAGTTAAAATCCAAAAGTATACTGATGCATATTTTGCAGCTTTCATGTTGTAAATTTGTTTTTGCAGTTGTTCTCCTCGATTCGCGAGAAAGTGGATGGGAGTGTTGGACCAAAAACACAGCCTCAGACATTGGCGTAAGTGTGTTTCCCATTATTCCCTTCCCTATCTCCATTCTCTTCTTTAGTTTCCTTTCAAGAAGGCCATGCAAATATGGACAAGACTCTCAGACCTGATTGAAGTGTTAAGGGTAATTTCCTAATGGCTCGAATTTGGCAATAAGAAAGAATGGAGAGGAAATAAGCCTTGCGAATGGACTGATGCTGTGGATTGCTTTTGTAGATCTCTTTTAAGGCAGTCAAATTGTTATAAGTTGATTTACCAGATTAGAGATGTTAGACAGGAAGTAACAGACCTCATGAGGCAGAGGAATGGCAAGCTAAAAAGTTTACCTTTTTTAATAGTTGAGTTCATGGAGTACAAGAACATGCGAACATTCTTGTCCCATCGTTCATTAGGTGATGTAAACATAGTCAACACTACAGCAGACTTAGAATTGCGCATTTGTTGAAGACGCCAAACCACGATGGTTCGAACGCCTTGGGTTTGCTTTGTCATGAAAGTGATTTACTGTAGTCAAGTGCAGTGTTAATTTAAAAAATGTGGTGCGACAAATTGTGAACTCTTTTGTCAAAGGAGCCCTCTTCCATCCACAAACACAGCATCTTTTCACTTCTATTTTCATGAGGAGTATGCAACTGTATTGTTCGACATTGTCACTGCAGGAAGGTAAGGCAGGCTTCCACGTAGCTCCGTCGAGATTTTGGCTTATAGCTTAGCTGTTCACAGGAAGGAATTGACTGGCGTGTTGGACTGTGGCATGCTGAGCTGGAAGACACTAACCCCTGGAAGGTTCACCGCCTTGGGCCGAGGTTTTCGTTCTTCCATTGACCACACACACACACACTGTTACTTCCAGTTTTGGCGAGCGATGGTTGAGAAGTGACTTGAGGTGCCCTATTCACCACGTTATCATGTCTTTTTGTGGGAAGGCGAGAATGGAAAAGTTGCCTTGTAAAGCACAGGCAGCAAAAATTATGTCGAGCTCAACAATGAGTGGTAAAATTGGAACAAAAAGGTCATGAATACAGTAGTAAATAAACTGAGGATTAGGCGAGCATGAAGCAATTTTTTGCTTAATTTCTGGGTTCTTTTGCATCCCATACCTTTCTTCGAGGTATAGCTGCTGTCACCGAAACAGAGTTTTACTTTCCCATTTACTTGACAGTTCTGTGAACGCGACATTTAATCTCACACCTATTTGTGTTCCCATCATTCCTCTGGGTGCAATGGAAAACAAATGGGATAATCGGTTCTCAAAAGGGGGATTTTATTTCTAACAGACGTAACGTTTGTTCATTCACTGTGCCGAGTGACAAGTCGAGGAGGCAGTGGGTGTCAAATGTAGGCATTCACGTCCTTCATTCTGATCCCTCCATCCAACAGCGTGAAGTTAGCGTAAATTTTTTTCACTCTTCTGTGTTTTTATGAGGGCCAGTTGGGAGGTCCAAGGCGGACCAATCGAAGGGGAGTAGTAGAGACCTTATGACCTTAAAGAGGACCGCCTGTTGAACTAGGGCTCATAAACTAACGTGAAGCCGCTGCAAGTGGTTAAAAAGAAAACCTTAGTACAACGTCAATTTCCTAGCAATTCAAATGTCCAGAAGGAATTTAAAAAGCAGCCAAGGCAAGAAAGCTCAGGTTTATCAATGAAAGTTTGTAATTTTGGGTATTACGTAGAAGAAATTTAATGATGGGTGTTTTCAAGGTTCTCCAGTAGTGGGGATAAACTTAGGCATGGTTTTCCAAAGACGCGATCGAAGCGACTAAAGTTGTAGACTTCAAAAATGCGAAAAGCATAAAGCTACTTACTGTTAAAAAGTTGTCAATCACATATAAAGTCGTTAGTAACTATTATGCGAAGCAGAAACTTTGGATTTCACTCTCGCTCCATAGGAAGACATGCTATCGTAGATGCCTACTCATGGCGGACGCTGAAATTTTGTTAGTAGTAACTTCCATCGCCTAGCTGATTCTGAACACTTAATTAACAAACAGCAAGAAATTTCGGGAGAACCAAACATGCTAGGCATGGAAACAGCTTTCTCTGGGTTAAAGGAAGTTTTGAGAAGTGATGAATAGAGAAAATTGAAGAAGCTGGAAGTTCCTTCCAGACATTTGTTAGTATTTTAATTCCTTCTGCCTTAGTGGCGTCAACAAAGTCGACCGGGTGCAGGCTACAGCGTTTACGGTCTGTGCGAGAGCAGTTCCACTACAGAGAGGGATGAATTTTGGCTCTTCGGTCCACTAATTCCACTAGGTCAGGCCCTCAGTGTTCACGTGCAGGTTAACTTCATGCTACGCAGCTGTGCTGATCGTGAAATTGTGGACGGTCGGGGAGGCACCTGCCGTGAGAATTTCGACGTCTTTCTACAGCAGGAGGCTCTGCGAAGCGATATGGATGTGACCGAGGTTCCACGTACTGATGTAGGTTTTTGCAATAGCTTACAAAATGCACATAAAAGCGTCTTTTTTCTCCCTAAATTTTTGGTGTTTTGATGTGCATGCAGAAAACTGACCCAAAATTCGACCACAGCTGCTACACAGATCGGAAGTGAAATACCTTTTCACCTCTTTCCTCTATCCAAGTTAAAATTCACCAGTGAATCACGCCCATCCTGTTGCCTACTTTTTTAAGACAACGCATAAGCTACTGATATTTTATCTGCTGATATGACACATGATTACTTGGTAAGGAAAATGGCCACTTCTCCCAATTGAATGGAGGTTGTTGTAGGCGCACAAGGTAAATTCGTCCATTTCCACACTATGGTTGCAACACTGTCCATTCCTCAATGGCTCAATGACTGACTATTCAGGGAATGAGTTGTCCAAGAGCTGCTTCAGCATATGCCGTAGGAGAGACTTAAGAGACCATCATCACCATCATCATCATCAACCATGCCATATAGTCTTGACTGTCAAATGCCATGCTACATCCACTCAGGATCTGTTTTCCTGAAGATGCGCCTATCTGAGACTTTTTCTTCTTGTGAAGTAATCCATATGAAGTGGTCAACCTCTGTCTCCACTATACTCTAATTATCTGCTGAAGAGAGACCTTCTGTTGACCAAACATCCCGTTCTCATTGCTTTTTCTACTATTGATGAGGGGGACAATGCTCATCTGTCATTGTTCATGCGCTAATAAGCTATCTTTCACTAAATAAGTACCTGCACAAAAGAGGTGGAGTCTCCCAAACGCGAAATAATGCTTGCTCTAGACATAAGAGTCCTGAATATGGTCCTTTGCCCCACTTTACCAATCCGTCTTGACAGTGTCTTTATTCACTGTTTACTGGGCAAACAAATCAAGTCGAGGCTTTCAAGAAGGAGGCGGTGTGTGAATGAGTTGCCTGGAAGCAGTCAAGGCGAGATGGAATGCAAAGGGCCATTTCTCAGCACAAGTTTATCAGCTAGCAATTTAAAGTGCGTCACATATTTTATGAGGCCTTGGGAGAGCACTAAAATAGCTTACAGCCATCCTCAAAGACATGACGATTGAGTGAAGTCCATCTGCTTAGGAGATGTCACCACTTCCTCGTGTCAAATGATGAAGAGGGTGTCATTTTGCACTGCTTCATGTCAAGTCAAGTCTTTGCTAGGTGGTGTGCATTCTCCGCCTCCTCCGAACGCCGCATGGAACTTGACATTCCGTAGACTGGAGGCCGACTGCATCTCCCTTCTTCGTGAAGCACGCAGACACTGGCATAAAATGATTTATAAAAGCAGCACAAAAGATTCTTTGGAGGACACAAGACAGCACCACGTCGATAGATATCATGCAGGAATTTGAACAGGGCATTTGACAAGCCCCTCCTCACACCCTACACTAAAGTCCCGATTTGATGGGTGAATCACAAAAATAACAGTCATTTTTTTTTCATCTCCGAATACTTCAATCTGTCTAGTGGTTCCTCTTAGCGAATTAAATGCCAACGTACTGACAGGAGTGTTGTAGGGAGGAGCCTTGGCAACAGGATGGCATTTGATTATGAAGAAAAGATTGTTTAACCTATCCATAGCAGCTAACGATTCACAAAGACGAGGACAATTATGAGTTTGTCTTCCTCCTTCCGCACCCAAGGCACAAATGGAATGCGAGCTCTCCAAAGCATCTTCTGGAAGTGTCCTGATAAGGAAAAGAACAAAGAGGGGCGGTCACAGCTTCACAACAAACCAATTACTCGAGAGGTTTTTTAAAACCTGTCTGAGTAAAAAAGTTTGTTAAATTTTTGCTTTTAAAAGTATGGAGAAATGGGGAGACTGATGACATGTGTGTCTCCAAAACCATCGCCAGAGACAATGAAGAACTGCCGAGGTGTCGCCAAAGTGACGTCCCGAGGTGTTTCAGGGCTTCGACCCTTCCGCGACGAGCTAAGCCCCTAAAATGGGACGTGGTTATGGTCTCCCCAGCCTGTGGTTTATTAGTGTCTTTTAGGCATAAAAGGAATGAAAGATTCCACTCACCTCCGAAAAACAACGCCTCGTTAATTGTGGGCAAATTTCCCTTAAAATGGAAAATTTTGAAACAAGCCGGTGTAGCTTCGCCTCTTAATTAAAAGGCAGCAAAATTTCGACACCCAAAGCGCAACTTGAGGCGAGGAGGGAGGGGCAAATAGGAGTAAAAATAGACAACCTTCTCGCCTCCTCTTTTCTTTTTCTTCATTGCCTTTTGATGCAAGGAAACTGGAAAATGCTTTTTTTTTATTCAACCGACCACGAAAAATGTTGTATTTATTTAGGCGTAGGGGCGACACCGCTACGAGATTGCTGGGTCATCGTGTAGGAGAATAAATCTCGTCCATGGGAGGGTGAGACGCTTGATTCCACAGATTTGCTTCGCCTCTGGAAACTCTGCTGCCTTCAAGGCAAAGACATGGAGTAGAGCAGGCGATGGATGGTTTGCTAAGTGAAGAAAGAATTGCCTTGTATGTGTGGGGTTAAAGGTGGCGAGATAAGCACTTTTTTCCCACTTTGTGTGCCATGACACGATTTCTTCTGGCGTCACATATGTGTGACAGTTGGACTCCCTCATGCTAGCAATGCTATTCGTCATAAAAATAATCCCAGATGAGGTAGTCTGTCTTTCCATATACCTTAAGGTGTATATCTATATGACTTTTAATAAGTTCATTGTCATAAGCTTTGCATTGCATGCAGCTTTCATCCTCTGCAGGGTCTTTTTAACCCTTTCACCCTGCCTTATAGTCATTCAAAAAATTGGCAACAATTTCCTCGGATCGGAAGTGGAGCTCTACATACCCCTCAGAGGACACTGCAGTAACAAGTTGGCTGATACGCTTTCGACCCCAAATCGAGCAAAAGTCGGTGACGACCCACTCGTCCAACGGTTGGATGCGTCTGGCCATTCGTGATCAGGGCGCCTGTCTAATGCTTGATCGTATTCGAATCTACTACCTCACATGTCCAGCCTGGCAGGTAGGCAGTTTAATCTGCTCTCTCTTGTCATTTGAGCTGTGTCGGCATCCACCGAGCCTATGGATAGTGTAGGAAGGTGTATAGTGGAATAATTTGTCTTGATGGACTTCGTTGTCAACGCTGAATCTGCATGCTCTGCGCAATTTGGACGCCAAACGATGCACACGTGGCCAGACGCGATGTAAGAAGTTATGACCACCTTTTGTGAGGAATATCTTCTCTTCACCACCACTTTTAAGTTGTTTTAAAGTGGAAATCTGCTATGACATTCGGTAAAATGGATCAGGCCTCCAAAATAACGTCTGGTCGAGGAACCACGATAGACGACCCTTGAAATGCAGACGCAACTCGACCGTACGTCTCAATGCGACTCAGCTTTTAGGTGTCTGTGCTTCCTGTGGAGTGTTGAGTCATGTCGGGATGGACTCGCAGTCACTAATCACCTCACATGGACATCTTTCAGTTGAAAATTTTGTGCCTTAATCCTCACGAGTCGTATAAACAGGCTTAGCAACGAGGCCTTAGTACCTATTTCGATTAGTGGTGTGTCTGAGATGAACCAAATTGACGGGACCATCGTCGGTTGGGGTTGGCCTTGACAAATTTCGTCACCTCAATCGCTATTTCCTTGCAAAATCTACAATGATATGACCACTTTTCTGGCCGCTACACGCAAAGGCATCGTAAAAGACGCCTTTTTTTGTGTGAAGGATTTCACCCATTTCTTAATGCTTTCCTTCTTTACTGCCATCCAAATAACTTACTTTTTCATAATTAAAAATTTAAGTTCCACAGCCAGAAATGTCTGATTAAACTTTAATGTACTTGCAAGTTTCATGAACTGGAACCACCGCCTTTGATCACCACCTCATAATCTCCCTCCCAGTGCTGAAGAGAGAAATTAAACACTCGCTTTACTCGCTCCAGTCCATCGCCCTCAGTCGCGTTTTATTTTATGCTCAAGTTAAACATTGTTTGCAATTGAATTCTTGCCTTTTCCGGATGCCCAATCTCAACCCCAATCCAGCAGGTCATTCAGCTCTCCAAACCGTGGTGGAGTCGTCGCCTTTACGACCTGCCAAAACTACTTCATTTAATAAACCAATTAATTTAAAAAAAGACCCACATCCTTGGGACTAATTAATCCACTTTATTTTCCATGAAACTGAACTCTGCCTTTTTGCTACACACGCATTTCAGTAGTATATGCGAAAAGAAAATGGAGAGGCTAATAGACGGGAAACCACGACATCCAGGTGCCCACTTAAACCCACTGGAACTGAGAGTGGAAAAATATTTAAACTTAGCCGATTCCTATATCAACTGCAGCATTGTGTTCCATTACTTATGGAGAAAAATTGTCATAAAATAATTTTTGAGACTTGCGGCGGGACACACCATCGAGGCAGGAGTTGCATTGGGGGAGTTTGTTATTTGTCGTCTGATGGAGGAGAAAAACGCTTTCTTAGAAGCAGATCCATTTAAAAAAACCGCCTCGTTTTTCCTTACCATTTAAAGCAATGGAAAAGCGTCAGCGATAAGAGGTTGGAGGCATTTTATATCACCTCTGTAAAGCATCACTTTATGGCTTGGAAATTTGGCGCGCAGCCTCTGTGCCTGAATCCCATTTCCAACTAGAAAAGTTGATCCAGACTACTTCATTTTGCTGAATTTCGTGACTCCTTCTATTTAATTGCATAAAAAGTAGGTGTATTAGTCCACCTCGTTTTGCCCTTTACAGACACATACTTATGACTGCCTTTTTTGCAAAGAAAAGTCAAAACAAGGGAGAGGCGAAAGAAATGATATTGCGGCTCACCACTCCACAAAGAAAGCGCCTAAATCGCCATTGCTGATACCTTTTTTTAGCCATTTGGAGGAACCATGCTAAGGTGAAATTCACGTCCCTTTTCCTCGATTTGGATTGGCTTGAAGCCCTTTAGGCTCGCATGTTGGTATATTGACTTTTACCCTCTGACAGGCTGATTTATTTTTTATTTGCAGCATAAGAGAGAGGGAAAGAAATGAAGTTTAGAGGACTATCGCCAGCATTATTAAACCATCTGCTTCGGCTTTATTTTATTCCGTCCTGATGGATGTGAAATGGGGTCTGCATGTAAAAATAAGTCCATTTCTGGGGCAATTTTTTTTCAGTAAAACACACTTTTTCTTTGCTCACTTTAAGTCTCTTCAAGTTTTTACTTTGCATTCATTTGGTCCGACTCCAATTCTCCATGGATGGAGCGGTCCGTAGAGCTGTACCCTCTGACTCTGCTGAACCCACAGTACCAGTAATGTGCGTCGTAGAAGGAGAACCAACAAGGCTCTGTTGTGACAAAGAAACCCTTTAAATATACGCCGATCTCAGCGTTTTGAACGTTTTACCTGTTGCTGCGTTTTGAGGTGGGAAGGAAAGGCAGGACCATTCCTCTTCGCCCGCCTCCGTTTGGTTGTGGACGATGCACCACGGACGCATTACAATCTTCAGTTCCCTTTCAAAACTGTTAAACTTAAAAGTGGAAAAAAGTGTTTTTTTGAGGAATCTGGGGATGCGAAAAGCGGCGGACTTAGTCAGAACGAAGTTGCTTCCTGGAAGGGAGAACGAAGTCACCGATCAGAGTATTTTACTGATGCGGTGGAATGAGAGTAACCTCTCGGCGCAAGCGAGGTAGCAAACAACATCAGAAACGGAAAGAAAAATGGCAAACATAGGCCAAATACAGTTTGACGTACATTGGATAGTGCATTTTATTGTTTTATTTGGATTTTGGACTATTGCAGGCTATTTCTGCCACCCTCCTTTTGAGGGAAAGTCCCAACTCCGCTAGGAACATAAAATTATTTTGCATTTACAAGGGCATATTGTTCATCCTTTCACAATTCACTTGCTTGATCCACTTTTTCATGATACAATCTACCACAACACACCACAACCCCTCAAGAGGAAATACACTGCCCAATTGAAGGAGAAACCCATCGAAGCTTTGCCATTAACCTCATGCCAAGTGGTCCACCAGCAGTACTGCACATTCCATGGTCTTTGTTCCGTATTTTAAGTTTTAGCGGTTCATTTCCCTACACTGGCATCAACATCCACCCTATCAGTCTCAGCATGCTCCATCAAGCGGCTTGTCAAGGGGCGTTGTATAAGCCCCATCAACTTCTGTGCCTTCTGTGGCGTGAGAATATAGAGTCGATCAGCACTGCAGCCTCCATTATGAGTCTGTGATTGCACTCGCATTCATGACCAATGGTAGCATCGCTCAGCAATCCAGTGCCGCATGGACGCCACCTTTCCTGCCTTAGGTCAATTTGTGATTAGGTCAAGGTCACTCGGGTGATCTTACAATGATCGCTCTCGCATCTCGAATGGCACTTTTGCAGCCGTTTCTGAGATCCTTATCAACTCAGAGCCAAAGACTGCTTGAGAGAGAGAGAGAGAAAGAGAGGAGAACTGCTTTAACAAATTCACCTAGCCCTCTTACTTCTTCTGCGATTGCCTAGGATACCATTCTTTCGTAGGATTCCTCATATTCCTGAGTAGCAACCACGACCGTGTTTGGTGGAGACGGCGGTGAATTTTGTGCAATTAACACAAATGTTGTCATGGTGGTCTCTTCTGCTCTTAAGCAATAAATCTTTGCCTAGACTCATATCATGTTACACCCATCTATCCAACAATCTTGTTTTATTGCCTACAAGGGGAAGTTTAAAAGTATCACAACTTTTTACTGCTCCAAACAGTTTGCATGGATCAGCCCTTGCTTTCGTCTTTTTACCGCATGTCCATGATTCCTTTCAAACCACTGAATGGTCTTTTGATATCCTCTTTATCACTGGATTAGTCCAGAGGTGTCTCTGATGCCAATAACACCTCAAATGGCTTTCAGGATAAATTGTAATGCATCTCCTGTGGTTATGCCTCCAGTGGACTGGAGGTCAGAAGGCATCTACGTCGACTAAATTTACCTGTCAAAAGTCTTCTTAGGGAGGAATTTCGATGTCTCCCCCCACACCTATGCCGAGAGGGGAGGGCTAGTGTGTCGGTGCGCTCGGCACAAACAAATCGCTTACTTGGTGTGCTCATTACTGCGGTCCCAAAAAAGAAAAAAATATCTGAAATTGCCTTCAAATGCACATTTAGAAGGAAAAAATACCCTGAAGGCGCAATACTACGGCTTTTAGCACAACCTGATTGCGATCAGATGCCCATAGGCGACATACTTATGCACGTCACATATGTGTGACAGAATGGGATCATTAGGCGCTGTAATAGGTAATAGCTATTAAAAGGATATTAACATGAGGAATTAAAGTAAATGCAGTTTTTTACTCCTATTTAACGTTTTTTGCGCTGTACAGCGTGAACAGCTCCTTTCAATGGTCAGTTTTTGCGTGATACGACTTCCTTTGTCACGATTGCGAGGAATATAAAGTAACTTCTGTCAATTTGAAGTACATTTTTTTAGTGTTTAATCTATTATGAACTCCTTTGTCTGGACGCAACTTCGTCGTGGATTTTGCTTGATCGCCTTTGGAGAGGTGGAGTAACAAGCGGCGGAGGAGGCATTCTTCTGTCTCCCGGATGTCTCTTACTATCGCCTAATGGGTGAGAATTGGAGTAAATGAGCGCAATAACTTAGGAGGAACGCAATTAAAGGGGAAAGGCGAAGGCAAATACACACCAGCACTCCTACCAGAGGTAACGTAGGCGCGAAATTGAGAGTGCGAGAGGAAGAAAGAGCAATGAACATGTTTTCAATTACTCCTGCAAGCAAGTCGGTTAACTTTGCTCTTTCTGCTTCAACAAAGCAGGCCATTTCTGCTTCACTTCGGCATCTAATTTTCATTCCGCCTTGCTTTTGCAAAATTTACACGATCCGAAGAGGGTAAGGGGAAGCGGTAGGCAGGCAGGCATGTAGGCAAACACTGGTAGGGCTTTGAAGTGAACTGCAAAAATTAAAGAAGTATTTCAGTCAGCAAGGAGAAATTATTTGCCAAATTTCTAAGAAATAAATAATGAAGTGATTTGGCCCTCATGCCTTC
The DNA here is from genome assembly GCA_023375655.1 of Taenia crassiceps. Lineage (NCBI taxonomy): Eukaryota > Metazoa > Platyhelminthes > Cestoda > Cyclophyllidea > Taeniidae > Taenia > Taenia crassiceps. The sequence goes on from JAKROA010000016.1 coordinate 586,365, forward strand.
GCTGCCCTCGCTGTTCGCCTACCCGATCCCTACTTTTCTACTTGGAAATGGTCTAATGCCACTAAACTCCAATTAATGCCCAAAAGTTGGCGCGTTTATTGTGAAAAGTTAAACTGATTTAACAGGAGAAATCATTTATCATGTAATTACACCTCGGTTGGAGGTGGGAAGTGTCTCTTGGGAATTTTTTGGCATCTCAAGCTCTGTGATTGGTTGATCTGCCTGTGTTTGGCTCAGCGCTGTGATGTGACATTTTTTGGCCTTCAAAAATTCTGACGCCTCCTGCATTGAGGCAAATAACTTCGAGCCTGAATGTCATATTTTCTGGTGACAGATGAAAAAAAATGTCTTGCTTATTACATGTGACACTTAAGATGCGTCGAGATTTTAGTGCTTTCTTATGGCTTTTTAAATGCGGATTTATTTTAAGGCGATGGAACGGGATTTGCTGGAATGCTCTTGTCGGGGCCAACACGCTCTTGACTGAAGGTGGCAGTTCATTTGTAAGACTACGTGTGGGAGGAATCAGAAGGGGCGAAGTGTAAAGGTGAAATTCTTAAATTTGCGAAAAAAAGCATGGCACCGACTTCAAGAGATTGCCTGTTAGCACAGCGGCAGAAGTTGGCGATAGTTGTGGGTTAATTGGCATCCATAAATTACAAATTATGGCTGTTGAAAGATGCAGCATTGGAGGTTAAGCAGAATTGTTAGTGGAAGCATTTATATTCATATCTGCCTGGTTCAGACACTCTGCCTTCTTCCCTCGCCGCCTTCGCACAAAGAATGTGACATCTTGGGCTCTTTTAGGAGGAATATTTCTTTTACAAAGGCACCTCTGGGTGAACTGTTTCCCTCAGATTGAGTGGAAATGTGTCAGCGAACTACGTAATTGAGAGGTGTCTTTGGGCTCAGTCGTTGCATGATTTGAGGGAGAAGTTGTATTGCATCGGATTGACTTGATCGACAAAGTGAAGGTACTCCTAGCGAAACCCCTCAGCCTCCCTCCTTGTACCAGTGCATCCCAATTCAACCTACTTTCTCTATCCTGCATCCAAGGCGTGCTCGTTCTGCATGACGTCTTTTTTTCGTAAAAATAGCCCATGCTTCTGCAGGAGACCCTGCCACAGGTTGAGTCAGTAAGATACCATGGATGCGGGAAAACACGCCTCAATTAAAACCCTGACTTGTTTAAAAAAGGCATAAAAGTTGTTGGTGAAGGAAGTGGAAAGGCAAATATCTCCGTAGCGTGAAGCAGCCTTCTCTGCCTATAAATATTTCTAGTCAGCTACTTCTTTGACTCTGCAATAAATTGCCATAGGCTCGTCAAAATTATGACTCTGCTTTGATTAATTTGGAGGCTAAATCCCCTTGAGTCGCGAGATTCGTCCATAGAAAAGGCAATCAGACAAACAATAGACTCCTCTATTCCTTTCTTTTTTAGGTTTAAAAACCACTAATTATGCTGAAATACGAAGCATTAAATAGCTATAAATCGTAAAATAACGGAAGAATTGCGTCAAAGCTACCAACTTATGGAATTCAAATCCACATTTCTGGGTTATTAAGTAAACATTTGGGTAATTTTCGCTTTAAGATAAGCCTACTAATTTGATTGAACTGGATGGTGTGTAGGTGATTGCTGTTGTGGTTTTTTTCCTTTGAATCTGTAATGTCTCTTGGGGGAAGTGTTGATTGGATTTGTTGAACCAAATCATAACCTATTTATGCAAATTGTGCTCTAAAAAATCTAATCTAAGCAGCAAAAAGCACATAAACTGAGCAAATAAAAATAGAAAGTTAAAAAACAGGACAAGTTCTGTGCAAGCAGAGATAATGTGACTTTATTTCGTTCTACTACTTATAATGATTTAAGTAACAGCTAAAGATTATGAGGTTCAATAGTTTGCTAGAAAAACCAATTGTATTGTCGTGACTTTTTTGACTAAAAATTCTTGGTTGAACTTGTTCCGTCTTTGTCACCAGCGAGATAGAATGATAGCTGATGGAGATCTGAGTTAAAGTCCTCCCTTTCTTGATGGGCAATTTGCACTGCGTGAATCACACATCTCCTCACAATACACTGAGACACGGAATTTACTTTGCGTCTAAGATGTGCAATCACTACCTCTATATGAGCTTTTTGAATCATTTGCTATGCAGTCTTGAGCTCTCAGCAGTGGCTATACCTAATTACTTGGCAAAAGTGTGGTAAGAAAGGCCTGAGTACGTCAAACGAATACAACCGCTCCCTTTTACCCCCAGGACTCTACGAGACAGAATAAGTTAGGCATATGCGTGCGGACAAAAGCAAAATCTGCGCTCTTTGCACACATGCACATCCTCTCTTTGCAACACCCAGCGAAAGAGGGAGCCCTTTCTTCTTTACCTCACAACCAACTTTACTACATGGTGTAAAGCTCGAGGCAAATGCTTCTTTTTTACAAGGAGACTAAGACACGACTTGGCCTCCTGATTCCCTTCATTCACGCAGAACCACGATCTTATGAATACATGCGTATAGGGGTACATTCTCGAAACCCTGCCGAAACAGTTATGCCAGAATGGCCTTGCATGTGCATGTTTAAAGCTGTCTGCTTCCTCACCTTTAATAGGTCAGTTTCATGAGCCTGCCGGAGACACCAGCAGGTCACGATGCGGAGGTGCGAGAAGCTCAAGGTCACTGCGTGAGTGGAGCAGAGCCCATTTTGATCAATGAGTCGAACTTTATTGATGATCCACCTCTAATGAATCAATCCAAGGGCCTAAAACCGTCCTTCTGCAAAGCCAATGGTCAGTGGCACATTCTAAAAGACAACATCTGCGAGTGTCTACCGGGCTTTGAGGCCTCGATAGAGGAAAATATGTGCACTAGTAAGCTTAATTTACTTCTATGGCCTTTTAAATCCAGGTAGAAATAGTGATAATGATGTGTTTTCAAAAAATACACAGTTTCCATACATTTTGAAAATATTTTGGAACCTAGGTAATAGATTTGGGCGTCCTATACTACTCGTAAGTAGTATATACTCATAATGAAAAGAAGCGCATTCTTGTTAGATTCGAGGAAAATCTGAGTACCATTGCTTAGCTAAAGTTGACTTCTCTCAGGAAGCAGAATTTTCTTTCTATATATATGCCAAAATTAGCCAATTTTAGCGTTTACCAATTTTGCTTGGTTTTAAATAGTCGACAGTAGAACCTTCTCAATAACTTCATTCTCTATTTCTACAGATTGCTATTTTTACTCAAGTCTTACCACAATCGGCTACAGGTTAGGTTCGGTGATACTTGAGTCAGTCTCGGAGAGATTTAATACTTCCATCAAATTAAGTAGTATATGCACATAACTAGCGCATAGTTTAATATTCCTAATGTTGAGTGCAATCTACCCTCTTCCCAACCAATTAGCTGAAAATGCTCTGCTCAAAACTATGGTACTGGACAGAAAAAAAGGAGGAACAATTAACTCGCGGCATTAACGGCCCTTTAACGAGCTACCAAAAAGCGAAGTTAGTGCTGCCATACACTCTCTCCAGCCTAGGGCAATCGGTAGGTGGGTGGGAGGACAAGCAGGCAGGCTGGCAAGCACCAAGCTGTGCGCCCAAAATAATGCAAAGCTGGCTTCTACCATACTTGGCATTTCAAGCACCACCCAAGAGGAATCGGCTTATTTATTTTTAGGTCCTCTATTAGGAGGGGGTAAAAATCACTAATAAGGTCGTACCCAAAAGAAATTATTGCACTAGCATGGGCAAAGAAAAAAGCGGCAACTTTATTATTACTCTCTTATTACCACAGTTAAGTTCTGAAGGGATGCAGCATATTTCAAAACAGACCCCTGTAAGCATCTAGTCGGTGCCTTGGATGTGAGGTTAATCGAAGTGGATGTTCAGTCCATAAAGTGAGCATCAGATGCTGGCGTTATTCGGCATTAAAGACACTGAAGCAGTAGAGCGTAGAGCTTTTACCTATCGGAGTAAGGAGGAGTACACAAATGAACAATTTAATGCGGCCTTTGGCGTGGACTTCTACGGTGGTCGTGAAGTCTTGGGTACTCTAGGCTACTGTCAGCCATTATTCATGCTATGAGCGTCAGTCTTCGCTTGCCCTTCCAGTTCCTCTTATTGCAGTGTGTAAACCATCGCTCCTAGAAGCTTAATTCAGCTCAATTCCAAGTGATGAATAATTTTGCATCTTGACTACATGAAGCAGGATAATCCCTGACGGGAATAAGACGAACGCAAGGTGCAACCAAATGTCGTCCGCAGTGTGAGTACTGTGGCGGGGCTTTTGCATGTGATGCCACCAAAAGAGAGGGGAAGAGTAAAGGTGTGCTGAACCAGCTTGCTAACGCCCCAGCCAAGGACTCCCCTTCCGTGCTTCATTTCTTGCCCATGGGCTATAAAATCCTACTGTGTGCTTTCAACGCATCGTTGGCTGGCTGACTTATGAGGGGGAATAACATTTTAGGTACAACGCTCGTTAGTAGAATGAGTGAACACTGCCCACTTCATACTTTTACGATTTCCTTTTTATTGCCTAACAGATCGGCTTCGTGTGTGTGTGTGTGTGTGGAATGGATCGCAGTTGCATTTGGTGCCTCGTAACCCTCCATGTGACGGACAGACACCGCTTGCAGTGCGATAAACTTAACACAGATTTGAACTCTACAACCATTAGGGTTGTCGATCGTCTTCGCCCTTCCGCCAATACCAATCCACGTGTTGAGAGCGACATTTTCTGGATTCAGGCACTTGACAATCACTTTATCCCACGCGAAGTCTCATAAAATAGAGTTAGAAAACGAAATGTCGGGGAAAGAACAGATATGAATGTAATATTTAAGTTCCAATTAAACAAGCACAATTACATCGTTGGTTTCGAAGGAACCGCCTGACCTTGATTGGTTTAAACAAGTGAAGTTATTTCTTGTATTTGATAGCTGCAAGGGCAGTCTAAAGGGCACCTAAATAGATGATTTGAGGGAGTTCATTTATGAAAGGAAAGAGGTAATGCGGTCACTTGCCTTTTTGCTATCGTTTCTGGGTCTCATTTCCCTCTTAAAGCCTCAGTCTTCCATCCTTGCGACTTTTGCGTGGAAGAAGAGTTTAAATGACCTCCATTTTCTCTGATGCTTCAAGAGTGGTAACTACTCAAGGGAGGGTTTTCCCAAAGGGTGAAAATGTACAACATCGGAGGGCTTTTATAGTTTTTATTATGTTTATCACTTTATCCCGCCATTTTTCCTCGTAATCCCGAAGGATTATGGAAACGCACGAGAAATACTAAAGAGTTAGAAAACTAAAAAGTCTTAAGATGGCGGTACGGGAACCAAATGAAGTGTCACAAGGTGGTACGTGAAAGCGCCCACCTCCAGCAAGCAAATGCGTACATTACTGATTTTGCCGGAAACCTGTTAGTTTTCAAGGGACTGTATTTTTGGTGGAAAAATTGTTTTGTTTTTCTTCAATAAGAAGGAGAGAAGCATTTGTAAATTGCGTGTTAATACTGTCAGGAGTGGCTGCAATCACACCTGTCTGACAAACTTTCTGTTCCTCTGGAAAATCGAATATGCAACTAAGGCCTGATCGCTTGCCATTCACCGGATCGGATCCCAAGGGCGGAAGATGGTCATGCTGGGGACTTGGCAAATGTGGAGCTCATTGGAAAGGGCCGCAGTTCTCTTTGCCTTATTCCTTTAGTTTTAACTAATATGTTTTAGCTGTAAAATTTGGCTCAAGTGGTCGTCAGAAGTTAAGAGATTACGCGTCACAAATGCGTGACGTAGAATGAGAGCATATTTAAACACCTTCTCAAAGTCTATCAATGCATTTTCTCAGTAATTATATTATTTTTAGCACTAGTTTAGCTGTAGAAGCTAAATGAAAGTTTCATAAAAGTAATCTACCGGACAGTATAGCGCTTGTTGCGCCCTCTGCGCTCACCTTGGATTCACAAATCTGACCATTGAAACTTCCCGTTGCCTTTAAAATTTGCGATCCTTTTCGACTATCTGAGTAATCTAGACAGATATTGTGGAGAACAGGCGGTGTCGCAAACTTTAAAATAACTCAATTCGCTTGTGCAATCCTAACGTCACAAATATGTGACATGCGTTCCTCGGCACCTTGTAATAGCTGCTATACGCTAAGGTCTGGGGTTAGAAAATGGGCGATAAATATTGCTGTATAAAGGAGTGCAAATAGCTCCTTTTTAGCTTCCGTTTTCCCAACTAGAGACAAATTGTTATTAACGAAACAACCAAAATCTGATCAGTGGCAGGCGATTTCTCCCGAGGCACGAGAGAGTCCAGAGCAGTGGATCTTTGACTTTAGAATGGTCATTAAAACAAACAATACAGTGGTGTTTCTATGCGCGAATACTGGTGATCACGTGTTTGATAATATTATTTCTGGTTTTAAAAAGCCAAAAATGTTACAGAGGTAAAAGCATTTTGTTCGAGAAGCTCTTCATATATACAAACCTAAACACTCAGAGGTACACGCTAAAGACTGTCCAAAAGGATGATTAGGGTTTTAAAGCTCTTAATCTGCACGATGAGGTTTCTAGATTTTTGCAGCCCTATGTAAAATGGAAAATTAAGCAAGAAATTTAAGGGAAGGGGTAAGTGAAAGGCTTAGCTCATTCCCATCGATTCGTAGGCTTTTATACTGCAATTGGAAATATCGAAGCTTTTATGCTCATTTTTTTACATTTTGAACTCCAACCCATAGCTTTAAGGTTAAGGGCTCACTTTTCGTAAAATTCATTGCAGAGAGCATAAGTTACCTTTGACTTTTTTCGTCTTAAATTGAGCACGGCATCATTCGGTCATCTATTCACGCCGCACTTCGGTGACATTATTCACCTGTTTTTTCATCCGCCCATTTAATCACTGAGCGAAAACATGCTACTTACTGATTGTGATAAGTAGTATCTATCCCCGGAATATATCGCAGTGCTTATCTCACATAAAATAATTGCATTAGCCCTTACTCTCGCTGTGCTTTTTTCCAAATTGTCTTCCCCCTATTCCACTTCTTCCAGGATGTCCGCTGGGCACCTACAAGGCGCTGTCAGGACCGGGGTTTTGTCGGCCCTGTCCCCCGAATTCCATTTCCGAGGCCTCCATAGGAAGCAAAAGGTGTGTCTGCAGCCATCCCCTCTTTGTTTGGCACGTCCTTCCCAACACCGGAAGTGGTGTCTGCTCACGTAAGTGTAACCTATCAATCTATTCTCCCTATTATTATTGGAAATCGATAGCGCTGTTCACTGAGCATTGCCAAAGTAAATTATTTATTGATTATACCAAGGAAAATGATAAATCTTGGAGACCTCATCATTTTTGGCAATTAATAAAAGAAAAAAAACAAACCAAGCAAAGAACTTTTGCTAAAAGTTTTATTATTTTTCCGCTCCTTAATAAAAGAAAAATGTATACAGGAGAAATTATGGAAACTTTTATGAAATAGCATTGAAGTTGGTTTTTCACTTGAAAAAAAGTTAAACTAGATTCTATTTAGGACAATTGTAAAAACTGTGTTTATCCTTTGTTTGGCCCAAATAAACTTGTGATTATAATTTTAAATAGAATATTTTGTTAATACTTCAATTCTATTGGTCCAGGAGGCAATCAGAGGCCCGTGCAGCACCATAATGCTGCTGCCATATGGCCTTTGATCTTGTTTTAAGCTACGCCGTTAATGCTATCAGGTAGTGATGCTATAAAGAGCTGAGGCAGCATTTAAAATGACCCCCAAGAAGCATAAACTAAGCTGTCAAAAAGTTGGCAAACTGTCCTTTGAAATAGAAATCCGTGCTACTGCCTAATTTTCATGTAAAGGTGTGTGAACCAGGCCTAGGAAAGAGCTGTCTACTGTTCTCTCCTCCACACGGAGGTGATTCTAGCCTGTCCATTTCGCGGGCTCAGAGAAGCTTGCTTTGAAGGTTGCAGAAGCAAACTTCTGGGTGCATCTGAAAGATAGAACGTCTTGTTAGGCAGAAATGCTCAATTGTAAAAATTTTGTGAGGTCGAGGAGGTCAAAAATGGTGATTTACGTGTCTTAACTCCTGGTATTGAGTTCTTATGAGACGGCTTCATTTTTAATTTTGGCGTCGTCTGCGATGTGCGTGACCAAGTGGCACATTTACACGCAGGTCAATCGGGAAAGGGGCGTGACGATTTCCCACCCAAATGCCATGCACTAGGTGAAAACAATGGGCCTTAAAAGCTTGCCCATTAATGTTTCACTCCTTTGCCTTAGGCTATAAAATGGACAACGTGATACAACAAATTGATTGACTGACTTGTGATAAAAAGTAACTTTTTAGCTGCCGCCTTTGTTAGGTGATTCGGCACATTACTGGTCACCATAAAACAATTTCACCAACTCCCTCATACGCTCTTTCAGAGAAAAGTGTTAGTTAATCTTCCTTTCTTCCTGTTGGTGATGCTTTCATTGGCTGCAATACAATGCAGACAAGTACAAATAATACTTACTTTTCTAAAATTAAGCAGACAGACAAGGCTTCGACTTGGAGCTTTGTTAGAGAAGCACTCGGATCAGGGGGAAAGAGGGTCTGAGCCCTACCAGACAATACAAAACATTGTACCGAATTAATGATAGGATCTTGCATTGCCGTGTAAGAAGAGGGGCACTGCCTGTTACGTGCCTTTCCTATTACCTCTAACGTTATTTCTTTGGGTGATGAGTATCCTATATTCTTGACAGTGACACCAGGCGATCGTGGAGTTGTATGCGCTATAGCCTTGACAGGTGAGAGAGGCCGATCTAAAGTGGAAGTCACTTCTTCTTGGCCTTGCAGAAGTAAAAACTGCTCGATTACACTGCCTTCCTGCGCGACAATCCCAGATAATGTATACAAAGCGCTAAATTATCGCACTAAATAGACCGAAAATTTTGCTGCTCACGAATGTAGAGAAGTTTGTGAGCTTAAAACGCTTCTTCTTAAAGGTTATTAACCAACCAATGGCCTGGCAGTAAGAATGATCCGACTGATTCAGAAAAGATTATGCTATTTAAAAACTAAGGCAGTCTTAATTTTCTAGAACTTTAATTCTCTCTACTTGTTTTAATTTTGGAATCAACCAAATCGGTGCTTTCAGCCGATGTACATGGAGAGTGAGGTGTCACATATATGTGACACTTGGGTCTTGAGTAATACTAAAGTTTTTTTAAGCTAATGCTACCAACTTTCGTGCTCAAATCACAAATTTAGGAGGAAAACTATTTACTTAATGCTCTCCAACCTTAATTAAATGACTAATTGTTTAATAGAGAAGCAAAAAATGGGAAAATTGACAATAAGATAACAATGGATAGGAAACGAGAGCAATTCCCAACTCCCCAAAGAAATGCCAATTGTGTCAGGTGAATTGCGACTTCTCTCTATTGTCTAAATAGATGAGAGGGGGTCCACCCTTACCTGTACAAACTTTGTGGATGTATTTATTTATCCATTATGGTACTTAGTGATGTGTCGACAGGCTGAACGGAAGTGGTTACATAAAAAAAACTCATAAACGGCAACTCCCTTGTGCTAATCCTCCCACCTTTTCCACTACACGATGGCGTGACGAGTGGGCAATTTTGAACCTTTTAGATCACAACAATTCTTCGCCTCCAATCACGAGTTTAGAAATTTGAAAATTTTGGCTAGGATAGGAGAGGTGACACTGTTGAAGCCAATTTCTCCCAATTTTAATGCTCACGAAGTCGCTTTTGTCTCTCTGGGGTTGTAAGACTCGGGCGAAAATAAAATAGCAGGAACTTCACTGATCACCGATGCCAGTGATGCAGCCGTGGACGATGTAGTCTCACAAAGGAGTAGGGAAGCAGGAGAACATATCACCGCCCACACCAGTACCAGACTCAACAGAGAGATGCGACAGAAAAGTACAACAGCATGTGAACTGTTTGGCATCTGTACAGTAGCTGAAGACTTCAAACACCACTTGATGGGGAGACAGGTCATATTGACACTGACTTGGCTACTAACAGTGAAGGGGATTAACTGGTACGAGGATCTGCAACAATACGACTTGACGGTTCAGTGTAGAGGGTGAATTATGCATGACAATGCGGATACACTCTCCGCAGAAACGGGTAGTCGTATGGTGAGTAGGCAAGCCCAACAGACACCACTAGGGAAGCACGCAGAGTACCGACCCCAACACAACTCTGGCTACACCGCTCATAGGGTCTACGGCGAAAGAAGTGGGCTCATCCATCAGGGCAGTCAGGCAGATGTGACAATAAGGAGTCAAAACACTCCTCAGGGGAAAAGACTTAATGGTACCAAGAAGATGCCACGTCTCCCAACTGCCTAGTGGTCGCGGGTCTGTTCATGCATACAGTTCTGCTAAAGTTGTACAAGCGATAGAACAGAGAACAAACAATGCTGATGGCTCTTACTTGTTCCAGATGTGCTAGACTTCTGTTGAACCCTTCGGTCGTCTGCAAGACTCTTCAAACCTCTGTGTGGATGAGCTGCCTTGTCAAGGCGTCTGATGTGGCGCATCTGTTTGTCTGTCAATTTGTTGGCGGACCAGACCACTGCAGGTGTTTCTCATTTACTCTGAGGTAAACAAAGCTTTGGCAGTTGATCGTTTCGTCATTAGAGTTGGAGCCTTTGTAAGGGAAGACATCCGAAGAAACCTTCATCTGTTCCGCATTATAATTTTCGTTTACCTCCATTATTCCTGCTCTTAATACAAGCGACAGAAGCACGAAACGGACTGTTTTTTATCTACTGCAAGAATCTTGAAGTAGTGACATCCACATTGAACAAAAAAACGTCCAAAGGCGCAAATTGCAGCAATTTGAGCGACAATAATGGTTGCTTAAGCGGGGTATGACAAGGCAACTGTTAACTCTGCCTCCGTGGTTAAGTCTGATGCAAGCTTATGCACCTCCAAGCCCATCACAGGGTCTTCAATCTCTCCACTAGCAGTAGGCACAGAGTAGAGCACGAATTGATTCGTGGTTTGCTTTTCAGGTGCAAATCCCTTCACATTTACTTCCTCAGTCTCGTAGACTTCCCCTTTGTGTTTGGCCCTACAAAATCACCTTTTATTTTTAAAAAATGGATTCCTATTTGATTAGTACTGGACGTCGAGTTACCACTCTGGGATGCAAGAGATTACGGAACTTGCACCTCTATGGCAAGAGTGTGCCAGTAATAGCACGCATTTATAGTCGACCTTCCCTCCCCCAATTCGGTCGTCAAGTCTGTGTGCTTATGATGTGGCCACAAGAGGAGTACTTCTTCCACCGCTCCGCAGAGGAATTGCACGCGAAACGATGTCAGAAGGATTTATGATTAAAAAAGATAGGAGATTTTCTCTCGAATTGTCATTAATTGTGACGTCTTGAGGAGTTCCGAAATCACCGTACCGGTGTGACTTATGCAGAAGTTTTATTCAAGATGCTGGAGAAGGGAGAAGAAGCAGCTTAGAATCACTCAGGTGACCTTGACCTAGTCAAAGGCTGACTCAAGGCGGCACTGGATTGCTGAGTGAGTGTAAGCGACTCAAAATGGAGTATCCACAGAAGACTATCATACTTCCTTCTCCTCAGGATCCACTCTACATTCTTCCGCTATGGATGACACTGGTGCTTGCGGGCTTTGCAAAAATGGAACATTGAAATCAATGTGATGGGGCGCTTTGAGAATATCCAAGTGGAAGTCACCGTCAATCCAACAGACCTACTAAGCATAGTTGTGTGGTGGTCACATCTTGATCTGCCACACCATAGAATTAAAGCATGGACGTAGAATGTGGAGTAAAGCTGGCAGATCCGGTGACACGTGATTGGCTGCTCTGTGATCCGAGTTGAAATTTGTTTTAGTGATGCGATGGGTTGCCTCGTGAAGAGGCTAATGCATCTCCCACTAAGACTTTGTGTTATGAAGTTGAGAATCCTACCATCAGATGGGGTATCAAACGAGTGGGTAGCGAGGATGTATCACCAGCGCATCTTGCTTTATCCGAGGAAGGACACTTAAAACTTCCAAGGGATGCTGATAGTTTTACCTGAATGTAAGGAACTCTAGTCGAATATAAGAGTCGGACTGTCAGGCGACTGTAGATAGACAAAGACATGGTGATTAAAATGTATGCGTGCATTTCAGGTGATTATAATGCTCTCATTTTAGCCAAGCTGCCACGAGTCAGTGACATTGAGATTGTGGAGAAGAGCGCTGAACGAATCATAATCTCTTGGCGAGCACCAGTAGGTGCCGCGGTTCCCATCTTTGTTGTCATCTCCTGTCTCAATTGCCAAAAAGATGAGGCCGTCTATGTGCCTGGAAATGTGCTTACTGGTAATCGGTGAGTCCCTTCCCCCATTCTTTCACCCAAGCAAACTCTTGAGGACAACTTCTCCACTCTACGCACTTCTAAAGACGCTATAGTGCAGCAGTGCTTTGAATGGACCTTGTTGTTGCCTTTGTTGCAGCCGCTGTCAAAGTTGTCACTGTTGATTGCATTGACAAACCTCCTCATCTCAGCACCTGGACAGTGTTCTGATGAGGTAAAAAATAATACATTCCGTTGCATTAAGCATGGATAGTTCGAGTCAATGCTGGACCAGGAAGGGTATTCGCTCACTGGTGTAGACCTGTGCTGATCGCTCTCTCGCCGTCAAGCAATACAAAAAGGCTTATAATTGATAAATCTGGCCGTTTTCTTGAGTTGGAAGCTAAAGGCTTCTGTCAATGCAACTTAAAAGTCATTTCAACTTGTTTAACACCTTTAAGCGAAAAAAATTTTGGTTTTAGTTTGATAACCACCTTTTCTTTGGTGAACACAAACCCGGAGGCTGTCTTACGCCATTGTTACTCACAAAATTGCACTTGGAATGGAATAGTAACTCCCAAAGATCATGTGAGCCTCCTCTCAGTGGCATAATTGGTTCCAGGATTGTCATATGCTCCTTAGATCTTTTCATGACCGCCGCGTATTAGGCTGTCATTGCTTGAAGTTCTTCCTCTTGTGGGTTGGTCCAAGAGAAGAAGCGATCCATTCACACACTCACTCACTCACTCACTCACACACACACACATCTCTCACCCTCCATTTTGTACAACCATGCATTGACTTGACTAGTCTAGGCAGGCGACACAACTGTACGTGGCATCAGCTTGCCAACTTTTTTACTTTCCCGGGTCCACACGACCCAGTGGAATGTAGTTGCAAAGTGCCTTTTTAGTTGCTAATCGCTGAGGCTTTCCTATTTCTCACGAGCTAAGATGCCACTGCGCCCAGGTACTTGCCTTCCTATCAGATTGATGGTTGGCTTGGGAAAGGTAGCTTTAAGGTAATAAATTGCTTTGTGAAGAAAAGAAACACTGACACAGGCTACCACTTTTCTAAGTTTAAGGAAAGTTATGTGGCACTACTGATAGAATTAATATCGGCCGCGATCGGAATGACCTTCAAGGTGGGGGTTGTGAAGGCCATTAAGTAAATGGGTTTCACTCAGATGTCAGGTCCAAACAGAGGACAGTTTAATTTGAAGACAAAAATTGTGCTCTCCACTTCTGACCCAGATGTCGGGAGAAGCACCATTTACTGACCTGTGATGAGTGATAGCCTTTGTAGCCTTAAAGGGATCACTCATTTGGAGGCCTCACATCCCCTCCTGTCCAGAACACAGTACTCTTGTGTGTTCGTGTGTGCACTAACTAGATAAAAGTAAATTATTCAAGAATGACCTCCATCCACTTTGCGCCATGCTGTCTAGGATGTGGAAGACCGGCTTCCCTCTTCCTAGTGGGAAGAAGTTGCACCAGACATTGCGATGAGAGGGCGAAGGAAGAGGGAATAGAAGATGATGTCATTCTCCTTCCCCGTAATCCTCTTCTTACAGTTCCTCACTCTCCGAGTGGTTGCTATCACCTTAGAACAGACCGAGACGGAAGGAAATGGTTTCTTCCCACATTCTGCAGGCAAAATGAGTAACAAGAGTGGAATTTGTTTGCGCCTACTAATCACTTCTTCATAAAAAAAGACAGGTATATGATTCATTTTGATTACCAAACAGTGTAGTAGGCAACGGTGTTCGGCATACTATCCACCGGATAGAATAATAAGGATAGACAAGGCTTTTCCCTCTCCCATTCCCGTGTTATCACTTGGTACGTGGCCTCCTCTGAGTGCTATCCAGGGCTAAAATTGCACAGGATCCAAATTATTTTGTCCCCAGTCCAATGGAAAATTTATTTCACTCTACTTCCATTGTCTTACGACAAATTCGTCCAATTTTTTCCCTTCCACATGATTAATGATGCTCCGTTTGTTGGCTCCCCTCTTTCACTCTCCCTCTCCGGGTTGCTGTTGCGTTATTTATCAAACAGCAAAATTTTCGACTTTAAGTAATGCTTTTCTCTATAAAAATGAAGACAAATTCATGTGTTTTTTTTTTAATTTTTTAAGTGTGTTTTCTTATTAGTTGCTAGAACTGCTGAAAAGTATTCAGTAGTATATACCCCGTAACGCACCTTTTTCGGTTTTTCTTCGAATTAAAAGACCTATCCACAATTAACAAGCAAAAAATGTCGTTTCCTTTGACGTCGAATAATAAAATAGTGCAGATGTTTTATATTTTCGGACTGTAATAAGCATTAGGTCCTAACGCTTTTATTTCCCCTCACTCCTCGTAATGCCACGACGATTGTAAAGTCTGCTCTTCGGAACCAGCCCTTATGACCTCCAAGCCCTGGTAGTCATCAAGTTACTTTACTAATCAATTGTGTTATTTACCTGTTAAAATAGGAATTCAAACATGCATTTGTTTCTCCCTGCGTCGCTGGTTAAAGCCCCGTGAATAAGAAAGACTAGTCAAAGATTAAGATCTTACACTTTGTTGTATAGAGTAATAAACAGCCTTGGATTTAATTGAGGTATTTTGGAGATTAAGGGTTTTGGGGGATAAAAGTCGATCGCTGCTTTCAAACAAATTTTTGCCCCCTTGATTTACTTAAAAAAGGCCTAATCTACTGCGTAAATTAAGTAGTATCATCATACCCTCTCGGTCCTACATGGAACACTGTTTCCTAAAAGTCTGAAAAGGCAGCCATTCAAAACAGCACGAAATGGAGTAGTTTTATATTACTTCGCTCTCACGTTGTGATATGGAAAAAGGAAAGTGTTTAAAGACGCCATATTTGGTTAGTGAGTTGCACCGCAGAGGTTTAATGATGGAATGACTACCCTACTTGATACTTAGGATCCCGGCTAGAACATCCATTGAGGGTGTCTTTGCTGTCGCGTAAGGCGATGGCTCCTAAGGTATGCATTCGGGACGGTTGGATGACTGCTGGAGTCATGAGTCGGTTTCATTTTCATCTCCTTATTAGCCCTTTAAAGGGGTCTTTTGTACCTTTTCAATCCATCAACAAGTTATTCGTGCCGGTAAAAGTTTTCAAGGGAGTCTAATGGAAAGTGATTTTGCATAGACGAGAGTAACCACAGCTTTGCGCTTAGAAAAGGCGTCATTTTTTTCCACCAGTGAATGTCGCCACCTATACTGCACTCCTTTTTGCCCCCTTCAAAGCAACTGCCTGTAGATTTTGGATTTGCTATGAACTTGTAAATAATGCGCCATTTCTATGCTCCTTTTTGAATGCCCAAATCACTTAGTAGCATCAATATCTACCGCCTTTGAAGTGTCGTCAGGTGTTTCCTTTGCCAGAAAAGGCGACCATTTTGCTCTCCACTTTGAAGTAGGCATCGGCATAAGTAATTGTAGATGAGTGCCTACTTCAATGGCAAGAGCCACCCAGTGCCTCCCTCTTCTGGGACACAAAACCACTGCACAGGGTTGCGTTAGCATCTGTATCAGAGCCTGGAGGCTGGTAGCCATTGGGAGGTGTGAATGGCTCAGTTTGTGCTTCTGTAAGGTCTGCGGAGGTTCCTTCTCCCAACCCTCACATCCTGGTTTATTGTGACTCCCTAATGGAGAGCAGTTTCGACCATGCCGATGACTGGCAGGGATGCTGCCTCGTCGTCCCTAACACGGGAGTGTTGAGCTACCTCGGTGTTGTGAGGATTAGAATGGGAAAAAAAATTAAAATGTACGCTTTTGCTCTTTAGAAGGAGGGGAGTCGAGTGAAAGAAAAGGTTCATCCAATCCACTCAGCTTGATGCTTGTTTAATTGCCCGCGAAAGTTGGCAGAAGGCAAAGGATTTCATAACCAAATTGAGGCCATTGTGCAAAAAAAATTATATTTTTGCTCTTTTAGATGAAAAAAACAGGTCTGTACTTTGTTGACATTGTTTATTCTGCAATTTGTTGTGTCAACTTGGCGATTGACAACCCTAGAAGGGCCTACGATGATCTCATGGTCTTACGATACTGCTGAAGTAGCGCTTAATTTGCCGTGTTCTCTTTGGTAACGGTGTTTGCGTAAACCTCTTGCGATTATAAAAAACTAGAAAATTTAAAACAAAAATTTGCCAGTTTTGGATTTTTTTTCCAAGTAGTTTGTTTCCAGAACCGCAAACAACATCAAGTCACAGCTTATTGACACCGCAATCCTCCATCTCGTAGTGTGAATTAAAAAAAAACTTTATGCAAGTGCAGACAAACAGTTTTTGCTTGTTTTTTCTAAGGTCGGAGTACCAGGGAGAGAGGTTTCGCCCTAACTCCCTAAAACGTTCCCACTTAAAAAATTTAATATACCAGTTTTGTCTGCATTGCTATAAAAAAAGTGAAGGGAAGAAGCGAGCAAAACTGGACGGTAAAAAAGGAGACAGCCCAACACAGCTGCTTAATGCTCTCTCGCCTCAGAGGAGGCGGCAAAGTGCTTCACTGCGGCAATCAAATTTCACTGCATTCACTTACTCTTTCCACATTCCTAATGCAATGGTAAACACGCATTAAAATTGGGGGTGTAAGCGATTTCTCTTAAGAGGGACTCATAACACTATAAGCTTGTCTTTTCCCAAAGTAATGAGCTGACGGGTTCCAGTCATTGCACCAGGTTTACTGAAATCAGACTTAAGTAGTAAGTCAGCATTTTAAAGTTAGAAGTCACCATTTTTTAGTGCTTTAATTAAAATAAGTAGCAAAATTTTGTCGGAGAGATGGATAGAGAGGGAGTCTTGTTATCGACCTTGACCTTGGAGAAATATGCAATTAATAGTCAGTCATGAGTGTTTTAAACGGTGTAAAGAAGCTGCCTTTCGTCGAGATAGCGTTCAAAGCTTTTTATGAGGATTGTGAGGGCTCACCACCGTTCATGGGGTGATACGACAGCCAGAACCGCTTGAGTCTCATGCATGTCATGCTTGTGGTAATTGCTTGATTGTAAGTTGACTTCCATTGGCTCCTTCGTCATGGAATTACACAAACATTTAGATCCACACAACCTGTGGTGTTTGGGTATGATTTGACTGGATGAGACCATGAATGGGTTCGCTCCTCACCGCCACTGAAGTGGAACTCCCAATGGACCCTCAATAAAGGCGTTGATCAAACAGTAGAGCCATAAATTTGGGATTGAAGTCAGAAGCAGGGAATGGATGGGCAGTTCCCTTATGCATTTACAACTAAAAAATCCCAGACACATTCCAGACTGAATAGGTGGCACACATTACCAGTGACCGCACAAGTAGGAAGTGTCAAAGGTCAATCAGATGTCTTCCGGATTCAACAGATGGAATAGGTGTTCATCGGCCTTGAGATCAGGCATTGTAAAGAAGAACACTGGCAAAAGCAGCCAAAGTGTGAGCATCAGAATGTCGGAAAATAAATAATGTGAATATTATTTTAAGGCAATAACACCGGAGCACTTAATTATCAGACAAAAAACACTTCAAAGGAGCTGGAGGGCCAATAATGACTGTGGCAGTACTTCCGCGCCCTTAATCAACAACCTTGAGGTCAAGGTGAATGAATTACTATATTTATTTCATTTTTCGACTTCTAGAGTTACTATTCTCGGTTTGCAAGTGGATAGGACGTACACCTTTTCATTTCGTTCGTGTCTACAAAGGGATGCGATTCCTGACTCCTGTGATGTCAGAGCTGTTCATGTCACCGTCAAACAGGGGCAACGTAAGTCATTACGCACGCCTTTTTCTTCATTCCGCTTCTAAAGTAAGGACACGTTGTCGATGGGTCCGATTGTGGCCCGTGTTAACGCCCGGAGAGGGGAATCATGTTTTGCGTTGGCTGGATATTGTCTGATTATTTATTTTATGCCCTTTTATGATGCAGTCCGTGGATGTGGAGTGTTGGCGGTTACATGGCAGCACCGACAGGCCAGAGAGTTAAAGGGTTCACTGTCCATTCTTGTGGATTCTCGTGTTGTAACCTTTTTGGGGTGAAAAACGGGGTTATTTGGGTGGCGAAAGAACTCTGCATTTCAAATTTAATTCCCGTCTCGGGTCTGGTGTGACTGGGGTGGACAGCAAAATGAAGGGATGGGGATCGGGGGAAGCGCAGACGTCCTGTCGCCTGTTACCCTTTTTGGGCGCCTAAGTTGGTCCACGCAGGACGACGAGAAAGTCAGTAGTAGGGGGAGATACAGAGAAATGCAATGCAAAAAGAATATATTGTCGCAGTCAGTAGTATAAAGTCACAGTGGACAGGAAGAACCTACTATTTGCTGGGATACAGACGAGCTGAACGGAGCCCGCACTACGGAGCGGAAGAACACCTGAATTGTTTGTGCGGGCAATTGCACACCGATCGGGACACCGAATGGCCGCCTTTATGTAGATATGTGCGATTAGGACTACGAATTGCAAACGAACGAGTAAAGCAGATAAGAGTAGGACAATTGCAAGACTTCAATCAAATCAGAGCTTGCAAATTGCTGTGTCAGGTCTGCTTATGGCCTTGAGGGATGGAATGCTCCTACCATCAGAACGGTAGTAGGAACTAAGAAGACTGGAGTACTCCAGTAGTTGGACACGCGTTAACAAGTGCCACCGTTCCCATTTCTTGAAGTCGACGGTGTAGAGGTGGTTGGAGTTTCTCGCTATCACAACCTCGAAAAGCACGTTTGTTTGCGAGGCTGTGCTGAAGGTGATCGCCCTTGAAGCTCCTCATATTCAACTGTCCGCAAGCATTTGTCCTTTCAGGATCAGGTTTACTTGCCGCCACCACCAACTTTAGCTGAAGTCGTAAAAGGGCCCATCAGTGTGGATACGTCGTTTTTAATGAGGACAAGAAGTGCCAGACATGAAATTGTGCCCACGCCAACAGGAAAAAATGCCTAATCCACGGAAACAGGAAGATTAGGTTGTGTAGGTGAATGGATAAGCTGAAGAGCCCGTTGACGTAAAAGTAGTCAACTGAAAGGCAGTCACAAGGTGGAATACTCAAACCAATTCGTAGGATTTTTTTCAGGTCTTCAGGAGATAAAATGATTGGAGATGGCTCCTAGAGAGACAATCTGCTACCTCTTGTCCCTGATGACTCAAACTGGCCAAAGAGTTTACCACTATGAAATGTTTTGCCGTCAGAAGACAATGCAAACCAAGACACAGTCATTAACAAGACAGACTTTGACCGTAACAAAAACAGCTTCAGGTTCTGGCGTCAACTACTTCCATTCTCTCCAATTTCGAGCATAAGCGTGTGATTGTCTTCCGCACTTATCAGCCGCAGCATGGGCGGTATTTCAACAGGAGGGCTTGCAGATTTGGGAGGGTGAGGATCAAAACTGAGGCAAACATTGACGCCTCCCTGTCCCCCCTTCTCTACACTCCCTTCGATTTCCCCTCCTTCCATTTCCAAATGCGGCACGGTGTATTTTCACGGGCAAGTTTTGTGGTGGCAAAGGCGGAGTGTAAGACAGGAGGAGTTAAATTTTACGCAATTCACCAGTACAACCAGCTACTCCACGAAAGAGCCCCGAGGGACATCCCAAAGGGATGCGGTAGACAATCTGTATCAACCCAACCACTACGGCGAAGAAATTTCTTCCAGACTTCACAACACATAAAAAGCACACTTTTCTGCCTCCGAAACAAGAGTTAGGCAATAACCAATGGCACTTGTCAACAAAAAAGTCACATTCCTCCTCGCAAATCATTCAGCTGGAAATGCTCAGGAGCGTTGGCGGAATATACAAAGGAGGTGAAGAACATGTGGATGGTTACAAAGACTAGTGGATGAGAAGCAGTGGATGACAGCCTTAATCACTGCCTTCTCAGAACAATGACTGCTTCAACACCGCTTGTGTCACTCCAATCAAGCACTTGTTGAAAAGTTGATCCGTAATGGAGTGATGGCGGCACGTGGCCCTCTTGCATGCTCAAGAGGGGCAGCAGCATCTCGGCTTAATGAAGTGTTGCACCGCATTGCGGAATTGAAGTGCTTCTAGCTGCCCCTGCTAGCAGTGGTTTCTGAGTTCACCCCAAGTGGTATTGTGGGCGGACTGGATACGCACCTCTAGTGTTGAATCAACACCACGAAATGCGAGTTTAACGTAACTGTGCGAGGGATCTGGAGTTTTTAGCACCTACTTACAACCAAATTGCGTATCTTTCACACATCAAACCCTCCTAAACGCCACACGACTCTCAGTGTTTACCTGACACCATTACTCCATTCCGTTGAACTGGCGTGAGCATAAAAAAAACAACTTATTGCTCATCTTTCCTGTGATTTCTAACTCCTGCCTTATCGATGAAGCTGCTTGGGCGTTTGGCATAAAATCTGTTTGATTTTACAAAATGTGTCTATTTTTTTCTCCTCAAAACATATCAAAGGTGTAAAGGTGCCCGATTCCAGCTCAAACACATCTTCCTTTTCTCTTCGCAAAGATCCCTCAGTGAAAAAAACGTTGCAACGGGATCATCTTCGTCAGAATGTCACAGACTTTAGCGACGGCGGTGCTGGTGGTGGTGCTGGGGGAGGAGATGGAGACGATGAGGAGGAAGTTGACTCCGTTGTGACTGTGTTTCATATCCTCCTCGGAATTGCCATCTTTGTCTGTATGGCCCTCCTTTTCATCTTTGGCACTGTGGTGCTGCATCGGTAAGTCAAGGAATGGTCTGCACTTGCTTCTGCAGCCTCAAATCCGATTAATTCCTAAGGCGCAGCATATCTTTGATCCACCAAATAACCCATGGTATAAAAATTTTTTAATTTGTTGAGACCGAATTTGTCTTAAATAAAATGGATTTTTAAAATGAAAAATTGGAATCCAGTAATGTATTTATTATCGGTTCTACGCACTCGTGATACGCCACAGCTTGGCGTCACATACACGTGACATGCAATCTTTTCTTTGTTATCTAATGGTCGGCCGCACAAAATCGTGCACCTTACAAAACTTCAGTTACCTCAGATAATGGATTAATTGCCCAGTTTTTGGAAATGCATACATATTGTGAGCTGACAAACATACTACTGAAGTGCTGCATTTGCCACTTATCAGTAGCTACTTTCCTCAAATTATATTGTTTAAAATTATTTTGCCTAAGTCGGGTTGAATTGAACCTTTTTTAAAAAGGTGAATAACATGCTTGCTTATTATAGCTTTTCTTGCGCCTCCTTCAAAAGTGAAAAGCAGGAAACACTTGAACGTTTAATTTGAAGAAAGGGGCGAGGGAGCGATTAACGGTCTGCTAAACTGATTCGCTCAATATCCCCTCAAATAGCTGCTATTGCTTACATTTTATTTGTTTTATGAATTTTTCCGTTTTAATCGACGTACCTTTAATCATCAAGCAAAGTGGTTTATTAGCTAATTTTGCTTCTACCTGGATTCCGCAGGACAGTTGATTGGCAATGCCTGGACACTACGTTAAACCAGAAGAAACATAATTTTATTAGGCATGCTTTGGCTACCTTGCTACTATTATTTTCTCAAAAAGGTAAAGCGTGGATAATAGAGGGAAAAGTAGTTTCCACAGAACAAATTTTTGGTGATTCGGGCGAGTGAAATCAAGAAGGAATAATGGACGGAAGAAACAAGCCTGACCAATCCTTCAGAGAAGGCGCCCACTAAGGCTCTTCTCATCGGGTCCTTTTAGAGGTGCATTTTTATCCAGTTCAGCATTAAGAATTGATTATCTAAACGTGTCACGTATTTGTGACGCCGAGGACGAGTGAATAAATGGACATTCCACGGAAGTGAGTAAAGCAGATTAGCGCTCATAATAAATGCTTCACTTAGTAATTTACCTGGGCACTTTAAAGAAAACATGTTATTTAAAGAATTAAAGAAATTGCATTTTCCACAAAAAGAGAGGGAAAAGGAGGTATTTATCAAATCAGTTGGAAGGGAGGCCAGACATCCTTTATTCCATTGATATTCAGATAGTATAGTTTCTATCCAAGGCCAATTTGTTGCATTGGTAGGGTAGGTGCAACTCGCCGTCAGCGTCACGTATATGTGACACACGATTTATTTCCCCTTAAAGGTTCGAAAATTCAATACTACTCCATTTTTGTCGCTTTACTTACTCTTATTACAAAAGAGCAAGAAGTCAACAAAACTTTGGTTTGCATTCTTTATTAGTCGAAGTAGCTTTAGAGAACTCCGTCTTAAGCTGCATCGTACAGAAGTAGTTAGACCCACGTCGCTAAAGTGGAACCGAAAGGTTGATTTTATTTAGCAAATCTACTTTTGAAAAAGCTCTCCACTGCCTTCTTCGCAGTGGACAGCAAAAAGCGGCTACTCATATGCCTCTGACGCTCATGGACTTTTAATGAGGACAGCGAAGACCAGCTTATATCACCGGCTCCTTAAAACGTAAAGACTGTTATAAAGCCCAAGTGATTGCATTTGGTATGCGTTTTTCAACGATACGCCGATTCGTCGCTTACGCTGCTACTAATTGCGCTGCCTTATTGTGGACCCGCATATCATGCTTCAAAATTACTCGCTTTCCGAACTTAGGTCGCCTCGGTTGCGGGGTGCGACGTGCACTGCAAGGTGGCAGGATCCACCAATCCACTGCAGTGCCTTCAAAAACTGCTGTGAATGGTGGTTCTGGAACAATGCGTAGAAAGCCCTTATCATCTGGCGACTGACGATGATACAAGTGTCACTATCGGATTATTTCCCCAACACACATCAACTTGTCAGGTGGGAGAAGATGGTAATAGGGTTAGAAGACAGATGCCTACGAGGTGGAGTGACTATCCTTTTCCTTCTTCACCTCCTCTCCACATGACTG
Source organism: Taenia crassiceps (assembly GCA_023375655.1). Lineage (NCBI taxonomy): Eukaryota > Metazoa > Platyhelminthes > Cestoda > Cyclophyllidea > Taeniidae > Taenia > Taenia crassiceps. The sequence goes on from JAKROA010000016.1 coordinate 609,535, forward strand.
ACTTGACAGGAGAAGTGATCGGCCTGATACAGCCTTTGAGAGGACAGACGACATGACATTTTGCCACTTCCAAGCACTGCATTCACAGTCTACACACACACACAGCACCTTTTACCGGTTTTAGTGCGTGCATGAGTACCGAAAGTCAAATCACGGTCAGTTCAGTCGACAAGAGGAAGGAACTGCCTTCTTTGCACTCACTAGTGTAGCGAAGCAAGATTAACTTAAAAATGTGACAAGTACGAAGGATGACGCCATTTTCATGTGCCATAGTCAGCCTTCTGTGGCCATCGGTAAGGAAAGCGCACAAATTTCACCACAATGTCAAGCCTTCAGTATTGACTTGCACCGCTTGACATTTCAACTTCAAGTATGAGATGCGTATCGGGGAAAAAAGGCCGTCATCTATCAAGGGGAGCATTCCCATAGCAATTAACTCCCTCCAAACATCAGTCTGGAAGCCAATAGAGACGCCATTTTAACCGACAAACTGCGCAGCTGAATGACTGACAATAGGCACATGCGCACATGTTTGGGGTGCTTATTGTTTCCTCTGATTTATTTTTTTGGAGTCTAGTGCCTTCCTTGTCTTCCCCAATCTCATTTGTGCTCACTCGGGCAAATTTTTGCATGAAACAGCTTAATTTTAAATGCAAATTGAAAAAAAATGCTGCGTAAAGTTGAAGTGTGGCGGGCAATTTTAATCGTCCGGAAGAACAACTGTTGAGGCCCATCAAGTTGACCCCATTGAGTGTAGGAGATCAAAAACCCCTGCGGAAATTACTAGAGTGGCTAAAAAAATTGACAAACTTCATGCAGTGGAGATTGTTGGCAGGGGAGGATAAAATTATTTTGTTGTTTTTCATTTGGTGGAGAGGTTTAACAGCTAATGCGGTGTTCCCACACCTAAACTCCTCTCATGAAGTCAAAAATATTTTACTGGAGTAGACATTCCAGTAATGCCTTAATTTAAAAAACTAAAAGTACGCTAGAAACCATTAAACGCATTTATTTGCTATTTGGAGGAGAGAATTTATGAGCAACTTTGACCACTTCATGTGGGCCGAGGGCATAGAGCGCTGTAACGAAGGATGAAGGGTTTGGAGTTGACAAAATCAGACAGATCCATAGCAGAGGAAGGGAGTGAGCAGTGATGGGGATAAATAACACAAAATGGCCCGTTGACCCAACATTTCATGTTAATTAATCTCCTCTGAAAGTGGCCAATGAAAATGCAGCAATTAAAAAAACCAGCCAATCACGTGCACATGTGCTTTTGGACATTTTAAACACGATTTAAAACAACTGGTACTGTGTATCGAGTAGAATTTTAAGCAAAGTGTTTTCCTTAAGCAAAAAACACGTAAAAAAGACTCAAGTTATGGCGTAAACTGTGTGCGGGTGAGGGACTGATGCAGTGGAAAAAGCTGTAACACTGAAATTTGCGACTGATTTTTTAAACTATGTTGTGACATTTTACCTTCTATTAATGGTTTTTGAACCAAGAAAGAGGTTTCAGTGGCTTGGTGGTTTGTTTGACGAATGTCTGAGCACTCACCGACGATGGGAAAAAAGGAGACTTTCTTTTTAACCCTTGGAATGAGCAGGAGGTCTTCTTGTCACCTTCGGCACTGGAGAGTTTTCGTTTTGACCAGCCTGCAAGCACTTTAAATTTTTGACTGAGTACGAAAATGAGAAATCTGTCTATTAAAACAAATCCCTCCATTTCAACTCGGTTTCAGGATTGGGGCATTTTTTCGTTGAAGCCTTGATAGGTTTCATTAATACAAAAGGATTACCAGCCTTTGGTGTTCAGACTAAGTAGGGAGGCATAAATTTGATCAGAAGGTTTGGAAGAGATCCTACTCAAAAAACTGGCATTGTAAATGCTCGCTCGTTCTAATCGTTCCGCTTCAACGGCCTTCTCATCTCTTTTGGGACATTTTATAACCCTCATGAGTCAGATCTGAATGCATTGCCATTCCTTAGTGCCTCTCGTCGAGTTCAGTGCCTCCCAAGCTTTTTTGCCTCAGCTAACTGTGTCACATTGAAGGTGCCACTAACTTAGTACTGCTCTGAACTGAGGGGGCCTGTAATACAAGTACGCCTTGGTTGGCACCTGCCATCTGTCAGAGCATTTGGCCGAAATCCCAACCATTTGGTTCAAAGCGGCTGCCAATCTCTTCTCAACTCCATTGTCTTCCACCTCCTCAACTGAAAAGTGGTAGATGTGTTTAAGAGGCTTAGACCATTACCTTCTTGCTGCACAACACGCTGTGCTGACTGTCACACGCCTATGGGGTGTCAAAGATCCACAGCGCGCCCCCTCCTACACGCGCGCGACTGTCATTGCGAGAGCATTGTGCTTGCCCCGATGGGACGCATAAAACGCTTCGCTAGAAGCGCAATGAAATGCGCCAGTGTAGACGCATAATAGAAGCGAAGCGTATTGAAGACCCAGATGAGAATGGAAGGTTCTTGTGAAATTGAACGAAAGGCGGTAGAATACTGACTACAAAAGCTAAAAATTAGTTTAAGATCCTCAGACTCTTGTACGGTTGTGAAACTCCTCAAACCAATGGATCCTGATGTGGCGCATTCCATTTAGTGGGCGTTTAAACCACTACAAATGTCAGATGTTGAGCCTCGGGGGTTGGCAACGCTGTTGCAATCGTCTGTGACCTTAAACAGGGATGCTATTGACCTCCGTTTGCGCTCTTTCACCCGTCTAACGTGATACCTCAGCCTTTCCACCATCACTGCAAGCACCTTGAGTTGATCGTACTGATTGAATGGGAGGGACAGAGGTGGAGCCTCGTCATTGAACACAGTATTGGCAGTGGTAGAGCCTCTGAGACCTCTCACTCCTACACGACCAAGATGAACGGAAGGTGGATTCACCTCTGCCTCCAAGATCACCGACTACTCCTCAAGAAAAAGCTTTTCACCTTCCAAAAGTCATGCTTTTAATAAAGAAAACGTTTGAAATTATCCTTTTTGCCCGATTGCAGGTACTACAAAGTTCGACCGCACAAGAGACTCTACGGACTTGTCAATAATGCCGAACCTCCAGGTAAGCACCCAACCGCACCCTTAATTAAATGACATTGAGTTAAAAAAGAAGACAGGCAGTTCATAAATAGGGGTAAAAGACTTGTTTTTCATGCGAGATCTGCAAACATTTATCTGCTGAAATGGCGGAAGCCGGTTGTCTTTTTAAACAACGCATCGTCTTGATGGACCATCAATTAATCTTTCGAGGTCAGTGGGGTGAGAGGAAGGGGAAATGAATCCATAAAGTCCTTTGTTTTTTAATAAATTTGCCCACATTTTTGCAGGACCCCCTCCCCTCCCCCTTCCTCCAACCTAGAGGAGCCGCATTCCTCTAGCAAATTAAAACAAGAGCCGCTCCTCCCTTTTGTGGGGGCTTAATTGAGAAGAAAAAAAAGCAAAATTTGAGGCTAGTTGTCATTAACTTTTTTTGTTAAGGTTACCAATGGTCCAAATTTTTAAGGAGTAGAGGAAGAAATTTTAAATTTTCCTTAATTAAGCAATGGAGGAATAGAGAAGTCAGTTTAAAATGAAACCGACCACTGTATTAAGTGAAGTAGGACAGTTCTCTTAAATTTTTTCCAAATAAAGTGCAAAATAGGAAGTCTTCTCTTTTTAGACTCTACTTTTTTGTCGCCTCTAGTTAGTGAATTGAATACCACAGCAATGGAGTACCGAAATACCCTCTTCCAGGCTGGACAAATGGTCTACCACCACCTCCTGACCATTGATCCCATCTCCGTGGAGATGAAGAAACCTCTGAGCAGATGTAAGGCCTTTATTCTGGCTTTCCGCCTTACCTACAAGTGGGATTACCACCAGTGCTGCCGTCAATTATTCCCCTTTCCCCTTTTCATCATCTCGTAGGCATCGTGTTAACAACCGCACGAATCAAAATCGCGGATTTATTAAAAGTAAAAAGTAGTTGCAGAAAAATACAATAAAATTTTGTTGCAAAAATTGTCTAATCTGATTAAATCAGTGCTCCCTGTAATGGGGCAATTTGTGCTCGTCGTGCCATTTTGGGGCAATTTGATGATCAGATCGGCAGCCCTGTCCACTCTCAGTGGGCGGTGGGCGAAGGGGAGGTAGAGGTGGTGAAGGTGGAGGTGGAGGTGGAGGTGGGGGGGCGAGGTGACAATTTTATTTGCCCCAGAGTTAAAAGTTCTTTGGTTTGGCCAGGTGAGGAGACAGCCTAAAAGCATGTGTTGAGTGCAGGGACAATCGCCATTGTCCTTCAGCAGGTAAACACCACCGTCTCAGCTTACGTACTGTGAGAGGTCGTTTGGATTAAAGGAGGACCCTTGAATGCATTCACGGTGGTGGTCTCATATTAATAAGGTTTCTAACTCCACTAGTCCTTTTTCATTGCGGATCTACCACATCTATACTGGTGTTTGCCCCGTCTACTCACTGGAACCGCCTCTCTGAATGAACGTCACACTTCACCGCCCAACTTCCGTCAACAAACATTCCTTCACAACTTTCCTTACGTTAATATTAGCATAAAAGGAACGTATGGTTCGTGTGTTACGTAGGCGGATGGCAAACAGAATCCAGTCGACATAAGACTGCTGCGCTGTGGACTGCCGCTAAGGCCGCGTCAATAATGCGCGCACGTCCATCCGTCGTTGAAGCCTTTACACCACACAGAACATTGACTTTGTCAACTTTAGGAAAGGACATGGTTTGCACGAGTTCATGCATAATATCCCATTTCTGCATCCCTTCATTTAGATAAACCTTCAAACGCAACTTAGGAACCTTCCATATAATCATGCCACTTCCTCCAAGAACTTTAGAAATTCTCCCTGGATCATAAAATAAAAGACAAAAACATGGATCCAACGTGATATAAGATATTGAAAAATGGAATACGAATTTTTATGGACTTTTTTTCTTCCCTTTTTTAATTCTTGAAGGCAATCATGGAGAGACGTTTTTGGGACTGCTAAAACCACCACCACCTGCGGAGAATAACGCCCTGCCAGTCAGGAAAGTTTTTCTCCGTCCTGCCCTACCAACTGCTGCTATCAAGGTTGCAGAAATCGCCGCAAGCATTCGACATCCACGAGTTGTCTTTTGTCATGGAATTCTCAAGGCGGTGCAGCCTCACCTCCTCGTCTATGACTTCATGGCTCTTGGCAGACTGGACAAATTCCTTGTCTCGGTGAGTTTTAGATCTTTCGACCTTACCCACACAAAATTATGTATGTTGGATCTACAGGCCTCCAATGCTCAGGCCAACTGCCTGATGGAAGACGCGTCTTTAACCGAGGTTGCAGTGACCAATGACCGTGGTGATAGCCTGTTTACGAATCGTTTTTATGATGGTGACGAAGGTCTTCGTAGAACCCGAATTCATGAATGTCTATTAGTGCGAGAAACTTTAAACTGGATGGCGCTGAAACGCTTCGATTCGTAGGCACAAATGAGTCAAAGACAGCTGTAACTATTGCATCACTTATTATTTTTATGACCGTGTTAAAACATTTGATACGTGATGCACCTGCCGTATCCTGGATGCCTGATCAAGTGGAGCAGATAGACAAGGGTTAAATGGTCTCGTCGTGGCACCACTAGAAGCAAAGCAGTGGCGATGAAATGTCTGATTCTGTGTTATTGAGTTAAACACTAAGACAGTTGGGCAGAGCTCGTAGAAAAGAGCTGTGCTTGGGGAGGTAGCTTGGATGACGCTCCGTTTATCCCCATGAGACCCGTATGGACATTGGGAAGTCAAAACTGCGAAAAAACGTCCTTGCTTGTGCACGTTTGCCTAGTAAGCCCTGCATCCGATCTTGCCCTAGGCATGTGGGCATGGCCTTGTACACTCGCATAACTTCTCGATCCACAAGGGTGCACTCCACGAATGCATTCGTAAATTAAGTGGAGAAAACTAATTTTTACAACCTTCAAAATACACACCTTTTCATTTTTTTGAGGCATGTGCTTTTCGTGATTTGTATTTAATACTGCGTCAAAATGTCTTGCAATCGACGAATCTAGTATTTGTCAGGTAATCTTGGCCTTTTACTGCGCAGATGCATTTTCCATTTCCTTCCCCTTATGTCCTCGAGACTCTTCAAGTCGAGAATGAGATCTTCGCGGAGACTTACAGGCTTTGCGAACGAGACACAAAGAAGGTGGCCATAAATCGATGATGCAATTCTTATGAAAGCATAAATCACTACCTACACTGCAATTTATGTCCTGGGGGTATCACACAAGAACATCCAAAACTGACTACCTTTTTTCTTTGGCTCAATACCAAAAGCCTCTTTCTCATGTTCCAAGCTTATCATGGCTAAATATCAATCGTTGCCATAATAAAATATTTACAGCGTTTGAAGCGATAGACTCTGGGATTGTCTCTGCTGCTATCCTCATTTTCCAAGTTGGTTGATTTGCATTGGTGAAACATTCCCTTTAAACAGCACATAATATGGAAGTGTTAGGCAGTAAACTTGGCACTTCTATCTCCTCGCCCAAAGATGTTTTACTCGAAGTTAAAGCAAGCTGCTAATGCTCCTAAATTCTCTCCTACCTATGCCGACTCTAATGCTTCACTGCATGTATCATTCTGGGGTGGGTAGATTAAAACCGCTTCCATGGCGAAGTGATGCTGACCATTTTGTTTGTAAATTGCATATGCATGCAAAAAATTTTTAACCTAGACTGCTTTGTTGAATACTTTATTTTTCATCCCATAGAAAGAGCTGCCCTATAAATGCTAAGAATTATGAGCGAATTATATTTGAAGTAATTTTAAAAGAACACAAACTACCTGTGCCTGAAACGAGTAAATAGTTTTAAATTTTGGCTTTTTAAAAAGCATTAAATGCATTTTTATAGGTAGACATATTTGACCTAGACTTGTTTGAATAGGTAAACCCAGGATGTTCTAAATGACACTTCGGAACGTTGACCTCAAACGCTTTGGCGCTCCCTTCGAAGTTCACAATTTTCCATCCTGGTTTCCACCGAGCAACATCGTTAGGGCACAAAAATAGGGCAATATTTGTCAAGCTTGCATCCAAGCAGCATCGCTTTTGCATCTATTTTAGCATTATGTTTGGAATTCTTTAGTGAAGACTCTATGCGTAGAAATTTTGGTGGAGATTAGGAGGTTTTATTAGACGGATAACAAGCCTGATTTTGCTGAATAGCAACTATGTCAGAGTCTCATGCAAAATAGTAGACGCTATGAAGGTGAAGCTGTGTAGACTCACGACTGCAGGTTTCTAGATCTCTAGTGCGACTTTGATCGTCACTACTGTATAGCGTAATGTATCGCACAAAAACATTGTGAAACGCAATAATTAATATAGAGTTAACTCTATATTAAGTGAGAAGTAGTACTCCGCAACCCGCATATTTTGCCTACCATTGGATTCTGCTTGCAGTATAAAATAATGTCTTAAAGCTGTTGTATTTGGCTCTAAATAGTAGACATTGAGTTGCTTATGACCATGGAAGTAAGGCTTAGTTGCAGCAATTGGGCAATTTAATTGATTGGATTCTGTTTTCTCTACTATTATCACTTAATTAGCACCTTTGGTTTTGTCATTATAAACTTTCGTTATCAAGCGTGCATGTTGTTGTCCTGCCAGTTGAACAAGCACCCGTTCAACACACAACACTGACACATCACCCATTCTCCCCTTTTTTTATCCGGATATTTCTTTAGTCGAGTTTGCGCACCCCCGTGCTTTTATCTTCTTAGTCATATCTGATTCCTCACCTGCGTGAGGCCAAACGTTATCTTTCATTCATTTATAGCCGACTCCGCCAGTCTGGAGTCCTCGGCTATGTTTGATGTGCATAGTGATGTGAAAGGAATTGACGCTTCTGGCATACCTACTATGTTGTCTAGGGCAGAATGCCATCCCTCGCTCTTGATAGCGCATAAATCACAGTACATGGCAATTATCGGGGTTTTTAACCAGGAATAATAATCTTCCTTTACCTATATTAGCTACTTGTTTAAACGACCTCACGTGCGTGGCGGATACTGGGTAATACCGAGGAAAAATGTTATTAACTGATGTTTTTGCGTGTGCCTAGACTCTGTTTGGGTTTTGGTTGATAAGCACAACTCCGATGCAGACATCTTTATTTCCCAACAGGCATAAACAAGGCGGCATTGCACGTTCACTCGAAGTTATTGGTTACTTTTAGAGGGTGCCATTAATAAATGGCTGTTCTCAGTCTCCTATCTATGGTATTTGAGTAACCTAGGCAGTAAAATCATTAGTGTCATGCTTTTAGCACATCTGTACACAATATCAGCCAAGCGTAAGGATTTAGGCAAGAGCACGGCAATTTAAATGACACCGGAATTATCCACAGCAATTTAGACCCCTAAAAATTGAAAAGGAGCGTTTTTGAGACCATAGTCATCGCTTACATATGGAACTGAATGTTGTGAAATTAAAAAGTCCATTAATATGCAATCAAAATAACGCATACTTGAATTTTATTCACGCTACTTATTCATTTATAAGTAGCGTGCCGAGACGAGTATATTCTTTGCAAATTTAGGAAATAGAACGATTCGAGGGCAGTGTGAAGCACAGAAAAAGCCAGAGTTGGTCTCGCTCTCCGTTGCTCTCTACTAAGATAGTCTTCCATATGCTTCATCAAATCGCCTCCGCTTTCGCTTTTCTCGTTTCTCTCTCCATCGACAATTTGGTAAGTTCAACTCTGACAGATTTCCGGGAGGGTTTTTGAGCGCTTAAATAGATCTGATGCAATTGCATGAGCAAGTTAATAACAAAAAACGCCTAGAGACCATAGCGCCTTATTGAGTTTGGTACTGGAAAATGGCGGATCAAATTTCCGTGGGAATCTCTAAATGAGTGGCTGTAAAAGCATGAGTTTTATAGCTTTTACTTTGCTTCAACTATTTTCATCAGTGCTTCTAAGTTATTTAACCATTTTGTGGCAATTAAATTTGCCTTAGACTTTTGGGTGGTAATTTTTTAGCTGTTTACTTGTCTGTGATCATTGGTGCCCTGAATGCATGCTTCTCTGTTACAATCAATCTGCAATGGGTGCGACCTCTGTAGGGCTCCCTTCCCCCTCTAGCCTGTCTACTCTACTCACATTTAATCTTACTCTCCCCAGAGGGGATTTAGCTATTCCTGTCAAGCCCATTTTCCCGCTCTCCTTCCCCTGTGCCTCGCAGTTTCTGACGGGCTTCGTCCGCCACCTCCTCAGTGGGACAGTTTATAAAATACCAAAACTTAACAGTGCAGGCATTTTAAGAGCTCAAAAGAGCCATCTTATGCCTTTACGGTCTCTAAAGGCAATAAATCTTTCTCGGGTTGCTACAATACCCTCCACGAGGGGAGGGAAAAATTTCCTCCGAGGCTTCAAAGCTGGTTATAAATACACTCCACTTCGGGTAATGCTTAGGGAGGCCTCAGTTGAGAGGGGAAGGAGGTGTGTCGACAAGTAAACACTGAGTATAAATGTCGCTTTTCGGTTAGAGACTACTAAAGATTGTGGACTGGAAAGTGCGACAAATGTGGTTCAAAGGGATAGCAATTTTGACACTCAAAGCAGTCCCCATGGCCTTTTAATTAAGAAGTGGAGGGGATTAGACACCTGTAGAAGATTGCTCCAAGAATTATAGTCCGTTGTGCACAAATTGGTGGGAAGTTCATGACTATTAAAGGCTTTGTTTCTTTGGAAGATGAAGTGAAACCGAGTCTTGGGCGCCAATAAAATGAAAGGTGAATGTGGATTTCATCTGCACCAAACCATCTATCGACTACGAAAATTGTCTCGCATTTATTTTCCATTAGTCTTGCCCTCCAAACGATCCACTAGTACCGACCGCTTCCCACTAAGAGCGTCGTACAAGCCTATACGATGAGGAGGCAGAGGCAGAGGTCTTGGGATTAATCGTCTGACCTGCAGCAGTTTAACAACAATATCCCCATACGCCCATCTCACAAGCAGAAAAGGACAAATGTTTTGCTCTGGAATCACAAATAGTAGATCTACCCTCTCTCAGTAGGGGTTGGAAGAAGGAAATTGCTCCTTCCAGCGACTCGTTTGGGCGATAGTCCACCGGTCGGTTGGTCAGTGAGGGGCCCATAGCATGTGAGAAGGAAGAAAAGAATAAGGAGCCAGTCAGTGCAGCTTGCCACCATCAGCTCCAACACCGCCATCTTTTCTCCTCATGATAATCCACGTACAGCCCTGTTCATCCCATCCCATGCCACATCAATAAGGTAAAATTAGGTTATTTTGGACAATTTGATCTGCCGAGCTGTTTTCCCGAGGCGATGAGATGATATCGACACTTTATAACTTCTTTATTTTCACGGAGAGAGAGTTTTCATCCAGCATCATCAGAAGGTGCATCAGCACAGCACAATAAAGAGTTTGAAGACACCACAGCAGTTGCCTATTGCACCTTCTTCTGGCATTATGCCACAGATGTTAGGAGAAGTGAACAATTCACGGTCTTGAGGCAAAAACTGGCTCTGTTAATGCGGACAGCGAGCAGATTTGAATTCCGCCCATTGTGTTCAATGGATTCTGCAAAGCGCGAGTTTCATCAAGGCGGTGAGCGGTACGAGGCATAAAGAGGAGTATCGTACCCGCTACGTGGACACGCATAAACAGACAATAAAGTGCGCGTCCATGCTCCCTTCACGCAGCTTCAAGAGTTTACAGAGCTGAGCTGTATCGGCAAACGCGTGAGCTCCCTGGAGGCTGGTGGGAGAAGTTATAAAACTTTTAAGAAAGGCAAGAAGCGCGTACATCACTGGCAGGCGGAAGCCACTTAAGGGTTAGAGCAACTGAACAAATGCAAATCTTTGTTCCTGTTCCAGCGACTGGACTCCTCCAGTGTCTTGGTGTCCTCCGACTACAGCTGCAAGGTGCAGCTCAAAACGTGGCCTCCTGAAGTCCTGTCAAAGGGCAGTGGATGTGAAATCAGAGGTGTAAATTTGGGTCAAAGTCTAGCAGATTTCATGGACATTAAACCTACGTCCCCTCGCAGCAAGGCTCTCATTATCCAAGATGGTCAGCATATCCTTCTTCCGAGTATTCTGGTATGTTGGAGCAGATTTTTATCTCCATTTATTCTCCACCATCTTCGACGCAGCATTTTCTGTCTAGAAACCGCCCATAGAACCTTTACCCAGCAAAGTTTTTGAAGCTATCATTCGCAATCTCAAATCATCAGGTTCAGAGGACTCTTCAGCCACCAATTCCATGTTGATGTCAGCTACAGCAGTGGTACAGAATTTAGGTTGGCTTCAAGTAGAATTGCTCCTAGCATCAGTCTTATGTCAACGCTGCATGCTTCGAGACTCTGTAACGTCGTCTTCCAATGTGTCGGAGAAAGTAAAACGCATTTTGAAACATCTGGAATGGGGTGAGGCTCTGAGATTGCGCGAAAACATAGTGACGCTAATAGCGCGATGGTTCGGCAATGACTTTCTGGGATGCATGTTGAGCAGTTGTGTGGACCCGGAGACGTCACGAAGACCAGGACTGTTGGAGGTGGTGAACCACCTGCAGAACTACCTCACTGATGGAGACGTGAAAAGCCAAAAGGGCAAAATCACTGCCATCATTCATGGCGATGGCATAATTTCACTGTAAGTCACAATGTCTATTAACTTGCACCTCTTGACTTTATAAGTTGTGCGAGTTTTAAAGGCATCAACACTGCAGGCTCCGTGCGTCTAGACCATAAAAAAAAACGATTTAGAATTTTGAAAGGGTTCAGGCAAAACGCGAATCCTTTCGTTATTCTCCTTCTTTCTTCTTTTCTGCCTCAGTTTCTAAAAATTGCCTCAGACGTGAGTTTGTGGTGGAGCTTTGACAGCTACTGTGCAAGTAGGTGCAGTTTAAAACGGCACAATGGTTTTAGCAACCCCATTTTTGGATCCCTTTTTACCTACTGATAAAAGGCGTTGCTTTTATAAGTAGCACCCTGCCAGCAGCCAATGAAACATGTATGACTGTTCTATAAGATGACAGAAGAATAATAAAAAGAAGTCTTTGATGTGTTATGGATAAACTTAATACCACTAGTGCGTAGGTTAAATTGTGGATGAGTTGGAAAAGTCCCCGCATTCTTACACAGGGTGAAGAAGTCAAGGGATTCAAGCAGTACTAGCTCCAAGAAGCATTAATTATTCGCAATGAGACTTGCTAATTACAATATGCGGGTTTTTCCCTGCATTTTAGACCACTTATTACTCCAGTGGAAGATATCTCAAGCCACACTACACCAGCCAAATGGAACAACCTCCACTTATCGCCATCATCGTGTGCGGGGGTCAACCCCTTGTACACTTCCGATACTGTATAGATAATCAGCGATATATTTCGTGTATATAATAGGCCTTTTGCCTACCCAGAGACTAATAAACTCGTATCTGTATTTCTTCCTTTGACTACTCTTACCATTCTTTAATGGGGCCAAATCACTTTTGTTGTCGCATAACTATCTGGTTGACGCCAAATAAGAGCGCTTAATGTTTACAAGGCGGAAAACGTTTTGAGCACTAAGGCATGCTATTTCCAGCCAAAACTACTTTATATACCTTCAAACCATGGCTTCGGAACAATAGCATTTTTGACCTACCTACGTACCTAAGGGGCGTTACTTCAAGGTATTGTCATTTTTAATGTTGTTAGTCTTCAAGCCATTCAGCACTTGCTTTACTTTCAAGAATGTGATTGCCCTAGATTTTTCCATGCATAAACCGTCGGCACGTTTCCCTGAATGTAGAACCATACAAGGAATAATGAACATCACTTTTTTGGCGTGTGCATTCACCATTCATTTGTGCAATAACGGTTTAGCAATTTAGTCAACAAACAGAAGTGACTGCTGAAACTGGTCAATTTTTAAACTACACGGCTGCCAATCCCCTATTGACTTCATGATAATTTTAAAAACGCTAATGTATGGGAAAATTAAAAGAAAATAAGCAGATGTTCAATAAATCCTGCCACATAATTAACACAGTCTAAAAAATGCGATATTAGGAAAATAAAAAAAGAGTTTCGTAATACTTTTGTTCTTTGGAGGGCACTATATAACCGAACGCAGAGGAACGTAGTGAAGCCTCGGAACCCATAGGCGTCCTCGTTGAATCCTACTCTATCTCATTTTTACTAGCCTTTCCTTACCACTAAAAGGAAAATTTTAATAAATCTTTGGCCTTTCCGTAGCAGGGGAGGTAGGAGAGAAGAAGAGGAAAGGGATGAGGATTTCTGGAACACAGTGTTATAAGGCAAATCAGTAGGACTTTTCAGCAATAAATGCTTAGCTCTTGTATCACTCGCAATCAAAACTTTAAATTTATTATCGATCTATATATCCTATAAAAGCCTGAGATATAACAATTATTTAGCATTTTTTTACTTTAGCAATGTTTTGCATCGCACAAAAGTATGTAACCAATCAAATTAGTGTAAATAAAATTCTCATAAAATTAATTTTTAGCAGTATGTATCGTCACTTGTGCCTTAAAATGCATTAAAACTCCGCGGCGATTTTGTTCTAATCCACTTAATAGTGTACAAGGTCGTTACTACCACCAACTCCTCCATTGCACTCGGTATCAGCTAGACATCAGTTCGCTGATATTGAGTATGCTGCATTTCTGTAAGCTCTGACGGCTGGCGCAATAGCTAAAATATTGTCTGTTGCTTGCGTTAAAAGGATTCTCCATCTAATCATCTATTTATGTGTAGTTTTTCATTAATGTTCGACAGTAATGAAGGTTTTTTGCCCACCAGTATACTTTTGTGCTAATTTCAATTATATGTTAGCTAAAATATGAACGAAAAGATAACCACTCTTTATGCCGGAGCTGCTGAGTCATTTAAGGAGCTTTTCCAGTTAGAATTCTCCCCCTCAAGTGATTCGAAATCCTCGGTTATCTTCGCTAACAAATACAGAATCAGAGGAATTCTTATTGCTCAAGCTGATAAAGCCAAAACCCTTCTATCAACAGGCGACCCTAGCGTCGCTCTTTTGTGGGGGTTTTTTACAGCTAAATTAGCAAACAACTTCATCGAAACGGAAGAGCCACGTGTAGAGGCTAGGAATCGGCTTCTTGAAGTTGTTAAATTTTGCAATTCACGCATAGACCTGAAAACAGAGGAAAATTTGCTCAAGTTTTCTGGTCTATTGCAATACGTTTACAACTCTATGGCCGTTGCCGCCGAAGTGGGAGCTAAAAGTGAGGAACAATCAGCTCTGTTCTGGCTTGAAAAAGCAAAGACCATTTACGAAAAGTTTAAGCTTATGGTTAGCGGCCCCAAGTGGCCAGAATGTTGGGAGTCACTTGCAACACAGACTTTCCTTCCCGAACGAAATTGCCCTGTAAAGGAAGCAATGTTTGAAACAGGCTATACGACAACTTTATTTATGCTTGCCCAGGTAAGTGTGCTCATTCTAAATAAAGTCTATACAAAAGTCAGGTTTATGAAAGCAATTCAGAAAAACAAAAGGCAGCAGAGTTTTGTCGGGAAACGCTGCAGCGACAGCTACAATTCTCACCAATGGTGGACGATCTCCTCAACATGTATGGCGTTGCGGATCAGGAGGTGGAAGTAAACAAGAGCGATTCTGTTGCGGTCACTCCATTTGATTGGCTTATCAGCAGCCTTCAACGCTTCGACCCCAGGGAGTGGGCGAATAATACGGCAGCACTAAGTGAATATTACGTGGAAAATGGAGAATTTTGCAAAGCTTTGGAATGCTTGATGACAGCAATGACGTGAGTACATGAGGAAGGGGTTGATTTAATCGTTGAAATCTCAGCGTTATTTGAGTTTCTTTAGAGTGGCTTGTGAGCGCTCTCAAACTGCGGATACCAACGACTTGTATCACGGCCTAAATGGAACAAAACTATGGGCCGATATCTCCTGGCTGACGTCGGAATACTCTCTTGGACTTTTGGGAAAAGGAAGCCGGGCCATACTTGGCTTAAGTGAGCAAACATACCGCTAGACCATTTAGCATGCGCAAAGTCAAAATCGGAAGCTAACTAAGTTTTGGAAATCGAGCGTTCGTATAGAGAACACATAAACAATAAGTGTGCCAACCTTGATTTGACGATCCTTGCGTTTTGCTTTAAGCGTAAGTGGAAATAAAGCGGCTGACTTCCCTCCCAAGGGGCAGCATTTTGTAACCTTGAGGATAAGGGGTTGCGTGGTTCATTTTAAATCAGTTGATAAGTCCCATATTTATTTACGAGGTGGCTAAGTTTGATATGTACATGAATTTGTGATAATTTATCTACAAAGTAAATTACGATCCCCTCTCTATCAAGAACGTAAGGTAGTGTTTAGTTTCAATATGATAGAATTCGAAATTGCGAATGCATACTCGCAAAATTACAAGAAAACTATACTTTGTACAGTTTCATTTACAATAAATTTCAGGTTGATATTTAATTTTTGTAGGTCATTTTGATTCTGTCCGTATTTGAGACCAAACTTTCAGCAATTTAAACAAATTCACGTCTGCTTGTTTTAATAAGCTTGGTTACACAAAAACGTCATTGAACCTAATTGCAATACACGACACCTGTCCCCTTTTTGGCTACTGTCTCCTATCTCCAATTCATCATAGGATTTACTAGCGATCCAGAATCTGCTGACGCCCCAACACCCTACGGCAGTCTCTTTAATCAAGACACCAAAAGGGCATTGCAAGAAGCCTACGGCGAGCCCATCCAGGATGCGGATTTGACCGCAGTGATATCAGAGCTTTCAACTGCGCCAAAAGGCTATGCAGCCGCGGCACGACTCTTCAGGTGGACTTGCAGATCGCTTTCCGAAGCCCTAGTTTACTATCGGTTGGATGAACGCTGCACGGAGGCGATTAAGCTGATTAGAGCCCACGCTAGTGCATACAATTCCCTAGCAACTTTTGAGGCAGATCTTGCTCGTAAGGTGCGCAACCCCCTATCCCAGTCATGTCGTTGCATAAATACTGAAGATTCCGCTCCATCGTCTCTCCACTGCTTCAAATGCAGATATCCAATAAACACCGAACCTCCAGACAGACTAGCTGAATTCAAACAGACAAGGCATACAAAACTAGGCTTTGTTTAAACTAACTGCTACAACAAACTCTGGTTCTACCGAAATTGTAATAAGCACGTTACTAGAGACGAGTCTCTTTTAGTGTTGTATGCAAAAACGAAGGGTGGATCTTCTGGAGGACCTGCTAGGTCAATTGAATCCCCGATATTACATGTTGACTTGTCGAACCATCATGTCCGAATGTGCCGAGGCGCTAACCGCTCTTCGAGACTTAAATGAGGAGAAGATGAAGGTTAGCCGACCTGACGAAGTTCAATTTTGGACACTAACTTCTCTCGCTTCCATTTCTCCTTCCAGAGAGCCGCAGTAAGACCATCCCCACCGTCGTCTTCATCCACCACCGACACTGTTACTGACCTACCAAAGCTGGTGAAAAAAGTAAATGGATTGGGTCTAAGAGCTCTCGATATGTACAAGCGGTTGTTAGACTCCTTTCTAACACCAGTAGATCAGAAAGAACCGGATCTGTACGAGGAGGAATGGCTTCCATATGTCCTGGTGAGGCCTTAAATGCATGCCGCATGAGGCCCAAATCAGACCAAACTTTGAGCTCCACAAAAGAGAATATTCATTTCAAGACGCAAGAGGCGTTCGCTTCACAGCATTGATGCCACAAACACCAATCATTTCTGAAACTTTCGTAACTCTCAAAAGCCTCATCACAGTTCTGGTTCACAGCTCTTTGCTGTCCACAGACCACTGCCTTCGCCACTGCACACGATATCAGTGCTGTTTGTCACTTTAATTAACGGTCTCACGAATTGTGGCATAGCATAGAGTAGGACGGTAGCATGCCTTCACATCCGTAGAATGCAGTTGCGGTTTGATTTAAATGGCCCTCATGCTTCCTCTCCTTTTCCTTTCAACATACGCTACCTTTCATTGTGGATGTAGATGGCACACTTCTACTCTGCGCGACTACATTCCAAGACAATTGTAGCCGGATCCCCAAGGAATCGAGTTGAAGAATTGAATTTAGCACTGAAGGGGTATGAAAAGATGGTGACGATTGCGGATAGGCATACAGGAAGTGGCTACAAGGTAGACATGCCAGAGGTGGAGATTGCCCGGGAGATGACACAATTGTTGGCTGGACAGATTGCAAGAATACCCCTGGATGCATGAAGACGCACAAATCATGACAATAAGTTTGTTCATTTGTTGACGTGTTTTTTACTTGCACCTTTGATGAACTTGTAAATGCAAAAAACGGGAGGTGAAAGAGAACTCGTGGCTGAAAGACAAATAAACTGATGAATGCGAGCTGAGAATACTTATCTGCGCTATTGAAGGTACCATTCAGTAAAATGGTAGCATATTGCATTATGCTCTTGCGGGTTTGTCCTGCTAATGGTGAACAAAGCGAGGTGGAGCAACCAACCATCTGGATGCCACTGTTCCTCTTCTTGGTCCTGCACCGTGGCGCGGTGGGCGGTTCTCACAACACCAGTGCTTTCTTTACCTGATATTCCTCTCCACTACAGCATCGTTAAGAATTCTTCTGTCCGGGACTCTCCTACTTCACCTTCATTTTGCGATAAAAGTCACAATTCGCCACATAATGCATTTCTCATTGTAGGCATCCTAACAAGTAAAGACACTAATAACTTTACAAACACTGAACTCCCATCCCCACTGCCTAAATTCGACATCTGATAGAGGCTCCCATAGCTCATTGTAGTGGCTGTAACAACGGATGGACTGCATGTCGACACTGCTGGTGTCAATGTTGTTGACTCATTTCCATGGGCGAAATGACTTGAAGAATGTGTCGCTGAGTTCTGGATATCAACAGACTACCACTGCTAGACAGACTTAGAGTCATCTGATCTCCTGATAGCAGTGTATGCACAGTAGAGGGGTTTTCGGGTGGCGGCCGATATCCACGAAATACAACTTCGTCTTCGTCATCACTGATTGCGATCGTCGATGGAGATTTGTCAGCATAATCAACTGGAGGCCCCTCCTCACTTTCCACCTGGGGCAGCAAATAATGCTCCTCCCCATCCAGATCCAGATCATCTATAAACACTGGGGATTCAATGGTTGCGTCCGGAGAAGTTATGGGCATTGGCATCTCCTCGCGGTGGGAGGAACTTAAAGAGGATTCAGAGGCAGGTCTCGTTGTCTCATCTGTTATATCGACGAATTCAATAGCGTCTAGATCAACTGTTGCGGTGCGATGGTCTTCGTTCCGACAATGAGACGAAGCCTCGCGCCTCTCCAGATCTTCCTGCAGCCGGGAGTACTTGGTAATTAACTAGAAGAAAAGTGGATAGTCCTGCAACTTTAATAAGCAAAGTGCATGCTGAAAGTTGTCACCGTTTCTTAAAATGAGTGTAGTTCCCAACGGGGTAGATTTGCCCTCAAAGCAATACACACTAGGCTTGTTCAGGTGAACAAGAACTCATTTCTCAATACTCTCCCACTGCTTTGGTGCTCCGTATTGTGGAAATTGCAAGTACGAACGGTTAAGCAGTTTTCACTGTCCACGTGAAAGCAAAAAGTAGTTCAACGTAAAATTCGCTTCCCATCAGGTTGGATTCAACGCGCTCCACTAACCAATTGGTGAACTCTTAAACAATGACAACATCAGGTCAAATAAATAAAATAAACTGGTAATGAAAGTAGTCCACACGTTTCTGATATTCTACCTACGATGTGGAAATCGAGACATGCCGTAGGTATCTATGGTGTCGAAAAGGTGTGCACTAAGGAATAATGCAACTCGGCCTTTAAAACTGCTTTTCCCAGCCAAGAATATGATCACAAACTTACAGACTCAAAGTTAGATGTGGCGATTCGCCTATTTTCCAGCAAACGACGTCGCAGTTCCGGATCGCGCAATGCGGGATCATCACCAGCCCTGATGTCCGTGAAACGAAAGAAGGGGAAGTGAATAAACAGTCAATCACCAAAGCAAACAATTGACTTGCTATGCCCTCACAAATACGATTCCACATAGTTCTCATTGGCTCCCTGCCTTAGCCCATCAAAAAAGGAGTAACTCAAACAAACAGCTACGATACTCTACGCCCCCACTTACTCAGCCTGTTCGTCAGTGAGATGACAGCCAAAGTCATGCCTAAACTGGCGCTCACGACGATGTTTTAAGATGGTACCCACGTCTGTGAAGATTTCTCGAGCCAACGTTTCAACTGCACTGGCACTGGAAGAGAAAACGAAATGAGCAAAGCAACTTCCCTACAAAAGTTTGCCGAATTCGCCTCAATAACCCCATTCTATAGCGATCTACTCTATTTCATCGAGAGCTGCCGAAGTTGCAAAAGTCCGGAGTCTACCTAAATCAAGCGTCAATGGGGAAAAGGTCGCTCTGTGCGTTGAAGTGGTGCTCTCTACCAGGAAGTAAGGGCTACTGTGGTGCGTGGCTGGAACCAAAGCCATCGCGATCAAGATAGTCACGGGTAGTCGGGTTTTGCGCATTTGTTGACATCACGAGATTTCCTTCGCTACCACGCACTGTTGTAGGCACGCACTTACCATAGCATTTGTCTACCAACTATAATAAAGGTTTGAAGACTGGACTGTACCCTCCCAGTAGTCCAAACCGGAGCAGTGAAGATCACTTACCTCAGATTAAGATTCTCACGAGTGGAGGTTTCCTCCACTACCTTGCAGATGTCCGCATAGTCGGGAAAGTTGTGGGAGGTGTTCACGTAACGTTCCACCGCTTGATTAATCACGGGGAAACGAGACCCTTAATGAAAAACGAGATGAAAAACTGGAAGTGAAGGAGGCAAGGGCTGGACCCGTTCGTCCATCTTCTATTTCGGCCCCAAGTACGACCAATAAAAAGCAGCCAAAAAGCAATTGGTAATTGCGTCCACGGTTAGAAGAGGCCTTCACCCTAGTCATGAGACGTCCAGGTCGGAAGACAGGAGTCCAATATTACTGAGAGTTAGAAACAAGCAGACCTTTGAACCCTTATTTGCTCCGATCTTTTGAAACGCGCCTTAACACAATGGCTACCAGAGTACACCACAACATTCCAGCAGTGTGACAACAAGGCAATATTTCTTTTGGTTACACAGTTGACCACCTGAGGTATCTACTCTTCGACGTTTCTGTGGCGATAGCAAATCGTTAACCTCTTTTGCAACACTACCTCAGTTGCAGGTGTATGTGAACTCACTTCCTCAATGCCAAAAAAGGGTTTGAATCTACTGTGGACGGGCGAATTTTTGAAAAAACGCCCTAGAAGAATTGTCGAGACAATGCAATTGCCTCAGCCTCGTGTTTAACAAGAAGTCAGTAGCTAAAAAGAAACGTAAATCTCATGAACGCATTCCCCCATGTTCCTCTTGGGTAAACAGACACCACATAGACCACCAGGAGGCGATGATACACAGCAATACGCCGAGGGGAAAGAGATGGAGAATGTTGGTTCGATACAGATGCTTTAAAGTTCAGCTTGGGTCAAATGTCTCTGGCTCGTAATGGGCGGTTCCTAGAATGGCCACCGGCAAGCGAAATACACTTACTGGGGACCAATGTCCATCCTTAGGCAGTATCAAGGCAGTGATTTCACCCCGCCCCAATATATTTCACAAAGGGAGAAACGCTTCGGATACAATGCGAGTCGAAGTAATGATCCACTAGCCTAGATAAAAACCCTCATATCTCCACGTGGATATGATGGTTACCGCTCCGTACTCCGGGGCGGATTTTAAAGCAGTGCGCTGTGATGGCCAACGCAGAGAAGCATCACAGGAATTTGCGAAAACAGAGCTAAGAAAAGAGATCTGCAAACCAAATAAGTTTCAGTGATCGACCTTCCATCACAGAGTTACACGCTATTCTACCAATATCCCTCTTTTCCCCACACACACACACACATCGGAACGCCATTAGAAAACTAGGATATTGAAGGCATATACGCACACATCAGTGACATATCGAGTGTCACTACAGAGCGGATAGTAGATTCGCACGTTCACCACCAAGTTTTCGGAGAAAAATTAACCTTAGACAGCTGCCTTGATTATTATTTTCTTCCCAAACGCACAAACTGTGGCTTCAATTGGGCGAATCAGGATGACAGTAGCAGAAAAGGACACTCAAGTCAAACGCAACAGTCATCTAACACTTATCACTCTAAAACTAAAATATTTTACACCACCAATTCAAAATGTAGGAAACAACCAGAAAATATGCACAAAACTCAATTCAACGTACCGCAGTATCGAAGGGGGAGACGGGTTAGACTTCCAGCATGGTGGGAGATGCCACGAAGGCGACAGAACTGGCGCCAGACTGCAAGATACTCCCGCTTGAGAGCATCCAGTCGCAGATAGGCCGACTCCTCCTGATCCAGGTCCGCTGTGTCCATTTCCGTTTCCTCCAGCCGACGAATTGCCCGCGAGAGGAACTACAGCAACACAGAAACAAAGCCAGTTAAAAGAAAGGAAACTTGAATTGTATGTGACTAACAAGAAAACGCGATCAGTACTCATCCGTAATGGGTCACATGAGAAGAAAGACATAACCGTTCCAAATAATGCATGAATTGACAGTAGAGAGGGTGAAAAATTGCACTAAGAAGCTCAGCACTGCAGTTAATTCAATGACAGCTTAAACAGTGAATACACACCTTTTACTGCACGCCTTCTTGAGGACTGCTTTCACGCAGAATGCCACACTCACACTGTACGCCTACACTTCTAACTAATTTGTACTTTAAGCCACCTAAATAATGGTCAAAGTCACTGGGCAAGTCATATTCAGTTGATAGCAATTCTGAGGGCTTTAGACAAAGTATAGATTCCAAGATTCTGCGACTAGACAATAAAAAGGAATGATACTACAGCATCACCACAGGCAACAGTCAGTCCACTCTTTTGGGTAATCAAGGACAGAACACGTCATATGATGGTCCAGTTCATGTGTCTGACAGTGATGACGGGTAAACGTGGCTATGAAAACGCACACACAACAGCACCCGTGAATGCTTATTTGTAGCGATGACTTAAGGTTTACATAAATGATATGGGGACTCCAAAGACGGTGTTACTTGCAAATGTCGGTGAAGATTTGAACCGTATTCATTATGCTTCCAAGCACACACCGCAAGTGCCGTTTATTTTGTTTACAAACGTCCCTTAATCGCATGGAATGACTCCCTCATCGTTGACGCCCGATCAAAGACTGTGAACGCACACTAATGCAAAGAGAGTTTTAATAATCCTTGAATGAGATTATTCTGCCCTGGTGACAGACCTCCGTACGGAGTCTTCTCAGTGGGTGGTAGTGAAACAGTGAAGACAGGTGCACCAACACAGTACAAAACTACTTCAGAGTCGAAAAAAACGGCTTTTATAACTGTTACTTTGTACTTCCTCTCAACTGTATAAAATACCAAGTCCCAGCTTGGTTCGAGCGTCAATAGAACCTCTTCAAAAAAAGCAAACCATCACAATACCTCCATCCGACGTTGCAGAATTCGCAATCTGAGATGAGTCGATGGCGAGAGAGACTTCGAGTCCCGCTGTGGTAGTGACTTTTTCTTCCCATCTATAAGTTAATAGCACGGAGGATAGGAAACAAAGGAAACTGAGGTGACAAAGACATTCCAGTCAGAAGCAGTAACAATGAACCAGTAAAACGATTAAAACCAAAGTATCCCACAAATAGGATGCGGTTAAATTCGCAGTACTCTGCAGTGATTAAATAACACTACGCAAACGTGAAGGCAATGACCCTTTGAGACCGTGATGACGACAAAATTACGAGGATTCAACACCATATCCCCCAAGATTTAAATGACATCTATAATTTTGAGACTTAGTAAGGTTGATGAACAAGTAGCCACCACATTCACCCTAACATCGGGCAGTGTCAGGAATGATCCACTTTAAACCAGATTGTTTTGCGAATTTAAGAGGTTTTATGGTGCGATTTGTAAATAGTCTCCTTTTCTGCAGAAAAATGTGGGCAATAGCTCCCACAATCATGACTCACTTGGAATGACCAGATTCGGTTTCGTAATGTCGGAGACCTCTGGCGACTCATCAAGAGAGATAGTCAATTCGTTAATGCGGGGACGTTTTGGCTCTTCGTGTGTAGAAACTGCTGAAGAGTTGGCTTTCTCTGAGCACCGACGAGAGATTGAAGGTGAACTTGGCTCAGTCAGAGTGATAAAATCGACTCTTCGCTTGGGGGTATCTTGCGAAGTTTCTGAGAGATCAATGATATCCCAAAGTGGAGGGGAATTCTGATGATGGGAACGAAACCACCAAATTAGATCTTCAAAATTTTTAAACGCTGTCATTAGATTCTTTACGCTTGAAGAGCGATTTAAGAAAGCTGAAAACTGTTCCTGCAGGATGAACACGTTCAAGGTCAGTACAAAGAACTTTGATAACCGATGCACAAATTCGTGCCCTTTAGAGGAATGGATTTTAACACTGTAAGAGGCGCAGGATGCTCCTGGTCTGAGGGAATATTTGAGTTCAGGTATTTTTAAACAGCAGTTGAGTTAATCACTCCAACGATGCAAATGTCAGAATTACGTTGAAAAAATAAAACGTAAGGTTAGAACTACTCAAGAGGCCTTGAGTGCGCTAGCAAGACCCAGTGGACCCAGCATTTCGCCTCTTCACCTGGCAAAACCAGTCGCATTATAAACTTTGTTGTCTCAACATCAATTGGATATCCCTTCAAAATGTGCATATGCAACGTTTTCAGACAATGGAGGCATCAAGACTACTTTTAAAGACAAAATGCAGCCCCATGGCTAATGCAACAGAAGCACCAAGGTGAACAGCACCTTCGATTATGCCTTTCGGCCACTTTTAAGCAAAAAATGTGCTTCAGTTCATGAACCAATCGCATCCGTTTCTAGAAAGATAGCACCTTTACCAATCAAGGGCAAAATCAAATCCCACAAAGGAAATATTGGACACAAACAGAAGAGCGGATTTTTTAGCTATGAAATCAATCAACCAATAAACAATTTTACGAAATCCGAAATCTTGGCTCCTTCTCTAGGACCGTAAATGATTCAATGAAAAAAGATATGACAGATGTAATCATGGGCCCTAACTATCAGATAGTGGAGTGTAATCATCGAATTCCGGTCAGCATTACATCCAAGAGTTCATAAGATGCTGCATTCGATAGTGAAAAGAATGCCCTGGTAATGGGAACTAAAAAAAACGCACCTCATTTGTAGAAGGCTCATACTTCGTCAGCTTTCGTTTCAACTCCAAGAGAATTACATAGACTTTGGAGGGGGAGGAACGGATGCGATTAAGGTAATGGTTTAATAATTTCACAGTATGAGCATTGCGCTGAAACGCCAAGGAGGTAGCGAAGAATTTCTGCGTCAATTTCGCGATGACTGCATGGTCATGTCTTGGTAATAGAAGACGTAGCTGATCTAAAAACTATAGTATGAATTAGGATGAGTCCGCAGAAATTGTTTTACTATTTAAACTAAGATGGACCTCTCTAACCATTTTAAATTTAAGGCGAACATAGATGAGTACAAAGAGACATACCCCGTTCCAAATCTTCTCCATTCGGTATTTTGCAAAGCACTACCAAAGAAAATACGCTTGCACTCACACCTCAGCACAAAAAGTTTGGCATTAGAGAGTCCCCCCCGTTGACACTGTGGGAAGGACACAATAAACTAAAATCGAGGACCAAACCCCAAGGGAAAGGCTATGAATGTCGTTCCTTTACAGATATACGGATCCAAGATACAATAAATACGAAATTACTCAGAGTGTATGCTTAAGGTAATTGACTGAAGCGGCACCTAGACACCTAAGCCATTCAGGCCAACGTATTCATATCCGGTGCGAAAACTTCGAGGGGTTAAAACAAATCATCCTAATGAAGAACGGGTAAGCACTCTAGGAACTTGTTTAAGTGGTGCAGTTGGACGTTTTCGAAACAGAAATACTTTAAGCTCTGATTAATTGCTTGCATTTTATTTAACACATATCTCGTGATCATCAATCATGGGCATTGCCGCATCCCCAACGCCACCGGCCGTGCAGCGAGGTAACGGACCCCACCCGCGGGATCTCAGCCTACATTAAGAAACTTCGGATATGCGAGTCCACCTACGATCTCCGACTACCCAAGAAGCACACAGAACAGATACGACAAAACGCATAGCTTTCAGGACAAAATAAACGTTAGTGAGAAGCTGAAGAGGCTTCTTTGCAAATTAGAGTTTACGTCAGCCATCACCTCTCTCAGGATGCCTTCAGGGTCTTTTCCAGGGAAAAATCGAAGGAATACTACAAGGATATAGAAGCCTTTTTGTTTGGGTCAATTACGCATGGACCAAAAACACCTACTAAGCGTACCTGATCCTCTATTGCCTCGCGTGATTTTGGATGGAGCGAATAACGACTCATCTGTGAGAGTAAAAGGAAAATCGACAAAGCAATGAAGGATGACAAAAGGGTATCTGCAAAAAGTAGGCTCACAATGTCATCCGAATCATCAGCTCGGCAATCTCTTGTGAGTTCAAAGGGAACGCCACTCATCGCTAAAACCGGACACAAGTAATTTAAAATAAATACCACGCACTTCCATTAATGAATCAAAGTGCACATTTGCATATTTCACTCAAATCCTGCTTCTAATATTTATGCCATCAATTACAAGATGAAGAGCCTATGTCTAGCACAAAAACGGTACATAAATCTCCTCCCTTCCCTTAGATTCCCGCGAACAAACATTAGCCGAATTCCTAGGAAATCCTGCATCCCAGTAGAAACTAAAAAGCTATCGCAAATCGAACTTGATCAAAGAGGGACACAAATGGTCTCCGAACAAGTAGCAACTGCTTCTACGATATGCAGCCGTTTAGCCGACTACCAGTTTGAAAAAGGGCACTCATAACTACACTAACTACTACAACAAACTGAAGCGCATTCAGATAAAACACTTGGCAAATCTACACAAACGGCTCAATTTGATTTCATATCACATACTAGAGTACATGGTAATCAAATCCTTAACGACGCTTTTGTATAGCACATCCATCTACGGATGGAAGCTAAGAGCCCGTGGGCGTGATACAGAAAAGGATATGGTAATGATAAATACATGAAGAGCTGGAAAAACAAACGAAACCTACGATTGTATATAATTGATTTCCGGGGCGCCTCAGGTGGCCGTCCAGGTGCCTTCTTTCTGGAAAGGGTGGTGCTGCCAAGGCTGGACAAAACACAAGCCAAAATGCGCTGTTCTGACAACTCGCTGAAAAAAAACAGCAATAAGTAAAAAAACCGTTTTTTGTAGGGTAGAACGAGCCAAAGTCTTGACTCACCCGACCAGAGTATGCCCCTTAAGCACATCCCTAGAATTTTTGAAGACAACAACGTCCACTACTGCAGTCATGTTCGACTTCCACGGTTCATACTTAGCGCACAAATACTTCCCTTTGAAGCACCGTTCACCTAAAGCAGGAGAGTTTTGAAATTATGCACAATGAGACCTAGACGAACCACAGTGTAAAAATCATACGTGTGTCTAGCGTCCTTTCAATCGGAGTGAAGTCAGGGGGAACGGCATCCTTGCTCCCAACGAGAGCGAGTTCCACAAGAACGTCGCGAGGAGAGCTCTTGCTACATGGCATCTTTTCCACAACCAAGTACCGGGAAGACTTGCGTAAAATATTTTCTCTGCCAAAGTCAGCATCTTCGTGAGTGTCTTTGGTCAATTTTACCTGAAGTAAATGCGAACGCCAAGTTAAAATTGAGACTTGTAGCCTATTGATGTAAAAGTACGACAAGTTTAACAAACCACTGAAAAGCTTTAAATTTGGGGCGCAGCTTACTGCCATATAGTGGCTTGGAACTCTTGAAAGTGAGGCAACAATCCCAATCCCAGTTACTGGATCAGCCATCCTGAGGCGTTAGGAAGATCATTCAATTGGAAGGGTAAATAATAGTTCGTTATAACGCAGCTGAATGTTGTGATGACAAGTGCAATTTACAAATTTTGAGGCTCATCGTAGTTTGTGTAAATTAAATGTTTTTTCGTTATTATTTTGAGATCTTAGCCCAAGGGTACTTGCCACGATTCCTGATAGCTTGGTAGGTGAACGATGTGTTGAATATAACATTCGAAGACTACACATTGCTTACCGTCCTGAACAAATTCGGTGACTTTATTTTTATTAAGCTTGTGGTTTAGACCCTGACGAATTATGTTTTCGTTAGTATATAAGGTTTGTCTCCTCACGAGTGATTTCATTTTGATACGTTTAAAGTGTTCTTTATGCTCGAAGGTACACAGTGCGTAAGGATGTGGCTCAATCAGCACGCACCTCAGCGAATAGATCATATATCTCAAATAGTTTGCTACCTAATCCTGTGTGATCCACAACTCCACAATTAATTCTGATTCTTTAGCATTAGGTCGCCTAGCGTCTAATCACCTCTGTTTCTGTACCCCGTTACCAAGGTTCCGAAGAGTGATATCCACGACAGAGGTTAAAGTCTCACATATGGTAGTTCGAAACTGTTTTGTCTCATTCTTCATTTCTTCACGGTCCCTTCGTGTTAGTGAACCTGATTTCGGGTTCCCATGATAAGAGACCCGACGGAAAATTGATGCATTTAAGTGGCTTAGCTCCATCCACCAATCGTTTCCCATTCAAGGTCCTGAGTCAGCTCGGAAGGTATTTTGTAACGTGCTGAAATGAAGGATATTTTGAGTGCTACATGTAAAAGTTCTGAAAAATCTTAGCCATAGCCAAGAGTGTTTTGGTAGGATGACCGCTGTAGTTCACACACAGCTGAGCGATGTGTCCAGTGCAACAGATATCTTGATCATAATGTGTAAACAGAAAAGACATACACTAGTTCCGCTGCCAGTGTAAATAATTTGCCATTCTTTGAAAATCGCATTTAAAATTGCAATTTATTTCACCAAAAGACGGAACAGTGTGGTGCTCCTACTCCGAATTGTTTCAAACCCCACCCCCCTTCGAAGCGTTAGTCACGACTGGTGTGGTCAACCTCCAGCGCACCTTTATGAGCTCGAGCCAACCAAAATAGCGATTCCTTTGCATAACACTTTCTCCCAGTAATGTCATCCACGATGGCTCTATCAACTGTTGGGTAGACTGCTTATTGATTTGCATGCCGTCACATGCGAAGTATCCCAGGTTGGACATAACCTTCAATTCTGCTCTCTGATTGGTCAAAGGGTTCAAGTCGACGATCTGATTGGCGGATGGAGACCTGTTATGATTGGAGTACAAAAAGTTCTTTAGAGTTTGTTAAACACGTAGCGAAATCGTTACACAGTGGACATAAGGACAAAAGGCAAAATCTCAAGAAGAGGTTGTCTGTGCGTTAAAGCTGCGTTCTGGCTCACAATAAAACAGACAAAAGCATTACTGGGTTGGACTTGCGCTTTATTCCACCCAGTAGTCTTTGGCTAAAGTGACATTTTCATATAAAACCCTGTCATTTATGTAAAGCATGCCTCAAATTTTATCAAACGCAATTACGATGCTTGCACAGTTTATCACACAAATGGCTACACAATTGAGACGATCACGGGTTACCTAAGGTCACCCAGCCACCTCTTGTTGCTAGGACGCCTTTAGCGGAACTAAATTTAAAAGTACGAAACATCAGCCCATTATTTTTGCACTCAGGCCTTAGCCGGAACCAATAACGATTTATAGTCCACACAAATTTGACAAAGTTCAGACAAGAATTCTCGAGGCCACTAACCGGAATCCCGAGGGCCCTCCTACCCTTGGCCAAATAAGCTCATTTTGAAATACTGCACATTTCTGAGGGGTACCAATTAATTACGCTCCTGTTGCAGTGTAGAGGTTATTGGAAAGACCGTATTAACTCCACTGGAATCCACGAGACGTAGCTCCCCATGCAAACCCTACTCCTTCCACTGTGCATGAAAGTGATTGCATCCTTTTTGCTCCTGACTCCTGTGAAGTAAAAACGGTGTTCGTAAACACAGAAAATTGATGGCCCATCGCATACAGAAGGTGAGAGAGGATGCTGTGCACAGCTGAGATCACAGGAGCCTCAGTCTAGACGTCAACTTATGCCACCACCGATTAGGCCGAACCAAATGTCAACTGATCAAATGATCGACCTGGGAGGGGTAAGGAGGGGAAGGATGGGGATACATGACATGCCCTTCCGATCGACAGGGCTGCTTTTAGGAGAGAGGCGGGCGGGAAAGGTGAGTTTTCTATTCAGCCATATGAATTCCCCTGTATCCCCCTTCCCTTCGTACCCCACCCCCGAAGTTGGCCACAGGAGGGATAATGAAACGACGAATTGATAGTGTGCACAGTTTTTCAACCTTTCAAAGGTTTCGTAACCATTTCGTAGTCACGCCCATAGCCTCCCAATCAGACCGTTGCGTGAACAGTAAAACTGTCTCATGTTGGTATTCTCTTTCAAGCCCGCAGGAAAGGCTGCCTTTCTCTGCAAAAAAATACGAATAGCTTAAATCAGGTCAGAAAATCCAAGGAGGTGAGAAAGTGTCGCTTGCCCTATCCTGCCCATTGCTTTAATCTATGAAAAGAGAGGAGGCATCAGAACAAGGATAGCACAACAGATTTTTCCACAATTTTCACTGGCAGTAGTAAAGAAAATACAACAAGATTTCTGTACATGAAGACGACAATGAGACCGAGGCTTTAACCAGAGCCCATAGGACCCAAATTTACCTCCCGACGAATAGTCTCATAGGTGAGCATAGAGATGGCTGTAGCAGGCAACACTTTAAAAAGGTTGGCTCCCAGTCCCCGGTAGAGGCCAATCAATCCATCGTCATGCCAGATTGCTCGCAGCAAGGAGGGCACAGTGACAGGGAGCTGAGTGACTATGCCAGTCGGCTGAGAACCGGATGGTTTGGAACTGTAGTAGAAAGCCGCCTGCATCTTGGCTCGGATCAAAGCCACTGGATAGGTCGCCACAATGCCCACCATCGAGGAGGTAGCCGCGACCAGAGGGATTATGTGCGAAGGAGGATGGATGTAGAGGTTGGCGCTGCTGTACGACCAAAAAACACACAATCCTCACATAATGTTGCAGGAGGCTTGGCGCCAGACTCCCGCATTAGGTTCATCATTTGCAATTCAAGGCCTCGGGCCAAATGTCAGCTCACATGCTGTAAGATGGAAGCGGCGCCAGTGTTGACAAAGTTCCCCTTCAGAAAGGTGTGGTTACATGCCCAGACATTCAAACGTTCGACTAGCAAGTAGCAGAGCGTTGTGGCACCGCACGAATGCAATCGGAGTCGCCTGAGAATGCGATTGACAGGGGGTTCGTCGACATTTTTTAAACATGGGAAATAGCATTAACCACCGCCCCCACACCTCATATACATTCACACACTATCACCACTTTCGCCTGCTATCTTCGAAGCTTACAAATAGAAAAACCTGACGTCAGGATGAATTGGACAAATAAGATCTGACGAACGAACTGCTTCGCGCTGATTTTCTCGCTTAACAAGACCGCTCCCAAAGTCAAACACAGAGACCTAATGCCATTCTCTAAATTGGCCCGATGGTTATAGCATGACCTTAACCGCGTGTTAAGCTGTTATCTCTGCCCGAGATACGGCATAATCTCTCATGCCCTTAAACAATGCCGTTTTCACGGAACCTTAGGTCACATAAAGTGTATCAGGCCTTGTACTCAAATCCAAGCGCAATCGGCGCCAACTCTAATGAAGCCATATTCCTCAAAACATACTTTGCCAACTTCGTACTAACTGTACCAAGACGTGTATCAAGAAACAATTGAAACAATTAAAAGGGGGAGAGGAGGAGGGTGTAGAATCATCTTGACATTTTCAGAGCACAGTCGAAAGAACTGTCGAGACTCCGCGTCGTGGTAGAGTAGTAAAGAATCCGGAATTTGACGATCAATTTTACCTCAAGATTTCCTAATGTAGCCAAAAGGTCAAGCACGACTAGAGACAGTGGGTCGCTTGAAATTCGTACAAAAAGAACACAGCCTCACTTAATGCACTCCATAACAGGTTTGCAACCCCAATTCTACCCATTCGTGTTGCCCTGATTTTACAGGCTGAGTATTAAAGCAAGATGGTTTAGCTTACTCGCAAGCAGAGGCACCATATAAAGTTGCAGACCAAATCAAAACCATCCTTATCACAAAGGATTAAGCTGTACAAAAGGAGTACGTGAAGTTAGAGTCGAGTCAGAAGAGCATCAAGTCCTCAACGGTGAGTTATCACAACAGCCTACAGAACTTCAATTAACTGAAGAAGCGCAAATTACTGTTTATGGGCCTGCGAGGGCCCAAGGCAATGCTAGAAGCCATGCCAAATGCGAGACGTGCGAAATAAGAATGATCTGTTGGCAAAACGCTGTGAACCTGAAATGCACTCGCGCTGGGATTAGAACTTGAAATCAAGTTCGTGTGAAATGAGGGACACTAGAAGCCTCTTGAAAGGGTTTGAGTAACACCAGCAAATGAGGTGACTGGGCAAAGCTAGAGAGAACTCACCTAGAATCTGGAAAGACGCGGGGTGATAGCCGTAGAATATGGCTCATGTAGCGATGAATGTAAGCCGATTTTAGCCACTAAAAATATAAAAAGTGAAAACGAGTGTTTGTACACACGTGTGCGCAAGAGTTCCTACCTCATATGTAGCCAGTTCAATGCCGGCATAGGGAATGATTCCAACCAAATTAACCATATAGCCACGGAAGAAGCCACGCATGCCCAACTCCTTGTAGATCTGGGCAGCACAGTCTGCCACAGAGGAGTACTGTCCCGTTTTTCGAAGGCACATCCGAGTCTTGAGGACCTAGTAATACAGTGAGAAAATTCAAGGAAAACCCTGTCGATTCAACTCTGGTGCATTAGTAATCAAAACGACGATTCAAACCAGATTCGTCGGCAGTACCTACAGATCCCCAACGCAGCCACTAGGTGAATAATAACTAACGACAACGAAGTTGCTGACCAATCAATCTCAACATGGTTATGCATGATTTGATCAAATTGTCCTCTTTCCTCAGCTCCTACTACCAGTAGAGCACTTTAATTTATCTCACTGAACAACCGAATCGCGCAAGAATAATCACAATTAACAGTACAACGTACTAATATGAGTATTACCGAGTGTATAGAACAATAACTTGCTACCGATGGTTGGGTAGAATAATGTTGGCAGAGAATAGGGAAGAGTCAGATAATAACACGTTATGGCAACGAAGGCAAAAGCTGGCCAGCCCCTAAACTAATAAAAAGCTTGTTAAAAAGCCACTTTCTGCTCACGAAAATTGTTCGGCTCCACCCAAATCTTGGATTCCGTCTCCACTTAGCGGGTCTTCAATGCCAATTCGGAGGCAATAAGTGATTTTAATAGAGGGCACTAAACGCTTCGACAAATCTATTCAACCTAATGGCTCGATGTAATTGGAATAATCACAAGGCGATTACTCAGCACCAAGTTACTCCCCTTACGTAATTTCCCGATAAAAATTGAAGCCAAACTTACCGAAATCCATCACATAGGCAAACTGGACAAATAAATGCACCCTAATAAAGTAGACACACCCTCCCTTTGTCAACTGATACACTAGCGTGGAGCGTAACAGATCAGACAACGGTAGCATACGGCCAAAAAATGGAGAAAGACATGGCAACACCCACCTCCACAGGATAGACGACAGATTGAGCGGTGAGACCGGCCAATGAGCCAGAGACAAATTTTGTAATAACGGGATGCCGATCAAAAAACCCATCCTCGTCCATATCCATGAGGAAACGCTTGTACCGTTCATACGTGGTATATTTAATCGCAGTTTCAGGAGCGATTTTGATGGAATTGATGAAGTTTCCACGCCACAAAGACCACACACCACCCTCCCGCAGCATATATCGATAAGCTAAACTGTGCATTGACAAAAGTGTAATGCTTTACCTTCAATGAACCCGCTTCGCTTATGCTTGTAGCCGTACACCTGACGCATGACCTTCAACCGATCAACTGGTGCAGTACAAGTGCGGGATACAACACCGGCTGTGCCACCAGCAATCAGCTGCAAGATGTCACGTTTAAAAGCATGTTCATGTTTCATAAACTGCGGAATCGCAACAACGGGATCCACAGACAAGTCAAGAATCTGGAGAAGATCAAAACATTCTATTGGCGATAATGATTGCAAAGAGACGGGTTTATAGATAGTAATTACTAAACATACCGCACCATGACGCCAGAATTGGGTGACACTCGCAAGGTCGCTTATTGGGAGAAAGAGGAGAAACTTTCGCCACTCTTCATACTCAATACAGTTGTCGTTGTTTTTATCGATGCGACGTAGGAGCCGCTTGGCCTCAGATGGTTCAATCGGAATGCCGAGTTTAATGAAGTAGGCCTGTACATCCAGGAGATCAACCTTTCCCTGCATATTTCGATCCATTTGGGCGTAGATGGGCGAAAGATGTCGATCCTGTTCATGAACATAGTGAGCGAATTGTTTAGCGTTGACATGACCATCATGTTTAACACCACAGCGTTCGAGAAAACTCTAGAACAGA
Source organism: Taenia crassiceps (assembly GCA_023375655.1). Classification (NCBI taxonomy): domain Eukaryota; kingdom Metazoa; phylum Platyhelminthes; class Cestoda; order Cyclophyllidea; family Taeniidae; genus Taenia; species Taenia crassiceps. Next base: position 643,242 of record JAKROA010000016.1, read on the forward strand.
CTTCTATTAAAATACCAGTTCGTTAAGTACACTGCCCTACCTCGGCTAAGATATCTAAATTATTTTTGGTCAGTTTCAAGTCAAATTGTCTAAGAAAAATTTTAACATCATCTTTGGAGATAAGACCATCCTTGTCAAGATCAATTTGCCGAAATAGCTGCAGAGTTGGTGATGCTTCTTCATGGAATACAAAGAAAGGGAGCAGGAATCTCATTCTTAAGCTTCATCCATCCAACGACAGGGACAAGGCCAGAGTGCTAGCTCCATAAGTCATTCAAGGTCGAAAGATAGCAGTATCACCACTATCAGGATTAAACTAATTCTCTCAAAGTAAGAATTGTAAACCACTTATAACTTCAAAAATTAGATAATGCATAATTAACAAAAATATTTATTGTGCTAAAAAAATTTATTTACTGTTATAACTAATCATCAGTAGCAAAACCAAAAAACGAGATTAAAATTTGCAAATTGAGCACCCTACGTCCGTTTCATTTCAACAAATTAAGTACTAAAAAATTGTGTGGGTTTCTTTGTTTTTTCTTCAGACATGTGTTAAAATTGTATTTAAACCTAGTAGTTCCAGTTTGCCAACTGCTATAAACCACTGATGACATTTGACACAAAGTTATTAAAGGATTATCTATCAGTGGTCAACACCCTTCAAACTGTATCGATTGCACTATCTAGGAAATGATGTAACGCTAAGGGCAGTATTTAATGTGCTTGCTTTCTTTGTAGCATAAACCTTTGGCTAAGAAACCTTTTAATCTTGGCAACAGTTCAGTAGGTTGTCGGCTTGCCTCTGAGTCATCCCTGTAGCCTCAACCCCTCAGGAGACTAAACCACTATGTTCTACTATGACTTATTTGTTAAAAAAATGTTAAATTTACATAATATTTACTCTAGCAATTTTTGACATTTTCCACATGGCCTTAATAACCCTTTCTTGCTCTTATTATAATTTTGACACGAGATATCCATTATTATCAGTCAAGGTCGTCAAGTCGGTGTGACTGCGCCTTTCTCATCCTAGCTTGCGCCCTCAAATGGCTGGTAGTCAATTTGACAGAGTCGCGGGAATTCTTAGAAGGGCGACGTATTCTAATGATACAAAGGAGAAGCTGGAATGCCTCCATCAAGTTAAGGAATTGATAATTAACTACGATCGATCTTTGCTTGATAGCTTCTTTGAGGTTGGGATTGTTCGCGTTCATAGTCGTCCCTTTAGGAAGTCGTTGCGTTCCAGCATTACCCAAACAATGAGTTAAGGCGATTTGTCATAAAGTTCATCGAAGAGACATGGTGAGTATGCTACCATTTCACAACGTTGGTTTATTTTGACCCAATTTCTGTACTGCCGATTTTCTTTTTAGTGTACTAGACGGCAGTCTCATCGTAAAATCCGTCGCCTGTTTGTCTCACTTATTCAGCTTAGCGCTTCACTCTGATCCACCGTCCTCGGGCATCATACGAGCTATTGTCGGAACAATGAAAATGATATACTGTCGGTCACTCACACGCGCTGTCAGGTGCGGGGTCATCGAATCAGGAGCTATGACTGGTGGTGGTATTAAGTCCGGTTCCTTAGCCGACACTTCTCTTGAAGCTTTTCGTGCTGCCGTCGTCTTTAAGGATGAAATAATCCGCCTGCTTCTTCCATCTTCTGTGTCGGTTATGCCGGGCAGTTCTATTACTCCACCCCCACCCACTGTTTCGACAAGACTCTGCGCTAACCTCAATGATGCTGCCCGCATTGATATCATCAGATTCGTTGAGGCCGTAATTGTACAACAGTCTAGACGAGTACCTAATTCTGAGGGCTTTTCCAGCTCAACGGAACTCACTCTTGACCAAATTCCTGACTTGCCAAATAGCTTGCTAAAAAGTATCGTCACTGCCAGTACAGCATCGTCTTCGGTCAATCCACTACCGGGAATTTGTCTCGTTCGTCCGCGTCGCTTATCGGATGAGGCGGAACGACTTTTCTCCGGCCTGACAAGGCTGCCTTTGATGCAGGGAGATGACGGCGCCCTTCGATCCGTTGTCACCAGTCCGATTTTTGACACTCTTATTGATAGCATTGTCAGCATTGCTCGTCAACGCCCCCAGTTCTGTAATGAGGCTGTGCAGTCCTTCGAAACGATTCATGGTGCGGCTTTGTTAACTTCCTCGCTTTTCCAGAAAGCAGATGTGCATAAACACCTCATATTTCCCATTTAGTAAACCTCCCGCCGCACTTTACTCAAGTCCAGGTTAATTCGGCACGAAGGAAGTTGAAAGCGGCACTCCTCTGCCTTCTTCAGCACTCTGCCACCAACGTAGGATATCAAAGTCGAATCATAATTCTTCTCACCGACCTGGGTGCTACCCAACAGGAGGTTGCTCTCCCTATGTCTTCCTCAGCTTCTTTCTCTTTATTTAAAAGACTTCGAAAATTGTCTTCCTTCCTCTTCATAGATTTCCGGCGTCCTTCCTATTAATTTGTCACCTCATTCGGCGGTCGCACCATCGTCCAGCAAACGTTGTCATAGTGATTCATTGTCTGGAAAGCAGTCTAGCCTCGGCAACGAGGAAGAAGATGATGAGGAAGAAGAGAGAAAAGCAGTGAGGGTTGCTAAACGTCCTCGCATGGACTCCGGCTCCTCTTCTGCCGCTGCCTCTGCTTCCACCATCTCGTCCACAAAGGAAGCTATTCCTAGCATTGAGGAGATTACTGCTCGCCTCGTGCCAAAACTGACCACCGCCAATGTGGCAGACTTGGTTCTTCTAAGGTGATTGAGAATGAGTGTGTACTGTTGTAGGGGTGTTACTGGTGGAAATCGCTTTAACCTTCCATTCGTAGCATGGTCACTCTCCCATCTCATATGCCGGCGGCGTTCGATGCCACTTACACACCAATTGCCGCAGCGGGAACCGCTACTCAAGTGCGTCACTTGGCTCGTTTGCTGGCCGCTCAGCTTGTCGTCTGGGCGACGGGTACAGCTGGTGAGGAGGGAACGAATCGCGAAAACCGCGCGTTGCTTGGTCAGTTGATGACAGATAACGCCACCGAAAGAGGCGAAGTTTGCTGTGGCAGTGGGGTCGGTAATGCTGGCGGTGGTGGCGATGATGAAGAATCTGTGAGCAGAAAGGCTGCTGTTAGGGTGCGTTTACCTATTTTATTCTGATTCTCTATCGTTCTTTTTATTTTCGCTTTTGTCGAAAACTGCATGAGTTTCACTCCCAGTTTCTCCAAATCCCTGTAAATATGGCCAGGGAAATGAGGCCATATTGACGGAGACTGTTCAGTGTTTTCAATGTGGATCTGTTCTTCACGCCTAGTATATGGCCTGATACTGTACTTCCCTCTGAGATGTAATTGGCCCATAGGGTCTAGTCACTTTGCAGGATTAGTTCGATTACTGAACGAAACTAGCAATGTGAAGTGCTTTTGTCGTTTCTACGTATCCAACTCCATAAGTAGCTTTCCTTCTTTAGTCTGCCAAACGGAATAATGAGAGAATCGATGAGGATGACGAAGCTGCTTTCATGAAGGAACATGCAGCCAGAATGCATACCACCACCAAGCCGATGAACATAAGCGTTGTGCGGGGTGCAGTTTCTACGGGAGAGATTGTCGCATCGGCACCTACGTCCTTCAATTCCCCCATACCACCGTCTTCCCTACTACCCTCCACTGGTAGAGTTCTTTGTCATATGTTCTGACCTACTTATCCATCGATCCATCCGTCATGCTTCGAATGCACCCATCCTTTTATCAACACCATGTCGGTTTTTCGATCCTTCGCCTATTCATGGAATTTCTTCATGCCGATCTTTCCATCCTCTCTTTATGCTAGTCATTTCCATATCCGGTTAATTCATCTGTCTTGAAACCGTCTTATTATGCAGGACCAAATTAATTGACGTCTATATTGAATACCTTCTCCCCATCGCGAATTCACCTATCCATCTATTTTCCCATTTCAAACTTGTTAACTCATGCTTAAAATCTCTCCCATTTCGCCACTTCATATTAGGTGTCACTCCAGCCCGACCCTTCTCCCTCGATGCCATTTTGGCTCCTTTGCCCGTGCAGCTGCGTCAGAGTATGGCACGAGATGCCTTCTCACGCATCCTCTCCTTCGAGTGTGCTCCACACAGCCGTGCGGTTGCGGAGGAATCTACCAGGGGATTATTTGCACACTTCGACTTGGTTCCCCGCGAGGCGGCTCGAATCAAACTCCTCTGTCGTCTACCTCCCAGTAGACGCCTCTCCTCGAGTTATCTCTACCCTCGTGAGTGGTAAAACGGCAAATACTCTTATCCTATTTTCATCCTTTTCCCCTTTCTCTTCGCATCAGTAGTTAGTTTTCACTGGTCTGAAGCGGTGTATTTGATTGAGACATGCATGTCCTTTCTGCTGTTCATGACCCAACTTTGCCAGCTCAATGGGTAAAAGAGTAGTGGGCTCTTATTCGGTAAACGCCTGCGCATTTTACAGCTTCTTCAGCAACATTGTCGAAGCGAGCGCACGTAGTTTTGGAATGTACCTCTTTAGCCAGTTGTCATGGCATGCATTAACCAAGTTCGAAGTCTGCCCATTGCTTCAACACGTGGCTTCTGTTCTACTGTTTCTTAAACTTCCGGTGCTGAGTGAAGTTCTTTGCACCACATTCCTGTTTGATTGCTATCCACCCGCTCATTGAGCGTCTTCGTGTTATCAGATTTGGAATCTTTTTTATGAATCATTTTTGATAGTCTATTCCAACCGTATTTTGCTCATCTTTGTACGAAAACTGCGACTACACCAGCAGGCATAAGTCTAGGCATTTTAATCAGTTTTACTTTGTGACTTCCAGCAAGGCATTCAGGCTTACTTGCTTGGCACATTGTATGATCAGCAGTGGCCTTATTGTACGCGCACAACAGTGTTGAGAAAGCAGTGGGGCAGGAGGTGGGGGTTGTTTAGTGAAGCACTGAGAAGGTCTACCGTTACTTTTCTCAGTTCTCATAACTTATGCAATGGAAAACCTAAAGGAAGGCTTTGAACTCCTGGCTAATCTCCTGATGCACGAGTACACCGCATTTCGGGGCTTTCGACTTGCTGGCGCATTTGAAGATGCTTTGACGAGCAGCAAAGTAGAGGCAGACGATGTGGAGGGTGGATGCAGCGCCGAAGACGACATCGACGACGAAGGAGAGGGTGCGGACGAGGCCCGACGACTTCTATTAGAATCACAGCGACAACTGATGGCTTTGAGAGCTCGCGAAGGTGTGGAAGTCTTGGGAGAGACGCACGACATTCATATAGGGTGCGATGCAGTTGAAGAAGAGGAGGAAGGGGAATGTGATTTGAATATGATGACGGCGGCTACCACTGCGGCCTTGGGTAGAGGTGGCATGCTTCAGGATTTCGGCTCCCTCACTGTCTACGATGCCCTCTTAACGGAAATTCTTACTCGTTTTGTGGATTCCGGTGTCAAGTCCCCGTAAGTTTCCTCTGCCTTCAAGCCACTTTCAGTATATATATGCAGATCTCTCATGTTTGGCGGTTCATTAAACTGTCTTTGTAGTACCACTTGTTAGATATTTGCTGAGATACTGGGAAAGACGTTTTGCAGGAATAAGCATTTATTCGCAACAGACTCGCTTTTTCGGTATCTCAGGTACTTTGGTCGATTATTGCTTGAGGCGCCGCTTCTGACTGCGAACGCGATCAGGGTGCTGAAGCGCTACTGCACACTTCCCGAACAGTCCACTTTTGGATTTCAGGTGAGATGATTGGATGCCAGTCCAGGTAGAGCTCCCATTTGCTATCCTTTCACTCCTTTTTCTTTTCAATTTTCATCGTTTTGTAAGAGTAGGTTCTTCGCTCGCTAATCGAGTTGAGGCCTTCTCAGAGACGCGAGGAGTTGCTGGACCTCCTCTTGGGATTCTGTGCCTGTGATGATTCTACTGTTCGCAGAGCCGCTCTCAAAGCTACCTGCCAGTTAGCTGATTCGCACCCGAGATGGGAGAAACTCGTTGAGGTAAATTTACAATCTCGCTCTCCATCGTTGCCTATCTAGCGTGAAAGCCGTATCCACTTGCAACTGTCACTCTTTACATCCTTTTCTCTCCCCAAACAGGATCGTGCGATCGTGTGCCTGAAGCACATCCTCCAGCCCCAGCCCACGGCTGAGATGTTTGCGGGTTTGCTGACCAAACCACCACTCCTCACTTCCCAATGGACTGACGAGATGTGTCAACTCTGTGCTCACCTATTCTTTGGTCTCATGCCTAGGAACCCGGGCAAACTGCTTCTGACGTGAGTTCACGGCCTACCAGCTCTCATTTTATGCCATTTGGGGATGCCTTCAATTTCTTTGTTCCCTTTTCCTCATCGCCTTTAACTCCCTTTGCTTTGGTTAATAGTCTGGCAGAGATCTATGTCGCCGCTAGCGACAGTGTGCGCCGTTGTCTTCTTCGTCTCATGGACACCTCGGTAAGTTCTCGCATGCACGCGTGTTCGCAATCCTGTGTACCTTCTATTTCATGCTGTCTCCGACTTACTTCCATTGGCAGATATGTGAAATTGGTCTGCACTCGCCGCACCTTCTTCATCTGCTCGACAACTGTCCTTCTGGGGCAGAGACCCTCGTTACACGCATGATCCACATTCTCACTGATCCTAGAACAGCCTTTGCTCGTGCATCAACACCATCGCCACCATCCCCTCCCTCCTCCTCAGGCCCTATCACGAAAGCATCAACACGACCAACAAGCCCCCACGCTCACGTACCTGTTTCTCTCAATATTCCCATTATGCCTCCACCGGCTTTGGTGGAACGCGTGCGTCGGCTGTATCGCGAGCGCATTCGAGATGTGCGCTGCCTCATTCCGGTGATTGTGGGTCTTACCAAGCAGGAGGTGATTGCAGTGCTGCCACAGCTGGTGCAGCTCAACGAAAAGGTCGTCAAGGAGGTCATTAGTCGCCTTCTTCATGGTGAGTCGTAACACGAACAAATGCTGTGCAGTGGAGTGCAATGGGTAACACGTCTTTCTTTCCTCTTTGCATCTCCAGCCAGTGTGGCTACCCAACCGGCTCCCGATCCGTGCGCTCCTGAAGGTCCATCGAAGGTCATCTCGAAAGAACCTCCAGTTGTAGGACCAGTAACACCAGAAGAACTTCTCGTGGCTATCCATCTTCTTGAATTCGTTAAAGACCCAAATGCTGCTGCGGAACAGCCCTCAAGTATGTTCATTCTTATTGGCCTAATCCTGATTCATATGTCGGAGAGAATATTACGCCTTACCGTACTGTTGTGCTAGAGAAGCCCTACGTGGAGATCCGGGTGATACTTCAGGCCTGTTTACACTGCTTCGCCGAGCGTGCGCTCTACACTCAGGAGCGCTTGTCGGCCGCGATTGGACAACTGCTGGATCGTCCGGTGGTGCCGACACTCTTTTTACGCACCGTCATGCAAGCGTTAGCTCTCTATCCTCGCCTCACCGGCTATGTTATCAACGTCCTCTTTCGCCTCATTCAGAAGCAAGTACGCTCTTTCCATCCTCTTATCACGAGCTATCACCTTCTCACACATCTTTTTTGATTCAGTTGAATAAGTCACTCACTGAAGGTGGAATTGTGTGTATTTGCATTTGTATTGTCTCATACTCCGTAGGTATGGAAGAGCGAGGTTCTCTGGGACGGTTTCATTCGTTGTTGTGTGAAGACCCAGCCGCAGAGTTACCAGGTGCTACTTCAGTTGCCACCACAGCAGCTACAATCCGTGTTCACGCGGGAACCGAACTTGCGCGCTCAAGTTCGTCGCTACGTGGATAACTTTTCCTCTGCTCAGGTGGGTAAATTGGCCAGCCGACAGGTGGACTAACGAGGTATTTAATTCTTTGTGCGGATTTCAGCGCACACACATCTCTCGTGGCGTTTTCGAGGTGTTGGAACGCGAGATCTCTCCGCTACAATCGTCATCTGCTGAGGCAGTGCCGACAGCAGCAGCAGCTACAACGACAGTCCTAAAGTCGGCGCAGGAGGAGACAGAAGAGGGTGAGAAGGTGGACAGTGCGCCCTCATCTGGCTCAGCCACTCCGCTTCGCGACGAGGTTCTTCAGGTTTGTGTGCCTATCTATTCTCTGTATTTGCGCTCTCTAACTACCACGTTTCTCGAATTCTTATGCTTTCATTTCAAGTCGAAGACTCCCAGTCCCGTTGCAGCTGAAGGGGCGGTAGAAGGCGAGGGATCAACACAGGAAGCAAAGCAGAAAGAGGTTGAGGAAAAGTTTGAGGGAGACCGGGTGGCGAGACCCGTTGACGTTTCGGGTACGTTATTTTGAGGAAAGAAGTTGGAAAACATTGTTTATACATTTTTTTATACAATTAAGGTCATAAGATCCTTGTCACGATCATGGCTACCCAAGGGGTTCGCATGAAAAACTAGTAGTTCATTCGAATGCTGGATAGTCCCGTCATCCAGTGTAAGTTCTGTGGAAAGTGCACAGGAGAGGCGTCTCCTGAGTGATCCTCTGCAGTTGGGTAGTCGAGTTGGCTCTGTCCTTCTGCGTGAACAAAAATCTTCTGCCCTTCCAAAATTTGTTTTCCTCTTCATTTTTCTTTTCCAATTTTAGGTAGTACCGATACCGAAAAGCACTAGGGATCAGACAATGGCAAAATCATCATTCGCTTTTTATTGTGTATAAATTTGGGAGAATGTTTCATACTGTGCCTTGATACCTTCTGTCATTTCGCTTCTCTTGGAGAGGTGTAGAGAGGCGACTTGTTACCGCCTCAGGTTTGTGTGACCTCCCTCCTGTCATTGAATCGCCTCCATGGGACGATAAGCGTGGAACCGAGAGGATTATTGGGAGGAGTTCTCTGCAAGGGACAAACAGAAGTGGGGAATGCGTGTTGTCACTTCTTGTTATCACATTTTCGTTCGGCTGAGGACTTGCGTGGTAAATTCGCCAGAGTAGGGAGGAAGTAAGGAGTTGCAGCTCAGGCTTGGTTGTTCACTTCGGTGAGCGTCGGCAACCACAACTGGCCTGATTTAAATATATAAATGGTGAGGAAGGAGAGGACTTTCTCCAGATTTCTTGTGGAAGGGATAAACTTTTCACCACACCTGACCTAGAACAGTCCCTGTAAATTCTTAGGCGATCTTGTCGTGGTGGAGTAAATCGGAGGCTTCGTTGGTACCTTTCCGTGAGCGAATGCGTCAACAAATTCTTTTAGGACTGGAGACTTTGGTTGAAGGTGGCAAACAAAACGTCTTTGTTGGATGTGTTGGGAATGATGCGATAGAAATTCCATTAGGGGTGTTGAAGAAATTGGTTTCACCAGACGGTGGAAGAGCTTCTGACGCCAACCAGACTTCCTTTGCTGGTTTCTTGGTTGTAAGCAATTTGCAGGTAGGCTCGTTGGGACCTGGGAAGACGCAGCACGAGGTGATTGTCTGGATTGGGGGTGGGGTGAAAATTGCATGAAAAAGATGAGTTTTCATTGAAGAGCGGTATTCTTCCAGGACAGCGATCCGAGGATCTTGATCCCAAATCAATCCTGATCTCGATCTTCGCAGACATTTTGTGTAGGTGGAAGGTGGTGGTAGGATTGCTTCCGGTTATTTGCTTCCCCCACAGCAAGTACCAACTGCGAGTTCCTCCAGGAGATGGGACTCGGTTCTAGATGACCTTCAGTTGGCTGCGTCAGGCGGTGAGGTCAAGGAGCGAGGTAAGTCATTCAAAGCTGAGTGAGAACGGACGCAAGGAATACAAACAGCTCAAGTGAAGGATCTTTACGCTGGTTGGCTTAGTCGTAGACCATGAAGGTGCAAAGGCGCAGATTTGGAAGAGGACGAGCGAACAGATTGGCAAGATCTCTAGGCGTTGCTTGGGATTGGTCTCTCCTTGGTGCGGTGTCCTCATTGCGAGTGCTGAGGGGAAGCAGTTTTTTCCGTTAGTTGCACCGCTCCCGGAAGATGCTTTGGAGTGTGGAACTCACTTTGTGGCTGAGTCCCATCGACAAGGTGGTTACTTTGGAGTTTACTATAAGCAACATGAGCGGTGCTACTGCCCCCTTTGATGAAGTACCGTCGACCTTATTTCCCACCAACCAGAGGACTCTGACATTTAATGTTAATAGCCAAATTCAATGGGGTACTCTCCTACAAATCTTATATCGCCTTTCTTCCTTCTTGCTCTTCACAATCCTACTCCTTCTAAAATTTAATACTGAAATGGTCATAACTGTGGAGGGACCTCTTTTCGCCTTACGGCAACTCCAGCAGAGTCAGCATCACAGAATGGTGTGATATCTTTTTCATGGAAAGTCTACGAGGAAATGCGGGCCTTACGTCTTACTCTCCTTTTCTGCTCTCTATTTTCCCATACCCTCTCCCTTCAACTTCCTATACGTTAACTATCAAATCCCTTTCCCCTTTTGATTCTCGAGTTCGAGTTGAATTAATAAAATGGATTATGTTTACTACGCTAAGGGGGTAGTTGGTGATAGGTATCTGCGAGCAGCCATTTTTCGTGGAGGAGGAGCAAAACGCAGATAATGATGATCCACTATGTTTTTTATGAGAACCGTACGGATCTATAATGCGCTGCTAGCATTTATGGCAGACAAGGTAATGCCTGCAGAGCTAAATGATCTATTGGTTGACGCCAGTCCTAAAGTTCCGTGACTCTTATTGGTTCCTACTGAATTCCCCAAAGTAGTAATTCCTGCAATTTGGCACTCATTTTTATCTCTGTAATACTTTTTTTCCAGATTTAATTCCATGTAAAACGCTCCCATAAAAGTAACTTGTAATTTGGTACAGGGTAGGAAATAATAAAAAAGTGAGGCCAACAGTGGCCAGATTTCCCGGGCTTAATTAGTAAATACCAAGCACGGTTTTGCAGTGACCCATTGCATAGTCATTTCGTTGAGATCATCATTATTGTTTACTCCTTTGTTCAGGAGGTGCATGCTACTTAGAAAGCACTTTCATCAATTTTATTGACCATCTTCTTTACGTTGCACAGAATTAACTTCTCTTGCCCTATCAATGGCTTTTCCCCAAATAATAAAGTTTATTGCAGTTTCAGAAGTAATTCCTTGGTTCTTTTTAATGTACTTGATTCAAATCTTAGCTTCAATGAAAACCCAGTGTAAATTTAACTGAGTCGGAGGCACCCATCATAGAAACCTTTCCAAATATGCAGCTGAACGGACCTCAAAATAGGATATACTAGTCTTCTCCAGGAGTAAAGATTTATGCCGTAGACCATAACTGTGATGTTCACCTTCAGCTAGACGTTGGTGGGTAATACGCTTGGCGTGCAGGATGCACTCGCTATACGCTATGGCCTTTTGTGCTCTTCTTTGCTCTGCAGAATGCGCAATGGCCACAAATCCTGCATGTGACAACCTGACGCGAGAAGGATAGCAGGTTTCACATTGACTGGCTACGATCAGACCGGAAGAATGACCATAGAGCGCACTATTGAGACTAAGCGAATGCCGCCTGTGTGCCTCTTAATCCGTACAGGTCAAATGGCTCTGCTCTTACCCCTGATCTGTCTTATGCAAACTCTGGGGAAAGAAGTAGATGCCACAGCAGGAAAGCTAAGAAGAGGTTAAGAAAAATGAGAGCTGGAAGATGGTGTAAGTGGTGACGCCACAAATCTTCACTCTGGCTGAGAGAAGCCCATCTGCTGGCACGAATAGGTTTGAAAATCATAGTAAACACACATACTGATGTCCAACATGACTGAGGCATCGGCAAATGCCTGTATCTCTGCTAAGCATAACTAATCGTTGAACAGATACAATCTAAATCACACTACCCCAATAATGTTGCCATACGGATTACCTCCCTAATGGTTGCTTCAGAGGCTAGTTTTATCGTGCTGCGGCTATCTTCGCAACCAGTCCACTTTCGAGGGCTCCATAGCCAGAACCCTAAAACTGGAAAGCAAATGCTACCTCTCGCATAAAAACAAGAGCGCACATTAACCAACTTCACCGAAACTGCTATCTAAAGAGAGCTTTAAGTATTCCTTACGCTTTTATCGTTTCTTGATCAATGTAAAGCAGTAAAAGCCACAGTTCCTACCAACATTCGCGTGCACTACAGAGAAGTCGTGTGAACAAAGGTGGCAACGTGATAAGGATGAGTAGATTCTAGCCCCTCTTCGTGGCCTAGAGCAGTCTGTTTTGGAACCTGGAAGCTGATTTATTCGCATGCAGCTACACTTTTTTGCATATTAGTATGGACCAGCGTGCTTAGCACGCAACAAAGTCCAAATGTCCCGCATACTACTGAAGTCCATTCAGCAACGACGATGAGACCATGTTTATGGGGAAGACGCTATCTTATTCTTCAAGATGTAAGTGCAAAATTCTTACTTCATATGACCTGCAAAATGAGTAGCACACCTATTGATAATGAAAGAGTAGAAAGGCGAATCCACGCAGCTCCTTCAGTCCTAGTCACTGACAAGTCAGGAATATCTAGCACAGGATCTCTTCAGGGCTTGCCAACTTTCATAAATCTGAGATGTGCTTCCTCATAGAACCAAACAGGTTATTTAGACTAGAAGCTGGTCTCCAATCTACCTCCTGTGTTATTTCACTTTTCTCTACACCTATGACAGATGATTAAGCAACAGATCGCATGTTTACCATTAGTGTTCGCATAACCGGTGGATTGTTTTAAAATTTTCATTTTTTGATGTTTTAAAAAATTTTTTAGAATCTATTTCATTTGATTTATTAAGATCCGGGTGGGAATGAGTTCTGCTGCTGCAAAAAACCAGAAACGGAAGAGGTGAAGAGAGATAGGGAGGAGCAGGTCAATTATTGCATGCTATTATTCACTTCACCCATCATACGCACTGTGGGTCTCTCGGAGCAGCAAAATTCAGTAACAAGTTGGAGTCGAATCGCCAGCCTCGGTACAGATATCGCAAGGCCATATAAAGTGGTTGTGGTCTACTCAACCCCCTCTTGTCACTGCCTTAAGCTCCCCAATTATGCAAACTACTTAGTCCACACTTGCGTTATTTAAATACACCTTTTCATAGTGGGAAGTGGGCAAGCGACCGATACTTCCCGATAGATGGAAGGTCTCCGACCACCGAAGCGGAGAGGAGCGTGGATGCTCTCCTTGTCGATTACCCATTTAGATTTATGATTCCATAACAACTCTATTGCTGAATAAAATTACTGTTAAATTGTGTAAATAACTTAGAAATTCATGCAAAGGTTTAATAGACGAAATAAATGAACAAACCGTTGTACAATCGAACTGTCTCACATCTGCTATCCACCATATACGAAAAATCAGTATGTAACAGCGTTTTCTGCTAAATTAAATAGCTATAATAAGCTGCATATCTGCCAGCCTTTTGGGAACATATTACCATCCTGTCTTAACTCATATTTAGTGTACTAACTCCTCCTTGGAGTCCTTAGATGCCATAGTTGGGTGACAGACGATGCACTACTGACATGCAGAAGGCATGAAGTTACCAGAATCAGTATAAAAACCTGCGCCTAATGAGAACAGAAGATGTGATGAGTTTGGTAACCCAGTAGTCAAATGTAGAGCTGTGGGCATCACTAAATGGTTGGAGTCCACTCAAGTTTAACAAAGTCCAAGATCATGTAATTATCGTAAAAGCAATGCAAATGTTGCAAATTTGATTTTTTAATTGTGGACTGCAAAAGCATGAGTTAAAGATGGAGTAAAGCTCATTTTAATGAGCATGTCTCAACTCATTTATGCTTTATTCGTTTAGCCATAACCTCGAGTCAAGTCCCTATAAAATTTAATATTAAAATGTGGGTTTTGTCAGTAGTATTTAACAAAGTACTAAAACTATTGCTATTATGTTAATACACCCAATTGCCTTCATTTTAATCAATCAATTATAAGGACGTTGAATGGGTTCCGCTTTGTCAGAAATCGGGTATTGCTATTGTCGGGCTTTGGCGTGTTGTGTTCTTCTTTTGCTTTGTTAAACTTTATCGAAAATGGCTGCAAAGCTTGCTGATCTACGTGGATATGTGTGCTTGGTTACTGGTGCTAGTAGAGGGGTCGGACGTGGTATTGCGATAGGCCTAGGCGAATGTGGTGCAACAGTCTACATAACCGCTCGCACTCTCAAGCCTAAGGGGGAATCTGGTGTTGCTGTTCCTGGTAGCCTCGAGGAAACCGCTGCTGAAATAACTGCCAGAGGAGGTGTAGGTTTTCAGTGCTAATCTTGTCACTAGTTTCCGCTATCTGATTAATAAGCCTGCATTTCACGTCCTACCCCAACTTGACTCTTTTTCCTCTTCAAGGTTAATTTTTTTCAAGTGATTAATTGTTATTTGTGTGTTGTCCAAGGTTGCCATTCCAGTGGCGGTGGATCACGCAGATGATTCTCAGGTTACAAATCTATTTTCTCGTATTCGTCTTGAACAAAACGGACGTCTTGACGTTTTGGTGAACAATGTTTACTCTGGTGTAAACGCCCTTTCTACGGTGGCTAAGGAGAAGAGAAAGTTCTGGGAGCTGGGTCCCGACGAATCGCCATCATTCATATGGGACGCTGTGAACCGCGTCGGTCTTCGCAATCACTACATCTGCTCGGTTCTTGCAGCTCGTCTAATGCTGGCTTCCCGTAACGAGTTGAGTGAAGGCTCTGAGGATGGTGCTGGTGGTGTAAAACCTTCTCAGCGTGCTCGTCCTGGTCTCATCTTTAACATCTCCTCTGTTGGTGGTCTTCGTCATATTTTTGCAGTTGTCTACGGTGTTGGTGCGTTCTTGTCACCATGTTTCTTTCTTAGATGTGTGGAAATGGCTTATAAAACGCTTTTCCCATTTCGCATTATTAGGCAAATCTGCTGTTGATCGAATGACAGCGGACATGGCAGAGGAGTTGCGATCACGTGACAAAAGCCTCTCCGTCATCTCCATTTGGCCGGGTTTCGTACGTACTGAGCTGATGCTGGATCACATGAAAAACTCCAGTGACTCTTTCCCTCTCGATATTAAAACCCAATGTAAGTACCCCCTATTCCCGCATTCTTTCCCTTTTATTTACACGTATTTGGCTGTCAATCATTTTTTCGTAGATGAGTAATATGCTTTGTTCTTCATTTCCTTCCTCATCTGGCGTCTTTGTGGATGCAGCGGAGTCACCAGAGCTCACTGGTCGAATCATTGCTGCAATTGCTATGGAAACACGTGAAGAATTGTTGGCTCGTTCGGGTCGTGTCTTCATCGTTGCTGACGTGGCGAACAGCCTTGGAATTCGTGACATTGATGGTCGTTCGCCTCTTAGTTTTCGCTCCTACAAGTACGCCTAGTGATGGTTGCTGAAACATTTATGCACCTTGTTTGAAAAATTGCGAACTGCTCCATGATACCTAAGGGTGGTGGTTTGTTATTTCGGGTTTCTCGCAGACTTTTTGATCTCTCAGAAGTTATTTAAGCCCAGTAAAGATAGTAGGGGTCGCAGACAGGCCACAAGATTAGGTCTTGAGTTTACGTGAAGGCAGCGGGGGTGGAAGTACTTGTCAAGGTAGCTTCTGACTTTTAAACTTATTTCTAGAGTTCTTCTGCAAATTGCTGGCTGGAAGCGTCTCGCGGCCATTGTTCCACCCTTCTTGAAGGTGCCATACTGTCTCCTCAAACCCATGTCACCACGATTTTAATCGTACCGGATGCGGATTTTTTGCCAAACCTTTTACACTGGGCCTTACTATTCACCAGATTTTCATTTGTTTTTCTTCTATCTCCAATGCTGGTTATTAGTTGTACGCAAATAAATTGTCGAAAAAGATAGGTTGAAGGTCAGGATTTCGATTCTGTTTTCGTTCTTGAGTAAATCTTGAGTGGCATTGGGAATGGACAGGAATTTCACTTGACCTGAAATTGCCCAATGGTCGGGTCATGGGAATTGCAATTACATGCCTCTCGGACGCGGTGTTTACGCTTGCATTTGCGTGGCTGTGTCCTGAGGGTCGTTACTCACGCTCGCGCGCTTGGCCGTCGAAGCTGTAAATTAGTGGGTTCATACCTGTGCACCTAGAAGGGTCGTTTCCTGTTTTTTCCCCGTATTCCTGACGCATCTGTTCAAATGTTTTACAAGCTATTGTAGACTCCATCATCCTCGTTGCTTCTGAGGGTATTCCGAAATGCACCTGATGTCATCATCATGAGGCTAATAAAAATTCCGATTTTGTGCTGTGAATGGAAGGCGACGTCCAACCTGCAGCGTTGGATGCGCCATGTCTGCTGCCTGGTTGGGGCGGTGAAGTATCATGAACGCCGCTGGTAATGAGGCTCTTTGGATTTCTTCGTGCGCTGTAGGGGAAGAGGGGTGGATTTTAGGTGCCAGAGGCTTTTTCAAATATCCACCTCAAAACCTTGCTTTTATAAAATGTGCGGTCTGATATCGCTGAATTCTTAAGCTTTCAGAGCATATTAAGTATTCGCAGAAGTGCTCTGTGCCACCTATGAATGGATTTTTGGAACCGTTGTATTATAATTTAACACATCGTTGAAAGGGAAGTCAGGTATGGAGCTTTCCAAAATAGAGAATGCGATCCTTCCTATTGAAAGGAAAGGTTGGTGCTTTAGTCTTGAATGCGTCCAATATTTACAAATGGATGGATGGATGGATGGATGGATTGATGGATGGATGGATGGATGGATGGATGGATGGATGGATGGATGGATGGATGGATGGATGGATGGATGGATGGATGGATGGATGGATGGATGGATGGATGGATGGATGGATGGATGGATGGATGGATGGATGGATGGATGGATGGATGGATGGATGGATGGATGGATGGATGGATGGATGGATGGATGGATGGATGGATGGATGGATGGATGGATGGATGGATGGATGGATGGATGGATGGATGGATGGATGGATGGATGGGATGGATGGATGGATGGATGGATGGATGGATGGATGGATGGATGGATGGATGGATGGATGGATGGATGGATGGATGGATGGATGGATGGATGGATGGATGGATACAGGATGGATGGATGGATGGATGGATGGATGGATGGATGGATGGATGGATGGATGGATGGATGGATACAGGATGGATGGATGGATGGATGGATGGATGGATACAGGATGGATGGATGGATGGATGGATGGATGGATGGATGGATGGATGGATGGATGGATGGATGGATGGATACGGGATGGATGGATACGGGATGGATGGATACGGGATGGATGGATACGGGATGGATGGATACGGGATGGATGGATACGGGATGGATGGATGGATGGATGGATGGATGGATGGATGGATGGATGGATGGATGGATGGATGGATGGATGGATGGATGGATGGATACGGGATGGATGGATGGATGGATGGATACGGGATGGATGGATGGATGGATGGATACGGGATGGATGGATGGATGGATGGATGGATGGATGGATGGATGGATGGATGGATGGATGGATGGATGGATGGATGGATGGATGGATGGATGGATATGGATGGATGGATGGATGGATGGATGGATGGATGGATGGATGGATGGATGGATGGATGGATGGATACGGGATGGATGGATGGATGGATGGATGGATGGATGGATACGGGATGGATGGATGGATGGATGGATGGATGGATGGATGGATGGATGGATGGATGGATGGATGGATACGGGATGGATGGATACGGGATGGATGGATACGGGATGGATGGATACGGGATGGATGGATGGATGGATGGATACGGGATGGATGGATGGATGGATGGATGGATGGATGGATGGATGGATGGATGGATACGGGATGGATGGATGGATACGGGATGGATGGATGGATGGATGGATGGATGGATGGATACGGGATGGATACGGGATGGATGGATGGATGGATGGATGGATGGATACGGGATGGATGGATGGATGGATGGATGGATGGATGGATGGATGGATGGATGGATGGATGGATGGATGGATGGATGGATGGATGGATGGATGGATGGATACGGGATGGATGGATACGGGATGGATGGATACGGGATGGATGGATGGATGGATGGATACGGGATGGATGGATACGGGATGGATGGATGGATGGATGGATGGATGGATGCGGGATGGATGGATTGTTTGATTGATGAAGAGAGAGGCGATTGGGAGATAAGTCGCGCTTGTCAATCAGAGATTTGGGTCAATATATAAAGTGAACTGAACGAGTTGGGTGTCTACGACTACGTCTAGGCCTCCGCCACTTTTCTACTAGCCAATGGTTTCTCTTGTTAAAGCAGAAGCATGCCGCTTTGAAACCGACTCCCACATCAGCTGATTTGGTTGTCATGGCTTTTGTCAATTGCACATTGGTGACTGCACGCGAATTTTGACGTCAAGTGCAGACCTGTAGTGGTGTCATTTTGTGCTGAAATAGGTCAAGCACAGTCTCCCCATAATTCTTTTCTCTCCGGAAAGGCATTACTGACAAATTCGACTATCAGTAGAGAACTTGAGAATGAAAATTGAAAATCTGAAAGGCCTACACCGCGACGACTCTACCTTTTAAAACAACGAGCCCAACTGATTAGAAAGGTTAAAAAAGGATTAAAAACTTAAAATGTTGCCATCTTCGGGTCTTCGGAGTGGAGAATTAACACAACTGCTCGACTGAATGCGACAAGATGAAATCGAAGGGGCAGATGAGGTGGCGTAGGAAAGGCCAGCCTCATCAAAGCCTGAGAAACTTCATTGCTTAGTGTTTTTGACTACCTAAGCCTCATCCCCGAATAAATGTGACAAAGAGGTAAGATAAACACACCTTCAAAACATCCTGTCCCTCAACTGAGCTGGTAAGACATCTTCCACCCATGCGGTGGTGCCCATTCAGCAGTCCGCCCTTCCCTCCAACAGTCGACCTACCTTCACCTATCGTCACGGAGCAGGGTACTCGACCCTCCAAACTACCGAAAACAAAAAAATTAAGCAGAGAACACGTTGTTCCCACTTTCACGTTCCCAGTGGAATCTAAGCTACACTCCTGCAGCTGTCGGACCGTCTCCGAGGGCGCAGAAGGGCAACTTCTTGATTAGCCGTCATCTCATGACGTCTCAAGAATCAGTGCAATCAAATACCTATTTTTACTAGTTAGAGGAAATTTTTCCTCCCCCATTAACCTCAAACGCAAAAAACCAGGTCAATCCAAGGTCAAATAAGACCATCTAATTTATTTCACTGATGCTAAAGTTAATAAGTACTTTTGTGTTTGTTGCAACCGAATAAAGTCGCGTCGACATACATCGCCTGTAGCCTAGAAAAGGAAATAGCTGTGTTCGTGGGTTTAAAATTACGCAGATTTTTTTACACCTCCCCGGGTTCCGCATGGCGTAGAGCTGCTCTGCTACCGAGTCAAGCTTTGGTGCCACGTCTTTTGGTGGGCTCACAATGGCACCACTCGCCAAATTGTATGAAGTATTAGACGTAGCCAAGTTGGCATTTGCTCCCGAATACCTTTGAAGTAGACCGGTAATCTTATTCACACCGTCGCCGTAAATGAATTGCTAAGCGATTTCAGACGAGGAATTTGTTTATAATATAAAAACACATAAATAAAGTATCAAAATTACACCTTTAAGAGGACTGTACATGTGGAGGTGAGGGTGAAGTGAAAGGGGGGGGTCAGTTTAGAAGTTGTCGATGTTGATCATGAGGATTATGATAATGTTGCTTTTGGTGGTAATAACGTCATTATTCAAGTGGGAAAAGGTGACATCCGCTGTCGGTGATAATCAGTAATGTAGGCGTTTATTCGTTGGCGAAGGGTCAATCCGGGACAAGGACCCGGTAGGAAGCAAAAATCGGGAGATGCAATACAGAATAAAATAATGGTAGGAATGAAGAAAAAAAGGAAGAAGAGGAGGAGAAGGAGGAAAAAGCCAGGCCATCGCCATCGTCTTGGCTTGACACGAATTTGCAAACTATAATACAAAATGCTACTTATTTGCCGATAGTAGCTAGATATGCATGGATTAAATAAAATGAGGTATTAACCTTGGTGGTATGATAATGGGTTCAGCTGGAGCCTAAAAAAGATGTAAAAAATTTGCGATTTCACTCGGAGATTTATAAGAAAAGCATGGATAAAACCAAGCTTGCCTCAACTTCAACAATTGTTTTAGGCGGTGGCGCTTTAACAACAACTGTGAAATCATCCACCTCGTCAGTGTCAGACGAAGATTGCTCAAGGAACGCAAATGAATGGTCGGCAGAAGTAACCGGATCCTCGTCAGCTTCCTCCGCACTCTCAACCTGCCAAATTACATTTAGGTACTCTTCGCTGTTTGAAATGCAAAGTTTGGGAGTTATGCAATACTCTGCACGAACGTTTTCAAGCATGCTTAAAGTAAACTGCGCAATACCAATGAATCCTTCTTATAAATCGCCACTTTTATCAAATCATTGATAGGTCTATCTATTTCCACCAATAAATAATCTGTGTGATGTCATCTTTGCGTGACTGTATGAGGTAGCCAATGAAGTTAATATCCTCTCATTTTGTGTGCAGGGTGTGGCATATTACTTGATGTGTTTATTTAATAAAGAGGAATTTGATTAATCAAAGGCGAAAAATAAGAGTCTATAAAGGCTGCGGCGACATGGTGTGAAATCTAGTTCCTGACAATTACATGGATAGTCGGTTTTTAAAAGGCGGGCCGACTGGCGTGATCTTAGACACCTTAAAATTTCACTATGCCACCAACTGCTGATATTTTGTCCTTTCTCTTTTGGCTTAGTTCTTTTCTGTTCAATTAAACAAGTCAGACAGTTATGGCAAGTAAATCGTGACAACCACAAGGCCTTAATTGACTCCTGTGAGAGAAACAAGGGAAACCTTTACCTCAACCTGTCGTCCAATCTCGACATCTGTCTCAACGTAGCGCTCTCTTTCCACGTCTGTCTTGCGTGAAGATGGAGGACACAAAGATGTCACCACGTCCGGCAGTTGAATTTTCCTTGTCAACGATCCTGGTGGTGGAATGCTTCCTTCCCTCGGTGTTGACGTGGCATCAGACTGGATGTCTTCTACAGGAGCCTCCACGCTAAGGAAATGTTGTGACCCTGTTGTGACATCCTCGTCTCCCTTCTCCATCTCCTGCAGATTAACCTGAAAGACGCGTGGGTTGTGGTGAGGAACCTTTGCCCCTCACAGGGCGACATGCATTTAGTGCTGGCTGCGAATTAGCATCCTGGCATTAATTTTAGCATTCGGCTTCCAGAAAAAAATGTGCCCTACTTTAGGGGGAATGCACAAGTAGGAGAGCAAAAAAGGATTGCGAAGTCGAGATGAAGTCTAAACCTAGCAGTGTATTTTTAATGTCATTCGATAAGGAGGAAATGATAATGTAATGTTAGAAAACAAATCAAAAGCATTAAAAGCAAATTAATTCCCAAACTTTGCAAAAAGTAACAAACCTATCGGCGATTGAAGATAAATAGTATTTTTTAATAAAACTTGGGAAAAAAGATGAGTAGGTTGGGGTTACTCTACGAACCAATTCGAAGTCTATCAGCTCAGGCAAATCCTCAGAAGACATTGGTTACTTTATTTTGTCAAAAAGGCCACTCTGTTATAGCCGTGTCAATCGGGCGGCCAGCTTCCACTCCTAACAGCCGTTGATTTCTAATGCTTTTCCGCAAAATGACAAATGGTGTCATCACAATTAACTGCACATAAATCTGCGTGATTTTATTGGCTAATTGGAACGGACCAATCGGAAGTGAGGATGGAGAAGAAGGTGGGACTTCGACAGCTATTTTCTGCATTTGTGGGTTAAATGGACGCGCAGAAATCACCTGCCTGGGTAGAAGAGCAACTGGTTTAACATTTTTTTGCACACTAGGAACTGATTACTGGCTAAATAAACACGAAATGCTCTCCTCACGTAGCAATTATGATTGACGCGCGATAAGTGTATGCATGTGTGTATGTGCTCACGTGCCAGGCAGTAAGTCGCAGACTGCAGCGGTTGATAAAAAAAACGCTCTCAAGCCACAAAGCTTTGTCACTAATAGGTTTTTTTTGGAAAAAGTGGAAAAGCGGATAAGTTAAAGCCACCAGAGGTCGTATTTATACTCAGTTGTTACAGGTATTTACTTCTCTCTAGGACAGATTACCAGCAGCTAATTACCTTCACCTGGTTGAAGGGAAAATTTCTTCAATTTTTATTCACTGCTTAAAAGAATTGACGAGTGTGCTACTTATTTCAATAATGAGCATTTAAGTAGGTGATGTAAAAAAAATTGTCCCCGACTGTGTAATGGAAACTCGTCTTTGGGAGCATAGAGTGCCTATACTCGACACCAGCAATTTTATTTTTATGCTGGCAAGGAAAAATACCGAAATCGCCTATCTGCTTTAGGTAAGATCGAGAGACGAATAGACAGAGATACTCGAGACTTTTCTTAGTAAGATTCCTGAGAAAACTTTATTCCTAGCGCCCACTTTTATTGTCCCATATATGCGACTACTCATGTGCGCTCATTATCGCAACTAAATCGATTATCATCAAAAAGTCGTGTGAATGTAAAAATTTCATAAACTACGTCTTTTGTTTTGTTTTGTTGGTTTTGCAGTAGCAGTTAAAGTAGACTTTAAACGGCGAAAATCTTCGGTGTCTACGAGACCACTTGAGATCGTCTAAATGCATTAAATTTCAGGCCTTTTCATGCATATTCTTGGCTCCTAAATGTCCAAAAATACACATGAGTTTAAATTCACCTTCGGTGAGAAGATTTGCGTGAATCTGAAATGAGAGGAGCTGTTGAGTCCGCTTGATGCATGTGTGCCTTGACCCCAGACACGCATCATCACCCAGATATCAAGGCCTTTCAAACGCGGCTCATCACAACTACAAATCACATCAGCCCTATATTTCATGCCACCAGTAATCCTTCTGCGACAGGGAGACAATAATCAATCAAAGGTGCCATCTAGTTGCTATGGCTGCCTGTCGGGTTGGCAGCATGCGGGCGCATAACTGGGCAGGAGGCCCGCATTTATACTCATTAATATTCCATTTCTGTGGCCTTCTTGGTTATGTTTACACAGATATTGATGTAAGATAAATTACGGATTTTATCGCCTTTTTCTTTTAGCTCTGCAGAGCTACTACTCAAAATCATAATTAAGTAGTTTGCCATAAGCCGCTATAAACTTTGTCCGGCACAGCATGATTGGACTCTAAACACTTAAAAGACAATCTTCTGAGTAAGACCCGAACCAAATGTTGCACCTTCATTTTTTGTCAAAAAGAAAAAGATTGACGCACCACCTGCCCTAGGTTAATATGTCCTACCAGCATAATTTTGGGTTAATGTAGGCCACCTGCGCCACGGCAAATTTGGAAAGCTAGAATTTAATTTATTACGACGCTGAGACAGTATGTAAAAGTTCTTTAAACAAAAATTCGCTTTAAATTGGAGAAAGGGGTGTGGCAATGCCTAAGGCGATGGTTGTATGGTGGCCTTGATGTTGGTTAGTGTCGAGAAACGGAAGGACGTGGAGCCACCAGGTACATAGTCAGTTTGATGAGTCAACAAGAAGGCGATGGAGGCAGAGACGTGGAGAGGGGATGCGCGCCGATTTAAAATGATTTAATGCATTAACAGTACGCATGACTTCAATAGACAAAAGCGATGACTGCAGCCCGCATTTGGCGCGTTTGAAGCAGATCAACGGAGTAGCATTAAGAGCCTAGGTGGACGCGTTTCAAGAGACGGGGAGACAATGGACAGTCTCAAAAGTCATGGCGCAATATCACCACTTTCGCCTTACATTCGAGCATTGGTTAATAAAAAAAAGAATCAGAAATCGCCGGCATAGTAGATAACGAGTTGAAAACTAAGAAAAATCAAGGCTTCAAGATCGCTTACTTGACAACGTTGTCGACTTTTTGAGAGGCGAGGCACCTCAGAAGAATTGGATGCCGACACGGATTCTGCTTTTTCCGTCTCGCCTTTTTTCCTCCACATTTTGGTGGACTTTGGAGAAAATGCTTCCTCAGACTTGACGTTGGTGATGGTTTCTTGAACCCCTCCAACACTGTCAGGTTCTGAGAATGCGTATTCAACATCTTGAGTGTCGACGCTTGGAGAAAATTCAGTGTTGTTCGAAATCTCAACGTCTGGCTGAGGCATTTCCTTATTTAGCAGATCCCCATTCATGTCAAATACTTTAGACGTATGTGCATCAATGGAAACATTTGTTTCAACCACTGGTTCTATGCATAAATGCGACTTATCCACTTCCACAACAGGCGTCAGACATTCTTCAGCTTCATTCTCAGTGGCTCCTTTCTTCCAGTGCTTCTGTTTACTCCTGTCGGGTTCCTGTGAAAATGATAGATCGGTAGAAAGTAGGTCGGAACCAGCTTGTCCCAGGTACTCATCTAATAGAGATGATTCCCTTTCCGTTGCTCCTCCTGCTCCAGCCAGAGCAACTGGACTCTCATTGGGTGTGACATCGTCAAAGTGAGGTGAAGACGATTCTTCTTCTTCTTCTCCTTCCTCTTCCCTACCCTTTCGCGCGACTTTGAGCAAATCAGTTTGTTGAAGTTTGTCAGTTTCCAAATCAGTAGTAGCGGGAATGGCGTACTCACTCCCTTGATGACCTTCATTCCTCTGCATCGCGTTTTCAGGAGGCTTCAGTGCAATAAAATAATTCAGAGATGCACCAGATCCATCGATTCCTTTCGCTGATTGTAATACTGGTTCCAGACCCCTATTGGAAATAGACTCAACACTGTTCATCACTTCCTCTTCATCATGATGAGAAGGTTTGTCTACTGCAGCGACTAGAACCCTCCCTTTGTCGAGGTTTAGGCTCAATTTGGCCTCCTGAACTTTTGACGCCATACCCGTTGGATTCCTGTCAAACTCTTGGACTGTCCGACGAGGCTCCATTTCCTTAATTTCATTAGGCTCTTCCACGCTGCTTTCATCTTTGCCTTCCAAACAGTCAGCCAGGTTATCGGCATCTTCGGGCTCCTTCCTGTCTTCATCAACACCAGTGTCCTCCTGACAGACGAATTTCGGCTCCACTTCATCTTTTCCTTGCGGTTCAGCGTCTCCACCGAGTTCTTTTGCTCTTTGAGTGTTTACTTTTGTGCTAACCTGGACCTGGATTCTGTTGGGATCAACGGTTTCTTGAACTGATGCTACAGGACATTTCAAGCGCTCATCTTCCTGACCCTTTTTCGTTCCATCCCCAGTCGTCCTTCTCACATCTGATTCAGCTATGGATTCCTTCTGAAGCTCCATCTCCGCTATGTTTGCTGAGCTTCGGCCATCAAAATTTGAAGACACACCTCGAACAGTTGAGTCATCCATCTGTTCGGCAAAGCTTCGGCTCTCTTCTTTTGGAGTCGTCGATGTAGAAGTGATTGGAACGCATTCAGCTTCTCGGACTCTTTTATCTATTGTCTGTTCCTTAGCTTCTTTTCTACTTGGAAGAGATTTTGAATCGTCTTTGACCAAGTGGACATCCTTCTCACGTTTTCCCCTTTGATGTTTCTTCCTTTTCTTCTCCTGCTTTGTTAAACTTGCCTCTGTTCCCTGTAGCGGTAGTGATGCTGTCGTTTCTGTTTGCTGTTCATGAGGAGGGCTTTCATCAACTCCAACATCTACTACTTCAAGGGTTTTTCTGCATCCCTGCAGCTTTTCCTTTGGCTGCTTCATCTTCCTGCCTTGATTCCCCGAACACTCCTTTGACTCCAACAATGGCGTCAACTCCGCGATTCTTTTGCCGAGGGGATTGCTAATGTCAGATAAGAATGACGCTTGTTTTTGAATGCTTTTGTATTCAGTGACTGATACGTCTTCCCTAACCTCCATTGTATCATCAGCCTGGGGGAGGTTTTCATCCAAATTGAGGGAGAGTGGGTCGTCGACTCCTGCACTGCCACTCACATCAGGTGAATGCATGGACTCAACTGTGGCTGTCGAATCCGCAATCTGCGACCTTTCACCTATCAAATTCTCCAACTTCGGCTCATGAATAGTCAACTGATCAATGCTGCCACTCGAAAATTCTAGCTTCTCGCCTTCAACAGTTTCACGCGCCTCGGTTGGAGGTATTAGGGTTGGGACCCATAAACTGGACAATTTTTTACCATCAGAGTAGCTATTCAAAGTTTCCATCCTTCCAGACTTTTCGCTCTTTTGGTTTGATTGAACCTCCTCGACCGCAAGCCTTGGTTGGGAGGCTTCGACATTGGATGCCTTGGATTCGGTTAAGTCGAACTGCTTTGGCTCATCCATGTGAACTCCATATTCTAAAGCTGAGTTTTGCAGGAATCCTGTGCCCCCTAAATCCAGAGAATCTTCGAATTTCGGATAGGCGCTGACAGCCTCGTCAGATATTGGCTGATTGTTAAAGGTGGAATAAATTTTCTCAGCTCCCCGTAGCTCGTCAACCTCAGTAAGCTCTGGAAAAGGTTCCTTTTCAGATACTGCATCTCTGAAATCGTTGACATCATCAGCAGAGCTACGCAAATTAGCCTTCCTCTCCCTTGATTGTGGCTGTTCTTCCAGTAAAGATGCTAATTTCTCCCCTTGATACTGTTCATTTCCCATCGCTATTGTCTTCTTCCGATTTGCAGAAGGTGCGTCAAGTTTACGTAAAGATGGCAGACTATTATCACTCTGGATAGCCTCGGATTCGACGGTTTCATCCCCAGTGTTTCCACCCTCTTTGGGACGCTCTTGAGATCTCACAGTCTCGTCGGCAGATTTTTTTACGTCTTCCTCGTCCGTCTGAGGCTGTGTTGCATTGGCAAGACCCTCAAAATGAAGTTCATTATGCCAAAGCTCTCCTACTACTTCACGATGGTTCGGCTTCTTGTTCTGTTTGCCAAGTTGTTTGCCCCTATCGCAGAAAGGTGTCGAGTCACCGGAATGAAAAATAGTTCCTGGTTCACCGACAGTCACGTCTGAAATCTCCAATTCAGGTTGATTGGATTCAGTTCCGTCTTCCATATGATCAGGCAAATATTTCCCCATCATTTTCTGCTTATTTGATTGCAACACTTCTTCGATGGCACTAAGAACAGATTTTCCGTCCTCTGCTTCAACACCCTGGGGACTTTTATCTTCTTCAGGTTGTATTTGACACCTCACATCAACAGCTTCTTTGGATGCTTTAAAGTCTGCTGCATCAGCCATAATGGAGATTTCTTGGGAAGCAGGAACAGTGGAAGCAGCACATTTCTGAGCTTCAGTTTCACCTTTGAGGTGCCATTTCTTGCGGCGCTTTGTTCGCTTTCCTCCTTTCAAGGACTCGGCTTCAGGTTCCCGATGAGATGATATAGCATCAACCCTTAGAACATTCGCAGATTCTCCGATTCTTGCAGGAATTTTGTAGGGTTCTTCACCCTCCTCCACAATGTCTCCACAGATTTCTTCAATGAGCTGAGGCTGTAATTTACCACCTGCGTCACTTTCATCTGACCACTTTTCGGATTCTCCCACATGATGCATCAGCATCTTCTCTTGCTCCACCGGAAATGGCTCCAGTTCAATAGCTTTGCTAGTGGCGATCTCATTTTGAACCTCCGGGGCGTGCATTTTGGATTTAGGCACATCCTTCTCATGCTCAGACGATTTTTTTACTACAATTGAATGAGAGACTTCTTCCAATCCACCAGAAGAGGATACTTTGTCCCCTATTGCAATATTCAAGCTCTTTAAACTGCCTACAACCGATTTAGCACCTCGAACCGCTCCCTCGTCCCGAGGAAACATTATTTTGTGCTGTTTTTTCCTCTTTTCCTTCCTGAGTAAAAGTGCTTCAGGTTCTACTGAAGACGCAGCAGCATCGACATCCTGGATAGCCTCAAAATCGTTGAAGTTGCTCAAACTGGCTCCAACCTCTGTGGGATAATCCTGAGACCATGCGTCTTCCTCAGGCTGCAATTCAACATCAGTGCTCTCAGTCGTTATTTCCTTTTCCCGTTCCTCCTCTTCACCACGGTCACACTTCTTTATCCACGGACCTACTGATGGGGCTTTGAGTCCATGCGAATTTTTCAGACCTTCAGTTTTGCCATAGTCCATACGATCATCAGCTGTCCCTCCCCCAGCCTCTAATTGCCGCTCCTTGATTTGAGGTTCACCCTTCGATTGATCCGTCGATTCACTGATCACAAATTCATGTTCAGCTGATTGAGAGATTCCATCAAAAACAATGACAGGCTGCTTCTTGATTTCAGACACAATTTCCTGGTCATCGTCTCTAATTTTTGGAGTGTCTTCGGCTGCCTCCAATTGCACTTGTAGTCCCACATCCGCAATCACTTCGGATGATTTGAGGTCCACTTCAGTTTCCATACTGAAGATTTCTTGCGGAGCAAGAAAACAGGAGGCAGGACGGTCCTGAACATCAGCTTCACCCTTAAAGTTCCTTCTCTTTTGGTGCTTCTTCTTCTTACCTTTCATGGAAGGTGCAGTGAATTCCTCTGCAGATGACATATCAACAACTCTCTGGAGATACTCAGATTGATCGATCTCGTCCAGAGTGACGCAACCTTCTGCAGGATGTTCCTGAGGTTCCAAATCCGCCCTTTTGTACTCTTTCAAGAAATCTTTACTCATCTGAGGTTGCATTTCATTACCTACGCCTTCAACATCGCTTTCATTTTGCAAGTTTCTTCTTTCGCCTTCTTCGTGTTCTGACAAACGAGATTTGAGTTCATCGGCAGTCGCCCCTTGAACCTCCGATTCACATTCCTTGATCGGACCATTAACCACAAAATCATTATAAGCTGGTTGATGATCCTCTTCGAAAGCAGTTCTCATTTGATCCTCGATTTCAGACACTAAATCTTGATCATCGACTACGATGTTCAATGAGTCTTTAGATCCTTCTGACTGCATCGGGCATACCATGTCTGTAGTTATTTGCGGTGCTTCGGAACCTGCGTCAGCTTCTTGTAAAGCAGAAACGGTGGAGGTGGGACGATTCCCAACCCCAGCTTCACCCACGTTATGCCGTCCCTTCCTCTGCTTTTTCTTCTTCCCGTCTTTCGTAGGAAGTACTCCATGTACCTCTGAATATGTTGAAGGAACACTTCCATGGGTAGTCTCAACTTGGCCACATTCTCTAAAGAAGTCATCATTTGTCTGAGGCTGCAATTCGCTACCCACATATTCGACATCACTTGCATCCTGAAAGTGCTCTTCCACGCCTTTTTCGTGTTCTGGCGACAAACCTCCAGTTTGATGCAAATTTTCCGCAACTTTGACTTTACCAAAGCCCCTGCGTCTATTGAGGGGTCCTTCAACTACCTCTGATTCGCAGTCTTCGATGTAAGGCCCATCTTTCAGCCGATCTGTCCATTTAATAACAGCAAATTCATGCTCAACTGATTTAGGAACCTCTTTGAAAACAGTAGCGCGCTGATTCCTGATTTCAGAGGTAGGTTGTTGTACATCATTCACGATATCCAAGATGCCTTTAGCTTCTTCTGGATGCATTAAATGTTTCGCACCTGCAGCTCCTTCATTAAAACGAGCCTCAACTCCGACCTTATTCGCAAGGTTTTTTCCCTTTCCATATGTCTTCCCCTTTCTACCATCTACAGAAGGTGCTTCAAATTCCTCTACAGTTGACGAATCAATAATTCTGCGGGTAGTTTCAGACTGGCTGGTTTTGTCCAAAGCGTGGCTACATTCCACAAAAAGCTCTTGCTGTTCTTCATCTGCCTTCAAGCCGTCACTCAAGACATCATTATTTGTCTGAGGTTGAAAATCATCACTAACGCTGTCAGCATCGCTGTCTCCCAGCAAACGCTCTTCATCTTCTTCCTCTTCATGCGAATGGTCCATACCATTGGCTTTTCCAAAGCTCATGCGGTCATTGATAGTCTCGTCTTCAACCCTTGATTCCCACTCGCTAACATGCGGCTTACATTTCAGAGGGTCGGTCAATTTAAATTCGTGTTCAACTGGTTGAGGGGTCTCGTCCAGGACAATGGCAAGTTGATTCTCGATTCCAGACACGGGTTCTCGATCATCGCCCGCGATTCCCAATGTGCCCTCAAACTCCTCCACTTGCATTGGGCACTCCACACCTGCAACTACTTCGAACGCTTTCAGGTCCACTGCAGCCTCACTACTTGAGGTTTCTTCTGAAGGAAAAACAGTGGAGGCAGAACCATCCTCAACCTTGGCCGCGATTGCCACCTCCTCCCCCTTCCGGTGCTTCCTCCTCCTCCCACCTTTCATGAAGGACGCTCCAAGTTCCCCACAGATGACAACTCGTCGACTTTCCCAAGAGTCTCAGATTGATTCATTTCGTCCGAGGTGATGCTGTCTTCTGAGGGACGTTCTTGAACTTCCGCGTCTGCCTTCGTACCGTCTCTCAAGACTTCTTTATTTGTCAGAGGCGACGATCTATCATTTACGCCTTCAACATCACTTTTAGCCTGCAGCTGTTCTTCTAATCCCTCCTCGTGTTCTGTCGGTCGTGCTCCAAGTTCATGCGAGTATTCCTCAGCATTATCCTTACGGACGTCCATGAGCTCATTAAGAGTCTCTCCTGTAACCTCGCATTCACACTCGTTTACTTTAGGCTCATTCTGTAATCGAGCAGTCCATTCATTGAAGACAAATTCCTGTTCAACTGGTTGGGAAACTTCGTCGGGAAAAATGATTGGCTGCTTCTCAATTCCATACACAGGCTCTTGATCATCATCCGCCATTTCCAAGATTTCTTCAGCTTCCTCCAATTGCAATTGACATCTCACATCATCAACCTCTTCGGATGTTTTGAGGTCTACTTCGGCTTTCATACAAGAGGTTTCCTGTGAAGCGGGTACAATGGAAGCAGTGCTATCCTCAACCTCTGCTTCACCTCCAAGGTTCCTTCCCCCCCGGTGCTTCTTCTTCTTCTTCTTACCTCTCATGGAAGTTGGTGCAAACTGCTCTGCAGATGACACATCAGCAACTTTCTGGAGAGTCTCAGATTGATTGATTTCGTCTTCATTCTCGTCATTACTTGTCCCAAGATGCAATTCATCACCAGCACCTTCAGCATCCCTTTCTTCATGCTGCTTCTTCGGCTGTGATTCAGATTTAGCATCTTCAATGGGGGATTTGGACTCAGGCGTAGACTTTCCCTGAACCTCCAAATTACAGTCGTTGAACTGAAGCCTATCTTTCACGGAACCGAAAAATTCATTTGCTGCAGCTTCGTGTTCCTTTAAATGAACCGTTTCTTTCAATTCACTGAAAACGGATCCCTGTTCCCCAATAAGCCTTCTAGCCGGTACGATTTCATCTCTCTCATAGCTACTAAGTATTTTTCTTGAACGAGGAGCAGTGGAAATTTGAAACTCCTGAGCATTACCTTCATCATGAAGATAAACAGCCTCTCTGTGCTGGTTCCCGTCCCCAGTGTTCGTGGAAAGTTCTTCAGGTTCTCGTAGAGATGACAAAGTGTCCCCGATCTGGCGGGCCTCAGTCGCGACACTTCCATCCCAATTGCCTTCAGCTTTTGTAGGATATTCGTGGGAATCTTCGCATTCACCTGCGATTTCTTCGAAGACCGCTTTGTTTGTCTGAACCTGTGATTTACCACCAACACCTTCAAATCCAGTTTCATCTAGCAGGTGATCATCGCTGTCTTCAAAATGCTTCTGCTTCGTTATGCACCACACGGGATGTAGTTCGGAATCAGCTAGGTACACTGGTGTCTTGGCTTCACCAACGCCTTTTAATTCACCGATGAGATCTCCTTTAATCTCCACTTCGCAGATGGTGGTTCGAGACTCGTCTTTCCGGTAGCAGAACGATTCCTTCACTGCAAATGCCTGTTTACTTGGTTGAGCAACTTTTTCCAAGGCCATAGTGGAATACTCATCGATCCCTGGAACAGTTTCTTGACTACCTGTTGCAACATCCAAGGCAGTTTTATCTTTCTCAGGTTGCAATGGCAGTTCTACGCCTACTGCCACTTCAGTTTCACACAGCAACTGTTTTCTCTTTCGCTCCTTTTTATTCCTCCTCCTTTTCATCAAAGGTGCTTCAGGCTCCTGTGAAGATGCCAAAGCACCAACATCCCCAATAGCCTCAGCTTCGACTATTTTCGAGCAACACTTGTACAATCCCATATCCGCCCCGGTTCTGTATTCTCTTAGGGTGTCTTTACTTTTCTGGGGTTTCGGTCCATTTTCAACACCTTCACCTAGTCTGTACTCACTTCCTTCCTCCACTGCTGAATGTGCACAAGGTTCATCAACGTTCACGTCTTGAACGCCCAATTCATGATTGTTGAGTTGAGTCTCGGCTTCTGACTGACCAGTCTTCTCTTCCTCAAATTCATTTTCGTTTGGTTGAGAGATTTCTTCCAAAGCATCAGAAACCAATCCTCCTTCACTTGCTGCATTGTCAAGTGAATGTTCAATATCTGCATTTAATTTGGATGTTTTGACTTCTCCTTCGCCCTGAATGCACCCTTCATTTCGATGCCTTCTATCTGCTTTGCTCCACACAGAAGTTCCCTCAGATTCTCGAGAGGACAATCCACTGAAGAACTGATTGCCTTCAAATTCGACAACCTCATCTAGATCATCTCCGCCTCCTGCAGAACCGTTTGTCATTTCAGCTTTCTCCTTTGTGGACGTTTCCAAAGCCTCTTTATTTGTCTGAGGCTGTAATTCATCACAGATGCCCCCAACATCCCATTCACTATGTGTGTAGTCGCCTTCTTTACGATACTCCTCCCTCCTTTCTGTTTCTACCGAGGGTTGTTTAGATTCATAGGTGCTAACCAAATCACTACTTTTACCAATTGCTCCAGAATCATCGACGCATTCGTCTTGAGCCTCCAATGTGTTATTGCTGATTTTGGCCCAGTCTTCAAGGCGCTCTGGTGATTCTTTCATCACGGTTGCATGCTGGACTGGTTGGAAGATTTCTTTTACAAGATCAGAAGCGGAATTTTGTTCATCAACAGTAGTTTCGGCTGTTTCACTATTCATATCAGTCATTGCTTTTGCAGGAGAAAGTGTTGAACTATTGGGTTCTTGAGTTTCGGCTTCAAAAAGAAGTTGTCCGGCCTTTCTAACCTTCTTATTCCTCTTTCCACCTTTTACTGAAGGCGCTTCAGGTACCTTTGCAGATGGCAAAGCATCAACCATTGGAGTAGTCTCGAAGTGGCAAATTTCATCGAACCCTTTGTAGACTTCCGCAGGATCTTTCTGATATTCTGCATCCTCTCTTGTGCATTCTCCCAAGAAATCTTTATTTACCTGAGGCTGTAAATCAACACCTGTGCCTTCAGCATAACTTTCATCCTGCAAATGTTCTTCTTCTCCTTCATCTCCATCTGCATGTTTTAATGAGTGCATTTTGGGTTCATGGGAGCATTCCACAGCATTGACTTTACTACTACCCTCGAATGCATTGGCAGACTCGTCTTGAACCTCCAAAATGCATTCGCTGATTTGAAGGCCGTCTTTCGGTTGACCTCTCGATCCACTGACCACAGATTCGTGTTCAACTGGTTGAGGGGTCTCGTCCAGGACAATGGCAAGTTGATTCTCGATTCCAGACACGGGTTCTCGATCATCGCCCGCGATTCCCAATGTGCCCTCAAACTCCTCCACTTGCATTGGGCACTCCACACCTGCAACTACTTCGAACGCTTTCAGGTCCACTGCAGCCTCACTACTTGAGGTTTCTTCTGAAGGAAAAACAGTGGAGGCAGAACCATCCTCAACCTTGGCCGCGATTGCCACCTCCTCCCCCTTCCGGTGCTTCCTCCTCCTCCCACCTTTCATGAAGGACGCTCCAAGTTCCCCCACAGATGACAACTCGTCGACTTTCCCAAGAGTCTCAGATTGATTCATTTCGTCCGAGGTGATGCTGTCTTCTGAGGGACGTTCTTGAACTTCCGCGTCTGCCTTCGTACCGTCTCTCAAGACTTCTTTATTTGTCAGAGGCGACGATCTATTATTTACGCCTTCAACATCACTTTTAGCCTGCGAGGGCATTTCCACTCCTTCTTCTGGACCCGACAATCGAGATCTGGTAGCATGCAAGTGTTTCACAGCATTTTCTCTACCAAAGCCCATGGAGTCATTTGCAATCTCGTCTGCAGCCTTTGATGTACATTCGTTGATCGCAGACTCATCTTTTTTTTGACCTGTCGGTTCCTCTATTTCAGATGCAGAGCCTTGGCCATCTCTTATGGTATCCAACGCGCTTTTAGTTTCGTCTTCCAGCATTGAATAGCCCACATCTGAAGTTGCTTCAAATGGTTTGAGGTCTACTTCAGCTTCCGTGCTGGAAACTTCTTGTGAATCACGAAAAACTGGGGATTCATGTCCTCCAACCTCAGCTTCCTCCATAAGGTGCCTTCTCTTCCGATGCCGCCTCTTCCCACTTTTTATGGAATGAGATTCAGAGACCTTTGGAGGCGGTGCAACAATATCTTTCTGGAGAGTCTCAAATTGATTAATTTCGTGCAAAGTGTCGCAACCTTCTGCAGAACGTTCTTGAGATGCTCCACCATTCTTTGCGCATTCTTTCGATTCCCTATAGACTCCTTCCGACCCCATCTCACTATTTATCTGGTCAGATTTATCTACTTCCTCTTCCTTCCCAGCATTTCCTACACATTTTTCGAATCCTTCTAAGGGCAGGAAATCCGCCCTCACATCAGTCTTTTCAAGTCCACATGAATTCCAGGCCTTGTTGGGGTTGACTCTTTCTTCGCCATTTCCTTCCATTACGTCTCCATCAGTATCCCATTTTCGCCCAACTGAATTATAACTTTGTTCCTGATGTTCAGGTGATTCCTCCTCGAGGTCTGGTAAATCCAGCTGATTATTTGCCTCCTTGTCCGAACCGTCTTCGCCCGCACACGATTTGAATTCGATTGCGGTTAAAACAGCTTTGTTGTTAACTTGGACCTTTTCATTTGTTGCAACTGCTTCACTCCCAGCCTCCCCGTCAAAATGTCTTTTGACTCGATATCTCTTACTTTTCTTTTTACCTTTCCCCACTAAACTCATGGCTTCAGACTGGGGTCCATTTTCATTCATCTTAGAGGCTATGCAAACAGTCTGCCCAGGATCGCGACAAGTATATTCCTTTGGAGCGGAAACTAAGTCATTACTGTCTTGGATGTCTTCAATGGATCCTACAACTTGATCCCTCTCTGTTTCTCCTTCTTCTCCCGATCCCTTCGTTGGGTCCTCCTCCTTTGGAGTCATTTGCTTAGCTTTCACTCCAGACAATCCATCCACGTGTCGAGGTACAAGTTGCACTTTCTGGTTGGTTAATTCCAAACCGCTGCCGATGTTCTGCCGATCCATTTCGTAGTCGCCTAATCCATCAGCGAGTACTACAGGATCGCTTTGATTATCATTCCACGCCATAAAAGGCTCATTTACGTGAACCGAATGCACTCCTTCAACTCGACTTTCGGTAGCTTTGGCATTCCGGTCTCTCCTTTGCAGACAAGATCCCATTCCCTTGATGTCCCTCATAACCTCACCAACTTTCTCTCCGTCCTGATGCTCCCGCTTTGCATTACTTTCCAGCTTAGCCTCATCGTCGGATCGAGGAACGCACACTTGAAACCCATTGTAGATAAGTTTATCGTCGAATCCATCCTCAACTATGTCTGCAAAAGTGCTGTTGAATGCATTCCCATGCAAACATGTGGAAGTCGATTCTTCGGTGACTTCCGTTTGCGTCTTACGAGTGGACTTTGTGCCAGCCTCAGATGAACTATTACCATATCCTTTTACACTCGAGGGGTCGTCGATTTTACCTACTCCTTGATCGTTTTGCAACTCTTGATATTCCTTCTCCTTCTGTTCATTTGGCTTCGCTAAACTTTTTTCGTCAACTTCACCAACACTTTGGAATCCGTTTGATAGGATGTCGCCTTTTGCCCTATCAGCAAGGAATTCATCTTCAAACTTCACTGACTCGTGCATATTAGGCCCTTTAGAAGACTCTCCAGCAACTCCTACCAACTGAAACTTGAAATGGCTTTCC
The DNA here is from genome assembly GCA_023375655.1 of Taenia crassiceps. Classification (NCBI taxonomy): domain Eukaryota; kingdom Metazoa; phylum Platyhelminthes; class Cestoda; order Cyclophyllidea; family Taeniidae; genus Taenia; species Taenia crassiceps. Next base: position 679,295 of record JAKROA010000016.1, read on the forward strand.
TGTAGTGATTTTTTTATCTTCATTTTATGTTTGTTAAGAATTTCAACAGATTCACGTGCGCCTATCTCATCGTTCCCCTCATCAAAACCTATTTTCCCAGACTGTCTGTCAAGATCTTCACCACTTGCCTGTTCCCTCACTTCAGTTGCAGCGACGTTTTCGCGTGGTGATGGTTCATCAACCTCGAGGTTGACCTCTTGACCCGCCTGCTTATAAACTCTAGCAGCATCTCGTTGTTCTAAAGTTGTTTTGGGTTCATATCTCGGTTCCAAGTAGTCGCGATTCCCGACTTCTGGGCGCGAAGTCATTGCCAAAACTCTGTCTCTGGCTGAATTTCGGAGTACCGCTCCTGAAACACCTTTATTTTTCCCGGTTATTTGACAATTTATTTTTTTTGCTGAAGGAATTTCTAAGTCGAGTCCTTCTTTTCGGTGTTCCATCATCCCCTCTTGAAATTGCTCCTCCTTAAGTTTAACATCACCAGCGGAATCAGTCGAGCTTTTAATACTTTTTTGCAGTGCCTCAGTCGATTCGTCCTCCTTCGCCCTAACTTCGGAAGACACCGCCTCCGAGATTACCTTCTCAGCCGCTTCTTCTGAATTACCTCCCTGTAACTAAAACGAGCAGGAAAATGGAAATTCTGCCCTTTAGCATCGTATATATATATGCATTATTACGACATTACCTTGGTTTTCAGAGATTCGTCGTTAACAACAAAGCCTATCGGTGTTAGTGTGAGATCACAGCACTCATCTTCACCGTTCCAGAAGGTTGAGATTTCAGGTGGAGAGAGGGATAACCTCTGAGTGCCCTCCTCCTCGCACTTATTCCTAACGTCTCTGTTCTTACGCCATCTCGTTTTCTTGTGTGCTACTGTTTTAAGACCACCAGAGTTCTAAAAGAGAAGCACCGATCGTAAATACTACCATTACAAGTGCAGACGTGTGAATCATAAATCAAAGCAAATGTGACCCCAAACCACCCGTTCTTCCAAAATCATGAAGATAAATAGGCTTTTAGGATAGTAGAATGAGAGAAGTAACGAAGATGGGAGATGGACAGGCGAATGCAACATGCATGAATGGATGCGTCTATGATTACGAGATGAAAGAACCGGCGTCCGGATGACTTATTTTAGTCCAGATGGAGGAATCCGGAAAGTGTCAACTACAAATTCATTCTTGTCTAAACTTACATCGGATTCTTCCGTCTCAGAGGCCTGCGATAACTTCTGCGCTTTTCCGTCCATGTGCTTTTGTGTTTTCTGGGTCTGAATGGAGTTTGAGAGGGATGAAGGAATAAGAAGTACCTACCGATTCGTTTATACAAGCCTCGAAAATTGCAGATAGATGTGGACTCTCCGGGCGCTCCACAAGTAAACCCCAGTCCACACGGCCCCCTTTGGGCTGCAACCCAAGTAAAACCAAAGTAAGCAATGCAGTTAAAGATCTTCCGCCTACACTACAACACAAGATTAGAATGGAAGCTTTTACTCCGCCTGCAGTTCGTTGATATTCTACCTAAGTATAGTTTAAAATGAATGCCTTGGCAATATTACACTCGTTGAATATTAAAGGAGGCAATGAGGACGCATTCAGAACCAATTTCCCTCTTCCTGCATATGCAACGCCATCAGTGGCTGACTTGACTTCGTTTCACCGGTTTCACGACAGATTAACCCAATCTCAATGATTGAATCTAAGCTAAGAACCCCACAAATCAACGCGGTAAGCCAAGGAGTCTAAAGTTGGAGAGGAGGAGGAGGAGGATTACCTCATTGACTAGATAATCCTCAACACCGCACACAAACATGGAATCACTAGTCTGCCGACTTGGAAATTCATGGCTCCTTCTTGACCATTCTTCATCCCCAAAACCCGACTCCTCAAAGGAGTTGGAGACGCAATTTTTTGTCCTGAGGAGTGGCTATAAAGCAAAAACAGAAGCAGCTTTGATTCACTTCAGAAAAAACCTCTTCCATAAAAGTGGGTAAAATACCTTCATTAAAATAAGGAACAGCTTACAGAAGTGCTAAACCATTTCAAGCTTTCCATATTCTAGTCAGTAGGAAAACGTAACAAAAAAAAACTTTAGGCAAAAAAATATTATTTTGCCTAACCAAAACAGGGCGAAAAAGGTATTGCAGTAATAGTGAAAATTATTGCCAAAGCGGGAAATTGAAAATGAGGGCAATGGTGGTCAATTTGCACCGAGCATCATGACAGTGTTATAAACGCAGAATATTGCTAGGCAGTGATTTCCTACCAGTTCCAGCAGACCCGATGCAGTGGATGGGTCATCCATCTCCGTCAACGACATGTCCTCCTTCTCGTCGTCTACCTCGCACTCCTTCATCAATCTCTCTATATTCTCCGCCTGCTGATTTCGCAGCCAATCACACACACCCGAATCGTCCCCCACTGAAGCACTGCATTCTGCCAGTCCGCCAATGCTCTCCACCACCTCGCTCCCGTTCTACAGTATTCAAGCACAAAACTGTCAGCAGCCACCCTCCACCTGCCACCCAAACAAGACCCATCCACTCGGCTCCAGACGCACCACTAACAGCCCAACACTCATCAGCAGTCACACTTACTGCGACTTGGCCATTCTGCTGCTTCGACATCTCATATGGTGCAGAAAACACCATTGGAGCATAGAGCTCACACTTCGGCATTAACGGATCACTGGCGACTTGAATAACGCCTCGTTCAGTCACCGGGTCAGCATGGATCGACGGTACAACCTCTTCGTCATTTGGCAGGTAGACTGTGCACCACGTGATTGGCGACTTATCGCGCAACTTCTAAAATACACCACCAAAGTGGTCCTGCTCTAAACACCTGTCAGCGATTAACACAAAGTCACAGTCACTCGGAGTTCGAATTCGTGGAAGTTAGCCTCCACGCATTACTTCAAACAAAGTGGTTTGTTTGGCACTGGGTGCCTTTGCCTACCCTCGAAACGTGGCACTCTGTAGACGTCAGTGTGCTGCTGCATCGTCCTTTCTCGGCTTCCTCAGACTCCCTCGGTTCAGGAACCTGCAAAATGGAAATTCAGCGCAAAATGGTGCAGCATAAATAAGCCTGATGGAGGGAAATGACTGCTGACCTTTTGGTCACCAACCACATCTACGACCTCCGTCGCTGGCAAGCGTGGATATTTGGGTTGTGTCGGAGGGATTTGGACATCCTGCTTTAATACCGAATCGCCAAGATCTTCCAAAATTCCTGCCTCCTTCTTCTTTATCTCTGTGTCAGAATCACCGAAAGAATGGCTCAAGCCTTTCATACTTATGTGTGACGACTTATCCGATTCATTCTCCTTCTCTCTAACCTCGGAAGACATTGCTTCCGAGATAGTCTTATCAGTGTCCTCCTCTGAGTCATCTTCTTGTGGCTAAAACAGGCAAAAAATATACAGTTTATGCCATTTATGTTCTCTTACATAGGCTTAGTTGAAGTGTTACCTGAATCCTCCGATGTCCATCTTCAACAATGAAGCTTGGTTGTGTTGGTGTGAGCACAGCGTGCTCATCTTTACTGTCTGAGGAGATGGAACTTTTAGGTAGAGAGGAGAAGAACTCGCTCTTCTCTTCATCCTCTTCTTGCCCCTTCTTCTCAGTTCGCCAACTCCTCCTGCTCTTCGTCTTTCTGGACGCGACTGTTTTCCGTTCGCCACAGTTCTAAAAAGACGTCAAGGAGGATTTTAAAGCAATTGGTGCAGTTTCGAAGGTCCCTACCGGATTCTGGCCTTCTCATAAACAGCTAGTGAATAAGCGTGCATATAAGCTGTGTCTTGCAGAGTCCAGTGCTGATAAACAAGGTTCTGGAATAAAAGGAAGGTAGAGGTGATGGGGAGAGGAGTGGACGCACAAACAGGCACAAGAAGGCTGAGTGAATGAATGCATGGATAGATAGAGAGATGATTAATGAGGGATGGAAGGATGAGTGGAAAAGGTCGGGGTGTTTAAACCGAGTAAAACCGCGAAGCGATACACCCTAAACCATTGGAAGCACATACTATTGTATGCAGGGTTGTTTGGACGTCCTGATGGAACCTCACAGTTTAGATGAATACATTTAGAATGAATCCACCATCAACATTATCCTATTTCCACTTACGTCGTGTTCTTCCACTTTATAAATCTCGAGTGGTGAGTTCTGCAGCCTTTCATCGATGGAGTTTTGCTTTTCAAGCGCCTAATAAATGTTGGAGGAAGATTAACAAACCTGAAATGCCTACCGATTCGTCTGTCGAAGCCTCAGAAATCACAGACAAATGTGGACTCTCTGGACGCTCCACAAGCGGACCCCAGTTTACTTGACTCCCTTTGGTCTACAACCCAAAAAGGCAGTAAAGCAGTCCCTAGAGTTGAAACCGTTTTGTCTTCCTTACCGCGAAGCCAAATTTTTGTATAAACTCCACCTTTCCTCGCTTCCACTTCCCCACTATTTCGCTAAGGTGCAGCTGACCTCCCCACCTCAAATTCTTAGCAATCCAAACCATTGAAAGATGAGTTAAAAACACAGCGTCGACTAACCCATGCTTTACGCACACACGATACTACAATTCACTGACAGCTTCGCTCTGACAACTTCATGACAGCTCATTTTATTCTCAGAAACGATTGACAGAAGTTTGACTAAGATAGCTTTTTCAACTTAGAGAAACAGCTTGTTAATTTTTTAACGTCTCTACCAAGTAGCTTTCCATTGAAAGATGTCATAGTGGATGAAAATATAGACAGACGTCAGACGGCTTCACTGAAGATGCTTGCGTTCAAACCGAAACCAGATAGAAAGTATTGATAGGAAGGGAAAGAAGAAACAAGGGAGAATCTGAGATCACCTCATTAAATGGACGATTTTCCGTGCCTCCCGCAAAGATGGAATAGCTCGTCTTCTGGACGAAAACTTCATGAATGCCTCTTGGCCATCCATCATCCGCAAAACCCGACTCCTCAAAGGAATTGGAGACGCTACTTTTTGCCCTAGGAAACGACTATAACATAAAAACAGAACCACATTAATTTTATCTTAAAAGTTGGGAGTGATAGCTTTATGCTAAAATATATGTGGAAGGCAAAAAGTCCATTAGAAAAGGGGGAGATTGTGCCTCATTTCAATTTGAATACTGAATGGCATTGTGCTACAAAACGAGTCAAGAAAAGGTAGGCAGTGATTTCCTACCAGTTCCAGCAGACCCGATGCAGTGGATGGGTCATCCATCTCCGTCAACGACATGTCCTCCTTCTCGTCGTCTACCTCGCACTCCTTCATCAATCTCTCTATATTCTCCGCCTGCTGATTTCGCAGCCAATCACACACACCCGAATCGTCCCCCACTGAAGCACTGCATTCTGCCAGTCCGCCAATGCTCTCCACCACCTCGCTCCCGTTCTACAGTATTCAAGCACAAAACTGTCAGCAGCCACCCTCCACCTGCCACCCAAACAAGACCCATCCACTCGGCTCCAGACGCACCACTAACAGCCCAACACTCATCAGCAGTCACACTTACTGCGACTTGGCCATTCTGCTGCTTCGACATCTCATATGGTGCAGAAAACACCATTGGAGCATAGAGCTCACACTTCGGCATTAACGGATCACTGGCGACTTGAATAACGCCTCGTTCAGTCACCGGGTCAGCATGGATCGACGGTACAACCTCTTCGTCATTTGGCAGGTAGACTGTGCACCACGTGATTGGCGACTTATCGCGCAACTTCTAAAATACACCACCAAAGTGGTCCTGCTCTAAACACCTGTCAGCGATTAACACAAAGTCACAGTCACTCGGAGTTCGAATTCGTGGAAGTTAGCCTCCACGCATTACTTCAAACAAAGTGGTTTGTTTGGCACTGGGTGCCTTTGCCTACCCTCGAAACGTGGCACTCTGTAGACGTCAGTGTGCTGCTGCATCGTCCTTTCTCGGCTTCCTCAGACTCCCTCGGTTCAGGAACCTGCAAAATGGAAATTCAGCGCAAAATGGTGCAGCATAAATAAGCCTGATGGAGGGAAATGACTGCTGACCTTTTGGTCACCAACCACATCTACGACCTCCGTCGCTGGCAAGCGTGGATATTTGGGTTGTGTCGGAGGGATTTGGACATCCTGCTTTAATACCGAATCGCCAAGATCTTCCAAAATCGTTGGCTCTTCATCCTCATCCTCCGCCTCGACATTTTCTTCGTCTGAGGGAAACGCCGAGAACGAAAGCTGTGAAGTCTTCATTTCCACTTCATTTGATGTTTCTTGGGGTAAATTAGCTTCTACTTCATCCTTTACTATTGAAAAGCTTTTTTCCATATAGTCTTGTCGGATTCGACTCTGTGACCGAATGTTAGGTAGTGAGAACCATCTTCGTGATTGCAACACTGCGCATTTTGGACTGTGAAAAGCCAATTCGGTAGTGCTGGACAGCGATGGATGCAATTCAGTGGAAACGTCAGGAATTGAATGGATAGTGAGAGCTATTGGGGGCCTGTGCTGTACTATTCGGCACCTTTCAGTCAGCCAGGAGGGCAAAAACAACAACCGAAGGGATCTATTTGTGGAGCAGAACTTCCGTTTACCTTCTACAGGATCATACTCACGCTGTGATAAACCATGAAGGAGGTACTGATTACAGAGCCTTGTGTGTGTTGCTTTCAGACCACAATCCTGAAATCCAAGCTCGGTGGAATGACGAAGAAAGTCATCCACAAGGGGAAAGTAGCGTGCTGAAGTCGGGTCTTCATGAAATGCAGGTCTGACGCATCTATTAAGTAGAAATTCTCGTACACTAAGCCATCCGGCTTGGAGGAAGCGTTTAACAGTTTGTAGGTGTTGCTTCGCCAAGATACCGCCCTTTTCAAGGCCTTCCAAGTCCTCGGCAATTTCGTTCATCTTGTAGACACACTCCTCTACCACAGAGAGTGTATCGGTGCCGGCAGAGTTCTTCCATGCCGTTTGTAAGCGTGGAAGCACATCCAAGTCCAGGTGACGTTCAACTTCGCATAACCAGGAGGAGACTGTTGCAAGTCTTTCTGCCGCCTCAAAGAAGGCTTTTGGCGAAGTAGTCTCACCCCAGATAGCTTTGATCAAACCAAAAGAGGATTTGACTTTACTACTTCCACTGTCATCCATTTCAACGCGTTTCTGGAGACTATTGAACCGATTAACGAGATCCATGTCACGATGCCATTCTTGTCGCAGATTCATCAACGCAAATTCACTGGAAGCTGCCTTCTGAGTGTTTGAGGTAAGAAATTCGACGGGAAATAGCGTCGCGCGATCGTTAAGCTCTGAACAAAGAAGGCTATAGAAGCTGTGGAGATCGTGTATTAAACCAGCATCCTATCAGAATGCAAAAAATGAGTACATTTTTCAATCAGATTTTGCAATCTTATACATACTAACACATACCGTGATACGACTCTCATGCTTATCTCTCTTTTGTCCACGGCAGCCAGGATAAAGGCATTCGTGAGATCCAAGAATTTCCAACAGACTCCAGCTGCGCTTTCGTGCCATTGATGCGCTGGAAAATCCATCTAAGTGGATGTCGCTAGTCGAGGCTATCGGTGACTGGGCTGTCATTACTTCGTGCTGTAACAAGAAGCCGCTCTTCTTGGAATAGGTCCACATCGACGTGGTTCACCAATATATATGCACAAAACTTACATTTGAAAATGACTCCGTTAGGGGTAGGCTATAAGGCAGGAAAATGTTAACGTTGAGCACCCTGCGTATATCGCGACCTCATTGGTGCCTCATTAATCTTACCCAGCTTGTAGACGACCCAGTTTATCAGCGATTGATTGAAGGTGCCGCCAAGCTTCTAGAATCTGACAGCCAATTTCACTGGCTTCATAGTCATTTACCAGCTTCACTGCCCTTTTATACAACTCATTGACATCAAGATGTTTGGATGGGGCAACTTTAGTCGACAGCTTTGAGTTAATAGCCAGACAGGTAAATAAAATTCTTGCTGTCTGCCTTAAGGCTTGAAGGCTTTCCTCCAAGTGTGCCACATGTTGACTGCAATCCTATTGTAAATTGAGCAAAAATTATATTTACTGATAAAATTTAAGTAAACAATATTATGAACTCGTGAGATCACGCACTTCTAGAGCACTGGTTGACGATCCTTCCTGGGCCAATTCGCTAATTCTGTAGTCAAGACGCTGAAGATCCTTCTCAGCAGCACACAAAGAAGGAATGGTCAGCTCATTTATTTGTTGTCCGAGTTGACTAGTATAGTTTTGGCTGAAAGATAGGAGATGCTATATTATTGATGTTGGCGATGGTGCAAGTAAAGCTATTCCACAGATTTATTACAAAAGGTCGTAAAGTCGCAGGCACGTTTGCCAAACGTCCTTTGTATCCACGCTGAAATCATCGTGAATTCCGTGGAAAATTATATCCGCCTCTTCAATAGCCGTTCGAAGGTTTGTCAGTGTTTCATCAACATCCTTTTTGGTAAAAAGATTAAAAGAGTTAATGAAGCGACAGGTTTTTAAGAAAAATCAAAGCCATTGGGCTTATGCGAATGCAACGCTTAATACGCAGAACTAGTATGCTTCACTGTCAGCTTTACGCCTGACACCTGGTGTGCAAACAGGTCTATCAGTATGGCGGCAATACTAAAAATCTCCTACTTGATTTCTGCACAGATGTCTTTGTGCGTGCTTTGTATAGTTTGCACCACAACCATCACTAAACAAATCGCTTCCTACGTAGCAACAATAAGGGAAGATGCCCTATAAACCCTCCTTGGGAGAAACGAATGATCACCAAAATAAAGGGCAGAGTTTTAATTGTCTGACGCCTGACTGCCTTTGAAACCCCTATGCCATTTATTCTGAGTGTCATAGTAATTTGTGACAGGTATCCACGGGTCCACGCACTATTTACATCTTGATTCACCATCTGGAACTTTGCCAAAGACCTCCACTCCTATTGTCAAAAACAGCAAGAGTATCAAACTATTGCCAGTCACCTGTGAGTAGTAGCAGTATTTACGTGAACGGGTATGGAACTAAAAGTCTCGACTTTGCTTCAGTTCCATGCAGTATTTTGGGAGACTATACCTTTGGTTCCACTCGCGGAAGTCCCGCCATTGCGATACCCAAACTTTCCCTCACAAGACAATTTGCAACGGTATTTCTGAAATTAAGAGCACAAATCCGCCAATCGGCTGGCGCCTTTTTGCCTCCGCGTGATTGGCCAGTTGCAATTAACTTCAGTAACGTTTCCGGCCAATGGGAAAAAAGGACATGATCAATGAAATGGAGTGAACTTTTTGAAGCTGCCACATACTGATGGCCGATTTTAACAATAATTTCGGCTTTTTGAAGACACTCCTATAAAACAGAAAATCGTTTGTCATTAATTTTGCACAGAAAGTGGAAAAAATATTATGAAGGTATGAACCTACTGCTGTTCTTAAATCATCAAGAATTCCACTTTGCTTATCGTGACGTTGCCCAAATTCTTCCGAAATATTTTTTACCAACATGTAGAAGGTCTCTCCATGCATATTTGAGTTGTATTTTTCGCAAATCTGTTAACAAATAGCACCTTTACTTTAATTTACATCAGTAGACCCTTTGTTTCGCCGAATATAGGGTATTGACAGTAATTCACTCACGTTTGATTCGTGATCTTCCGTATTTGCATATTTTTCTTCTAACAATTGAATCTTCAGGTCTGTGAAGCCTTCGGCCCTCATGATAATGTAGTTTAGCAGTGTAGCACCTTCAGAAATTTCAACCATTTCCCATGAACCCATTAAAAGCTCTAGGAGGGACTGCCTCTGCTCTCGTGAGGATCGTTCCATACCCTCCAGTAAGTTCAACAGCCACTAAAATACGAAGAGCAGATATGCAACCTCCGATTGTAGCAAATTATTGAGAGGAGAACATATTTTTCCTCCATTACCCTTCTTTTAGTTGGTTCAATCTCCTCTAGAATTTTTAGAATACCAGTCACCCAGGATGTTTTAGCATTATCCACAGCTGTTCCACCAATGCCATGAGGCAGACCACGCTGACTTTGAGGCCTTGATTCAGCCAATAGCCATTCGAGATTAAGAAGGTCGTGAAGCAGTGCGCTGGAATGACCATAAATTGCCGACTTCTCGAGTCTGTATTGACAACTCGTCTTCCGAAAGCCGAGGAGCGATGAGTGGAAATTGGTGAGCCACTCAAGGATTTTTGATAGAAAAGAGGGGATATTGAAGAATTTTACTTCAGCGACGTTCTGAAGCTCCTGTGTAATTATGCTCATGGCAAAATTGACTATTTCAATCACGGCTTGAGTTGCTGCGTCATGCTGATCCTAGAAGAATGAAAAAGTAAATGAATGCTGGACCATAGTTTTGACGCCAACTCACGCGTAACCAAAACCTAGTGTTTGCTGGATACAGAATTAATAGTGCCAACTTTTAGTTTTTTGGATTCAAGGCCATTCTGGAGAGCTTTTCGCTTTCTTTCTACCTGTATGACTTAAGGGAATATAAAGGATCGTCAACTCACCGATTCTTCAACAAGTATAATGCATTTTCTCCACTCAGACAACTCTCGAAGAAGGGCCTCCAGAGCTCGAATGCACCTTGTGAGACCTTCCAGAGTCCTTGGATAGCTAAGTCGCAGAGTTTCAAGCCGTTGAGACTGATGAAGATTGGTGAGGAATGCCATTTGCTCCAGCAGTTGGACTGCAGAGTTGAGACGAAGAACAACGTCTGAGAGAATAAGCAATGCATTCCGAAGGCTGGACGCCTCAGCATCGCGGGGAGTGGAAATTGGTGACATTTGTGAAAAGAACTCCTCCATTTCGGAGACACGAAGGTGTACTAGAGGTGTGTCTTGAAGACTCATTGAGACCTCCCGTTCAAGTCTGCAAACGAGCTCATCTACTCGACTGTCTGTGGTAGACCTAGTCTGCAGATACCAACCAATCAAAAGTGCCTCGAAGAAAGCAGATGGAGAAGGTAGGTTGGATGTGGATGTTAGACTGAAAGAAAATGAGACAAAAAGTTGTCTGATAACCAAACTTCTACCCTGCACTATTTGCCACGTCCACCACTAACAAGACGTCACATAAAAGAGTAGCAAACATACGATTCAGTGGATAATCCTTCTTTTCTCCCACAAATTTCAAAATATGCCCATTTTTTTCTCCATCCCATTCTCTAATCTTATTTTTGAAGAAGGAAGCGGAAGCACAGACATTTGGCTTCCAAAATCTGGTAGCTACTTGACAAAGCCACCTTTGCTAACGAAGTGATCAATCAAAACGCGGTTCCAAACCAAAACGGTGCAATTGGCCTTGTAAGCAGATATCCCTACATCTCCTTTAGATGTTGTGAGCTTAACCAATCTGTTCACAAAACGTGAGCTGATGCAACCACTTATCCATAGGATTGCGGAAATCGTGCATGCCACACATTTTTGATGTCACACTTATGTGACACTGGCACTGAAAAGGATGGTTTAAATAACGTACGATTCGAACCGTTCCAGCAATTTTGACAATTCTGGCTCCTGAATCGTTGAAGCTCCGTCCAAAACCTTTCGTGCAGCCGATGCATACTCCAAAATACTTCGAACCACCATGTGGAGAAATGCATGGTTTTCTTTACCACTTGATAGAATTTCCACCGCGCATTCAGCTTCGCAACGGTCCAACTCCTGCTCTAGTTGACTAATTTGCCATTGGCTTAGCTTCTCCTCTGTAGAGCGCTCGAGAATGTCTGCCAAAAACGCAAAACCGTGCGCATACAATCACGCCATTTAAAATTCGGCACTCAATTCGACGCCTTACTGGTTAGCCTGACCGCCAGTGTGTACAGACCCGAGTGTTCACACACCAGCAAAATGTACATCTCCATTTGCTTGTAGATCGCAAACGCTTGGTCATGAATAGCCTTTAAGTCAGTGAGGAGCTCCCGAGAAATGCCTAGACTTTGGTGAATCCCCTCACTCAGGATAAACGGGATCCATCTACAGCAGTTCTACATGAGGCGGATGAATGGAAAAACAATATGAATTTGATGCTAATTGAATGAAAAATAATGTGAAATGGGAGATACCTTTAAAGCTGCCATTTTTACTGCAAGATTCGATCTGATATTCTGAAGAGTCTGCAGTGGATTTGAGGATTTTTCGAGCTGAGAAATCGCTGATGTAGGGTGGAATGATAAATACTCTTTCATTGTTTTAGCAAAAGCTGTCAAAATGTCCTCAGCCTTCAAACCGACCTCGTGACAAGGTGCATCTTCTTCCAACTAGAAGACATAAAATTTGTAAAATATGCAAGTCAGTAACATGCTGCGCTATTAAGCCACCCAAAAATCATCTTAAGCCCCAATAACCTGCTTGGGAGGCCCTAGGAAACCAGGAAGGCACAAATTTGGAACGCTACCTGTTACTCTTCTGAATTTGCAAGATACTTTACAAAGTACCGTCTCTACGGCATCAGGAAGCCATTACCACCGAGCACGACTGGCATGTAGCACAAACTTCCTGAAGGATGCATGTGATGTCAACTTTAGAGGCTCACTTTTAACTCTTACCTTTGCTTGTATCTCCCTTTTAAGGCATTCTTCCAAACAAACTTTCACTTTCGCAGTCGTCGCCTCAAGATCGGCGGTTGATTTGGCCTTGCCAACAAAGATCTGCATCGCTGATTGGATACACGCCAGTTGATTGAGTGTACGGCGTGCTTGTGGCAATGGGACATTGCCCTCCTCCAATTGGCTCTTGTCCGCCCAAGATGCTAATTCCGGCAAGTTTTGATCGACAAAGCGTAGGATGCACAAGCCATCTCGCCTTCTGTGTATGTTCACCTACGAACCAATGGAGCAGGAGGTGTATTTGTGGGCGGTCAGGCTGTGACACACTTGAACTGAAATGTACGTCAATTAATCCGTACTTGGCGATTTCATCGTCACGCCTCATGAATGCATGTAAGCACGTACCCACCTGTGGGACATACTTTGAATAAATCGAGATTAAACTCTCTCTCTCTCTCTCTCTCTTCTGTTTGTGTGTGTGTGTGTGTGCTAATCTGAAAGCTTAAAGGGACCGTAAAATCAATGTCAACTGCACCATTTCGAGCATGACACAAGAATAAACGCGTTCTCCTTTGTGTTAATAACTTCATACATGTATACACGATCCAACTCTGACTTTTCGTGTCTGGACTAGTTGTTTCACCTGCCTCTGGCATCACCATCATCAACTTACCATTTCACCGATCTCCAGGAGGTTGGTGAGAACTCCAAGTAATTTCTCCAGCAACGACAAAGATGCATTTGATCGAAGATCCTGAGAGTTGTTAAAAACCGAAGCGAAAATAAGAACGTACAACTGATGAAAACCAAGTCACTGTGAACGCTGGATTATTTTTACGCGTCTCTGAGAGTAATGGGAGAGACTAGTCAGAGAGAGCTTGATATTTTTGCATAGATGAAAAACTGCTGACGCTGAATGGCCAGTCGATCGGTATCGAGGACGGGGAATACTAAAAATTGAACTAAGGCATCAAATTTAGCACACAAAATGGTGCAATTCATTCTTTCAATTCCATTTCTCCTACAAGATCTCAGGGCAGGATGTTAACTTGAAGATCGAAAAAAGTACTGTGAGCTATAAAACCGAAAGTGGTGAGTAGTGTGACGCTCCTAGCAGTTGATCATCTAGTCCGCCCCATCCCAAATGCCCTAGACTGGGTTCAGGCGTGGACCGCATTCAAATTGCGATGTCATAGGACAATCGACAGTCAAACACAGGCAGACGGATCCTGACCAGCATGGAAGAAAATAATCCCTTGAAAAAAGTCATGCAACTCTACCTCTTCACAACTCTGCATTTCAGCCAACTGCATTGCTATTCTGCACCGTTGGGCTTCTATGTTTGCGTCGCGTCCAGCGCATCCATCGGAGGGGTGTTCAATAGTCCAAATGACACGACAAAGAAAGTCTTCAATTTCAACCAAGGTTTCTGACAGTTTGGTGTCTCGTTTAGTGGCCTCTTCGTCCATCATAGAAACCGGAAAGGCTAACTCCTCATCCTCCTCCGCCACTTCCTCCTCCTCCACATCCTCATCCATCACTCCTTTCTTCTTCTTCACCTCCGGTCCTCCATTCTGTGAAGGCAAGAGAGAAAAATGCTTGAATATTAGAAAGGGGTTTGATTGAACAGCCTCTAGACCCACGGCTTCTGAGCAGTAAAAGGGCATAGAAGCCTCTTGGAACATTTCCATGCAGAGCAGTAAGTGCCCATCGGGACATAGCCAAATGCCAGACACCGATTTCAGCCCTTAAAGAGACGTTGAAAAAAGGTTTTCTTTTAAGTCCAAACCCTGTGACTGTATGCTCTTGCTCTTGCATTTTCATTAGCGCGGTTTCTTCCTTCATCCACCGACCATTCAATCAGTACCTGGTCCTCCTCTTGGACGCCCGATTGGTGCATAAATGCAACCATTCACGAATACAAATGCACACTCCAGACACAGTAAGGGCGGTTTAGCAATACATTGTGGAAAGGCCTTGACAATGGGCCTCAAAGTCCAGGTTTGGTGTGAATGGGACTCTCACTTTCCGCAGCATAGCCAAAAATGTTTTTTAAGAGAAAAAAATGCATAGCATTTTGAATTTCTTCTCAACACAACAACCCCAGACCACCACTAGGAACACTTTGAGGTGCCACAGGTAACAAAAATGGGTTCACTTTGGTTCTGACTAATGTGCTCTCCCCTACTTTGGGCCTGTGAAATTGAGTAACCACAACTGTCAATTTTCATTGCCAATTTGACGTCTTTTTCATGCCCCCACGACTCAGGTAGTCATTTTCCATGCACTTCTCAGTGATACAGTAAACAATGGTGAAAGTCCTCGCTCACAGAATTCTCATACCGCGATCACTTTATTCCCTCTGACTGTACTTAAAAGCAGGTGAATGTGGGTGCAATTTTGGAGGAGGATAGTTTTGCGAGTGGATTGATTGAGGCAAAGATATGCAGGTTGGTAACCACCCTCCTCCACTTTTGGCGAGGTGACTCGAAAAAAGCGTGTAGTTTATTATGAGTAGGCACTTGCGAGTCCATTCATCCTCCAAGTCATATGGTTGTGTGTTTTCCGAGTAGCTAAGCCCTCTTCTCCCTCCTCTTTTTCGGCCCTCGACGCCTTTATTGCTTTCAAGCAGGTCCAAACCACTGAGATAACGCCTCGAAGGTTTTATTGCTCAGACGAATGGTAGAAAAGAAAATGGAGAAAAAGGCAAAATGCACGCATCCCCATTGCTCATCTCAAGAGTCGCCCAAGCACCGCGTCAAGATGAGGGCATTTGGATGAGGGGAGGCAGCACACTAGTGAGGCCTCGTGCAAAGAGGCACTCATGGTTTTGTTGGCAGGGTTTGATGAAAAGAGAAAAAAAGAGAGAGAGAGAGAGAGAACCAGTGTGTATTGCGCAATCTGCTGAAAATTCTACTGTGCCAAGCACAAACATTTGCATACACGCATATGCACACGCACACAATCAGCTGATTGTGACGATGTTGGAGGCACCAATGGGATTTGGTGCCAAATGCTCTCTGACCTCGAACTTTAACTCGCAGTGGTGCAGGTGTGCCCTGTCGTATGGTCGGTCTTGTTGAAAGACAAGAGAAGAAAGTGCCAGTGCAACAAGACTGTCTGTGCTGCAGTCGCATCACTTCGCCGTACCTGTCAACGGCGGCGATGAGTGGATTTGAGGGTGACGGGGTTCGATACTGCTGCCACGCAATTCAAATTACCTCTGTGTGGATTAAAAGTTTTGTGCACAGCAGTGGGTTGTGCAGTTTCTCCTCGTGGGAAATACTCCAAAATCAGAGCCAATATTTTACACCACCACCACCACCACTACCACTGAACCAAGCAGCAATAATTCCAGTGATTGAAGGACAAAAGGCGCAAATCTTACAATCTGCGTTTTAATTACCATGTAAATAGTAATAAACATCGTCATACTTGGTGTTAAGCCTTTCTTTGCATCAAAAATTTAAGCAGTCCGCGCATTATTGACTACCCCTCCACGGCACTTTAAACAAGCACACACTATCGGTGTGCTTGGCACCCACTTAGTGTGATTCCTCTCCACATTAACCCTTTTTCTCTCTCTCTCTCTCTCTCTCCATAAAAATGTCAATTTTAGACATTTGACATTCTTAAGCCACGTCTACAAATCGAGGAAAGTAAATTAAAGGAGGTTTAGATGAGATGTGCCTGGTCACCTTGAAGGTGCTTAGATCTGATCTTAGATCCGCTCTACCTTTCAAGCTCTTGCCTGCTCCATGCTTCAACGTGCCTCCACATCTTTTTTTGGCAGAACTTCTTTTGTTTGTTGATTGCAACCACTCCTCGCCACCCAAGAAGGAATAGCTAGGAGGCAGGCCTACCTCTAATCTAATATGGGGCATAATTCACTTTTAAATTATTGTGTGCATGGAGGGCTTTCGAGGGTGGCGCCCCAAAATGCATTATCAACGACTTCGATTAAGGACAAGTGGTGCTATTTAATTAGCCCCGTCACTACACCCAAAGGTACCAATCAGTCAACTGTGAGCCGTGTCAGAAAATGCCCCATTAGTGAATTCGGGTGCTGAAGACGTCGGGCGTTTTTTGTCCCAAGACAAGTTGGTATGAGTCACTTACCCCAAAGGGAGAATAGGTCTGACACGTGGGCGTCGAGTCAAGGCGACAGGAGTAGAGTTCATTGGTGCGAGGATTGACAACAACGAGTTTTCGAGACGGCGAGACGGGCTCACGCATCGTGACTCGGTCACCTTTTGTATTGTGGGATAGGAGGACTGCAATGTCGTCACGATTGGAGAAATCGACGGGGATTAGGAAACACCTCTCTGTGATTGGTTGTGACTGTGAACAGTAAACCTGGAGACCCGATAGCCAACCCCAAATACGACTTCCTAGAAGAGGTTGTGTGGGTCTACTGATGTCTACAATCTCCTGGATACCATTGGGTGGTATTGTTACGACTAACTGATTCACATCAATCCAGAAGATCCGAGGGTCTTGATCTGAAGCGCGAGTTTCTATACAGACAATTTGATCCTTCTCAGAAGGAGTTATGCGGATTCCTCGGACTAGACAATCAGCGCCCCAGTGGAGGATATTCAGTCGTCCCAGCAATTGCGAATTTTTTGGCAACAAAGAAGTTTTTCCGCAGACTACCTCCACATCTGATGGAAGACTAATCCAAAGATGCTTTCGGTGGTCGGGTTTGGAAAGTTCAAATCGCCACCACTGAAGGGTGGGGACGATGCGTGATAGAGACGCCAGACAATGTTCCACGTCCAGCGGTTGTAGCATTGATGAGGTAAAGTTACTTCCCTCTATCCTTTTTTGTAGACACTTCCAATGTCGACTCTGTTAGTTGTGTGTGTTTGGTGATGTGCGCGTGCTAGCGTGCGTGCGCGACTCGTGTGTAAAACGTGCGCAGCGTTGCCGTGGCAGCACAGCGTGGAGATCCTCTCAGCCACCTCATTGGTTGCCACGCCTTTCGTGTAAATAACCGGCCGTTGCGCTTGCGTTCAATAACTGACGCGATCGCAGCTCTCTGATTGGTCCACCTGCTCGGCAGGTGGACTTGACCGACAGGACGTCTTAAAACGACAAGGTTAAGCATTTTGGCCAACGAGGTGGTCACACAAAACTGTTTCACGTGACAACCTCATCACACACACACACGCGCGCAAGTCTGCACTTTAAACCTTGCACTTAACGCAAAAACATAAAAGGTGACCAAAGAAATGATCGCTATAGTTACTTCCACGAGTTTCCAAAGTCAAACGAGCAAGTGACAGTGTGCTACGAAGGACGGCGCACTTTCCACTTAATAGGGCTGTTTGAATTGCTCTAAAGTAAAGCCTTTTATGCTGTCTGAGGAGACAACAACCAAGGTAACTTTTGACAACGCCATTATCGACGAGCGCTGACAAGATAGATAAGCTGATTTGGCTACGATACTATGCCAAAGAAGCGCGGCGATCATTTGACATTAGTAGGAAGCACGTTGCCACTTCATTGGCGACTTAGCTCACCGAGAGAAATCGGAGGGTAAAATATAGCACTGTACACTAAAATATGCCTACTTTTGCAGTCATTCTTGTTAATTTTGGAGAGCTGGCAATTGTCAGTTCAGCATGACTCGGTTCAATTGGAGGAAAATATTTTTTGGCACGAGTGGACTTTGGCACTCCACTCTTTATATTTCATCATCGCTACACATGAGTGGCGGTAGTCGAAATTTCTTTTTAAACCATGGGAAAAGAAAGTACTGGGAGTGGAAGTGGAAGCGAGGGGGTAGACGAGATGTGAAACATGAAAGTTTGAAGAGGCGCATCCTGGCGTGGCTACTGATAAAATAAAAGTAGCATGTAAAATTAATCAAACGGCTGATTTGTCCGAGTAGATTAGATGAGCCGATGGGAGAAGAATCTAGGGTTAAAATAAAAGGGCAATTTAATGAACGAACACACAACAAAGTGATAGCTTCTTGAAGTATTTGTGTAGGGATCGAAATTCGAGAGAATAATTTAGAGTTGGATGGAATGATAAGGGACGGATGGATTAATATGGGAAGCATGAATAAGGATGAGTGGACGATCATCAACCGAATGTTCTGTTCACTCAACTTTTAAGGTAGGCAGACCAAACAGAAGCTCGACTAACTATCCCGATCAGTTTACTTTGCATTCTAGGTGATTTACAGGCCGTCATTAAGTTATATTTGTCATAAGTCATAAACTAAACACAGGACGCATCTCCGTGCTCGTCAGCCGAGCTGCACTCCCCCTCTCCGTTCAACACTTTGCTGTCTGCATCCATTATACAAAGGAAGTCTAGCAAGTAGAAACCTCCAGACAATACAAAATGAAAGGAATGAAAGAAGGAGACGTTTGTGCACGAAATATGCTCATCACTACTGACCTGTACACCGTTATGGCCTCAACCAATCGACTTGTTGCATACCGAGTTAATGCGAACGTCAACCCTGTAACCTTTGTCCTACCTCACGGCCGTAAAGTTGGATATTATGTACAATGGCTGACCGTCTGGCTTTGACTGCCTTTACGCCGAGTCATAGGATGTGGATGACGTTGAGAGTCGATTAGTTCCTACTCCATTCTGGAGGAAATCAACCGAGCAGTAAACTGACGCCTTGATCTCAAAAACCAAGTTTCTGGAGCCGAGATGATGGTGGTGGTATCATAGTGAGACCTGGGCCCTCCCCCCTACCTCAGAATGTTGACAGGTTGATTACTCAAGCCGCGCATTTCACGCCTCCTGCATTGGACATGAGAGTAATGCTTCCGTCGGAGTCCACAATGTGTCAAAACTGCGGCACAGCGAGAACACATGCGCCACGTAAGGGTTCGCAGGTTCGCAACTCCTTGTTCCGTGTCTCAAGAAAGGAGGGATCCCAGACGCATCAGTGGTAAGTTTTGTTCAACTGACGATAAGTATGGGTGCTACATCGCAAAACCTTGGCAATTGCTCTCGTTTTGGAGGGCAGCACCCCCATGACTTTGTCTTTTTATCACCACAACTTGAGTAGTGGCGTAAAAAGCACTCACAAATGCCAAATTTTGATGTTTTCAGCAAGAAAGACAATGGATTTGAGTGTCATCGTTTCACTTTACCAGTTCAGATGGATCCAGGACTCGAGTTCCTTTAATGGACTGCATTAGGGAAAGTGAGACTCAAAGCTGCTCAATGTCCCTCAAAAGGTGGATCTCTTTGGTGATAGTATGCAGAACGGGGTAGAACGATATCAAAGAGTGTTTGCCTCAAGTAAATGTTCAACTGCACCGTCTCTCCGGTCCCTCCTGTCTACATCCCTGTTTCGTAGTCAGGCCCCTCCTCCGCATTGGTGAGAGAAAAAACTTAAGTACGAGATTACAAGCGTCACGCATATGTGACGGCAACACTTTCCTGTATGATCACTTAAAACAAACACATTGGTGGCGTTGTATGACGTGTCATTGTTTCAAGGAGCATAGAACAAGCTCTCAAAATAGGCAATTAGGTGATCGGCTCCCCTTCATGACTTTAATAGTGTCAAAAGTCCTTCCCAATTCTACGTGTCTTTTAATGCCAAAAGTGAGGTAAATTGAGCACCACAAGCCTGTGGAAGACAAGAAACGCTCAGAGGTATCCTATCAATTTCAGTTCCAGTTAATGGGTGATAGAAATGCATCCAAAAACCGCAACTGAGAGCATCAAAGACGACCTGAAAGGCTACCAAACACCGACATTTCTTCGGCACGAATCACACCTTCAAACAAGCCATCAAGAACAAACAGGTGAAAGAAGGCAACTAAAAAAGAAAAAAAGATTTACAGTTAATCGAGGACAATCCAGAAGGCAAGAAATGGGATAAAAGCACATATTTTACACGAAACACCACAAAACCAACAACAACAGCCTCACAGTCAAATAGGTGGATAAGCACAAGAAAGGAATGTTCACAAAGTCGGGTAGAAAAATAAGACAAGGCAAGATTACAATTTTAGAAGGCCTAAGTCCGAGCAACGGTGACATGGTCGTCAGAGGTAGTCGACTTTCCTTGAAATCGGTAGGCTGAAAGAGGCGCAGCGTCCAGGGTTGAAGCCATTCGACGGAGTATTGTGAAATAGGACACCAGTCCTACTAATAAACAAAAGCCAACTTCGATGTAGAAGCCGTCCACAATGGTTCGACATGTACCTCCCACCATCTGACAGGCTTCCGCGCCAGGGAGACCCTTGCATGTGGCATTGGACATCAGGAAGCCTTCCGCAAGGTGCTGCAGACTCGCCTGTTTTGTGTCCAGAAGATCTGTGTAATTGTTAGTTGACATTACAACAGACATCGCCTTCTTTGTCGACGCATTATCACATGAACGCCATGTTAGAGGATCCACGAGGAAGAGCATCAGAGTGGACGGCAGAGCAGCAGCTAGAGGGAAGAGGAGTCCACTGTGTAAAGCCAGTTTATACTAACTTGTTGCTTCTTAGCTTTTGAGCAATAGGCAATTCAGCACCTGTACCTGCAATGAATAGCTGATGTTAGCACTTGAAGTCCTGGCAATGAGATGATAAATGACCTACTCTAATGGACGTGAGTTTTGCGGTTACTTCGGCAGCATAGTTCCTCACACCAATCTACAGAAAAGCCACAAAACCACCAAATTGCTAAGGGTGGTACAGCTTTAGCGGTGGTTCATTGGCTACGTGTCAGATTAAGATGTCAAAGAAAGGGCGTCCTCCGTGGATGGCTTAAAATGCAAAGACTGACCTCAAGGAGGCCACCAAAACGCCAACAACCTATGGAAAGTCCCCAATTTCGAGTCACTAACGCAATGAGATATTGTAATGAGGAAAGCACGGATTACTTTGATTACCCGATGTCTTAAGTCGCTTTGATGTGAAGCCAAGAGAACGTCTCTTAGAATTACTCTTTCAGTTATTTCATTGAATAAAAAAGTACAAAATTGCAAATTATGCAGCAAACCTCAGCCATAACTTATGAAGGCAATGGTTAAACCACAAAACAAATGAAATGCGGGACGACTTTGAAGAAAGCACCTCAATCATTAATAAAACGCATGAAACCCTTGTAGTGTCAACACACATCAACGATTGTGTTTACATCTCATAAAAAAAATAATGCAAAGTGATAAATGCCGATGTCAAGTGAGTGAAGAATGTTTATGAGAGAGAAAAACCGTCAGTGGGTGGGAGAGTGGCTCAAATCCAATCCGACAATAGGCAATTAGTACATCACGCCCAGAGACTCACATTCAAGCAATTGCACGATGATTTTTCCAGTCAAACTGCAAACGAAAGCGCAACCCCCCTTCCCAATGCTTGATACTCTCAAAGTTCTCACACACAAGAAAACTCGGCAATACGGCTCTAGAACACCCATTCGTGTCGCAGCATCTCATGTCGCATACAATGAAACAGAAGTTCTTGAAAACAACCATCCAAGTAGAGCTAGATGAATCATAGACGGTCGGAATACTGATTGTGAGGATAGAATTCAAGAGGCATATAAATGGAATCACAGCGCCCATAATTGAACAACTCACCAAGATTCGCGGCAGTGTTAAGGAGGGTCATGTAAGTTCCACCGATAGATGGATCTGCAACACGAGCGTGGAAAGCCACCTGGCAGACGAACATGGTGTGCGCGAAGACTGCATATACGATCAATTGGGTCACCAGAATGATATAAAAAGTCGTAGAAAAGGTGGTGGTGGTGGAGGTGGTTGTGGCGTTCTTGAGATGACTCAAGGTCTCGATTGGAGCAATTCGGAAGTAGTCCACATAATATACAATGAAAACAGCCGATAGCGAGACTAAAGCCCTAAAAGGCGACAGGATGGAAAACAAGTGAGATTTTGAATAACTCGGTGATATGGCTTGAGCAAGTAGACTGCAATCGCACCTAGGTATCGCGGCGTTGAGATAGACGCCTAGAGGACGTGGACCATTGCTCCAATATGTGACGCAGATTGGCAGAAGGGCTTGCAAAGGCAACACCGCGGAACCAATCAGTGCCATTTGCTCCTTCGACACGCCGTGTTCCAGCATCTTCAAGCCAAAGACGCTATCAGATGCTGAGAAGACGAACTGTGAGAAGAACAAGAATGACACAACCGGTAGTTACCCATTCAACGCAATAACTCTCCAAACTTTGAAATCCACTATTGCTACCCGGATGCCTAGCGATTCTTTCGATTGTCAGTGAGTCTATGCCCGATTGCTTGATTGTCTACCTTCTTGACGATAAGCCGCGTCCAACTTAACAGCGACATGATCTGCCCCATCTGCTTATGCGCGCCCAGCCTATCAACCGTTTGAGAGAAACACTCGCTACTACAGTCTTCATTTATTCCCATTTTTGTAATCCTGGGGATGTGTTGCTACGGGTGCTAAGAGATTATGAAAAAGTTGTCCCCGACACAGCATAGACAGGTAACGATGGGAGTGATGGCGAGTATAGAAAGGACTGATTAAAGTGGCTTGTGACCAATGGAGAAACACACAACTCCTAAATACCTATTGAAGATCTCAAGCACTTCGTGAGTGCAGTGGTAGGGTGCTCAGAAAGAGCAGCAAGATGCGTGATTAAACAAAATGCAGATTGTGCCATGTCAAACATAATAATTATGCCTCCAACTAACGACACGGCAACCAAGCCGTTGATCGAGGCAAAACCTGTGATGTGATGAAAACAATGAAATCACCCAAGGCCACGAGTGTGGAAGTGGAGCAGCCTCCGCTAGGATGACCCAAGGCTGAACTGGCAAGCTCCGTTACGTGTGGAAACTCTGCCAGTATGAGTGAAGTAATGGTAGATGAATGATCGGACCTATGGCGTGTCTATTGCGTACAACTTGTTCTTTCCTGTCACTTGCTGACCACAAAGTATCAGTTTGACACTAGCAACCTTTTCACACATAGACACTTAACTGTGAATGTTGAGTCTTCGAGTGTGAAAAGTGGGAAACGCTGAAAAATTTTACTCTTTATAATCTCAAATTCAGTAGAAGTGAATCTCAGTTCATAACTGCTGACTTGAGACGGAACCGTGGCACAGGGATTTATTCATCTGGACATAGGACACTATGTATAGGTTGGTGTCAATTGTCGACGTGGTTGTAAAGTTTAAACGGTGTGAAAGATGATTCTCACCAATAAAATCACCCGTGGGGGAAGTATTCTTGGAAAGGTGCGCTCATTAATGGTTTATTGAGGAATCCCAGCTTACTAGCTGCGTGCCACATGGAAGACTGGCCTGACCCAAGATCAAAACAGTACGCGCACATAGTGATGCTTATGCGCCTCAACCCCGATCCTTTCGGGGCCTAAATAGGAAACAATCAGTTTGAAATACACCGACGAGAACGTCTTCATTGTCGCTCGGCGTAAGTGATGTGGAGGTAGGACGCATACTCGTGTGACCACTGGCTGAATATCGAGAGCATGAGCTGATCACACCTACCTGCTCGCTATATTCCGCTTAACCTTGGCCCCGTGATGGCCATTATCACGGTTAAAGTCCAATTGCACTCCATCCTGACCAATCAAGGGAACAGAAAGCAAGCATTATTTCCAAGATGCTCCCCCGCGCTCAGGAAGTGGGGATTAAAATAACAAAAGAGGAGTTTCCAAGCCTTACAAGCATCTAGAGGCCAGGATGAAATCCAGTCTCTATACTAAGACCAAAACAACAGAGTTGAAGCACTATTCTTTAGCAGGCATGATTATGTTGTCGACCTATCAACCCATCAACGGGTGCAGGCCATAGTAAGTGGCCAAGATTTGTCTTGGTACAACAGACTAATCATTTATGCAAATCAGGGAGTTCTTTACCTCATCATTTTTCGCAAAAAAATGCAAAAAAGGCGCTGTGGAATGATTGTGTGTGAAGATTGTTTACCCAGCTGTAAATTCAAAAAGTTTTCGCCTTTTTTGATCGTCTATTCACTTGATCTCTTAGATAACTAAAAGAAACGATTTCTCATTCGCTTGACCATCGACTCATCAACCAAGTTGTTCAACTATTCACCTTAACTTCGATTAAATTGGCTCGTTTGCCAACCGACAATCCAATTATTTGTCGGGACGGTTGTTTTTAGCAGAAATGCACATTCAGCCGGTTATACATAAACTGTTTACCAAATGGGCGACAAAATAAGCCACTCACCTTGACAATAAACACAAAAGCGATGTAACGAATGACAGGTCGCAACCGTAGAATTCTCAGCATGACACGATACGTCTGCCAGATAGAGAGATATTTCGATTTTCCCGTCTTCGCCGGCTCAGCGATACCCTCCATTACCATCATTTGTGGCAGAATTTCCAACTCCCCGTTTTCAGTTGGAAGGAGAGGGCGTTGAGATTCGTCTTCAATGCTATCACCAAACATATCACTGCTCTGTCGTGGCTGTCGTGATGGCTGAACTGCCTCCGCAGATGTCTTGTCCTCCTTTTCTCGCTTAAAAAGGGCTACCAGGGTTGTCGAGACTATGAAAACAACCCCACAAATGTATAGAAAACCTAAAAAGTAATAAAATGTCTTAGACTTGTAACATGAGCTCCGAACCTCACCGCCTGTTCACTCCTCATTACATACAATCAACATCACCAGTCTGTAAAGCATTCTATGGAGGAACACAAGAGTCGTTTGCTCCGCTGACAGGCGTATAACACTGGCTAAGCAACCTATCGCTGCACGCATAAGGTGCGCCTGAAGTCATCCGTGGAATTTGAGTCGAGTCTTTGCTGTTCAAAACAGATCCCTTTTATCACCAAACGCTGCTTCTTGCGCCTACTCAATACCACTGCCATCTGGGGCCTTAACAAAGCTCTGAGTGGACTGAAGTTCTGCATTTTGGACGGTAGCAAAGAGAGACTCGAAAAAGAAAACTCAAAGCCACTGAATGAAATGATAGATCAGCTATGCAGATGACACGGCGCTGGCAATGAAGAGTGAACAAGTATGATCCAAAAGTCACCTTGGAAGACTGGTGCTTTGCATTCTCTGTTCCATTAAAAAGCTCTTTTAGGCCCCTATTTCTAGGAGCGAAAATTAGCATACGGAATGCATAAAGTGTTACACATCATGGAATGTTAAACGACGCACCGCGAAAGCATAGATTTAGTGACAGTTTTCCCACAAAAGGGAATAATAGTGAATAAAGCTGACCTCTTTGTGTGGGTATTACATCCAAAGAAAAGGATAGGAGAAAGTCACATCTTGTACAAGTTGGTTCAACTATCTGGAAGACTTATAACGGTAATCGGGATGATATCAGGTTTTGGATAAATTGGCCATTCCACAGTCAAAATTGGGCCAAAACGTACTCAACTCGACCACAAAAGGCGAAGCCTACTACACGGCAAGGTTGAAAAGGTATAATAGCAACCATGGTACATGGATGGGGGCATTGGTATGAGCTACGAAGAAGGATGAATAAATGGGTCATCGCAGAAACGCGGAGTCACCCAACCTCGGGCCATACTTCTCAAATGAATCACATCTGGCAGGCATAGTGTGCCCACAAGATGCATCTTTATTTGCGCCACACAAGTTAGAATGAATAACACAAGAGAGTAGTCAAGGGAAGTGTCAAGACATGCTTAAGGCAGGATGGCGACAATACAGCAGAATGGTGTTTGTTATCGGGAACGAATCCCGGTATACGACAGTGGCTATGGCTTAATGTAAAAATCAAACCTCTTGGAGACAGCCTGAGCGACAAGCACCACCAAACAACGAACAAGGAACCAATCAATCATGGAATGATATAGGAGAGGCAGAATAAAAAGAGATATTCATACTAACCAGAAAAGCTGACTATCCCTTTGTCTGGCACAGGTACAGAGCGCAAATAGCTATTGCAGACGGAAGGGGATTCAAGAGCCAAGAAGACGATGAAGCCGAGGATGTAGCCTATGCTCTGTCCCACAGAATTACATGTTGATGCCCAACCCACATTCTCCCTGAAACAAAAGGGCGAAATAGACAACTTCACAGTGATTGAAAGACTGGTATCGAGCATGAAATGTCCCATTGTTGATAGACTATGGCAAACGAGAATACCGCAGGCATTTTTTTTTGAACTGGTCCACCTACCGAAGCAAGCATTACCGCTACTCGGACATTTTAATAGTCTTAACATGACTTCATCACGTAAACCCGTCTATTTGTGATCCAAGAGGTGACAAAAGACACATTTCATTCATTTTTGGCAAAACCGGCTGACCGCACATTACGCTTGAAGTGGGAATGCTAATGTCTTAGAGAGATCACTAGACCATTTAACTGGTACGAGGTATTTGTTAAGATACTTGGCAATGAAAGCAGTGGTAAACGAACAGGCAGACATATGGACAGGTCGGTGCACTGACTAGCTAAGTATTAGATCAACTGAAGGTTAAAAGTATGAACAGTAAAAAAGGAAAACTGACGCGGAGAGCATTGTTAGTGCCCATCCGTCAACCACAATGTCCTGTGTCGCCGCCAGAAGTGTAAGCCCAAAGAAGGCAGCTGTAAGAGGCCAAATTTGCACTGCTCCAGCCACACCTAAGGGGCCCCAGGACTCTCCCTTACGCCGACCGAGCCATCGATCCACATAACCACCGAGAACACAGAAGTCAATGCCCAGGGCATACTGGACTGGCAGAAGCCAGGTCTTGCGTCGGCCCAAGCGTGGGAAGTAGAGAGCATCAACAAACGGCGCCCAAGCGAACTTGAGGGAGAAAGGCCAGAAGACCCAAGAGAAGATAGCCTGGTAGCGGTAGCTCGCTGTGTGTTCATCCGATTGCAGCAGAAAGGGCACTGCGGAAGCCAGTCCCAAGGGAATGCCCTAAAAGACCAAAACAATAATTGGCAGTCGCATTAACATAGCCGCTGCCAGCATCACATGTATGCGATAACCCGATTTTCTCACTTGAACCTAGTGTCACTAATACACGGGACGTAATTCAGCAACTTGATTAAGGGAGAGACGCACAATGCTAGCAGTTTTGAACTCTGCTTTTAAATTTGTAGCAGCAGTTGGAATTGCAGTGACACCTTGATAACGAACGTACCAAGAGCCTCCCTTAATGAACTGTACTTGTGACATAACCATACATTATGTGAACATTGAGTTCAACCTGAAGGTTAAATTTGGAAGAGAGTAGACGATACTGTACTGAGGCAGTGCGATTGGACGTCCCACTGCTATGCTGTGGGGTGTGAACCGAACCCCCGCAATTCCCATCGGCTAATCGGTTTACATGATCGGATTAAAGTAGCCCATCACTGAGTGGTCGAGCGTCTCACCACCGTAGAGTACGATTCCTGAGATCTGGTTTCGCGCCTTTGTTATTCACAGGAAACTTTGTTCTCCGCCACACTTAGCCATACACCCGGTATCACCCGTCCATAATGCCGATTAGGTGTTTGAAGTGCACCAAGCAATAAGCAAAATAAACCGCATAGAATATTATACTTAAAAGAATACAGCAAGTGCTGATTGTCATATTGTGAACCCACATAAATTGAAATTTTCATTGCAAAAGTTAAAATTCCACATTAAAAATATATGCAAAGCTGGCTTCATGGCAGCATGGACGCATAATTGAATGATAAATAAAGTCGCCACCATCCTATTTTGCAGCAAGCTTGGAACACGAAAAGGTCTTTGGAAGATAAATGAGCCTGACCGAAAACGAAATTTTAACAACTAAAACCGCCTGAACGACGGAAGCCTAGTTTCAACAAAACGGCTTAAAAATCAGATAGAAAAGTAAATGAATAACTCTACGGGGAACTTGGCTTCTGTCATTTCAATCATGCCTTGAGGTCTTTTATCTGCAGGAAGTGGATGCAACCAGCTACTTAACGCACGGCAAATTAGTGTTACGCCAATTAATAATTTGCGTGAAAAGTTCCCTGCTTGGAAATGATAAGACAGATGAACTAGCGCCAAGATAATGGCTGCGAAGGAATAAGATAAACCGATTTAAAATGCCTGTGAAGCAAGCCTAAAAGACTAAGGAGGACTGACAATTGTTAGAGCCAAAGCAGCAGTAAAAGCAACTCGAAATATCGGTGACCAGGTTTACTGGCTGACAAACAAACGACGTATACATACAGCGTCGAGAAATCCTGTCCCAATGACCCATTTCCTTATTAAAAACGAGACACCTAAGCTAAAATGGAATCTAAACGTCGAATTGAAGCTATGAATACGTCTGCTTCAAAGCAAATATGAACTAGCAGCAATAAAACCATTAGGGCTGAAACAACGTCAACCCATCGACACTCAATCCTCGCGACCAGTGAGTAAGTTTAAGTAATTACAAGTTAATCATGAACTAAATTGAACAAGATAACAGCATAATATATACCACAAAAACACTAAGCAAAGACCGCAAACGCCCCGTGGTACACCACGAACGCAGCAGTGAAGGGTGGTTGTGAAGCGATTGGGAGATAGTAAAAGCCTGTTTTGAGAGTAAAAAAGAGGGTGACTAGGTCTGGACCTTTAAAATACAGGAAAAAAACACGTTTCCGAAATAAAACTACCATCTGTGCATCTCAAAAGAAAAACTTTTAATGACATTTTACCTTGGAAGATAAAATTAAGTTAACTCCGCTACACCTGAATGCCATGCCGAGACATGCGATAGCTCTAGAGCTAATAGGATAGCAACGTCTAAAAAAAGTTAAGGAGCAAAATCCATATCCGCAAAAGAACTTCCAAAGTTTAGCAACATGATTTCATTGGCAAAATGCTGCGAACAACTAAAAGCAGTTTGACGAATTCTTGGTGAAAACCACAATGTAACCATACGATGTGCCAGAAGGCGTAGAACAAGTAACTACTAAAAAATAAGAGCCATGAAAACGAGACAGGGTTAAGGAGGCCGCAGAAAGGAAAGAACGAACACACCTGTAGGATGTATAGTCCGATCAGGAGGAGAATCCCAGAGATATCTTTGCACTCTCTGACCTTTTCTACGTCCCGCTCAGGAGGCGACGGGTTCTGCTCTGGTTTCCGCATATTTCTACGCCTCGTGACCATCGTATACGAAGTGAGGGGCTGCAAACGACCTTAAACACCACTACGACGAATCAGGATGCGGGTAGACTCCACTATGACGTATCAATTGATGGGTGGGTGTCAGTAATAATTCGCATTCTTAATAAATTTTTCCATGAAAACTAATGAATTTAATTCAACTTACTCTTGTCAAATATTTGAGGCGAATTTAGTTGCAATGCCTGGCGTCAAAATCCTTCTTTTCTGTGCTGTTTTGCGAATTGTGAACAAATATATTGTCACTACATTTATAAGTAGGATTATAATTCTATTGTGGTTAGGTAATGAATTGCAATATAAGAGATCCAAAATCTCAAGTGCAGATGCTATTTCAAATAAAATCGTTGATCTAGTTTTAACCTCCCGCCTGATGAAAGCCGATCGCTTGATAATACGAATTTGCACTTGTGCGAAGCGAATTTAGAAGCATTCTGTTAAATTACTTCGAAATGTTTGGTTCGTTTAAATTTCTCCGTCGCGAATTGTTTCGGCATCGTCAACCAGTAAAAATGTGCCCGTCCTTTAGCTTTAACGATTGCAACACATGACAGCCTTCTGCTGTTCATGGTTCATTTGTGCTGTTACTGGTCCACATTGTCTTCCGTTCATATTTTACAATTTTTCTCCAGGTTCGAACTTGTGATTGCTTGCTTTCACGTGCTTACGCTGTTGAGTTAGTCTAAACTATTCAGCTTTCGGAAGTAGAGAAGCCTCCCTTGTACTTGCGCCGTTGCATACTTCAGTGTTAAGATTTTGTCCTCATGGGTCTTTATTGTTTTATGTCCCTCATTTTTGTGTAGTTGTTTGGGTGTATTTGAAGATTACTTAAGTAACGTTGCTTTTCTTCAGACTTTCCATCTAAATGGACACATATTCAGCCTTAATTGAGATGGGCTTTACTCATGAGGCAATCGAATGGGCACTTAAAGAAGGGTGTTCAACTACTGAAGAAATTGTTGCTTTTCTCTGCAGCCAGTGAGTTTCTGCCCGTCATTTCGATCGACCCGTCAAACGTATTTCTTTTTACTGAGTTAATCTGCACTTTTTCCCACATGCTTAATCAGCTTCTGTGTGTCGAAGTTATACCTCACATATCGTGGTAAGTCATCGTTCTAATACCGTTTGTTCCTTTTTTTAGACCTCAAAACTCCAAGTCCGGAAATCTACACCTCTCAAGGACACGAAGATCTCGTAAGTATTCAAAACTGGGGTCGCCTGGTCGTTTCAAGTTAATTTAGCCATTTTTCTCCATTTATGTAGAATTTGATCACCTTCCTTTTATACCGTCGGAACAGCATGCATATTTACAATCCGATCCCATTCCCTCATGCTCACTAAGCGAGAATCGACCGGAGGCGCCTGAAGAGGAAATTTTGGTAATTTTTTTCATTTGTGGCCTTGTTAGTTAAGTATCAGATCGGATATGCGAGCACCTTTTGCATGCTTGTAGGTTCACAGCCGCTACACGCTTCGCAAACCATCGCCAAGTAAGCAGCAGGCGGAAGCTAGAAAGCTGGCAGCAGAGTTGCGAAAGGAGAAACAATCGGCTATCGAAACCCGCCTTCGGATTCGGCAGGAAATAGCGGAGGAAAGAGCACTCAGGTATGAATACCATCGTTACCCCACTTTCTTTCCTGCGGGTGCTTTGGCGATGCTTGCTAGTTCCTCTGCATTGCTAATTAAACTTGCAGGGCAATGGGTCCACTGTTCTCTACCTTTTTTTATATTAATTCTTAAATGCACTTCTGCCGACAGTTTTTTTGTTACATACCGGAGGTGAACGCCTCTCCTGTTTTCCTTCGTCAGGCCCAGTATTTTTTCACAAAAATTAACATTTATAAATAAAGACGTCCAGCTACCAAGGATTTCATCTTAAAGCACGTAAAGTGCTGGCGAAGATCTTTTCTTAAATTGAACTAAAGGATCTCAAGGAAAAAATTGTGATGGGCTGGAATACTTGTAGATATCGTGCCATCGGCCATTTCGCCGTGCGAGTGACTTCTGTTTGTAAATCACCAGATCTTAATTTGTAAATGAGTAGTGCATACTGTCGTCTCACCATGTTGTAGGGCCCAGAAGGCAAATGAACATCAAAAACAACCAGACAACTTAACAACTCCTACTCCAATGGACACTGCGCAGGCTGCTTCTGTATCTGACACCTCCCCGCAAATCAGAATCCGGGTTAGTATCAACGGCAACTTTCATGTCATACTCTCAAGTGGGGCTTGAGAGTCAAGTAGAAAATTTGAGATGCATAATGGAAGAGAACAAATCTATGGAGTGGCGACTGTAGCGTTCTTTGTCAGCATGCTCTTCTGCTTTGTTTTTGGGGTCGCAGCTAATGTTTAAATGAGTCAATGGTTTGTTCCAGAGCATTTCATTCGTCGTCAGTTCTTTCATACACATGCATGCTCTAGATTACACGGGGTGTGTGGATCTGCTCTTATTGCGCAATATGATCGACCTACTTATCACTGTCTTAACAGGTTACCCTTCCATCTCATTGGTCCTCACCTTCTTCCTCGTTGATTGGTCAGTTTGATCGAGCCACCGCGACCCAGGCAGACTTGGAAAACTTTGTTCAGGGTCTTCTTGTTGGTATCTCGACGAATGAGCACGAGCAACTATCGTTGGGCCTCCCCTGCATCCATTTGTCTACCATGGGGACACCACGGCGTCAACTGAAGCATGAATCGACAAGGAACAGCCTTCTAGTTGATCTCGATATCGGCCAAAATACTCGTGTAGTCGTGTCGCATGGTTAGTACAGATATGATAAGGAGTCAATATTTTTAATATCTCCTTAATCAAAGATTTGTAATACCTATTTCCACACTCCCAAGATCCAGCCGAATGTTCCGCAAGCCACGCGTCGGAACCAACCGTTGAATCAGTAGCAGATTCTACTCCCCTTCAAGGCCACCCGCTTTAACTTCACCCCAGGCCTCACATCCATATCACATTCCGCCTCCACCCCTACCTCCACCACCCCCACCACCGCCGCCACCACCACCTCAAAACTCGAGCTCAGGGCCTAATTCTCAAGTTCCACCCAGCCGTTGGCATCCTCCAGGCAGATCTGGTAATTAGAAATTTTGTTCTTTTCCAATTTTCCTTATCTCCCCGCCATTGCGTGTATTCGAGAGATGTTTAAGTTGGGCTGAGACTTCCGATTTTACAAAGCGATACTGCATGCCTTATTAAGTCAGAGTGCCTTTTGTATTCAGGTTCAGCCGCAATCTGGCGCGCTTTGCAGCCGCATCCACCGTTAAACATCCCCATGACAAGGCTTGATGATCGTCGAGCCGTTCCAAGTCTCCTCTGTCTCTGTCTCAAGTCGGTAGTTAGTCTGATAGAGGTTGCAACGGAGGGCGGCAGCCGATTCGACGTTCATTTCAAGTTGGATCAATTGACAGATCTCGGAGATCGTGGTGCGATAACAGCGCTTCATTACCTCACTTCCGGAGTCTTTCCTCTACCTCATAATCTTGGCGCCGAAATTGTGGCGAAACTTTGCTCCAACCTCACTTTCAACGTGGCATCTGTTAGTTTGCTTAAAAAGTGGGTGCAACTTTTTTTGCGACAGTTTTTTCCCATCCCATAACACATTTAAATATCCTTTTTCCTACAGCTTTATTTGCGATCTCGATCTCAGGCATTACGGTATGGTCTCGAGTGAATTGGTGATAGCGCTTGTCAAGCATTGGTTTTGTTTGACAAATCTAGATTTAGGTGGCCAACTTGGCCACATTAACCCCTATGCTGTTCAAGAAATCGGCGGTGAGTCCGACTTGGTAATTGTTTCATTGAAGTAGGATGTGTCTATCTCGTGATTTGTTGTTGTAGAATTGAAAAACCTACGAGTTCTGCGCTTGGACGGATCTAATAATGTCGATAACAACACAATTAATGCTATTGCGAGTAAGTTTCACTAATTCCCATTGGTATATTTCTCAATGAACAGTCCCGAGTCATCTTTGAGTACATTATTTTATACTGGTATCCAGGATTAGGCTATTACTAGTGCACAGAGGATCTTAGAGTCTCTAGGGTTGAACGATGATTCCTGGTTGATTTGATGAATGCTGTCCACTGGTTGACGTTTGAGATTCTTTTCAGCACCGCATGACGAGCTAAATGAAGGTTGAGCTGACTAGGCAAAGTGGACCACAGGTTGGATGTTGTTCCATGGTCAACGTGTCCTTTACGCCGATTTCCTTAATGGTATTTGTTCAAAAACCGCTTAGGAAAACTTGATGTCATTGTTGTAATAAATAGTCATAGACTCACCTCGACAGTGAAATCCCGATTTTGGCTTTCCAAAGGTTGACACCATTCCCCAGTAAGTCACTGTAGAATGAAGTACTTGTTTAGGCACCGGTTTATTTCCAACTAGATTGAATCCTTAAATATGCCTTTTTAGTAAACCTCTATCTTCTCGGACTTATCTGTTTCTCTTCTTTAGCGCTCCCTAAATTGGAGGCTTTGAATGTTTCGCAAACAAATGTCACCAACGTTGGTTGGCAGCGACTTGAGTCTCTGCATCAATCTGAGAATCAATCGGTCTCACCACTGCGTAGCCTGTCTGTCTCTGACACCTATTTACATGATGTTGGTCTCTGCGCTATCGTTAGACTCTTCCCAGGACTAGTAAAACTTGAAATTGATGGAACCAAGGTAGGAAAAATATTGTGAAACAACTAATCGAATGCGCCGTTTCTTGAATCAAGCGACAACTGCTTTTCGCCTCTCTTTGAACCCACCTCCTCCCAATAGGTTAATGGCATAGCGCCGATTGTGAGTCAAGTAACTCCATTAGCCCACCTTCGCTATCTCAATGTGAATGCTTCAAGCCTACTATGCCTTCCTCCCTGTCTCCTTCCACCACTCACACCCAGTGGTAATGGTCTAATTCGGATTGACCTCCGTCATTGCTTTGGCCTTCGATTGGAAAAATTTTTGGGTCAGTTATTGGGTCAGCCAATCGCCTACCTCAATGGCTTTTTCAGCCACGAAAAATTGTCTTTCTATTGCCTTCACTTCCTTGCGGGTAGGTGTTTCAACCTAAGCAGTATCCGAGTGGAAGTTGTATTTAAAATAGGAGGCACTTTTTTTCTCTCCGTAGGTTTGCATCTTCCCCTTGCAGAGATAGATTTAACTACGATTAACAGACACAAGAAACTTTCGGTGTTGCGCCTTTGTCGGCTTTTGCAAGACCTCTCTACTGCCCCAATTTCCAGCCTCCTTCTACCAAGAGGAACCATCAGCATTGTTGAAGAGGGCTCTCTGGACGAGTTGGTGGCGTGTCTGGCTTCAATAAAGAGTCTAACTTACTTGGATTTTGGGGATCAGGCAGGGCTCCTGACTCCGAATCAGCTCTTTTCGTTGGTTGGACGTATACCTTCGCTTGCATGTGTGGTGGCTCGAAATTTGACGTGAGTTCATATTCCTGAAATACTTCCTGGTGGTGGTTTAGTGCGTACCAGTCTTGTTGTAATTCTAGTAAAGTCGTAGATACACACACCCCCAGCAAAGACCAAATCGCGAAAGGCGGGGCATCAATCTAATTGCCTTCTCGCAAGCATGTGGGTGTGGTGACAATTCTCTACCATCTTCCCTACTGATTTCATTTCGTACAATTCTGCCACCACTGCAGATTTTGAGTCTCTACGAAAGGAGTGATTATAGGATCCACTAGTCTAGAGGTTCGCACCATGAGGATGGGTGGCACCTCTCAACAAGTTTGTCAAAATCGTCTGAGAAGACTTTATTGAATCGCTAGGGCTCCCTGTAACATTAGGTCAGTAGTTATGAAGTGTCCCTTTCCTAGAGCGGAACAGGAGGACTGGATGCAACGAAGCCTGCCGTCACAGTGTCGTTTGAGGGTTCAGAAACACGCGGTTATCGATAGCTGAGTCAGTGTCAACGGCAATAACGACGACAACAATGGACTTCCACCACCGGCGTCGCTAATTCAGTAGTTATTGCAACTTCCTCCTTTTCATTGGAAAAGAATGAAGAAAAAGGGAGTTTGTGTCGCTACGCCATTTTACCGTTTCATTCAAATAAATCCTTTAGTTAGAAATTCTCTCAAAAACTATGTGATTTCTTGGCCATTTCGAAGAGGGTAGCAGATTTGGAAAGCATTGGCTTACTACCTCCTGGCTATGCTGCCAGTGCAGAGGTAGAAATGGTAGCGACTACAGAATTGGTGTTACTGGTTGAAAAGCCGGGTGGAGACGGCTTGTCGCATTCCAACTTGGTGGACGGCGGATGAGATGGTTTTGACTATCGGCCCGTGGTTCGGCGAATGAGCTTTAATGGTCGTGTGCTGGACTACTAACTCTTGTGTGTTTAGCCTCACCATCCGCAAGCGCATGGTGAATGCGACATTATAACATGCTTAAATATTTTATTACAAACTTTGTTTGATTAAATACAAGAGGAGACTGAAGCAACTACAGTCGTAATGAAGTTCTGGCTAGATTTAAAACGAAATGATAATTGCGCTACTGGTAGGTGGGGTCATGGCTTAGGCACAAAACAACTTGCTTGCAAAAGGCAGAAAAGTTAGTATTCCTTCAGCTAAGACAAAATACACTCATTCTAGTAAGAAATCATTCCAGTATCTTAGAAGTAAAAAATGCAATCAAATATGCAAATATTTGCAAATAACGTTGGATAGTCACTCTAGAATATAGTTTAAGATAGCGCAGATCGTGTAAGTTTTTTCGGCAAAGAGAAAACTTAACTGAATTAATTGCTTAATTTATTTTTTTATGAAAATTTTTCACAAATCACCGTTGAATATTTAAGCGCGGGGTGTGAACTAGTTTGTTAAGGGCCCGGTTGTGCATCGCTCGTCCTTAAAACATGGACCCATTTTTGACGGAAGAATTGCATCATATACCCTTTGAAATAAACGAGCTTGAAGTCGAGTCAAATCTACTTTCAGCTTCACCTAATGGGCTCGTCTTTGTTGCTCGTAGGAATGGTGAGGTCCAACGTAATTTTGCACCGACTTTGAATACGCTAACAGC
Organism: Taenia crassiceps; assembly: GCA_023375655.1. Classification (NCBI taxonomy): domain Eukaryota; kingdom Metazoa; phylum Platyhelminthes; class Cestoda; order Cyclophyllidea; family Taeniidae; genus Taenia; species Taenia crassiceps. Next base: position 715,979 of record JAKROA010000016.1, read on the forward strand.
CATAATGACTTGACACATTCTGTTCTTCCTTGATTTGTAATACTTTTCTAGTGTATAGCACGGGCGTTTTGTTCGCTTCTGTCGAATTGGTGGGCTATTGTAGTTGGTGACGCCTGTGCGCAATGTCTTCTTAGATGATTGTGTTTAAAGCATTATCAGATGGGCACAGAAACGGGTGTTTTTAATCAGTACGAAGAGACCGCTTTTCACTTTCTGTCTGTTTTTCTTATCATGACATAGATCTGGCCATCTTCAGTGCCAGTGACTATCACCAAGCTAGTTCGTCATTCTCCCAACGCAAAGACAAACCACTCACCACCTTTCAGCCTAGCCTCTGTATTGATCTTCCTCGTTGCGTTACCTGGCTTAGTGTAAATTGTTCTGGCAGTCTACTCCTCATTGCCTACGGCTCATCGATCCAACTGCTCAACATTCAGCAACTGGTAAGTCCTCAGTTGTTCGACTCCCTTTTCTGATTTCTAGTCTACTCATTCTCCCCATGGTCTTCTTGGAAATGCTTTGGATATTCCAAATGATGAAGGGACCATTCGAGAAATCGCATGGAACCCCGCCGACAAGCACAGATTTGCCCTCATTACAACCACCGGTTCTGTTCGCATGTTCGTGGTGAATCCGCTACAGGAGCCTCACATCAGTTCATCTGGGTGTTTACCCGCTTCGATCCAAGCAAAATGCCGTAAGAAATGGCAGTGATAGCTTTTTATTCACTTCTTTACTTATCGTTTTACCTAGATAACGATAACGTTTCACACGCATGATTGGCTGATTCTTATGACGCCTAGGTCTCTGTCACCAATGTGTGCTTGATGAAGTTTTTAACAGAAATAAGATTATATCGAGTGGGAGTGCGATCCAAAAAGTCAATGTCACTGTACCAACAAAATTTTGCGGACTATTGTCTCAGAATGCAGTAGCAAATGTTTTGTGTATTTAAAGAGGAATTCATTGACTTAAAGTGAATCCCTTTTTCAAGGCGTGTATGTGTGAAGTGAGGTACACTTGAATTCTTTGCTAATGCGGCGATGCCAGGATCTTTATTTGCATTTATCTCCTCCAGTTTCTGATGCTCTTGCCTCCTGTCTAAGGAGATACAGGGAAGGCATTTAGTCCATTTTCTACAGCGGGTGCAACATTTGTAGCAAATATTTTCAAGGGCTGTTGAAGTCGTAGTCATGCTTTCCAGGTCGTCTGTTGCGACATTTAACCAATAACTAACTTGGCATCACCATCTCGCCGATGCCACTTAGGATCAATCGTGGAGTAGATGCTAGATATTGATTCCAATGAGTATTTTTGCTTTAGAGGCTGAAGGTTCTATAATAGGTGCGAATCCTCTGTAATTTGTGTTTCATGTCGCCATTCAACCTATCTGGCTTGCTCTTCACTGTTCAAAGTTGAAATCTGTCATTTGTAGCATAATTCTAAGGCATTCATTTCCGAGCCAAATTGTGGACTAATCATACTCTTCGTCTAACTGTTTGATTTGGAAATTGCTTAATGCACGATATCTAGCCTAACGAAAGGTGCACTGCCGACTTAGCACTTTCACCCAACAGCACACTGCAATTACTAGACTTGGTCCCCGACCAACCGACAGTTCTACCACTCTTCACGGCTGTTTTGCGCAGCAAAGTCCTGTGTTTCCTACGGTAGGATTTTCCAAATGAAGGGGGACAATGGTAGCAAAATGTGGTTCCTTCCATTGGGGATTCTATCTTTGGTAAGGTGACACTACCACTAACTGGACACCGAAATCCTTGGGGAATGCTGATTGTAAAGTTTTATATTCATTCGTTTTTGCGTTTCTCTTTGTCATCGAAATCCACTTTTCTTGCTGCTATTGATACTGCTGTTGTTGGTGCTGCCGCCTAGTTCTGAATCTAAACAAGGAGGTAGACGCAGAAAGAGGTTAGGATTTGTGAATAAATAAAATGATAGAGGACGAGATAGACATGTAGGAGAGACGTGAAAATATACCCAATTAATTGTTCATCTTGGATGTATGAGGGAATTATGAGTTGAATTTGAATGTCAAATGAATACTTGATTGTTTTTCTGCCTTAATGAATGAGTTGATGGCCAGACGGAAGGGTTAGGGATGCTCGAGATCCGTTGTTGCGCGGATAAATGACTGATCACGCAAAACGAACCACTTTTTCAATGGGTTTTTTTCATTCAGAATCTGCACAGATGGTCATTTCTTGGAATAAAGCTTTGGTCCTAGACGTGAATGGTCATTTACATCCGTATTATCGTCATTGGCTCTTATCGTGGTGCCTATTATCACTGAAAGAGGTGTGATCTTGGTGGTGAGGAAGGATGGGATGAAAGGTAGACGATTATTACACATTAGCATGGTCTCTGCTTCCACCACATTAACAACATTTGCATTGCTCGTTTCTCTTTTTAATTGCACATCAGGAGGAATCAATAGGGAGGAGTTACGACTTCCTTCCAACGCGATCACATTACTGTACTCCCAGGCTAGTTAAATAGAAGGCGTTCAATAAGTCCTCTTTGAATGTTGACTGGCTATCCATCTTCACCTGTCCCTTTTAGACCAGCTGCGAGAGCTGGGTGAATATACCCTAGGCGTATGATGAATGGCCATGTCTAGCGAGAACAGGTGAATTAATTGACAGAGACATACTGTATCCATAAATGTAACTGGAGTTCAATGTAGCACCTCAGTGCCCAAAGTTTTGCTTACAGCCGAATTTTAAGGTATTGTAACAAAGTTGTGGTACAAATTTAACACTGTGACCAATTATAAATTCCCTTTTAGCATTGCTTAAGGTCTCAGATCATTAACGGCATATTTCCCTGTCTCACTCTGGCATTGTTACCAGCAATAGTCACGACGACAAAATGGTTACATCGTCCTAGACAAACGAACTATTTAGCCGATGGCATGGTGACTGTCTCATGGTAACCTAATTGCATTAGCAATTTAGTGAGATTTACACCCCGGACATCCAAGCTCTTTGAGCAGTTTCCGTGGCAAATCATCCAATTAAGCTCATGCTTATTATCATTATCATTCATTTTCTTATGCAAAACCGAGATAGGCACTATTTTGAGGTAGTAACGAGCAAATTATTCGTGCTGATAGCGATCAAGTTGTCAGTACAACACATCGGATTATTTGAATCAAGAACTCCCTTCTACCTTACTGTCCTCAAATATGATGTGACTCGTGGGAACCAAGCTCTGTCCAAGTGCTAAGTGTTTGTGTAGAAGTGCCTCTTAATGGAAGTGGATTTTTCCTGCATCTATTCACTCGTCTATTTTCAGCCATTGTCGATGAGGTGCACTCGTTCATTGGTCCAAATGTCCATTCTTCAGTGCGTTTATACACACAGCGCATATCCATCTGTTCACTCACCCGTTCCTTTCAGACGTGGCCAGTATTCGTGTATCCCGGGTACTCCAGTTGAATCAATGCGCCTTTCCACTTGTCAGCAACGGAGCGCTTACTCGTCTATTAACTTGCGCCGCTAATTGACTCACAGCGGCCCTAATGAAAATGGCAGTGTTGCGGGATTATGGCGAATGCGGTGGAACGATGTTTCTTCCTAGGTCTCATAACACCTCAAGGCAGAATCTGCCTCATCGATGAAGCACAGGTTCATTCTCACGAGTGTATTTCGCAAATCGGCCTTGTCTCGGCCTTTGGCTTAGCGGTTGTAACTGATGTTGGTGAATTGATCTTTGCCACAGTGCGAAAGTGGACCACCTTTCGATGACGGTGAGGTGAGGTAGTAGTAGGTGAAGTCTATTCGTTTTATCGATGCCATGAAATAGTGTGGGGAATCGCGCCCTCTGAGTTGGTGAGGGGAATGGAGAATTAGCCGTCAAGGAACCCCTCTCCCGTAAAACAATCATCCTGATGGCTTTGTCATCTAACAACTCTGTCCTACTACCGTTTCCATCCATATAGCATCACTGACACGAAGTTTTTTATTCACAAATTGGCGCAATAGGCGATCTGGACGGCGTGACCAAGATTTCAACAGCCTGGAAAAAAATCTGTCACTATTATTACTTCTGCTTGAGACCGTGCATTAACGGTCCTCCTCACATTTCGTCAGTGGCGGGCAGACATCAGAACTTGGCGAACATGAGCGGAAACGTTGACTGTAGCTCGCTATCTGGTGGTTTACAGGTCCTTCTTTGTTGCCTTGTAGTTTCGTGGAGTCCCAAGGGCAAGCAGTTAGCATTCGCGGGGATTGGTACTCTTTCAGAGTCAACAGCGAATCCCGCGGCGACCAACTCCGCTTCTATTGTGCAGGTGGATCACGACCTTAAGGTTAAGCGAATCATCCCTATCGATGCACTGCTTAAGCAGCATCTCAAAGGTTGGTACACGTCTTCATGTTTTGGTTGGCGGCTTCTTTTAATCCCCGACTCAGCATATCTCAGTCCTGTGTCTGTGTTATTTCCGCATCTTTCGATTTGTGGTTAATACTGCCATTTTTGTTCTTGAATGGGTTAGGATGAATGGGTTAATACGCGGCTGCCACTTTGCCCTCTTCTGACGTTAAATTTCCCTCTCGAACCATCAGCAAAGCAACTTAATGAGTGTTCATAACTTGATGAGCCTCGATTACCTGTCTCACTTCTTGATACTTAATGCCCCTGCTTTCGTCTTCCATACCAGAGGATGGACGGGAGACGACTTTGTGCTCGTATCACATACGAGCGTCTTCTGCAGCCTTTAGCGGCACGTTTACCTTCCATCTTAGGTAGAACTTGTGTTTGGGACTAACAGAATCCCCTCCCCCTCCTAATAGCTGTGACGTTGAGGTTATTCACGTGACAGGATTAGGCAGGATTAGTTTACTAATCATTTTTCGGTCTAGGGTTGGAGAATGGAAGTCGTTTATTAGGCCGTTGAATTTGGCAGCCCAAGTGCATTATCCCGTCGCGTCTGCTTCAACGACACGGGAAAATTCGTTCATGGCAGGATAAATGACGGCTTGTGTCGCAGGTGCTGAGTTCGTTTTTTTTTCTTCGCTATTGCTGGACCATAGCGACTGATGTGAATGCATTTTGTGTGAGTGAAACCGAAGGGAGGTTATTTGATACAAATATGCACTGCAACGTCTTTTTTACTGCCTCTAACACGTCTCTCTCATAAATACTTAATCTGATGGATGAAACCTGTGTTGTTGCAACTCGACGGTTCGGATCGTTAAAATCGCCAATCTACGACGCTTTAACTTTGATTTTGTTGGGCGGAGATGATGATGGACGGTGGAGAGATGTTATCGCAAAAACGATTCAAAAATTTTCAAGGCTAGCAAATTGAAGCTACCGCCAGCTTTGGTCGAGAATGTTCTGTGAATTTTCCTGACATGTGAAACCTGCTTGTGACTCAATTCTCAAAGACAAAGCAAAAACGCTTATCACAGGCCGTGAATTGTGCATTCCACCTATGGTCAGGTGGCGAATAAAGTTTTTGAGGTTTTTTGGTACAGTTTATCGCCAGTTCTTATTGTCAGCTACGGTTATTTGTCATTTGTTTGCTTTAAGAGTTCATTTGTACTCGATTCCGGGGCCGAAGATGCTAACTTCTAGAGGCATTTAGGGAAGGTGGTAGTAGAACGCATCTCATCGAAGTGGTTTGAACAGCTTGGGTTCTGCTGATGAACCACTCAAATGTCAGATCCATCATATTCAAGGAGGTCCTCCAATACGCGGCGCTTTTGGCTGAAACTCTCCACGTCAGTGTGTGCCTCCATTTTCGCCACTCACCTATCTGTCTGTACACTCCTCCAGAATATTGTATTCGTATTATGTGATGAGTGGTGGATGCAACTGTACGCTATGCGTTTCTTGCTGGGCGCCAAGCACTCTTATGCGAGAAAAATCCTTTGGAAAGAATCAGAACTAGCGTGTCAGCCGGGATAGAATCTTACTCCTGCAAGACAAAGCGAAATGTACTGTTACAAAAAACCTTTCCTTGAGAATGTCTGCACTTTGGGAGAAGGGGAAGATAGGCGGTTGTAGTTCGGAGGTACGGCAAAATCGTAGTGCCTGGGACTATGTTCCTCTTTGGTTTTAGAGGCAAAGCGTTATACTTAGGTACAATTTAGGGAAGTTTGTTTCCTCTTCCCCAAAGTATGGCGGCGAGTATTTCAATGATGGGGCTTTCTCGTCCCGTTGCATGAATCCACTTTTCGCCTTGTAAATCAGTGCTGCAAAAAGTGTTTTTTGCTCACTTACGGTTCGGGAACATTTAAGACCTATCTAATACCTTTTTAGCTCAATAAATCTGTCTCTGAAATGACTTATTTCTATCAGCCAGGAGATAGAGTAATGCTATATTGGTGCGGATAAGGAAGGAAACGGGACCTCGCGTACATATGATGACAACTTTGGAAAAAACTCATTTTCAACTTCTAGGCTGGGCATTGATCTTATGTGAGTGCTGCAGGAGCTTGTCAAATGTGGGATCGCGCTCCAATTACGCTTATCCTTTCTTCTTCATCGCCATCTTTCACCTTTCATCCATCTACTTCGATTCCTCTTCTTTCTATCGCGTGTAGATGCATCATATTGCATTATTTTGTTCAAATGCTACTTTTTTCTCAAAGTCCTGTATAAGTAGCCCACTGTATGCTTGGTTTGAACTCACAAATTTCAGGTCACGCATCATGATTGGTTGTGGATACGGAAAGTGAGATGGGAGGGCCTACTGAAAGTTAACGTTATCATGGGCTCTTTCGTTGTGGGTCTCTGCACAGGATTGCCAGGCTAACCGAGCGTAAGCTTTCGTCGATGGGTTATCATGTCAACTTTGTCGCTCCCGGGAATTCCTCCGCTGGCGTAACAAGTCATAGGAGTTTATTAATGATTTGAAGGCCAAAAAGGATCGCATAATAAGTCATGCCTTCTTTTTATGCTGATTGGAGCACTTATTAGTGTGCACATGCATATTGTAGACCTCACAGAACCTCGACCAATTGATATTCTGTGGACCTCCTCGTATTGCTTCCTTCTGAGTGTTGTGGACGCCAATTCGGCTAAAGAAATGCGTCTTGTCTTCATAACGGTTCCAGTGAGCGCGTTTTGGGCATACTAAGCTGTCTGCTTAAAACATCTTAACAAAACCTATTTTTGCGCCCTACTTCAGCCGAAATCGGAGGCACGGTTGGAGAAACTGCCGGAGTTCACGAGTTTTAGCAACGGACTCTGCCATTATCTGATGTGCCTTGTGCCCAATTCCACCACACTGGCAGCGGTGACCTGGTCATCTGATGCTGAAGAATGCTACCTACTTGATATCCCCTCCATCACGTCGTTACCCAAAAGTCCATCCGCCGATAGCCTTCCAAAGCTAATCAAATCACTTCCCCTTCCTACTGATAGCAATCCGATCGCGATGCATGTTGGTGCCCTGGTGGATTCTCCGGATCCCTTGCCTCTTATCATTGGTTTGCTGGCAAATGGAGCTCTATTTGCATTTAAACTTCTCCCTCCAAATAGTACTTCAGCCGGAGGTTCATGTAACATCTTTGCGGGCTTTCGTATGTGGTGTGGATCAGCCGAAAAACCACCACAGCTACCATCTGGTAATAGTGGTCTTGACCCTATACTATTAGCTATTTTATTTAGATATAAGTTCATACCTTCTTGTCTTTGTTTGCATTGGAGAACCTCTTTGATATTGGGTGGCACCACGTGTTCTAAAAAATTACCCATTTTTCTAGTCGCTGCACGACTCACCACCTCCGAACCTCCCAGCCCTGCTGCGACGAGTAGATTTGGAAACACTCCCAAGACCACTGGTAATGCATACTCCTAATCCATTAACTATTTTCCTAGACGGTACAGCTGCTCCTTCTGGTTTCACAGGCCTTTTCGGTAAATCAAAGCTTACAGGTAAACTTTCGACATGGTGTTTACCATTTCGGCCGGTGTTTTGCGTCTTGCTAAGTTTAAATATTTTACTTTCCCTTTTTACTCAAAGATAAAAAAGAATTATTGCTGTGGTGGTGTTCTGTTTTAATCCCTCCTTATGTAGATCTAATAATCTTACATATGGGTTGAAATGCTGCTTTTAGATGGGTCGGTGGCCAGCGTAACTTCAGCAGTGGCAACAAAATCAGGTAAAACCACAGTTGTCGCTTAGCATGACGTTGCTTGTGTCATACCTGTCAGAGGTGAAGCTGGGTATTATTGAAGGCACCTTTGCTTCATCATTGGTGGAGACTAGGCTACGCAGGTGCTTATACTGGGGTTACCGTTTTAGAGGCTACAACAACCACTTCGGTAACACTGTCGCCTGCCCCCACCCTTGGGTCGCTATTCGGAAAACCAGCTGCCACGGGTGAGGACTTGTTGTCGAAGTTGTTATAGGTTGTTCTGTTGATATTAAGACGGGTGTGCTTGACCACTGTTGTAGCTTCAACAACGTCTACCATTGCGACGACCTCCTCTGTTGTGCCCTTCTTCGGGAAACCTGCGAGCGCAAGTAGTGAGTCTCCACTTAAGTTGGCCCAATTAGCTGTTTTAGATTAGTACAATGTCATCTCAAACTGTTTTAGCTGCATTATCGGGATTTGCCACCGCGGCTTCTCTCAAAACGCCTCCCGGAAAGTCTGCTACCACGGGTACTCCCAAGTGAAGTGGTTGACACTCATTCTGTTTTTGCTGCTAAGACAACGGTGTCCTTCAAACTTTTGTTTGCAACAGTACTATGATTGACACCTTAAAAACCTACACCTTGTTTGCTTTAGACGGCCCATCAACTAACTTGACAGTTACTACCGCCGCAACCAGTGACGTCAAGCTCACCAGTGCAGGTAAATGTTAGTTTGTGGTCCAAAGTGCTCATTAATCAGGGGAAAAAAGTTAACTTAACTGTATGTTGACTACTCCCTACCATCTCAATGAAGAATATGCTGGTTAAGACATTTGTATTTGGTTGACTATTGTGCCACCGCCGAACCTTCGTCTTCCAATGCTGATAGTTTCACTAGCTCCTTTTTCAAAGTTTTCTCACATTGTTGACTTGCTTGAATCTTAATGAAGTCCGTTTGATTTGCACTTTCAAGGCGAGAACTCAAGTGCAGAACCCTCTCCACTAACTCAGTCTATAATGGAGGCGTCCAACCACTTTTGGAAAGCACTGAAGTCGCAGGCAGAGACGTCGGCGCGTGCATGGAGTCACCTGCAATCCGTATTTGAAGGCAATTCATTAAATCTTCAACGCAAAGGCGATGAGAATGGCGTGAGGCGGGGAGTTTGGGACATTGAGCAGAGCCTCAACAACATGGACGACTTTTTGCGTGTTGTGGAGGAGGTATAGCCACAACTTATATCTCTTTGCATGCTATTGGTTAACCGGTTTGAAAATTACCTTGTGTGGTTAAGATCACTTCAGAACTCCGGAAGGCCTCCCAACTCTCCGTGAGTGAACAGACTGCTTCCGCGGACTTTTTGGATCGTCTGTGTGCTGACTTTGAAGCTTTTCGCCACCGCATAAATGATAAACATCGGGTCATCGTTGCTGCCGGGCTAGATCCCAAAGCCGCCGCTACGCTGGCTTCATTGCGGCGAAAATCTCGTGCGGCTGAAAGCTTTTTAGCCGAACTTGAGGACCAAGTGGAAAGTCTTTCCGCCCAGTTAGAAGCTCGAAACGAGTGCACCCATCGGTTGGTGGGTAGAAGTGGGAGTAAATCCAACCTCCCCGTGGGTGATGTTGGGAGGTGAATGGGGTCGATTGCTACTCATATTGCCCTTGGGTAGTGGGAATGGCTCACTTTCTGCTTCTTATTTAGTCCATTTGACAAGATTCGAGCGACTATCGCCACGAACGCGCGTTTCATAAAGAGTGAACGCTATCGACTAGAACTTATATCTCGCATGGCGGGAGTATCCCTTTCGGATTGCTCTGCCGATAATTCGAAAAATACCTCTACGCTGGCTCCTTCGTTAGGTGGTTCTGCAGTTAGTGTAGACCGAGAACAGAGGGATGCTCGGCTCTATCGTTTACTGTGTGCTAGAGACAAGTGCAAGACGAAGACAAGAGAGGAGAAAAGTTCTGTCGCGGAACGACTTCCGATTGCCAAGGCACCGTCAACGGTCGCGGAAGTGCTGAAATTGATGCGGAAGGAGAAGGAGAAGGAGGAGGCCCAACCGATAAAGTTGACACCTAAATCTGCTGGCAGGACACAACTGAAAGCAGCAGGAGCCTCGAGTTCTTCCAAAACTGCGTCGCAGATGAGTAAGTTGGAGCATTTTTGAGTGTGTTTGAGACTGGAGGCCCTTTTCTTCTTCCGAAACCACGACAACTCAGGGAGCTTCTAGCGAATGGTCAGAAGAAAACATTTTGTCATCTTTTGGATCTGAAAAGGCCTTCTGATAAACAGTGCTCTATATTGGAGGTGGTCTTTCCTTTTGTCTTACGAGTATCACTTTACTTCATTGCTTCTGCTTATTGGAACATCTCCTTACCTCCCCGAATGCATCCATTGGAAGATTTCCGTTAGGGGAATGAAGGAGTAGTTAGTACATGGAGAGTAGAAATGTTCACATTGATTTACACTTCTACTATAAATAGTTGCTGGTAAATGGATTACATTGAAACCTATTGCACCTGGAAAGTTGTTCATTCATATGTTTTTTTGTCCGTAGGTTTGCCCGGTCAGCAGAAAAACCTTGAAATTTCCAAACTTCTCGCTTCTGCTGCCTCAGGTTAGTGGTTCACGTTCCAATTTGTGCAGATTTTCAACCCGGATCATGCTGCAGAGGATTATCTCCTTCAAATTTTTTAGTGCCGCCTGTTACATTGGCAAGTGGATATCTTGATTCAAAGGCCGGTGGATTCACTTTCTCCATAGTCACGGAGGATGTTCGTACCTCAACTCCTCTGCAGAAGGTCACTGAGAAACCGCAATTCCCGAAAGGTTCGTCCTCCAATCGACCTCATGTCAATTGTGTTTCTACTGAAATGCTATTAGTTACCATTATTTTATCATTTCATGAAAATAGTTCCTATTACGAAATCAGAAGCGCCTGCTGTCACACCAAGCTCAGTTGGTGAGTGTTCCTGTTTGAACTGTAAATATTTCCAAAAATCATTCATTGCCTGATTTCCCCTCACCATTAAGGCGATGTCGTGCCGGCAGCATCTCCTCAAAAACCGCCCCCATCTGGTGAGTCGGGGCAATTCCTTTCCTTGATTATTTGAATGCGCTGAATGAGTGTGGTTATTTTTAATTACTTAGGAGTGACATCTCTGTCGAAACCACCTATATTTGTTCCCTCTACATCGAAGTCGCTCACCCTACCCACTCGTGCAACTCCTATAGGTACGATGTTATTCCGTTTATTGTACATAAGTTTTGCGCCGTTCTCAAAGTGCACAGTCATAAATCATGTTTTACTACTAGCGGCGCCTACGACGAAGGTGTTTGGAGCTCCGATGGGGGATTCGGGTGTGGAAAACTTCAAACCGCTTTCCCCACGACGTGAGTTGGTCACTCGACCGTAAACAATTCGCGCATGTGTGAAGATTGGTTTAAAGCTGATGAGTTTAATTATTTATTTTCTTGCCTTTCTAGTTCCGTCTCCAACGAATGCTTCAGATGGGACTTCAACTGTTTCTGTATCTCGAAAATCTCCTACTTTTGCATCAACTTCCGTCTCAACCACTGCTCAAGGTTAGTTGGATCAATGGTGTATAGCTCGAAAGGTTCGGTAGTAGTATCCTTCTTGAGCTCAGGTGTTTTGGAAACTTGATGATGATGAATGGTGAATGCTCTCTGCACCATAACCAATGGCTGGAATTCGCGAGTCTGTTGATCACGACAAGCACACATTTTGAATTGAAGAAGGCGACAGATATTTGCCGAAATGGAGTGTTTGGATATTAAAACGACACATTGGAGGATGGAAATAAGCGGATAGGCTAGTAAAGTGGTGCTTGATAGCTTGCAAAATGATGACTGAAAATACAAGGCTCAGTAGTTAGTTGTTGGAAGGATTTGATCAATGAATTATTATTTCGTGTGGGAAACACACGACACCGTAGTTTCGGCCAAAACTTATGCATTCATCGAACGATGAAAAAGAACCGCTGGAAGTTAGTAAATGAGTAGACTAACTTTGAATTAAGTACATTTCTACCATCTCTTTTCCACAGCTTCCTCCAGTCCCCTTGGGTCCATTTCTGCACCCATCACCACCACTTCCGAACCTACAAGCGGTAAGTAGTTAATGGTGTTTGTTTCTCTGTCCTGTCGTGTCCGATCCTAATTTTAAATGGAAGAATTGCCGCCTGGTTTACGCAATGGTGGTTTATTTTTGCTCACCACTTCAGCACTGTCCGTAATTAGTACGCCGCCTAACGCAGAGGCGGTCAAGGCTGAGTCTCCGCCAGGTAACCGTCTGTTCTCTTGGAGCATGCCTTGGGAGTTCCTCGTTGTTTGGGCATTTCCTCTCTTTTGCTGTAGCTGTAACTTCCATTGTATCGAAACCTTCCACCGGTGGGTTATTTGGGCCCAGTTCTCTCCCCACTCCCACTACCCAACAGCTCTCTAATGAAAAATCGGTTGCTTTGGCGTCACCTACCCTTACTGCCGCCAATACAGCAGCATCGAAACCTAACCCGTTCGGTTTACCATCTGTTGCATCGACAGCCACTGCAACAGCAACAACAACAACAACGCCAGTGGTGACCTCAGTTTCGATGTCTCCTGAACCCTCTAGGTGCCTTTTCGGTAAGCCGACTAGTTCTTACATCGACTTCCCATTTAATGCAATATTCACTTCATCAATTTCCTGCTTATTCCTTGTTGAGGTTTGAAATCATCTCTTGGCAAAGATGAGTCTACTGTTAGCGTGCCCAGTATGTTTTTTTTGCATGCACTCCCTTCACTTATGGACTCTTTCTCATTTGCACGCACTTTATCCTCTGCCTTCCCCCTCCTTTTAGGTCAATCAAACACCGCAACAGTTGGTAAACCTGCTGTGATTTTCATTGCATACTTTCATTGGTTAATTAGACCAACAGCTTTTAATTTCCAACTAATATTTAATTGTCCCTATCAGGAAACACTCCCACTACCGCTATCGTGACGCAGCCGAGTCAACTGCCGGGTGAGTTTGAACCGACACCTCCATCAGTCATTAATTCGCAGGCACAGACTAATGCCATTTTTTAACTCATAGGAAGTGCAGTTGTGACCAGTGCTGCGCCTAGTCAATCAAACCAAATTTTCGGTGAGCTGTTGTTTCCAATTTTTGTTAAGGTAATTCTCGGTATGCAGCAGTTATGGTGTCGAGTTTGACTCACCATTTTTTTTGTAGGGAACGTTGCTGCGACTACCACTACTACTGCTGCTACTGTTAGTCAGCTTGGCCAAATACTTGGTGAGCATTTCTTTGTTTGCAAGGTGTGGGATGCCAGTTGGAGAGTAATTTTCCGCCTTTTTAGGGACCACTGTTTCTACTGCTGCTACTGCTGCCTCCAACGAGCCTGGGCTAATTTTTGGTAAGCACTGTACTTCCTTGTTCAGCAAGTTTTGGAAGGCGGTTGTTATCGGTTAGTTACCTCTGTCCACCGTCCGACACGATACTTTTTATGTACTGGGACTTCTCAACTAAAGGTAATAGTAAGTAAGGATTTTTGATCCGATATCAGCGATTTTCGCTCGGATTTCCTTATTGGTTTCCTGGTCAGTTGTCATTTCTTGACATGGTGTCAATCAATGTGCCACTTTAGGGACCGCTGTCGCCACCACTGCTGTCACCACTCAGCCGAGTAAATTGTTCGGTGAGTCTCATTCCCGTTTCCCTGACTCATCGTCACCGCTTTGTTTTGGATGGATCTTCGCAACTTAATTTGTTGTCTATTTGACACATCATTTATAGGGACCGGCGTTACCACTGTCTCCACTAGTCAACCAAGCCTAGTCTTCGGTAAGCACTTTCATACTCGGGTGTCCCGGTTTCCCTATTCCCTAGTCACCAATGCCTCACAGATAGTTTATTTGCTCATTCGATCTTAGGAACTGCCGCTACGACGACGACGCCAGCTACCTTATCGACTCAATTTTTTGGTGAGTCAATCCTAAGCTTGAATAATTGCTGCCATTATTATGTCAAATGATCATCGGTCTCCAATAACATGGCGTCTTCCTTGATCCGCAGGAAGTGCTGTTGCTACAATAACGGATAGTAAGCCAGGCCGAGGGTTCGGTGAGTGCCTTCCAACTTACACCAACGCGTTGTCCATTTCTGGCGAAAATTTGATTGCATTTGGTAAAAATTTTACAGGTCAATCACCATCCACTACTGCAGCAACTCAACCAGTTGCGGGACTTTTTGGTACGTTTCTCTGCTACCCACTTTAGCACTGCACCCTTGATGGTTTGGTGGGCTACTTGGTGAGTCTGGTCTTCCCAAAGCAGTATCAATGTAGTGCATATCCAAGCAATTAAATACATTAGATATGAGTTGGAAGTTAAATAAACTGGTGATTGACATTTTGCTTGCACGTCACACGTTTAGGACAACCGTCTGCCACAACCTCCAGCCAAAGTGGAAGTTTATTTGGTGAGTGAAGGCGTCTTTTTGTTTGACAAACGACCTTGTAAACATGGGGAATTAAACAGAAGTTTTGGATCTTAGGTGGATTATTCGGTAAGTCAAATCGGTGTTAATGCTCTACTGGTCTTCTTTGCCAAACTCAAGCGCTGCCTGGCATTGTAGCCTCGACTAGTAGTTAATGGCTCCTTAAGCAGTCGAAATGTCCACTGTCTTGTGAACCAGATTAGTGTCAGTTGTCAATCCCACTTATTAACTTTACCCCTCTAGATGCGTCCATATAGAATTATTTTTCGACAGCAGACCTTTAATTTCGCTTATGCGTTTGGCACCTTAGGCCAATCAATCACAAAAACTGACCAAGCCAAAGGAGGACTGTTCGGTGAGCAGAACTGTTTACATTATTTGCGAAAGCTTTAACCAGACAGAGTCATTGACCGGTCACCGACTTTGTTATTTCTCCACTCCAATTGCCACCAATTGGTCAGTGCTTTTTGGCAGTCGAGGTTTTGTTGCTAGTAAATTCCTTGATTTTAGGCCAGTCAACCTCTCCTGCCTCCACTCAAGCTGGTGGTTTGTTCGGTGAGTCGAGGCTTGTTCATTACTTCTTCGCCGATTCTTGGAAACTGGTAGTATGGTAACCAAATTGTCGATTTTTAGGCCAATCCAGCACTCCTCCTTCGGTCCAAGCTGGTGGTTTGTTCGGTGAGTTGATACTTGCTAATCAACTATTCACCCACTTTTGACACCTTGTTCTAGGAGTTAACACCTCGAATCTCTTTCAAGGTCAGTCTCCAGCCCCTGCCGTTGCTCAAACTGGAGCCTTGTTTGGTGGGTAAAGATGTCATTACTGACTAAGAACTAATTAATGGATGTTTAGCTCTGACCATCATTTTCGCATTTCAGCTCAATCTGGTCAAACTGGCGGTTTGTTTGGTGAGTAGTTAGTCATGAAGTGATTTGTCTATCCTCGAATGAGCTCTTTTTAAGATATTTTTCATTCCTCTAGGATCATCACCCTCTACCACAACTAGTCAAGCCACTAGTTTATTTGGTATGCACAGTAGCCTTCTATCACTTGTATATGGAACTTTTCTCGGCGAAATTGAAGCTCTTTTACACCTAGGTCAGTCTCCTGTTGTTACGTCTAGTCAGCCAGGTGGATTATTCGGTACGTCATTTACAGTGATGGGTGAATTGTTGGGTCGCGTTTTGATATGCTCTTCGTAATAACCAATATGAGACCCTTTAATTCCCTATTTATTACCTTGTTCTCTTTCCTCCAACCTTTCTAGGTCAACCAATCGGCCCAAAGTCCGGAACCGTTTTCGGTAAACGATTGCTCTTACCAATGAAGAAGGTTAACTATTTCCTGCTCTCAAGGTGTCACTCAGCGAATTTCAATATTTTCATTTTCAGGTCAATCACCACCTCCAAGTGGAGGTTTTTTCGGTAGGCAAAGGAATTGAATCTTTTATTTGTCAATTGATGGCCATATTCTAGTACCTATGTTAGGTTTCATATACCAAGATTTGTTAAATCGCACCGTTTCACCCGAATGTACTTGGGAATTTGTTTCTCAATCTCACTGCAATTTCGGCGTTCTTTTGTAGGCCAACCGGCTGTCGGCACTGCGGCTCCAACTGGTGGACTGTTTGGTAAATAAGAAAGTAGAAAACAAAACTGGCAATTCAGGTCCTTTGGATTATCTGATGATCACTTATTTTTGATGCCAACTTTTCTTTTAGGCCAAGTTGCACCTGGCTCCGCGCCCTCAACTGGTGGACTGTTCGGTTAGTTGCTACTCATCATCGTCTTTATTGGTTATTTACTCTTCACTGTCGATCAGCCCTTCCTCATTGCCCCAGGTACGGCAGCCGCCAACACCACAGCTGCATCCAGCGGATTGTTTGGTAAGTGAGCTTAATCCACTCCTTATACACTACTTAAAGCCTTTGTGGAATCTCACCTATCGTACCTAATTAATTCCATCCTGGAGAGGATTTGAATTTCTTTTGCCCTAGGTCAACTCTCCACCACGCCTACTAGGCAAGCAGGTGGGCTATTTGGTGAGTGTAAAGTTCCTGCCCCTTTTATTTGGGTGAGCCGTCGTGTGCTCAGAGTGGTGCAGCTCTTTCACGATATTTTGCGCATGGAGCAATTACACGATCTTCACTCCGCTATATGCCATCAAAAGGGATGAATACATGTGTTCTTTGAGGTCTCGTTACTCCTCTGGCCTTTTGGCGATCTACTATGCGGCTGCAATCTCAGTAGTTTAAGAGATTCAACTGCATAATGAGGAGAATTAATGGGCTTAGCCTTGACTAGTGCAACAAGGATAGGTGTAAATGCCTTCAGTTGTCGTAACGCCAAATACTCGATTCGCGGATGTGCAAAACATGCATAACTGGCAAAAGAGTTGATTTCCTCTCAGGTAACACTTCAACGAACGGGGGAGGAGGAGCAAGTAACCTTTTCGCCTCTTCCAAACTCGCAGAAGGCAGCACTGGTACACTTTTTGGTACTTCAACTATTACCTCCACCACCAGCACCGCCAATGCATCCCCATCTCTACAACACGTCTCCAATGTTAGCAAGTAAGTACTTATAATCTCTATGAAAAGTGTTCAAACCCACTTGACACCAAACCTTGAAGCTATCATTCATGGCAAGATCACTTTTCCTTTGCGTAATCTTGCTATAGGTCGTGTTGTTGCATGTGATTTCATCCCACTTGATTTCCACACTTTTCAATTAGAGGTCTCGTCCTTTGTTTTCCCTTTTCCTGCACATTCGAACTGTCTCTATAATTCCTCCATTGTTGTGTTAGTCTCTTCGCAATGTCAAACTTTGGACTGGGATCAACATCCAAGTCGGGTTCCACTACCACAACCACTATCAACGTCTTTGGTAAACCCTCTACTGTGGAAGCCCCCTCTGCGTTGAATACCGCCAATGGTAGGTTGTTTCCACCACTTAACCAGTCCAACATACATTCCTTCTGTTCATTCTTCTCCAGTTCCCGCACGGAACCTCTTTGGTTCTTCAACACCCACTTCCTCATCCACAAACTTTACTGGAGTAGTCAAACCGGGCAGTTTGTTTGCCCCTTCGACACTAAACAGTGGCGGTGGTGGTCTTTTCTCCAATCAGACGATTGCTGCTGCAGTCCCTGCTACCACCACCACTACTGCTGGCGGTGGTGGTGGTCTATTCAGTGGAAGCGGCGGACTATTCGGCACCTCTTCTGCCACGGCTGGTGGTCCACTCTTCGGTGGACCTGCATTCGGCAGTAGTGGTGGCACCCCTGGGGGGTTGTTCTCCTCCTCCAATAGTGGTGGCGGCGGTGGATTGTTCGGCGGCGTCTCGTCGGTCTCGACCCCCACACCAGGTGGATTTGGTGCTGCACCGAGTTTCGGAGCTCCTGCTGTATTTGGAGGAAGCCCATTCGGAGGAATGGTGGGAGCTGGTAATCCGTCAACTGCTGCTGCTAGCGGTTTTGGTACTAGTAGTGGAGCTGGTGGTCTTTTTGCCTCGTGAGTGAATCTCTTCCGATCAACTTTGCAGTTTTGGTTATATTTATAAATGCTTGATTAAACGCCCAAAGAGTTGGTCTTTTATCAGCTTACTGATGAGTCAGCGCTTTGGAAATACCATTCAGGTCAATTTGCTACGGGGTAAAAGCCCCCCCCCCTAAAACTTCTCTTTTGTTGCTCTGCGGCTCTTCCTTTCACCTTTTAATTGGTTCCTTGCTCTAGACACTAATGACATGGAATTCTTGTTTATATTTTCTCGTCAGTCTCGGCAGCTCCTCCGGTGGAGTCAGTTTCGGAGGCCTCGCAAACTCCGCAACGCAGCCACCGACCACCCCCATGTTCGGTAAGCCCTCTTATCACCCTTCCCTAACCTCCTGTCTTGGGATTGATTCCAGTTGTTGGTCAGTCAAAGTTGGAATAAATAAGGTAGTGAAATTGCTAGCTTTCGTGCGTGGTTGGTGTCGAACGTCAGCAATGTTGGTGACTTATGTGGACTTCATTAGGACAGGCCTATCACACCTTTTGTTTCCTGATTCAATCGGGGCGCAGATCCACGGGCTTGGCGACACCCAGCCTCGGACGTATTTCCAATGCCAGTCTTACAGGGCAAATCGACTACTGTTAGTTGGAAGCCACTACTGCAGGAATCTTCGTTGGCAATCAAAAGTTGATTTCATTCAAATGTCCTCTCTAGGGTAGATGGTGGTGGAGTTAAGTAGCATGCCTCCATTTCTCATGCAATGCGAAGTGGCTGTTTGTCGTTTCCACGGGGCAGACTTAGCTCTCTCAACAACGTATTTTGTCGCCATTATGGCGTCGCCTTCCTACTTTCTGTCCTTCTAGGCACGAGTCCCTCGTTTACTCAACGACGGGCGTGAGGTAAAGCTTGCCATGGCGACGACAGCAACAGTACAGACGTGTTGGGAGGGCGACGAAACCCCTTCTCTCCTTCCTTGCTTCCCTCCCTCCTTTCCTCCTACCCGTTCTTCTCTGCCCTTCTGTTATCGCTACCCAACTATCTATCCGTGTTTGTGAAATGAAATGAGGTTAAATGGGGACAGAAGGTGAAAATATATCCATTTTTCTGCCTTTGCCTTTTTTCTCTTCATTCACCTTCTAACTTCTCCTCTATTTGGCCACTTTTTTTGCTTCTTGGGTTGTTTGAGTCAGCACTGTGCCAAATGTTTGAGCATTTAATATCGTCAGCATGGGAAACGTCAGCCTGTGGCCTTTGTGACTGCTATTTCGCCTTATCCCAGAAATAGCTATTTAATTGCCTAATCGAGTTAGCATAATGTTAAGTCTCCTTGTCTACCTGAGGCGGTTAAGAGTGTCGTTTCTCCACCGTCGTTAGGTGGGCAGTTTTGCATGCACTAATCGCACATCTTTTCTTTCTGCTATCGCAGTCAGAGACTACTTCACCAAACAAGAGTAAGAGATTGAAGAAGGAGTTAGAGAGGGAAGATGGTGAGGAGATCGACACTCCGCCTGATTTTTACATAAAATCTGCCAAGTACTGGAGTGGTGTAGATGCGACGGTCAATGGGATGCTTGGTGGTCTGAGTCGAGTGCATCGGCCCGACATTGCTGGCTCGAAGTCTGTCCTCGCTCGCTTCGGTCCCAGTAGGCGAGAGCGCGCGTTGGACTGCGGAGCGGGCATTGGACGCGTCACAAAACACCTTCTGCTGCCTCACTTCCTTACTGTGGATATGGTGGAGATGACAGAGAAGTTCCTTGACGCCTCCGTAGCCTACATTGGTCAACCCGACGCAGACCGTGTTGGCAAGAGATTCTGCTGCACGCTGCAGGATTTCACTCCCCCCCAGGGACAATACGATGTAATTTGGGTGCAATGGGTGATTGGTCACCTGACTCTGCCTGCAACGGTTGAATTTTTGCATCGCTGTGCAGCGGGACTGCGACCTTGCGACTCCGCAACTGCAAACACTACTGACACTACTCCAGTGCGTCGGTCGGTAATTGTGCTGAAGGATAATGTGTATTCGGGTACGAAGTCGAACTTCGATGAGGTGGATAGCAGTTTCATGCGAACGCATGACGAGCTGTTGGAGGTATTTCGAAAGGCGAAGCTTCGAGTGCTGCTGGATGAGAGGCAGACTAACATGCCATCCTATATTTGCCCAGTACATGCTTTTGTTGTAGTTCCTCAAGATGAGTAGACCGCCTCATCTCGGTGATGACTATACTTGCTCATATTTCAATACAGATGCATACCATGTTTTTTATTCAACTCGTAGGGTTCGCTTTAGCCAACATGTAGGCAGTAAGCTAGTGCGAAACAGGTGCTACTGAAATATTATGAGTATAGTGTGACTGGACTATGACGCGTGATCGCTAATGCATTTGCTCAATCTGATCATTGAGGATGTTCAAACGTGAGTGCATGCTTGTTTGAAAATGCATTGGAGATGGAACTCGTGTTTGCGTTAGTGGCGTCATTGATGGCAGGAACACATTTCCCTCGCGTGATTTCCAAGCAGCCGGTGTTGCTGCATGTTGTGTCATCCTACTTGATTTCCACCCCTTTCAATTAGAGGTCTCATTCAACCTGCATCGGTCGTCCCTTATACTTTGAGTTTAGATTGTTATTCTCCCGCATCTTAAAGACACTCCGCGATCTGGTTATCCTTCACCTTCTGTGGTGTTTCTCTTTTCAGATCGTGGTAAGTGCAGAAGGCAGTTCGAAGATGGGGATGATAGCAAGGCGTCGAAGACTCATCCGCCGCTGAGGCACACGATTTTAGTTGTGATGCGATAGTGAATACAGATCCCGTGTTCCAAGCCAGGTTAGCTTATGGTTTTGTAGGTTGATCTTCTGAGTGCGCAAATTAGGGGGAAAAATATTTGGCCGCAGAAAACTTAATGTAGATATCACAATGGATGTGTCGGCTTACTTGATGTACGCTGCCCTGCTTTAATATGTGCTGTCAGGAGGGGCCGCGCTCTATCTGCCGATTTGACCGCGTTCGTCTGATATGTGGTGGTTTGGTTTTGCACTTGTTCCTAGCCATTTTAAAACGCATAATACGCACATCATGTTTATAAGTCAAGGGAGCAATTAATTGTTGAGTAAATCAATGTAGAAGGAGGATCGCAACACATTTCATACAAATGCCAATTTTAACACAGTTTACGTAATCTTAAAATATGCAAATTCGGCATCGGAGGTCATAGCGTCAATTGGCTGAGTCTGCTTGCCAAGTTGTCAACTCGACTACTACAACTGAGGTCTTGTCGCGCAACACAAATGCATGAGACGTACAGTGGAGGGGGACGGATTTGTACCGCATTGATGGCAGTATGAAGGTTTTTCTGCACCTGTGGGCTTTTGAGTCCTCCCTACACACATGATGAGCCTTCCTTCGTGCTAGCGGACTTTGAACAACAGCAGAGAGCAAAGAGCTCAAATCCACTAGGTAGTCGTAAATCACCTAGACTAGGACTGGGAGAACCTAGGTGCTCAGTAGTTGTGCCTTCCCAAGTGCCAACAATTTTTTTTAGAAATAAAAACAAGCAATTGTCACTCAGGAGACTAATAGGTGGCTGAAGATCGGTAAGTATAACGTCATTGAAATGGCGATGTGGAGGGACTTCAGGAACTGCTTGAAACTACTCAACGCAATGCATTCTTCTGCACTTAGTCCAATTGTCAAATGTCCTTTGTAGACGCGCTATGCGCTGGTTGCGACGATCACACCGCGACTAATGCCACGAGGTTACCCACGCAGTGTGGAAGCGCAGTATCATGAAGTTGAAGTTGGGAGGTCATTGGGTGTTTGCATGCTTGAATGTACGGATGCAAATGGCCGCAGGGACTGAGGCGATGCCTGTGTGGTGAGTGCCTCCTGTGCTGTGGTTGCACCGTTGGTCGACCTGAGGGTGTGCAACCCAAATGCGACTCAGGTTTGTGAACGGACGACACTGCTGATCGCACCCGACACCGCCAACTGACCTAGGAAAGAGTGCAATTTTAATGCAGCTCATGTATTGATGAAAGCGAGAGCAACTTTGTACCAATTGCGTTGCATTCATTGGACTACTGATGCAAACTGAAATAGTTTGTCCTGCATAAATAGTATCTAGCTGAGCTGAACAACAGATTGGCTGCGGCTTAACCCAAACACTGTGAGGAGGGAGGACCGATTAGGATATTGCTCTCAGATGGTTTCCAATTGTCACTCCGATCAGTTCAGCACACACAGTAGATTCTGCCAGAGTGGAGAAACGGGATGTAACCACAACGAGATAAGTTCTTGTAATCTCATTATTTTTAATAAGAAAAAGCATTTCACTCTGTGATCCGGTCGTTCAGTGCCTTCCTTTGGCCCACGCGACCTGCATGGCCAGGTTAAATCCTATTGAGCATTTTGAACTAAGGGAAGAGGACAATGACAATCCGCTGCTCTCTTCACCACCATCTGCAATGCAAGGTTATGAGAATTTCTGCTTTTACTAGGTGAGACAAAAAAGACATGAAAACAACCCCGCTGTACTGCCACAATTTTGCTATTGCCGAGAGTATTCGGAACAGGAAGGCAGCTGATTAATGTTAACAGGAATTTTAAGAGGGAAAACAGGGAACATTTGTCCATCATTTGTCCATCTCCTCCCTCAATTCATTGGCACCGCAGTTGCGGAAATTCAAGTCACGTGGATCAGCGCGTGTCCACCTACTCCACTCACTCCAGATGACATCCACGAACCATCCCACCGCCACCACCAACTACTCTGCGATCCCACTCCATTGTACACCACTTCACTTCACTCCACTCCACTCCACTCCACTCCACTCTCGAAGCCACACTTTCTACCGTGAAATACGCAGTCAAGTGTTCACAAGTCGCTAGTGACAGTGACACTGACACTGCACAGTGGATCTGCATTTCCTGCATTGCATGTGCTAACGCCAAGTGCCACTACTGTCGGAACTTCACTTCACTTCACTTCACTTCACTTCACTTCACTGCACTGCACTGCACTGCACTGCACTGTACTTTGCTTCACTTCACCTCCTCCCCACAGCATCACTGCGCTCACCATCAGCATCAGCATCACCAACAGCATCAGCATCAGCCTCACCATCGCCTGGCACCGCCGCTTAGACATTCACAACCCGTGGGAGGAGAAATGAGTGTGCCAAGCAAGGGAAGTGAGAATGTAGAATTGATGAGGTAAGCCTCATCAACTCACCATGTGGTGTGAGGTCAGGGGGTCAGCACACGTGATGCGACCCATCACGACCCATCACAGCACACTGCTGACTCATCCCTTTTTATGCACTCAAACTGTCGCTAAGTGGAAGTCATGACCGACTGCATAAATTTACCATTCACTGTCTGTCTGTCTGTCTGTCTGTCTGTGTGCCTGTGCGTGTGTGCCTGTGTGTGTGAGTGAGTGGGTGGGTGGATGGGTGGGTGGGTGTTTGTGGAGTCAGTGGATGAGATGTTGCCCGTTCAGCGTGTGTGAAGTGGATTGTGCTCGGCTTGGCTCGAGTGTGACCAACTCTGATGAGGCTCAGATTAATGAGTGAACGCCATTCGAGGTCACACCAACACCATTCACCAACTGCGGGTAAGAATGTAGACAGTACAAGCTGATGGTTGGAGCAACGCGCTCCCATTTCCTGTGCACGCCTATTGGCAAGCATGAGAGGAGTGGGTGAGCATGGAGGAGGGACGACCGTTATTAGTGGCGTACAGATTGGAGGAGATGTGATGTCTCATTGCCTCGGACATCTCCATTGGGTGCGACAGCATCACCAGTACTGTCGCCATGGTGCCCTGCTACGTTAGTCCTTCTGATAACTCAATCATTATACTTATGTGCTGTAGTTTGTTTTGTATTTCGCCTTGCATGTTCCAGTATGGAATGCTGGTGCTGTAACCTCCACAGAATTGCATTTCGTTTGTGGAAGTTGTTATTAAGTGAAGGGATGCAGAATCACAGATGTCGTGAGCTTTGACCTCTCCGACATAGTCGTACCCATCCACTCCTAATTTATGTGCATTCAAGGAAGGAAAGGGAGAATATGACGGTCGACCTGGCTCATGAGCTAATCACCTGGGGCTGCCACTACGACAGTGAGACTGTTGCAAATTAAGCACTCAAATGCAAACTGCAAAGCCAAACAGTAGTGCCAACACTGCCTGGAAGTTAATGCGTGCCTCGATGCGCAAACCCAAATCGCACATTTAACGACATCAACCAACAGAACAACCAGATCATATGCAACACATAGTCATCGCGTCCATATGCACACGTTCACATTGCCCAGTAAACATCCTTTAACTCATTAAACAAACAGAATAGGCCAATCAAGCAAAGAATCTGCATGGCGGTGTGGCAACCTCGCACGCCCACATGCGGTGCAATGGTGCCTCACATCTTTTCTACCAATTCTGATAGCTGACATCGGCGGGTCTCAGGTTAGGCGTCGCGGATAGTGGCAAGGCCTGCATACACTCGGCTATCCAATCCACCCTATGCCCAAATTGATGTCTACAGCGAAAAGTTAGTGCATGCGCATTGGCGGCACTATTGCATAGGGAAGATATTGAGGTCACATTGAAAGCAATATCTCACGTTACCATTCGTGGTTCAAGTAATCTCGCCCCACCCTCCGGCGTGTGATCGTTACTTTACGAACTGTCCGTCATCAGCCCTTCCCTCATCACTTTATTAGAGAGCACAAATAATGCGGCATTGGGTCGTGGTCGGCTGTGCTGCATGTCATTAGCCCTAGTGGAGTTAGTAGATGCACATGAGGATGCTGACACATGGTGAAGTGACTTTAAAATAGCACCACCAAGTGCAAGAAAGCGGTGCAGATGCTGCCACTTCTGTCAGTCTACAAACTGGCCAGTGGTCGACCAGAATGGAAGGCTTTATTGCGTTTGCGAAATCCCCATTCTGCATCTCAACATACACCGCTTGATCAGTATCGCAAACTACGTAGGGGTCTGGTTACTCTCCCATTACTCAGTATTTCACTCATGAAAAGGCTTGCCATAAGTATACTTCCTTTTCTTCATACCAATTTCCAAATGAATACAGTGACAAGTTGACGTTGTTGGTAGCAGTTCAATTCAAATGGTCTAAACACTGAAAACGCCTAAAGCAACAATCCGCACCACTGGGGAACCGGACCAGCTGCATTGTTGCTAACCTCAGACTCTCTAGCCACAATTTTAAGCAAAACCAATTTGTACCAACACAATCTAAGAGAATTCATTTGGTTTTGTGTAAATTGGAATGTGTCAAAGATGCTCGCTAGCACCAACGAGGAATAGTTGTGCGAAAAGCAGTACCATGCATTGACCAAATGGGAGTCTGACTTTGCAAGGGAGTATTCAGCCCTTCTCTCTGCACGTAGAGAAATATGAAATACATTCATCTGGCGCTGCAGCGAACACCACAGAAGTAACTGTGTTTGCACCAGGACACCATGGAGCATGGAGGAGAGCAACATTCCACCAAGTTGCAAGCACGTGACTGTCGCGTTGACGACGGAACAAATGAATGGCAAAATAGGTACGATTGTGCAGTTAAATGCATGCTCAGCAACCCACAGGTATAATATAAATTTATGGGACAAACTGACACACTTCCGGATGGACGCCTATGCCAGTGAGGTAGAAGGCGCGTCCAACCAACACCGCCAGTCACACGTGCACCATGATGGGGACCCGCATAGCCACGGACCTAGGGCCCCTGTGCAGACTCCCATCTGTTCTGTTTGCTAAAACCGCATGTAACACTTCCACCAATCCTGTGGCAACAATGCATTCTGAGAGGTGAGTTCATTTAACCGCATTTGTGGGCAAATTTAACGTCTCCACCTCGACTAATGCCACAGATTAAGGGAATATACAACTTTCTGTGAACCACTGACTCTTTGTTGATTGATGCAACTAATTTATCGCAACAGCATTGTATGGTTAAATGTTCAGCCAAACCATCAGCGGTAGTACCACCCGCATACGGCGAATGGCATAATCATGGAAATCAATGGCGGGACTGGGTCGCGGCTGATACCACGTCGTGTGAGGTCACGAGGTCACAACACAAGCTGTTGCCTTAACTCCTATTGGCCGACACAGATGAGGTGGGAGTGTGCAGTGGGCCCCTGTGCCTATTTATACGGATGTGAACGATCGCGGCGACCGAGGCGATGCCAGCGTTGCAGTGACCGTCATCTGTGCAGCAGTCGTGGCGTTACTCCATCTGGCTCTGTGTAGCCCAAATGCCGCTCAGGTGCGTGGACTGCAGGCGGCATCTACCACCTCCACCCACCAACTCGCAGTCAGAATGCAGCCATCTCTATGTTGATGCGAAGAGCAATGAAGGCCACGTCCACAACCTCTACCTGTTCATCCATGCCATAGGAGCAAGGAGTGACCACAACCGACGGAGGGAACGTGGACTGATGCGCTCTCACACATGCAAGGGTGTGTGAGTGCTGGATGATGTGGCTATTAAATGAGCACAATCTGCGCGAGGTGGGGCATGCATTTAAGGAAAGCGTAGTTGTATCTCCCTGTGTTGGTCAGCGTCGAAATGCAAACATTTTTTCTGCATTTGTCGAAGAAGGCGTCGTCGTCGTCGTCGTTTGGGCCACCTTCTCCCTTTCAATGCTATTAATGCAAACAAATGTGGACGTGTATTTCTGGCTGCCATCTGTCATTTCCCTGTGCTGCACAGCATCAAAAAGACGCATTACTTCGCTTTGTTCGCCTATGAGATGTTTCAACCTTGCTGTGCAAGTAGTCTTTGCAAAATATGAAAGGTAGTTGAAGACCGTCCAACTCTTGTTTACAGTACAACTCACTGCTTCAAAATTAAATGTTGCTCTTACCTCTTTTGTTAATAAAGACGAGAAATCCGATTATTTGAATGATCGACACGTAAACTGTGTATGCAGAGGAGGTGTGGTGTTATTGACTTCGACTTCTATGCTTGACTTCTTGGCATAACTTCGAGTGCTTCGTGGTAGTAGTTCGTCAGCTGCCTCAACCGTGCTGTGGGTGATGTGACCTATTTAATTGGAATGGTTGGACTCTGTGGTGTCTGCGATGCTTACTTGCCACCCAAAGATGTGAGCGTCTGCCAGTGAGAAGATGGACATTCAAGGGAAGGGTTATTGTCGATGCTACTGAGGTGAGGCACCGCGGAGGCGTTGAATAAAGAGCACACTGATTTAGTTTGCGCAGCTCATTTGGCCAAAGAGGTGATTTGCCCGGCGAACGATTAGCCACTGTTTTGCCATGCTCGGTGTCTTTGCGGCCGCAACAAATGTCTTGCGTTGGGTTCACTCTTTCAGTGTCGTCTGGAGTCCTTTTACTTGAACGCACCTCCTGTTATTTCTAGAACATTGTGTTGCAGTACTAACAGAAAACCTTGACTTTGTCGTCTGAGGAGGGCTTAGCTAAAGTACTTTGTCATGCAAATCGCTGCTTATTATCGCAGTACTAATGACGCCTGTGCAAATGTTTGGGTTCAAAACTGCATGTGATAAGGTGTAGAGTAGCACCATTGCACCGCATGTGGGCGTGCGAGGTTGCCACACCGCCATGCAGATTCTTTGCTTGATTGGCCTATTCTGTTTGTTTAATGAGTTAAAGGATGTTTACTGGGCAATGTGAACGTGTGCATATGGACGCGATGACTATGTGTTGCATATGATCTGGTTGTTCTGTTGGTTGATGTCGTTAAATGTGCGATTTGGGTTTGCGCATCGAGGCACGCATTAACTTCCAGGCAGTGTTGGCACTACTGTTTGGCTTTGCAGTTTGCATTTGAGTGCTTAATTTGCAACAGTCTCACTGTCGTAGTGGCAGCCCCAGGTGATTAGCTCATGAGCCAGGTCGACCGTCATATTCTCCCTTTCCTTCCTTGAATGCACATAAATTAGGAGTGGATGGGTACGACTATGTCGGAGAGGTCAAAGCTCACGACATCTGTGATTCTGCATCCCTTCACTTAATAACAACTTCCACAAACGAAATGCAATTCTGTGGAGGTTACAGCACCAGCATTCCATACTGGAACATGCAAGGCGAAATACAAAACAAACTACAGCACATAAGTATAATGATTGAGTTATCAGAAGGACTAACGTAGCAGGGCACCATGGCGACAGTACTGGTGATGCTGTCGCACCCAATGGAGATGTCCGAGGCAATGAGACATCACATCTCCTCCAATCTGTACGCCACTAATAACGGTCGTCCCTCCTCCATGCTCACCCACTCCTCTCATGCTTGCCAATAGGCGTGCACAGGAAATGGGAGCGCGTTGCTCCAACCATCAGATTGTACTGTCTACATTCTTACCCGCAGTTGGTGAATGGTGTTGGTGTGACCTCGAATGGCGTTCACTCATTAATCTGAGCCTCATCAGAGTTGGTCACACTCGAGCCAAGCCGAGCACAATCCACTTCACACACGCTGAACGGGCAACATCTCATCCACTGACTCCACAAACACCCACCCACCCATCCACCCACCCACTCACTCACACACACAGGCACACACGCACAGGCACACAGACAGACAGACAGACAGTGAATGGTAAATTTATGCAGTCGGTCATGACTTCCACTTAGCGACAGTTTGAGTGCATAAAAAGGGATGAGTCAGCAGGGTGCTGTGATGGGTCGTGGCGGGTTGCGGTGGTTTGTGGTGGGTCGTGATGGGTCGCATCACGTGTGCTGACCCCCTGACCTCACACCACATGGTGAGTTGATGAGGCTTACCTCATCAATTCTACATTCTCACTTCCCTTGCTTGGCACACTCATTTCTCCTCCCACGGGTTGTGAATGTCTAAGCGGCGGTGCCAGGCGATGGTGAGGCTGATGCTGATGCTGTTGGTGATGCTGATGCTGATGGTGAGCGCAGTGATGCTGTGGGGAGGAGGTGAAGTGAAGCAAAGTACAGTGCAGTGCAGTGCAGAGCAGTGCAGTGCAGTGCAGTGAAGTGAAGTGAAGTGAAGTGAAGTTCCGACAGTAGTGGCACTTGGCGTTAGCACATGCAATGCAGGAAATGCAGATCCACTGTGCAGTGTCAGTGTCACTGTCACTAGCGACTTGTGAACACTTGACTGCGTATTTCACGGTAGAAAGTGTGGCTTCGAGAGTGGAGTGGAGTGGAGTGGAGTGGAGTGAAGTGGTGTACAATGGAGTGGGATCGCAGAGTAGTTGGTGGTGGCGGTGGGATGGTTCGTGGATGTCATCTGGAGTGAGTGGAGTAGGTGGACACGCGCTGATCCACGTGACTTGAATTTCCCCAACTGCGGTGCCAACGAATTGAGGGAGGAGATGCAACGTTTGCTGAGACATACTCTGATGGCCAAATGTTGTTGGCGCCCTCAGTTAACACTTTGGCCGGTTATTGGTGTGATTGAAACGTTATCTTGTGTTTGGCAAGGCCACCTTCCTCCGCCCCAAATTGCGCTAAAATGGCTTTTTGAATTAGTCAAACGCCGGGATTTCGAAGTTAGCCTGAGTCTTCAGTGTGCCAGTTTGTTATTACTCCCTCTGTTAGTCATTATTATAAATGATCTAACTGAGCGACACTTGCCACAATTATCATCACCTTAATGAAAGCTACCTATCCGCTTTAACGTAAACCTGCGACTGCCAATTTCCCGACTCATGTTAAATTGATTCCTGCGAGTGTAGTTTGAATTTGGGAGGAGTAAGGCATAGAGAGACAGAGACAGAGAGAGAGAGAGAGAAAGTTGTAACTATTTTGACACAACTTTACTTGCCACTTCTAAACTTGCACTCAGACATCAGTGATACGCAGGACGTGACTACCAACACAGCTGAGGAGCCAGTCAACAAATTGGGTGACTTCGGAGTCCTCTAAGTCGCTAATGCTGTTGCTGTTCTGCCACACGTATGAGAGGTCACTCAGACATGGAGACGTGCCTTTAAGAGGCCGCTATCCCCAACAATCACTGGCTCACAGACCATTCAATTGATCAGTCTTTGCGATCCCCTAAATGAAGCGAAATATTGAGAGGGAGACGGGGGTGGGGGGCGGAAGGAGAACAGCTTATTTGGAAATGATGTGATGCATAAAGCAGACCGACTACCCAAGCCTCAACTACTACTTAACAAAGTACTGCGACGAACCTTTTCATACGACCACTTGGATAATGCATCAGTGCGAAGAATGAATGCTTCTTCCCCTTTCAATGCGCCATCTACCAGTCGCGAATGCCAACCACTGAACCGAATTCAAATCTGTTGACACTGAGTGACATTAAAATCAGACTTCGGCTCAAATATTGACAATACTTGCTCCAGCAACCTCTTGGTTTTTGGGGTAAGCGGGGTAGCGGGAGGCCCCACTACTCGCCTACTGTCCTTGACTGGTATCCACATGCTCCAGTACCCATACACAGGCAGTGTGTGAACGACAATCGCACCGCTTTTCCTCCATTGGCCCAAATCGTCTCTTGCTCCTGAGGAGAAAACAAGAAGGCAGATGCTGTGATTGTGGTGTACGTTGCTCTTTGCTCTTTGGTGGGTGGAGGTGTTAGATATGATCCGCAGTGGCGTCCATTCATAAACCTGATGGACACCACTATTAGTGGCACATGAATATGTTTTCCACGCAGTAATGGGACCTATTTTGTATGCTCTAGTCAGGATAAGAGAAACATGGCAACGTGTTGCGCATCTATGATCATATAGCAACAAGTGTGACAACAAAAAGCGCTACGGACGTCGATTTCTGTGTCTACACACTGTACAACATGGATGTTGAGAGAACAAGAAATGAGGCGTACATGTGCACATTCCCACGCTACTTAAGTTCTTCTGTGCAACGGATAGGAAGGGGATACAGAGGATGGAGTGCAGCGCAGTGAAGTGGAGTGGAGTGAAGACTGCACAGAACTGTGGCAAGTAAAGAAAAGTCGCACCGCGGTGTACTCTGACTACACTTTACTATTGTAGCCCGACGAGGGTATGAGTGACACAAACACATCTGATACAGAAGGAACCAAGTTCTGCAAACGGGTGCCTTAAGCTGCATCATGTGACGTTAGTGGAGATAATGCCGAGAGTCAGACGACCTCATTCGAAATTGAAGTTCTGCGTAAAAGGCGTAGGAAAGGAGAGAACTGGATGTGCTGCGCTCAAGCATCAACGCGTATCAATGCGTGGCAAAGAGTGGCCACGCTAGATGGCTGAACAGTATCCACTGCCCATCCATGTAGGCACAGTGCATGCACCTGCATTATGCGAAATCTTTGGCATTGGACGAAAAGCGTTCAAGATTGAGCCGTTCCATTTACTCTCAGTCTACTGATATGCAATTAGCAGCATCCGTTTCTTCAACAAACTTCTGCTCAAACGCTAAATAAGGCTTGTTCAAAGCATGGGGATGCAAAGCCACCTATGTCAGCCATTGCCCATCATTTGCCCTTCAGTGCTGCTGAGACTGTGCAACAGAGGCTGCACAAATTGATGCAATCAACTCTCACACGGTGATCCTGACATGGCATCCTCAGTTGTAGGATTGCACGAAGCCTCGACACCAGAAAGCCCACAGCCATCTACCCCTCCTCAAACCATTCTCATGCCTTTGCTCAGTCCAACCGCAGCAAACTCCTTCTGCACACATTTGTGCTTAAGAACTGCCGCAGACCATGGTGGAATGTTTGTTGCGCCTTCTTCACTCCATCAAAGGGTGAAATTGTCCACCGCCCCTATTACGTGGACTGGCTACTTCTTCTTGCAGCAAGCAAAATTGCTGCAATTAACACAGACTGGTTGATGCTCCTCACACTTCACTCTTTCACTGGCAGCTTCAATGCAGCTTGCCATTATACGGTGGTGTGGAAACGACTGCACGCCGTCAGCTAGGTGCAACCGATCCCTGTAACCACTACTAGGGAAGGTCTGCTTCGTCCTTCTCTTCCACTAAGGCAAGGCATCTGCGCTGACTTTTCCTGTCACCAAGACAAAGCCGAATGGCTCTGCTCAGGCAATCAGCACAACTTGGAGAGCTGCTTCGCAAACGCTGCGTCTGCCACGACTTGAGAATGGCACCTGGAGGAGTGAGAATAGTTGGTGCAGATTGTTGTGGACGATTGCGACTCAGTCTAAGGAGACTGCCACTTCTGCTCAGCTGCGTGGATGCAGACATCTGGCGCATTGCGACAATCTTTTTCGTCCTCCTCTGCATCCGTCTCTTCAGCTTCGATTGGTGCGCCTTGATAAGGGCGCCCTCCACTGTGTCTCAGTACTGTACTGTACTGTGCTGTGCACACACTTGGTCTTCACTCGCTGCATCACTCGAAATGCGGTGTTTTTGCAAGGCTTCGCGAAGCACTCCACCCCGCTAGTGGGTAGGCCAATCCCCTTGGAAGCCTTGAGGGCTCCAATCAGTGTGGCAAGTGCCCTTGCTACCGTCTACTGTCTTCAACACAATCAGTTGCTGTGTGTGTGTGTGTGTGTTTTGACGATGCAGAAATTTCCACCTTACTGCTTACGAAGTGCACCCACAACATTTCGCCAATTCCACCAACTCCACCACTCAATAATGCAGTGGATAGCATTCACTTCATCCAGACGGTACCAAGTCGTCTTGTCAAGCCATTCAACTTATCAGTGCACACACACACACACACACTTATTTGGGACGGTCTCTGCAGGCACAGTCTGTGCTTGTCAATCTTCCCCCACCTTCATACTTCAATTGACTAGTGAGTAGTGCACATGGGCGATTTCATTTGGCTACTAAAGCCTCAAATCGTCGCCACCACTTCTGTGCATTGCTGCAGTTACTCGGTCTGAAAGTCGAACAGCTGCCTTCGTGGCATTCTCGCCTGCCCCTGCACCTGCACTCCTCTTTGGCACCACCTTCTCCAGCCAACTATTGGGCGCGGTGGAGTTGAAGTCCTCCTTGTGTGCTCAATGCTGCAATAAAGGTGAAGCATATAATAAAAGGACTCCTGGCAAACACCTGCACCACTACGAGGTCACCTCCGGTGTCTAGACTGTCCATCGGTCAGTTCGTCGGCTCGAGAGTCAGTACGTCCAGCGTGAATTATGCTTGCGAGGTGTGTGTGTGTGTGTGTGTGTGTGTGCGTGCGTGCGTGCGTGCCAACATTGCCATTAACTAGTACATTTGTACCGCGACAAGCACAACGCGTGACGATGCAGACGATCGTCGCAGAGAGGTCAATGATTTCCTCTTGGCAAGGGAGGAAGGCAAGCAACAAGTTGTGGCTGTTGCATGCATGATACTTGGCGGGTGGGTTGGCCATCGCTCCCCACATATCCGACATGAAATGCTCTGTGTCGGCACCTGTGATCAGAGCCGATGGTAGTCCCTCTTCGTCCTCTCTGCCAATAACCATACAGCACAGTGCATACAGCACTCTGCTCCTCTTCCCTTCCCTTCCCTTTCACTACAACTGCGCAATTCGTCAATCATTCCACCTTCTCACTATTACCCTTACTCCTCCATACCGTAACTAATCACAGTGCAACATTCGTGAAGAATGACAGGAAGTACAGGCATCTCACTCCAATTTGGTCGGTTGTGCAAGGACTTCACTCTCCTAAGACGGGATCCAGCAAACAGTCTGAACTACACGTCGATTGACTAATCCACATTTGTTGGCTGAAGGGCACCCAATCCACAGCATATCGCCAAGACTGCCTGTCGACCCAGAGCAGCCTTTCTATTTCTAGCCCTAGAAGAGTGCACGCTTGTGGTGCTTTTGGGGGTGTCTGGTTCATGCCTTGATTGCATTTTGACCAGCCAATAGTTTTATCCAGGCCCACTGTCTGTCCAGTCTGCATTGCTCTGCCTGTCCAACTCTCTGACTAACTGATTGACTGACTGACATAACCTGACTGAGGCACACTTTCTGCCTTTGCCTCAGCGAGGAATCAGGCCCAGCATCCACTCAACCTCCATTGCTCCCTCAATCACATCCATCGACCAGGTCCTCCGTCCTAACTCTCCCGCTCGCCATGTGCTTCTCTGGCTGCAGCATCGCTAGGCCTGACAAGCCGCCCCTCCCTACACACAGTCCAGTTTGCATCATCTCGCTTCTTTCATCGGCTGATGGCAATGCCGGATCCGCATTCCATAACACGTGTGGCAATCTTCTTAAAAAGTATCAGTGTCCTGCTGATACGCTACTTCCGTCTCTGCACCTCACCACAAGGCGAGGCGTCAGTTGAGGCGACTGCACACAATAAGCAAAGTGCTTGATGCGTGAGGTCATCGGATGAATGTGTGCCAGACGCCACGAGGGCGCCACGGATGGAGGATCAGTGGCACGGGGTCGTTGGGTGTCAGGGTTGTGTACACAGCATGGTGAAATGCAACTGCCAGACACGCTTCACCACTTCGATAGCACTGCCTGCAAAACATATCTCTCTGCCTACCTTCCTAGGCACGGCTGCTTTCTGGCACATCGAAGTGCTCCTGTCCAAACCACTGAAAGCATCGCCTCCTCCCCCCTCACCACTTGCCATCGTCCAGTCTCTCATCATGCTCACCGACGCCGTCTCCCATGCCTTCAGGCACTCACCCACTCCTACTACCGCACCTACAACACACACACACGCATGAGCCAAAGCCTTCGTCTACTAATTCCTACTGTTGCACTCCACCAGGCTCACTACTGCGCACGCAAACACGAGGTATTACTTCACAACACAGAGTCAATGCAATGAGTGGATGAGCCAGTGCATCAGCCAGTGGATCAGCCTCAATCCACCTCCACTCGACCGCGTGATAGACCAGCATCAAGTGATGCATTGCGGAGGCACCTTTGGGGTTATTGCAGCCAGCTCCAAGGGCAGCTAAGTGCAGCCTCAAATGGAGAAAATGAGTCAGGCTAAGGCGTTTCTGGACACTGTGTGTGAACTTTAGGACAACTGGTCGGCATTTTATCCTCCCACACCCATTATGCGTTCGTGAGTCAATTTCCCATTGTCGGATTGCATAGTGCTTGCTCCCATTCAGTGCACTTCAAGTGGCACTTCACCCCTCCACTTGTTTACCTTAAGAAGCCGCAGACCACCTCCTCCTCGTTTCGACAGAATTGGGTTGTCTTCTTGCCAAGTGGAGGGACTGTGCTGCTCAACACACCTTCCCACTTCAAGTGGTCTCATAAGTCACCCTCCGCGACTGTCACTTTAGCAGGCCTTATCGCTTCTACAGCTAGTTGACCAACTCACGTGACAAGCGCACCAACTCTGCTCGTCATTTTATGCAGTGCATTGAGCTGAAAGCACTAGCCATTCAACCGACCACCGACCGTTTCATCCAAGTAGCTTAGTACTATCATCAGCAGTCTCGAAGTGGTGCTTTTGGTGTCTTGGGTCAAGGCCAGGAGGGACAGAGGAGCCTACTTCATGCGTAAGTCATGACGATAAAGTAGAGGAAATGCGGTTTGCTGCGTCAAGAAGGCACACTGCTCGACTCCATGAGGTCCTCTTCCATTGCCCAGACAAACTGGAAGCGTAAAGTGTTAAAAGACCGCTGCCATGGAAGAAATGGAGGAACAATTGTGCATGTAGTTAGGCTAAGACCACGTTCACCACATTCACTCCATCGGCCTTTAATCACTCTATGCTGCTGCGTAACTGATGGCCAGTTAGATGCTGTGAGTGTGGTCTGCATTTCCATCCCGTATTCATCCTGCTTGATCCTTAGCTGCATCATTTGTTGCATTCCTAATTTATCCCACCTTTCCTTTCCCAAAACCTTCGCCAACACCTTCTCTCGTTTGCATTTGTATAATAAACGCTGAAATAATTACGAGGTGCTCTTAGCTTGAGAAGAACATGTGCACTCTCACGAGGTCGCTGTTTGTTGTTTACACTGTCAATGCGACAGTCGGTCAGTCAGTCGGTGATGTTCTTACAGGCTGCTACAGTGCAGTGTGCGAAACACACCTGGAGGTGAAGAGGTAACAATGGCAGTAAAGCTCAACTTCTTCTGCAGACACAGTAGAAGAAAACAGAAGTGTCAGTGAGTTATTATGCAGTCGACTGACTGGTGTTGAAAATAATTGGCAGCCTTATTTGTGCATGAGTGAAGTGGAGTAAAGGGACACACTTCTTGCTTAGTTAGTATTACGATGGCTCCACGGCTTAGTTAGCGTCCAAACTGCCTTCCTCAAAATTCCCCACTCTCTCCCATTCGGCATGCCAATTTCGCCAGCGTCTGCACAGCTAATGTTGCTGTATGGTAGATATAGAACCTCGATTGTAGAACACTGCGGCGGAGGTGTGCACGTAGTCGAGGCTAATCTACAACTTCCTCTGCACCTTGCAGCGCATCAATTGCAAGTGGATTGCTGACCTACACTGTGCCATGGAGAATGCCGGAAGACAGATCGAGTTCGCCTTATGGCAATTTAAAGGCGTAGACATCCACATACAGTCCTAGGTGTGCTAGTCTCTTAGACCTTCCACTTCCACAATGTTTATCCCCAAGCAGAGATATAGACGGACCTGTGACTGGTCAATTTCCTCCTCGTGTGAATTCAATCGCATTGGATGCATCTGAAGTGGCAACAAGAAGACAGCCACAGCAAACCAAACGAACGAATCCTCTTGACTCAGGTAGTCGTCATCACCTTGGTCCTATCATCCTCCTAATTAGATCACAAATAGACGAAACCTCCACTCTAAATGGCCTTGTGGATCAGCGTGTATGTACGTCAACATTAAAATGCGGCCATAGAGTGACCACAGAATAGTGGATCGAAAAGGCTTCCTCAGTGCGCACTCGAGCTTACCTCTAAGTCATCTCAGCATCATACTCCAACACCCAGCACCACCATCGGCCATTTTGGGAGGTTCGAGTTGATCAAGAGGCGGAGGCTGCGAAGCAATACAATCGCTCTTCTGCGACATATTGCCACCCAACCAGTGTGCATAGCCCATTCAGTCATGTTGTTCAATAGTATGTGCTGTCACGGGGTCACGGTGTCGTGGTGTCGTGGTGTCGTGGTGTGTACAAATGCACACTTTGCACTTTAAGTGAAGAAGACAGAATTTCATTGGCTCACACGACTTTGCAGCATCTATATAAACGCTGAATTGGTGAAATGTGAATGCAGCTTGTTCCCCGATTGAAGATGTCGTTTCATCGCCACCTCATTCTGTTGGCAACCGCCATGTGGTGTTGTGCATCTGCGCCAACCCCTGGTAAGCTACGCACCTTATGACTCTCAACTCTCATCGGCACACTTGTCAGCACTTTTGCAATTGAGCCTACTTATGCAGAGGTCAAGTGCATTCTAACATGTCAACTTTTCAATAGGAGGAAATTGCTAGTGGTGACCTCACTCATTTTACCTCGTTTCTTATCACTCCACGGTTGCGTGGACTGGCACCACTGAGTAAACTCATTCTTTGCCTTCACGTCATGCTTGCTTGCTAATCCCCAACCCCACTTTGCAGTAGGTAGGAATTCGTTTCGCTTCTTGTACGTTTAAATACATTCAGTTAAGTAGTACGTCATGCTGGCGGAGAGGCAATTGCAAGCCGACTCTTCGCCCGGACTGAGAGGTTGGAGACAGACGTGTCGCAGATAAGCGACGCATTCTGCCACTACCATCTGGATCCACGCACGCATGCACGTACACGTATAATGTGATCTTCTTCTTCACCCACCCACGGCAATCTTGGTTACTCTCGGCTGACACCACAGAGTCTCACCTCACTTCTAGTGCAACTTCGCTCCTTCAAGTCAAGTCTACCCAGCAGTGGTAATTTAATTCCTTCCTCCTTTTTTCATTCATTTTATTGCAGAGACAAAGGCAGACGCGGTGCCGATCTCGAAACACGTCCACTTGAGCCGTGTGGGTTGCGACTTCCTTAAGGTCTCCTGGAATATAGGGGCAGTGGTGAAGCTAGATGTTGACAAAGTTGCAATAAATGTTGAACCAAGTTCTCTATTTGGCATCCACAGAAATGCGACAGCAGACGTCGTGGCTGGAGAGGTGACTGCTAACAAACTGGATGTCTACACACACTGTACAAAGTGACTGTGATAGCGACTGGTGACGGTGTCCGCTTCGAGCTTCCCTTGCAACCCGTTCGGACATGGCCCACTGGTGAGCTGAAGCGAATTCATGCCCATAATAATCGCATTCTGCAACTGAACGCCTCTTTTGCAGTTTAACTCACTCAATGCCATGTTTATTTGATGCGAGTTAAGGGGAAGGATGAGGCATTACAGATAAGGGGAGAATTGCAGTTCTTGCCCAGTCGTAGCAATTAGAGTCAACTCTCACCAATGGCATTTCGTCATTTTCAGCTCCATCTCCTATCCCACCACCCAAGGGAAGAGGCATTTCACGAACACAAATTGAAGTGGAGTGGAGAAAGCCAAGTTCGGTAAAAGGAATCCTCCAGCCCTACCATTCAACTTGTTCTGAGGCGACGTCGAATAGAAATTCAATCAGTGTCACCACCGACGACAACACCACCACCACCACCTCCTTGACAATCGGTGGTTTGCATGAAGACACGGCATATGTGTGTGTGGTGGAGGCTAGCACTGTTGCAGCCGCGGGTCAACATCCGAGTGAATGCTCAAGAAAGTCTACTCCATCGTCTCCCATTCAAACTCTGGATGCAGGTGCGTTGGTCTTTCATAGACAGCATAGCCTAAGCCAAATATTGAGGCTACGAATAGAAAGTGCTTTGTGTAGAATTGGTCAGACGACCAGTGCAAACACC
This sequence comes from Taenia crassiceps, assembly GCA_023375655.1. Taxonomy (NCBI): domain Eukaryota; kingdom Metazoa; phylum Platyhelminthes; class Cestoda; order Cyclophyllidea; family Taeniidae; genus Taenia; species Taenia crassiceps. The sequence goes on from JAKROA010000016.1 coordinate 754,855, forward strand.
TCATGTGCACTGTTACAGCCATGCGAAAACCGACATTCAAGGCAATTTATGGCGAAGACATCGAGATGGTGGATGTGGTGATAGACGAGCCCGAGGGTGTGGAGGTCCTTTTTCGGTGGTTTCGAGGTCTTCCTCAAAACGGGAGGCAGCGAATCCTCAAATCCTTGGCGTTCAGTTGCCAAACTCACTGATAAAGAGCGACAGTGTGAAGCGGAGGGGGTAGAACCCTTAACAAAATATGCGCTGACCGTGCGTGGACTCGTGCTGCCGCACAGTTTCAGCAAGATGGCGGACCCGTTGGAATTTGAAGCAATGGACGCAGGTCTGTCTCCCTCCCTTCTCCACTGCTCCATGCATACACAATCACAAATACCTTCCATTCATTCAATCCTTCATTCAGTCGTATTTGTTTGCTTCACTTATATCGCCATTTGCATCTTGCCATACGGCGATTTATCAACTTCCAAACACCATGGAAGAATGTGCTCACCCTTTGTTGTGCAGATCTTAGTGTTCGCAGGAACATCAAGCTTGCAGCAATCGACCCTTACACGGTACTTGCGACGTGGGATCCACCAAAACATCTCTACGGACGCATTATCGACCGGCTACTTCATGGAATGGAGTCTCGACTACACGTGGCATGAAAACAGCAATCTCCCATTAAGCAATTCATATTACTTCACTGGCCTGAAGCCGGGACAGACCATTGTCATCTCTATTGGTACGCACTACCAACCGAGGACTGGGGTGAAATTCGAGTACTTAGGCACTCGCAGCGACTTCGTGAGAGTAACCATACCACCAAACAAAAGAGGTTAGTACCTACACCTCGTCTTACCGAAGGCCTGTCACGGCTTCAGACTGATTGCTGTGAGAAGAAATGTGGCAACCGCAGGTCGTGTATAGTGTTATAACTCGTGGTCTGCCTTCTGGACGATGAAGAGCGGTGCAGTCGTTCCCGTTTTCACTTGTTCGTAGTACATGCAAGAGAGGAGACTTCAGTATGGAGTAGTTGCCCTCGTTGAGGCGCCTCTTGCAGGTATGCGAAAACCGACGTTTGAAACAACCTTCTTTGTAGATAGTCGCGACTTGCTCATCAAACTGCACAATCCCGTGGACGTCATCGGAGTTTTCCGTGGTTATGAGATCCTAGAGAAGACCGCACCACCTGACTCACCGAAACCTTGGAATTCTGTTGCAAATCTCACTTCCAATGTGCGAGAATACATGATAGAGAAACTGCACCCTCTGCCTGAACATTCATTCACGGTTCGTGGATTCATAACGCCCAACATTGGCAGTGCGATGGCTGACCCACTGGCATTTGAAGTTGTGCATAGAGGTCTGTCTCCCTCCCTTCCACTGCTGGTGTGCTCGCATGCTATCGGTGGCGGTCTCCGCCTTCATTCTGCTTTATGGTCTGCTTGTCCTCACCCACTAGCAATCACATAAAACAGAACTTGAACTCTCCAACTGCTGATAGCTCCCCTTTTTCCCAACATAACTGACAGGCGCACTGGTTCTATGATTTGCAGATCTTAGTGCTCCTCAGGACGTAAGCCTGGAGGCAAAGGACTCTCGCACGGTGCTAATGACATGGCGTCCACCAGTTCAACCTCTCGGCCTCATAACTGACTACGTCGTCATGTGGAGTCTTGAAAAGCAGTGGCAGAAGAATATCCATCTCGCCTCAAGTCAAGCCCACACCTTCAGCCAATTGAAGGCGGGACAAACCATTGCAGCCACTGTGTTTGCGCACATCCGACCACAAACCTCGGTGAACTTTGAGTACATTACTCCCCACAGCAAATTCCTCACAGTGACCACACCACCTTCGAAAGCAAGTTAGTCGTTTCTTCGCCTTTGCCCTAAGTACTCTGCCACAATTTGGATAAATTAAACCTTTATAGCAACATCGGTTCTCTCCACGACAATCATATGTGGGGAGCGATGGCCAACCCACCCGCCAAGTATCATGCATGCAACAGCCACAACTTGTTGCTTGCCTTCCTCCCTTGCCAAGAGGAAATCATTGACCTCTCTGCGACGATCGTCTGCATCGTCACGCGTTGTGCTTGTCGCGGTACAAATGTACTAGTTAATGGCAATGTTGGCACGCACGCACGCACGCACACACACACACACACACACACCTCGCAAGCATAATTCACGCTGGACGTACTGACTCTCGAGCCGACGAACTGACCGATGGACAGTCTAGACACCGGAGGTGACCTCGTAGTGGTGCAGGTGTTTGCCAGGAGTCCTTTTATTATATGCTTCACCTTTATTGCAGCATTGAGCACACAAGGAGGACTTCAACTCCACCGCGCCCAATAGTTGGCTGGAGAAGGTGGTGCCAAAGAGGAGTGCAGGTGCAGGGGCAGGCGAGAATGCCACGAAGGCAGCTGTTCGACTTTCAGACCGAGTAACTGCAGCAATGCACAGAAGTGGTGGCGACGATTTGAGGCTTTAGTAGCCAAATGAAATCGCCCATGTGCACTACTCACTAGTCAATTGAAGTATGAAGGTGGGGGAAGATTGACAAGCACAGACTGTGCCTGCAGAGACCGTCCCAAATAAGTGTGTGTGTGTGTGTGTGCACTGATAAGTTGAATGGCTTGACAAGACGACTTGGTACCGTCTGGATGAAGTGAATGCTATCCACTGCATCATTGAGTGGTGGAGTTGGTGGAATTGGCGAAATGTTGTGGGTGCACTTCGTAAGCAGTAAGGTGGAAATTTCTGCATCGTCAAAACACACACACACACACACAGCAACTGATTGTGTTGAAGACAGTAGACGGTAGCAAGGGCACTTGCCACACTGATTGGAGCCCTCAAGGCTTCCAAGGGGATTGGCCTACCCACTAGCGGGGTGGAGTGCTTCGCGAAGCCTTGCAAAAACACCGCATTTCGAGTGATGCAGCGAGTGAAGACCAAGTGTGTGCACAGCACAGTACAGTACAGTACTGAGACACAGTGGAGGGCGCCCTTATCAAGGCGCACCAATCGAAGCTGAAGAGACGGATGCAGAGGAGGACGAAAAGATTGTCGCAATGCGCCAGATGTCTGCATCCACGCAGCTGAGCAGAAGTGGCAGTCTCCTTAGACTGAGTCGCAATCGTCCACAACAATCTGCACCAACTATTCTCACTCCTCCAGGTGCCATTCTCAAGTCGTGGCAGACGCAGCGTTTGCGAAGCAGCTCTCCAAGTTGTGCTGATTGCCTGAGCAGAGCCATTCGGCTTTGTCTTGGTGACAGGAAAAGTCAGCGCAGATGCCTTGCCTTAGTGGAAGAGAAGGACGAAGCAGACCTTCCCTAGTAGTGGTTACAGGGATCGGTTGCACCTAGCTGACGGCGTGCAGTCGTTTCCACACCACCGTATAATGGCAAGCTGCATTGAAGCTGCCAGTGAAAGAGTGAAGTGTGAGGAGCATCAACCAGTCTGTGTTAATTGCAGCAATTTTGCTTGCTGCAAGAAGAAGTAGCCAGTCCACGTAATAGGGGCGGTGGACAATTTCACCCTTTGATGGAGTGAAGAAGGCGCAACAAACATTCCACCATGGTCTGCGGCAGTTCTTAAGCACAAATGTGTGCAGAAGGAGTTTGCTGCGGTTGGACTGAGCAAAGGCATGAGAATGGTTTGAGGAGGGGTAGATGGCTGTGGGCTTTCTGGTGTCGAGGCTTCGTGCAATCCTACAACTGAGGATGCCATGTCAGGATCACCGTGTGAGAGTTGATTGCATCAATTTGTGCAGCCTCTGTTGCACAGTCTCAGCAGCACTGAAGGGCAAATGATGGGCAATGGCTGACATAGGTGGCTTTGCATCCCCATGCTTTGAACAAGCCTTATTTAGCGTTTGAGCAGAAGTTTGTTGAAGAAACGGATGCTGCTAATTGCATATCAGTAGACTGAGAGTAAATGGAACGGCTCAATCTTGAACGCTTTTCGTCCAATGCCAAAGATTTCGCATAATGCAGGTGCATGCACTGTGCCTACATGGATGGGCAGTGGATACTGTTCAGCCATCTAGCGTGGCCACTCTTTGCCACGCATTGATACGCGTTGATGCTTGAGCGCAGCACATCCAGTTCTCTCCTTTCCTACGCCTTTTACGCAGAACTTCAATTTCGAATGAGGTCGTCTGACTCTCGGCATTATCTCCACTAACGTCACATGATGCAGCTTAAGGCACCCGTTTGCAGAACTTGGTTCCTTCTGTATCAGATGTGTTTGTGTCACTCATACCCTCGTCGGGCTACAATAGTAAAGTGTAGTCAGAGTACACCGCGGTGCGACTTTTCTTTACTTGCCACAGTTCTGTGCAGTCTTCACTCCACTCCACTTCACTGCGCTGCACTCCATCCTCTGTATCCCCTTCCTATCCGTTGCACAGAAGAACTTAAGTAGCGTGGGAATGTGCACATGTACGCCTCATTTCTTGTTCTCTCAACATCCATGTTGTACAGTGTGTAGACACAGAAATCGACGTCCGTAGCGCTTTTTGTTGTCACACTTGTTGCTATATGATCATAGATGCGCAACACGTTGCCATGTTTCTCTTATCCTGACTAGAGCATACAAAATAGGTCCCATTACTGCGTGGAAAACATATTCATGTGCCACTAATAGTGGTGTCCATCAGGTTTATGAATGGACGCCACTGCGGATCATATCTAACACCTCCACCCACCAAAGAGCAAAGAGCAACGTACACCACAATCACAGCATCTGCCTTCTTGTTTTCTCCTCAGGAGCAAGAGACGATTTGGGCCAATGGAGGAAAAGCGGTGCGATTGTCGTTCACACACTGCCTGTGTATGGGTACTGGAGCATGTGGATACCAGTCAAGGACAGTAGGCGAGTAGTGGGGCCTCCCGCTACCCCGCTTACCCCAAAAACCAAGAGGTTGCTGGAGCAAGTATTGTCAATATTTGAGCCGAAGTCTGATTTTAATGTCACTCAGTGTCAACAGATTTGAATTCGGTTCAGTGGTTGGCATTCGCGACTGGTAGATGGCGCATTGAAAGGGGAAGAAGCATTCATTCTTCGCACTGATGCATTATCCAAGTGGTCGTATGAAAAGGTTCGTCGCAGTACTTTGTTAAGTAGTAGTTGAGGCTTGGGTAGTCGGTCTGCTTTATGCATCACATCATTTCCAAATAAGCTGTTCTCCTTCCGCCCCCCACCCCCGTCTCCCTCTCAATATTTCGCTTCATTTAGGGGATCGCAAAGACTGATCAATTGAATGGTCTGTGAGCCAGTGATTGTTGGGGATAGCGGCCTCTTAAAGGCACGTCTCCATGTCTGAGTGACCTCTCATACGTGTGGCAGAACAGCAACAGCATTAGCGACTTAGAGGACTCCGAAGTCACCCAATTTGTTGACTGGCTCCTCAGCTGTGTTGGTAGTCACGTCCTGCGTATCACTGATGTCTGAGTGCAAGTTTAGAAGTGGCAAGTAAAGTTGTGTCAAAATAGTTACAACTTTCTCTCTCTCTCTCTCTCTCTCTGTCTCTCTATGCCTTACTCCTCCCAAATTCAAACTACACTCGCAGGAATCAATTTAACATGAGTCGGGAAATTGGCAGTCGCAGGTTTACGTTAAAGCGGATAGGTAGCTTTCATTAAGGTGATGATAATTGTGGCAAGTGTCGCTCAGTTAGATCATTTATAATAATGACTAACAGAGGGAGTAATAACAAACTGGCACACTGAAGACTCAGGCTAACTTCGAAATCCCGGCGTTTGACTAATTCAAAAGCCATTTTAGCGCAATTTGGGGCGGAGGAAGGTGGCCTTGCCAAACACAAGATAACGTTTCAATCACACCAATAACCGGCCAAAGTGTTAACTGAGGGCGCCAACAACATTTGGCCATCAGAGTATGTCTCAGCAAACGTTGCATCTCCTCCCTCAATTCGTTGGCACCGCAGTTGGGGAAATTCAAGTCACGTGGATCAGCGCGTGTCCACCTACTCCACTCACTCCAGATGACATCCACGAACCATCCCACCGCCACCACCAACTACTCTGCGATCCCACTCCATTGTACACCACTTCACTCCACTCCACTCCACTCCACTCCACTCTCGAAGCCACACTTTCTACCGTGAAATACGCAGTCAAGTGTTCACAAGTCGCTAGTGACAGTGACACTGACACTGCACAGTGGATCTGCATTTCCTGCATTGCATGTGCTAACGCCAAGTGCCACTACTGTCGGAACTTCACTTCACTTCACTTCACTTCACTGCACTGCACTGCACTGCTCTGCACTGCACTGCACTGTACTTTGCTTCACTTCACCTCCTCCCCACAGCATCACTGCGCTCACCATCAGCATCAGCATCACCAACAGCATCAGCATCAGCCTCACCATCGCCTGGCACCGCCGCTTAGACATTCACAACCCGTGGGAGGAGAAATGAGTGTGCCAAGCAAGGGAAGTGAGAATGTAGAATTGATGAGGTAAGCCTCATCAACTCACCATGTGGTGTGAGGTCAGGGGGTCAGCACACGTGATGCGACCCATCACGACCCACCACAAACCACCGCAACCCGCCACGACCCATCACAGCACCCTGCTGACTCATCCCTTTTTATGCACTCAAACTGTCGCTAAGTGGAAGTCATGACCGACTGCATAAATTTACCATTCACTGTCTGTCTGTCTGTCTGTGTGCCTGTGCGTGTGTGCCTGTGTGTGTGAGTGAGTGGGTGGGTGGATGGGTGGGTGGGTGTTTGTGGAGTCAGTGGATGAGATGTTGCCCGTTCAGCGTGTGTGAAGTGGATTGTGCTCGGCTTGGCTCGAGTGTGACCAACTCTGATGAGGCTCAGATTAATGAGTGAACGCCATTCGAGGTCACACCAACACCATTCACCAACTGCGGGTAAGAATGTAGACAGTACAATCTGATGGTTGGAGCAACGCGCTCCCATTTCCTGTGCACGCCTATTGGCAAGCATGAGAGGAGTGGGTGAGCATGGAGGAGGGACGACCGTTATTAGTGGCGTACAGATTGGAGGAGATGTGATGTCTCATTGCCTCGGACATCTCCATTGGGTGCGACAGCATCACCAGTACTGTCGCCATGGTGCCCTGCTACGTTAGTCCTTCTGATAACTCAATCATTATACTTATGTGCTGTAGTTTGTTTTGTATTTCGCCTTGCATGTTCCAGTATGGAATGCTGGTGCTGTAACCTCCACAGAATTGCATTTCGTTTGTGGAAGTTGTTATTAAGTGAAGGGATGCAGAATCACAGATGTCGTGAGCTTTGACCTCTCCGACATAGTCGTACCCATCCACTCCTAATTTATGTGCATTCAAGGAAGGAAAGGGAGAATATGACGGTCGACCTGGCTCATGAGCTAATCACCTGGGGCTGCCACTACGACAGTGAGACTGTTGCAAATTAAGCACTCAAATGCAAACTGCAAAGCCAAACAGTAGTGCCAACACTGCCTGGAAGTTAATGCGTGCCTCGATGCGCAAACCCAAATCGCACATTTAACGACATCAACCAACAGAACAACCAGATCATATGCAACACATAGTCATCGCGTCCATATGCACACGTTCACATTGCCCAGTAAACATCCTTTAACTCATTAAACAAACAGAATAGGCCAATCAAGCAAAGAATCTGCATGGCGGTGTGGCAACCTCGCACGCCCACATGCGGTGCAATGGTGCTACTCTACACCTTATCACATGCAGTTTTGAACCCAAACATTTGCACAGGCGTCATTAGTACTGCGATAATAAGCAGCGATTTGCATGACAAAGTACTTTAGCTAAGCCCTCCTCAGACGACAAAGTCAAGGTTTTCTGTTAGTACTGCAACACAATGTTCTAGAAATAACAGGAGGTGCGTTCAAGTAAAAGGACTCCAGACGACACTGAAAGAGTGAACCCAACGCAAGACATTTGTTGCGGCCGCAAAGACACCGAGCATGGCAAAACAGTGGCTAATCGTTCGCCGGGCAAATCACCTCTTTGGCCAAATGAGCTGCGCAAACTAAATCAGTGTGCTCTTTATTCAACGCCTCCGCGGTGCCTCACCTCAGTAGCATCGACAATAACCCTTCCCTTGAATGTCCATCTTCTCACTGGCAGACGCTCACATCTTTGGGTGGCAAGTAAGCATCGCAGACACCACAGAGTCCAACCATTCCAATTAAATAGGTCACATCACCCACAGCACGGTTGAGGCAGCTGACGAACTACTACCACGAAGCACTCGAAGTTATGCCAAGAAGTCAAGCATAGAAGTCGAAGTCAATAACACCACACCTCCTCTGCATACACAGTTTACGTGTCGATCATTCAAATAATCGGATTTCTCGTCTTTATTAACAAAAGAGGTAAGAGCAACATTTAATTTTGAAGCAGTGAGTTGTACTGTAAACAAGAGTTGGACGGTCTTCAACTACCTTTCATATTTTGCAAAGACTACTTGCACAGCAAGGTTGAAACATCTCATAGGCGAACAAAGCGAAGTAATGCGTCTTTTTGATGCTGTGCAGCACAGGGAAATGACAGATGGCAGCCAGAAATACACGTCCACATTTGTTTGCATTAATAGCATTGAAAGGGAGAAGGTGGCCCAAACGACGACGACGACGACGCCTTCTTCGACAAATGCAGAAAAAATGTTTGCATTTCGACGCTGACCAACACAGGGAGATACAACTACGCTTTCCTTAAATGCATGCCCCACCTCGCGCAGATTGTGCTCATTTAATAGCCACATCATCCAGCACTCACACACCCTTGCATGTGTGAGAGCGCATCAGTCCACGTTCCCTCCGTCGGTTGTGGTCACTCCTTGCTCCTATGGCATGGATGAACAGGTAGAGGTTGTGGACGTGGCCTTCATTGCTCTTCGCATCAACATAGAGATGGCTGCATTCTGACTGCGAGTTGGTGGGTGGAGGTGGTAGATGCCGCCTGCAGTCCACGCACCTGAGCGGCATTTGGGCTACACAGAGCCAGATGGAGTAACGCCACGACTGCTGCACAGATGACGGTCACTGCAACGCTGGCATCGCCTCGGTCGCCGCGATCGTTCACATCCGTATAAATAGGCACAGGGGCCCACTGCACACTCCCACCTCATCTGTGTCGGCCAATAGGAGTTAAGGCAACAGCTTGTGTTGTGACCTCGTGACCTCACACGACGTGGTATCAGCCGCGACCCAGTCCCGCCATTGATTTCCATGATTATGCCATTCGCCGTATGCGGGTGGTACTACCGCTGATGGTTTGGCTGAACATTTAACCATACAATGCTGTTGCGATAAATTAGTTGCATCAATCAACAAAGAGTCAGTGGTTCACAGAAAGTTGTATATTCCCTTAATCTGTGGCATTAGTCGAGGTGGAGACGTTAAATTTGCCCACAAATGCGGTTAAATGAACTCACCTCTCAGAATGCATTGTTGCCACAGGATTGGTGGAAGTGTTACATGCGGTTTTAGCAAACAGAACAGATGGGAGTCTGCACAGGGGCCCTAGGTCCGTGGCTATGCGGGTCCCCATCATGGTGCACGTGTGACTGGCGGTGTTGGTTGGACGCGCCTTCTACCTCACTGGCATAGGCGTCCATCCGGAAGTGTGTCAGTTTGTCCCATAAATTTATATTATACCTGTGGGTTGCTGAGCATGCATTTAACTGCACAATCGTACCTATTTTGCCATTCATTTGTTCCGTCGTCAACGCGACAGTCACGTGCTTGCAACTTGGTGGAATGTTGCTCTCCTCCATGCTCCATGGTGTCCTGGTGCAAACACAGTTACTTCTGTGGTGTTCGCTGCAGCGCCAGATGAATGTATTTCATATTTCTCTACGTGCAGAGAGAAGGGCTGAATACTCCCTTGCAAAGTCAGACTCCCATTTGGTCAATGCATGGTACTGCTTTTCGCACAACTATTCCTCGTTGGTGCTAGCGAGCATCTTTGACACATTCCAATTTACACAAAACCAAATGAATTCTCTTAGATTGTGTTGGTACAAATTGGTTTTGCTTAAAATTGTGGCTAGAGAGTCTGAGGTTAGCAACAATGCAGCTGGTCCGGTTCCCCAGTGGTGCGGATTGTTGCTTTAGGCGTTTTCAGTGTTTAGACCATTTGAATTGAACTGCTACCAACAACGTCAACTTGTCACTGTATTCATTTGGAAATTGGTATGAAGAAAAGGAAGTATACTTATGGCAAGCCTTTTCATGAGTGAAATACTGAGTAATGGGAGAGTAACCAGACCCCTACGTAGTTTGCGATACTGATCAAGCGGTGTATGTTGAGATGCAGAATGGGGATTTCGCAAACGCAATAAAGCCTTCCATTCTGGTCGACCACTGGCCAGTTTGTAGACTGACAGAAGTGGCAGCATCTGCACCGCTTTCTTGCACTTGGTGGTGCTATTTTAAAGTCACTTCACCATGTGTCAGCATCCTCATGTGCATCTACTAACTCCACTAGGGCTAATGACATGCAGCACAGCCGACCACGACCCAATGCCGCATTATTTGTGCTCTCTAATAAAGTGATGAGGGAAGGGCTGATGACGGACAGTTCGTAAAGTAACGATCACACGCCGGAGGGTGGGGCGAGATTACTTGAACCACGAATGGTAACGTGAGATATTGCTTTCAATGTGACCTCAATATCTTCCCTATGCAATAGTGCCGCCAATGCGCATGCACTAACTTTTCGCTGTAGACATCAATTTGGGCATAGGGTGGATTGGATAGCCGAGTGTATGCAGGCCTTGCCACTATCCGCGACGCCTAACCTGAGACCCGCCGATGTCAGCTATCAGAATTGGTAGAAAAGATGTGAGGCACCATTGCACCGCATGTGGGCGTGCGAGGTTGCCACACCGCCATGCAGATTCTTTGCTTGATTGGCCTATTCTGTTTGTTTAATGAGTTAAAGGATGTTTACTGGGCAATGTGAACGTGTGCATATGGACGCGATGACTATGTGTTGCATATGATCTGGTTGTTCTGTTGGTTGATGTCGTTAAATGTGCGATTTGGGTTTGCGCATCGAGGCACGCATTAACTTCCAGGCAGTGTTGGCACTACTGTTTGGCTTTGCAGTTTGCATTTGAGTGCTTAATTTGCAACAGTCTCACTGTCGTAGTGGCAGCCCCAGGTGATTAGCTCATGAGCCAGGTCGACCGTCATATTCTCCCTTTCCTTCCTTGAATGCACATAAATTAGGAGTGGATGGGTACGACTATGTCGGAGAGGTCAAAGCTCACGACATCTGTGATTCTGCATCCCTTCACTTAATAACAACTTCCACAAACGAAATGCAATTCTGTGGAGGTTACAGCACCAGCATTCCATACTGGAACATGCAAGGCGAAATACAAAACAAACTACAGCACATAAGTATAATGATTGAGTTATCAGAAGGACTAACGTAGCAGGGCACCATGGCGACAGTACTGGTGATGCTGTCGCACCCAATGGAGATGTCCGAGGCAATGAGACATCACATCTCCTCCAATCTGTACGCCACTAATAACGGTCGTCCCTCCTCCATGCTCACCCACTCCTCTCATGCTTGCCAATAGGCGTGCACAGGAAATGGGAGCGCGTTGCTCCAACCATCAGCTTGTACTGTCTACATTCTTACCCGCAGTTGGTGAATGGTGTTGGTGTGACCTCGAATGGCGTTCACTCATTAATCTGAGCCTCATCAGAGTTGGTCACACTCGAGCCAAGCCGAGCACAATCCACTTCACACACGCTGAACGGGCAACATCTCATCCACTGACTCCACAAACACCCACCCACCCATCCACCCACCCACTCACTCACACACACAGGCACACACGCACAGGCACACAGACAGACAGACAGACAGTGAATGGTAAATTTATGCAGTCGGTCATGACTTCCACTTAGCGACAGTTTGAGTGCATAAAAAGGGATGAGTCAGCAGGGTGCTGTGATGGGTCGTGGCGGGTTGCGGTGGTTTGTGGTGGGTCGTGATGGGTCGCATCACGTGTGCTGACCCCCTGACCTCACACCACATGGTGAGTTGATGAGGCTTACCTCATCAATTCTACATTCTCACTTCCCTTGCTTGGCACACTCATTTCTCCTCCCACGGGTTGTGAATGTCTAAGCGGCGGTGCCAGGCGATGGTGAGGCTGATGCTGATGCTGTTGGTGATGCTGATGCTGATGGTGAGCGCAGTGATGCTGTGGGGAGGAGGTGAAGTGAAGCAAAGTACAGTGCAGTGCAGTGCAGTGCAGAGCAGTGCAGTGCAGTGAAGTGAAGTGAAGTGAAGTGAAGTTCCGACAGTAGTGGCACTTGGCGTTAGCACATGCAATGCAGGAAATGCAGATCCACTGTGCAGTGTCAGTGTCACTGTCACTAGCGACTTGTGAACACTTGACTGCGTATTTCACGGTAGAAAGTGTGGCTTCGAGAGTGGAGTGGAGTGGAGTGGAGTGGAGTGAAGTGAAGTGGTGTACAATGGAGTGGGATCGCAGAGTAGTTGGTGGTGGCGGTGGGATGGTTCGTGGATGTCATCTGGAGTGAGTGGAGTAGGTGGACACGCGCTGATCCACGTGACTTGAATTTCCCCAACTGCGGTGCCAACGAATTGAGGGAGGAGATGCAACGTTTGCTGAGACATACTCTGATGGCCAAATGTTGTTGGCGCCCTCAGTTAACACTTTGGCCGGTTATTGGTGTGATTGAAACGTTATCTTGTGTTTGGCAAGGCCACCTTCCTCCGCCCCAAATTGCGCTAAAATGGCTTTTTGAATTAGTCAAACGCCGGGATTTCGAAGTTAGCCTGAGTCTTCAGTGTGCCAGTTTGTTATTACTCCCTCTGTTAGTCATTATTATAAATGATCTAACTGAGCGACACTTGCCACAATTATCATCACCTTAATGAAAGCTACCTATCCGCTTTAACGTAAACCTGCGACTGCCAATTTCCCGACTCATGTTAAATTGATTCCTGCGAGTGTAGTTTGAATTTGGGAGGAGTAAGGCATAGAGAGACAGAGACAGAGAGAGAGAGAGAGAAAGTTGTAACTATTTTGACACAACTTTACTTGCCACTTCTAAACTTGCACTCAGACATCAGTGATACGCAGGACGTGACTACCAACACAGCTGAGGAGCCAGTCAACAAATTGGGTGACTTCGGAGTCCTCTAAGTCGCTAATGCTGTTGCTGTTCTGCCACACGTATGAGAGGTCACTCAGACATGGAGACGTGCCTTTAAGAGGCCGCTATCCCCAACAATCACTGGCTCACAGACCATTCAATTGATCAGTCTTTGCGATCCCCTAAATGAAGCGAAATATTGAGAGGGAGACGGGGGTGGGGGGGGGGCGGAAGGAGAACAGCTTATTTGGAAATGATGTGATGCATAAAGCAGACCGACTACCCAAGCCTCAACTACTACTTAACAAAGTACTGCGACGAACCTTTTCATACGACCACTTGGATAATGCATCAGTGCGAAGAATGAATGCTTCTTCCCCTTTCAATGCGCCATCTACCAGTCGCGAATGCCAACCACTGAACCGAATTCAAATCTGTTGACACTGAGTGACATTAAAATCAGACTTCGGCTCAAATATTGACAATACTTGCTCCAGCAACCTCTTGGTTTTTGGGGTAAGCGGGGTAGCGGGAGGCCCCACTACTCGCCTACTGTCCTTGACTGGTATCCACATGCTCCAGTACCCATACACAGGCAGTGTGTGAACGACAATCGCACCGCTTTTCCTCCATTGGCCCAAATCGTCTCTTGCTCCTGAGGAGAAAACAAGAAGGCAGATGCTGTGATTGTGGTGTACGTTGCTCTTTGCTCTTTGGTGGGTGGAGGTGTTAGATATGATCCGCAGTGGCGTCCATTCATAAACCTGATGGACACCACTATTAGTGGCACATGAATATGTTTTCCACGCAGTAATGGGACCTATTTTGTATGCTCTAGTCAGGATAAGAGAAACATGGCAACGTGTTGCGCATCTATGATCATATAGCAACAAGTGTGACAACAAAAAGCGCTACGGACGTCGATTTCTGTGTCTACACACTGTACAACATGGATGTTGAGAGAACAAGAAATGAGGCGTACATGTGCACATTCCCACGCTACTTAAGTTCTTCTGTGCAACGGATAGGAAGGGGATACAGAGGATGGAGTGCAGCGCAGTGAAGTGGAGTGGAGTGAAGACTGCACAGAACTGTGGCAAGTAAAGAAAAGTCGCACCGCGGTGTACTCTGACTACACTTTACTATTGTAGCCCGACGAGGGTATGAGTGACACAAACACATCTGATACAGAAGGAACCAAGTTCTGCAAACGGGTGCCTTAAGCTGCATCATGTGACGTTAGTGGAGATAATGCCGAGAGTCAGACGACCTCATTCGAAATTGAAGTTCTGCGTAAAAGGCGTAGGAAAGGAGAGAACTGGATGTGCTGCGCTCAAGCATCAACGCGTATCAATGCGTGGCAAAGAGTGGCCACGCTAGATGGCTGAACAGTATCCACTGCCCATCCATGTAGGCACAGTGCATGCACCTGCATTATGCGAAATCTTTGGCATTGGACGAAAAGCGTTCAAGATTGAGCCGTTCCATTTACTCTCAGTCTACTGATATGCAATTAGCAGCATCCGTTTCTTCAACAAACTTCTGCTCAAACGCTAAATAAGGCTTGTTCAAAGCATGGGGATGCAAAGCCACCTATGTCAGCCATTGCCCATCATTTGCCCTTCAGTGCTGCTGAGACTGTGCAACAGAGGCTGCACAAATTGATGCAATCAACTCTCACACGGTGATCCTGACATGGCATCCTCAGTTGTAGGATTGCACGAAGCCTCGACACCAGAAAGCCCACAGCCATCTACCCCTCCTCAAACCATTCTCATGCCTTTGCTCAGTCCAACCGCAGCAAACTCCTTCTGCACACATTTGTGCTTAAGAACTGCCGCAGACCATGGTGGAATGTTTGTTGCGCCTTCTTCACTCCATCAAAGGGTGAAATTGTCCACCGCCCCTATTACGTGGACTGGCTACTTCTTCTTGCAGCAAGCAAAATTGCTGCAATTAACACAGACTGGTTGATGCTCCTCACACTTCACTCTTTCACTGGCAGCTTCAATGCAGCTTGCCATTATACGGTGGTGTGGAAACGACTGCACGCCGTCAGCTAGGTGCAACCGATCCCTGTAACCACTACTAGGGAAGGTCTGCTTCGTCCTTCTCTTCCACTAAGGCAAGGCATCTGCGCTGACTTTTCCTGTCACCAAGACAAAGCCGAATGGCTCTGCTCAGGCAATCAGCACAACTTGGAGAGCTGCTTCGCAAACGCTGCGTCTGCCACGACTTGAGAATGGCACCTGGAGGAGTGAGAATAGTTGGTGCAGATTGTTGTGGACGATTGCGACTCAGTCTAAGGAGACTGCCACTTCTGCTCAGCTGCGTGGATGCAGACATCTGGCGCATTGCGACAATCTTTTCGTCCTCCTCTGCATCCGTCTCTTCAGCTTCGATTGGTGCGCCTTGATAAGGGCGCCCTCCACTGTGTCTCAGTACTGTACTGTACTGTGCTGTGCACACACTTGGTCTTCACTCGCTGCATCACTCGAAATGCGGTGTTTTTGCAAGGCTTCGCGAAGCACTCCACCCCGCTAGTGGGTAGGCCAATCCCCTTGGAAGCCTTGAGGGCTCCAATCAGTGTGGCAAGTGCCCTTGCTACCGTCTACTGTCTTCAACACAATCAGTTGCTGTGTGTGTGTGTGTGTTTTGACGATGCAGAAATTTCCACCTTACTGCTTACGAAGTGCACCCACAACATTTCGCCAATTCCACCAACTCCACCACTCAATGATGCAGTGGATAGCATTCACTTCATCCAGACGGTACCAAGTCGTCTTGTCAAGCCATTCAACTTATCAGTGCACACACACACACACACACTTATTTGGGACGGTCTCTGCAGGCACAGTCTGTGCTTGTCAATCTTCCCCCACCTTCATACTTCAATTGACTAGTGAGTAGTGCACATGGGCGATTTCATTTGGCTACTAAAGCCTCAAATCGTCGCCACCACTTCTGTGCATTGCTGCAGTTACTCGGTCTGAAAGTCGAACAGCTGCCTTCGTGGCATTCTCGCCTGCCCCTGCACCTGCACTCCTCTTTGGCACCACCTTCTCCAGCCAACTATTGGGCGCGGTGGAGTTGAAGTCCTCCTTGTGTGCTCAATGCTGCAATAAAGGTGAAGCATATAATAAAAGGACTCCTGGCAAACACCTGCACCACTACGAGGTCACCTCCGGTGTCACCTCCGGTGTCTAGACTGTCCATCGGTCAGTTCGTCGGCTCGAGAGTCAGTACGTCCAGCGTGAATTATGCTTGCGAGGTGTGTGTGTGTGTGTGTGTGTGTGTGCGTGCGTGCGTGCGTGCCAACATTGCCATTAACTAGTACATTTGTACCGCGACAAGCACAACGCGTGACGATGCAGACGATCGTCGCAGAGAGGTCAATGATTTCCTCTTGGCAAGGGAGGAAGGCAAGCAACAAGTTGTGGCTGTTGCATGCATGATACTTGGCGGGTGGGTTGGCCATCGCTCCCCACATATGATTGTCGTGGAGAGAACCGATGTTGCTATAAAGGTTTAATTTATCCAAATTGTGGCAGAGTACTTAGGGCAAAGGCGAAGAAACGACTAACTTGCTTTCGAAGGTGGTGTGGTCACTGTGAGGAATTTGCTGTGGGGAGTAATGTACTCAAAGTTCACCGAGGTTTGTGGTCGGATGTGCGCAAACACAGTGGCTGCAATGGTTTGTCCCGCCTTCAATTGGCTGAAGGTGTGGGCTTGACTTGAGGCGAGATGGATATTCTTCTGCCACTGCTTTTCAAGACTCCACATGACGACGTAGTCAGTTATGAGGCCGAGAGGTTGAACTGGTGGACGCCATGTCATTAGCACCGTGCGAGAGTCCTTTGCCTCCAGGCTTACGTCCTGAGGAGCACTAAGATCTGCAAATCATAGAACCAGTGCGCCTGTCAGTTATGTTGGGAAAAAGGGGAGCTATCAGCAGTTGGAGAGTTCAAGTTCTGTTTTATGTGATTGCTAGTGGGTGAGGACAAGCAGACCATAAAGCAGAATGAAGGCGGAGACCGCCACCGATAGCATGCGAGCACACCAGCAGTGGAAGGGAGGGAGACAGACCTCTATGCACAACTTCAAATGCCAGTGGGTCAGCCATCGCACTGCCAATGTTGGGCGTTATGAATCCACGAACCGTGAATGAATGTTCAGGCAGAGGGTGCAGTTTCTCTATCATGTATTCTCGCACATTGGAAGTGAGATTTGCAACAGAATTCCAAGGTTTCGGTGAGTCAGGTGGTGCGGTCTTCTAGGATCTCATAACCACGGAAAACTCCGATGACGTCCACGGGATTGTGCAGTTTGATGAGCAAGTCGCGACTATCTACAAAGAAGGTTGTTTCAAACGTCGGTTTTCGCATACCTGCAAGAGGCGCCTCAACGAGGGCAACTACTCCATACTGAAGTCTCCTCTCTTGCATGTACTACGAACAAGTGAAAACGGGAACGACTGCACCGCTCTTCATCGTCCAGAAGGCAGACCACGAGTTATAACACTATACACGACCTGCGGTTGCCACATTTCTTCTCACAGCAATCAGTCTGAAGCCGTGACAGGCCTTCGGTAAGACGAGGTGTAGGTACTAACCTCTTTTGTTTGGTGGTATGGTTACTCTCACGAAGTCGCTGCGAGTGCCTAAGTACTCGAATTTCACCCCAGTCCTCGGTTGGTAGTGCGTACCAATAGAGATGACAATGGTCTGTCCCGGCTTCAGGCCAGTGAAGTAATATGAATTGCTTAATGGGAGATTGCTGTTTTCATGCCACGTGTAGTCGAGACTCCATTCCATGAAGTAGCCGGTCGATAATGCGTCCGTAGAGATGTTTTGGTGGATCCCACGTCGCAAGTACCGTGTAAGGGTCGATTGCTGCAAGCTTGATGTTCCTGCGAACACTAAGATCTGCACAACAAAGGGTGAGCACATTCTTCCATGGTGTTTGGAAGTTGATAAATCGCCGTATGGCAAGATGCAAATGGCGATATAAGTGAAGCAAACAAATACGACTGAATGAAGGATTGAATGAATGGAAGGTATTTGTGATTGTGTATGCATGGAGCAGTGGAGAAGGGAGGGAGACAGACCTGCGTCCATTGCTTCAAATTCCAACGGGTCCGCCATCTTGCTGAAACTGTGCGGCAGCACGAGTCCACGCACGGTCAGCGCATATTTTGTTAAGGGTTCTACCCCCTCCGCTTCACACTGTCGCTCTTTATCAGTGAGTTTGGCAACTGAACGCCAAGGATTTGAGGATTCGCTGCCTCCCGTTTTGAGGAAGACCTCGAAACCACCGAAAAAGGACCTCCACACCCTCGGGCTCGTCTATCACCACATCCACCATCTCGATGTCTTCGCCATAAATTGCCTTGAATGTCGGTTTTCGCATGGCTGTAACAGTGCACATGAGGTGTTTGCACTGGTCGTCTGACCAATTCTACACAAAGCACTTTCTATTCGTAGCCTCAATATTTGGCTTAGGCTATGCTGTCTATGAAAGACCAACGCACCTGCATCCAGAGTTTGAATGGGAGACGATGGAGTAGACTTTCTTGAGCATTCACTCGGATGTTGACCCGCGGCTGCAACAGTGCTAGCCTCCACCACACACACATATGCCGTGTCTTCATGCAAACCACCGATTGTCAAGGAGGTGGTGGTGGTGGTGTTGTCGTCGGTGGTGACACTGATTGAATTTCTATTCGACGTCGCCTCAGAACAAGTTGAATGGTAGGGCTGGAGGATTCCTTTTACCGAACTTGGCTTTCTCCACTCCACTTCAATTTGTGTTCGTGAAATGCCTCTTCCCTTGGGTGGTGGGATAGGAGATGGAGCTGAAAATGACGAAATGCCATTGGTGAGAGTTGACTCTAATTGCTACGACTGGGCAAGAACTGCAATTCTCCCCTTATCTGTAATGCCTCATCCTTCCCCTTAACTCGCATCAAATAAACATGGCATTGAGTGAGTTAAACTGCAAAAGAGGCGTTCAGTTGCAGAATGCGATTATTATGGGCATGAATTCGCTTCAGCTCACCAGTGGGCCATGTCCGAACGGGTTGCAAGGGAAGCTCGAAGCGGACACCGTCACCAGTCGCTATCACAGTCACTTTGTACAGTGTGTGTAGACATCCAGTTTGTTAGCAGTCACCTCTCCAGCCACGACGTCTGCTGTCGCATTTCTGTGGATGCCAAATAGAGAACTTGGTTCAACATTTATTGCAACTTTGTCAACATCTAGCTTCACCACTGCCCCTATATTCCAGGAGACCTTAAGGAAGTCGCAACCCACACGGCTCAAGTGGACGTGTTTCGAGATCGGCACCGCGTCTGCCTTTGTCTCTGCAATAAAATGAATGAAAAAAGGAGGAAGGAATTAAATTACCACTGCTGGGTAGACTTGACTTGAAGGAGCGAAGTTGCACTAGAAGTGAGGTGAGACTCTGTGGTGTCAGCCGAGAGTAACCAAGATTGCCGTGGGTGGGTGAAGAAGAAGATCACATTATACGTGTACGTGCATGCGTGCGTGGATCCAGATGGTAGTGGCAGAATGCGTCGCTTATCTGCGACACGTCTGTCTCCAACCTCTCAGTCCGGGCGAAGAGTCGGCTTGCAATTGCCTCTCCGCCAGCATGACGTACTACTTAACTGAATGTATTTAAACGTACAAGAAGCGAAACGAATTCCTACCTACTGCAAAGTGGGGTTGGGGATTAGCAAGCAAGCATGACGTGAAGGCAAAGAATGAGTTTACTCAGTGGTGCCAGTCCACGCAACCGTGGAGTGATAAGAAACGAGGTAAAATGAGTGAGGTCACCACTAGCAATTTCCTCCTATTGAAAAGTTGACATGTTAGAATGCACTTGACCTCTGCATAAGTAGGCTCAATTGCAAAAGTGCTGACAAGTGTGCCGATGAGAGTTGAGAGTCATAAGGTGCGTAGCTTACCAGGGGTTGGCGCAGATGCACAACACCACATGGCGGTTGCCAACAGAATGAGGTGGCGATGAAACGACATCTTCAATCGGGGAACAAGCTGCATTCACATTTCACCAATTCAGCGTTTATATAGATGCTGCAAAGTCGTGTGAGCCAATGAAATTCTGTCTTCTTCACTTAAAGTGCAAAGTGTGCATTTGTACACACCACGACACCACGACACCACGACACCGTGACCCCGTGACAGCACATACTATTGAACAACATGACTGAATGGGCTATGCACACTGGTTGGGTGGCAATATGTCGCAGAAGAGCGATTGTATTGCTTCGCAGCCTCCGCCTCTTGATCAACTCGAACCTCCCAAAATGGCCGATGGTGGTGCTGGGTGTTGGAGTATGATGCTGAGATGACTTAGAGGTAAGCTCGAGTGCGCACTGAGGAAGCCTTTTCGATCCACTATTCTGTGGTCACTCTATGGCCGCATTTTAATGTTGACGTACATACACGCTGATCCACAAGGCCATTTAGAGTGGAGGTTTCGTCTATTTGTGATCTAATTAGGAGGATGATAGGACCAAGGTGATGACGACTACCTGAGTCAAGAGGATTCGTTCGTTTGGTTTGCTGTGGCTGTCTTCTTGTTGCCACTTCAGATGCATCCAATGCGATTGAATTCACACGAGGAGGAAATTGACCAGTCACAGGTCCGTCTATATCTCTGCTTGGGGATAAACATTGTGGAAGTGGAAGGTCTAAGAGACTAGCACACCTAGGACTGTATGTGGATGTCTACGCCTTTAAATTGCCATAAGGCGAACTCGATCTGTCTTCCGGCATTCTCCATGGCACAGTGTAGGTCAGCAATCCACTTGCAATTGATGCGCTGCAAGGTGCAGAGGAAGTTGTAGATTAGCCTCGACTACGTGCACACCTCCGCCGCAGTGTTCTACAATCGAGGTTCTATATCTACCATACAGCAACATTAGCTGTGCAGACGCTGGCGAAATTGGCATGCCGAATGGGAGAGAGTGGGGAATTTTGAGGAAGGCAGTTTGGACGCTAACTAAGCCGTGGAGCCATCGTAATACTAACTAAGCAAGAAGTGTGTCCCTTTACTCCACTTCACTCATGCACAAATAAGGCTGCCAATTATTTTCAACACCAGTCAGTCGACTGCATAATAACTCACTGACACTTCTGTTTTCTTCTACTGTGTCTGCAGAAGAAGTTGAGCTTTACTGCCATTGTTACCTCTTCACCTCCAGGTGTGTTTCGCACACTGCACTGTAGCAGCCTGTAAGAACATCACCGACTGACTGACCGACTGTCGCATTGACAGTGTAAACAACAAACAGCGACCTCGTGAGAGTGCACATGTTCTTCTCAAGCTAAGAGCACCTCGTAATTATTTCAGCGTTTATTATACAAATGCAAACGAGAGAAGGTGTTGGCGAAGGTTTTGGGAAAGGAAAGGTGGGATAAATTAGGAATGCAACAAATGATGCAGCTAAGGATCAAGCAGGATGAATACGGGATGGAAATGCAGACCACACTCACAGCATCTAACTGGCCATCAGTTACGCAGCAGCATAGAGTGATTAAAGGCCGATGGAGTGAATGTGGTGAACGTGGTCTTAGCCTAACTACATGCACAATTGTTCCTCCATTTCTTCCATGGCAGCGGTCTTTTAACACTTTACGCTTCCAGTTTGTCTGGGCAATGGAAGAGGACCTCATGGAGTCGAGCAGTGTGCCTTCTTGACGCAGCAAACCGCATTTCCTCTACTTTATCGTCATGACTTACGCATGAAGTAGGCTCCTCTGTCCCTCCTGGCCTTGACCCAAGACACCAAAAGCACCACTTCGAGACTGCTGATGATAGTACTAAGCTACTTGGATGAAACGGTCGGTGGTCGGTTGAATGGCTAGTGCTTTCAGCTCAATGCACTGCATAAAATGACGAGCAGAGTTGGTGCGCTTGTCACGTGAGTTGGTCAACTAGCTGTAGAAGCGATAAGGCCTGCTAAAGTGACAGTCGCGGAGGGTGACTTATGAGACCACTTGAAGTGGGAAGGTGTGTTGAGCAGCACAGTCCCTCCACTTGGCAAGAAGACAACCCAATTCTGTCGAAACGAGGAGGAGGTGGTCTGCGGCTTCTTAAGGTAAACAAGTGGAGGGGTGAAGTGCCACTTGAAGTGCACTGAATGGGAGCAAGCACTATGCAATCCGACAATGGGAAATTGACTCACGAACGCATAATGGGTGTGGGAGGATAAAATGCCGACCAGTTGTCCTAAAGTTCACACACAGTGTCCAGAAACGCCTTAGCCTGACTCATTTTCTCCATTTGAGGCTGCACTTAGCTGCCCTTGGAGCTGGCTGCAATAACCCCAAAGGTGCCTCCGCAATGCATCACTTGATGCTGGTCTATCACGCGGTCGAGTGGAGGTGGATTGAGGCTGATCCACTGGCTGATGCACTGGCTCATCCACTCATTGCATTGACTCTGTGTTGTGAAGTAATACCTCGTGTTTGCGTGCGCAGTAGTGAGCCTGGTGGAGTGCAACAGTAGGAATTAGTAGACGAAGGCTTTGGCTCATGCGTGTGTGTGTGTTGTAGGTGCGGTAGTAGGAGTGGGTGAGTGCCTGAAGGCATGGGAGACGGCGTCGGTGAGCATGATGAGAGACTGGACGATGGCAAGTGGTGAGGGGGGAGGAGGCGATGCTTTCAGTGGTTTGGACAGGAGCACTTCGATGTGCCAGAAAGCAGCCGTGCCTAGGAAGGTAGGCAGAGAGATATGTTTTGCAGGCAGTGCTATCGAAGTGGTGAAGCGTGTCTGGCAGTTGCATTTCACCATGCTGTGTACACAACCCTGACACCCAACGACCCCGTGCCACTGATCCTCCATCCGTGGCGCCCTCGTGGCGTCTGGCACACATTCATCCGATGACCTCACGCATCAAGCACTTTGCTTATTGTGTGCAGTCGCCTCAACTGACGCCTCGCCTTGTGGTGAGGTGCAGAGACGGAAGTAGCGTATCAGCAGGACACTGATACTTTTAAGAAGATTGCCACACGTGTTATGGAATGCGGATCCGGCATTGCCATCAGCCGATGAAAGAAGCGAGATGATGCAAACTGGACTGTGTGTAGGGAGGGGCGGCTTGTCAGGCCTAGCGATGCTGCAGCCAGAGAAGCACATGGCGAGCGGGAGAGTTAGGACGGAGGACCTGGTCGATGGATGTGATTGAGGGAGCAATGGAGGTTGAGTGGATGCTGGGCCTGATTCCTCGCTGAGGCAAAGGCAGAAAGTGTGCCTCAGTCAGGTTATGTCAGTCAGTCAATCAGTTAGTCAGAGAGTTGGACAGGCAGAGCAATGCAGACTGGACAGACAGTGGGCCTGGATAAAACTATTGGCTGGTCAAAATGCAATCAAGGCATGAACCAGACACCCCCAAAAGCACCACAAGCGTGCACTCTTCTAGGGCTAGAAATAGAAAGGCTGCTCTGGGTCGACAGGCAGTCTTGGCGATATGCTGTGGATTGGGTGCCCTTCAGCCAACAAATGTGGATTAGTCAATCGACGTGTAGTTCAGACTGTTTGCTGGATCCCGTCTTAGGAGAGTGAAGTCCTTGCACAACCGACCAAATTGGAGTGAGATGCCTGTACTTCCTGTCATTCTTCACGAATGTTGCACTGTGATTAGTTACGGTATGGAGGAGTAAGGGTAATAGTGAGAAGGTGGAATGATTGACGAATTGCGCAGTTGTAGTGAAAGGGAAGGGAAGGGAAGAGGAGCAGAGTGCTGTATGCACTGTGCTGTATGGTTATTGGCAGAGAGGACGAAGAGGGACTACCATCGGCTCTGATCACAGGTGCCGACACAGAGCATTTCATGTCGGATATGTGGGGAGCGATGGCCAACCCACCCGCCAAGTATCATGCATGCAACAGCCACAACTTGTTGCTTGCCTTCCTCCCTTGCCAAGAGGAAATCATTGACCTCTCTGCGACGATCGTCTGCATCGTCACGCGTTGTGCTTGTCGCGGTACAAATGTACTAGTTAATGGCAATGTTGGCACGCACGCACGCACGCACACACACACACACACACACACACACACCTCGCAAGCATAATTCACGCTGGACGTACTGACTCTCGAGCCGACGAACTGACCGATGGACAGTCTAGACACCGGAGGTGACACCGGAGGTGACCTCGTAGTGGTGCAGGTGTTTGCCAGGAGTCCTTTTATTATATGCTTCACCTTTATTGCAGCATTGAGCACACAAGGAGGACTTCAACTCCACCGCGCCCAATAGTTGGCTGGAGAAGGTGGTGCCAAAGAGGAGTGCAGGTGCAGGGGCAGGCGAGAATGTCACGAAGGCAGCTGTTCGACTTTCAGACCGAGTAACTGCAGCAATGCACAGAAGTGGTGGCGACGATTTGAGGCTTTAGTAGCCAAATGAAATCGCCCATGTGCACTACTCACTAGTCAATTGAAGTATGAAGGTGGGGGAAGATTGACAAGCACAGACTGTGCCTGCAGAGACCGTCCCAAATAAGTGTGTGTGTGTGTGTGTGCACTGATAAGTTGAATGGCTTGACAAGACGACTTGGTACCGTCTGGATGAAGTGAATGCTATCCACTGCATCATTGAGTGGTGGAGTTGGTGGAATTGGCGAAATGTTGTGGGTGCACTTCGTAAGCAGTAAGGTGGAAATTTCTGCATCGTCAAAACACACACACACACACACAGCAACTGATTGTGTTGAAGACAGTAGACGGTAGCAAGGGCACTTGCCACACTGATTGGAGCCCTCAAGGCTTCCAAGGGGATTGGCCTACCCACTAGCGGGGTGGAGTGCTTCGCGAAGCCTTGCAAAAACACCGCATTTCGAGTGATGCAGCGAGTGAAGACCAAGTGTGTGCACAGCACAGTACAGTACAGTACTGAGACACAGTGGAGGGCGCCCTTATCAAGGCGCACCAATCGAAGCTGAAGAGACGGATGCAGAGGAGGACGAAAAAGATTGTCGCAATGCGCCAGATGTCTGCATCCACGCAGCTGAGCAGAAGTGGCAGTCTCCTTAGACTGAGTCGCAATCGTCCACAACAATCTGCACCAACTATTCTCACTCCTCCAGGTGCCATTCTCAAGTCGTGGCAGACGCAGCGTTTGCGAAGCAGCTCTCCAAGTTGTGCTGATTGCCTGAGCAGAGCCATTCGGCTTTGTCTTGGTGACAGGAAAAGTCAGCGCAGATGCCTTGCCTTAGTGGAAGAGAAGGACGAAGCAGACCTTCCCTAGTAGTGGTTACAGGGATCGGTTGCACCTAGCTGACGGCGTGCAGTCGTTTCCACACCACCGTATAATGGCAAGCTGCATTGAAGCTGCCAGTGAAAGAGTGAAGTGTGAGGAGCATCAACCAGTCTGTGTTAATTGCAGCAATTTTGCTTGCTGCAAGAAGAAGTAGCCAGTCCACGTAATAGGGGCGGTGGACAATTTCACCCTTTGATGGAGTGAAGAAGGCGCAACAAACATTCCACCATGGTCTGCGGCAGTTCTTAAGCACAAATGTGTGCAGAAGGAGTTTGCTGCGGTTGGACTGAGCAAAGGCATGAGAATGGTTTGAGGAGGGGTAGATGGCTGTGGGCTTTCTGGTGTCGAGGCTTCGTGCAATCCTACAACTGAGGATGCCATGTCAGGATCACCGTGTGAGAGTTGATTGCATCAATTTGTGCAGCCTCTGTTGCACAGTCTCAGCAGCACTGAAGGGCAAATGATGGGCAATGGCTGACATAGGTGGCTTTGCATCCCCATGCTTTGAACAAGCCTTATTTAGCGTTTGAGCAGAAGTTTGTTGAAGAAACGGATGCTGCTAATTGCATATCAGTAGACTGAGAGTAAATGGAACGGCTCAATCTTGAACGCTTTTCGTCCAATGCCAAAGATTTCGCATAATGCAGGTGCATGCACTGTGCCTACATGGATGGGCAGTGGATACTGTTCAGCCATCTAGCGTGGCCACTCTTTGCCACGCATTGATACGCGTTGATGCTTGAGCGCAGCACATCCAGTTCTCTCCTTTCCTACGCCTTTTACGCAGAACTTCAATTTCGAATGAGGTCGTCTGACTCTCGGCATTATCTCCACTAACGTCACATGATGCAGCTTAAGGCACCCGTTTGCAGAACTTGGTTCCTTCTGTATCAGATGTGTTTGTGTCACTCATACCCTCGTCGGGCTACAATAGTAAAGTGTAGTCAGAGTACACCGCGGTGCGACTTTTCTTTACTTGCCACAGTTCTGTGCAGTCTTCACTCCACTCCACTTCACTGCGCTGCACTCCATCCTCTGTATCCCCTTCCTATCCGTTGCACAGAAGAACTTAAGTAGCGTGGGAATGTGCACATGTACGCCTCATTTCTTGTTCTCTCAACATCCATGTTGTACAGTGTGTAGACACAGAAATCGACGTCCGTAGCGCTTTTTGTTGTCACACTTGTTGCTATATGATCATAGATGCGCAACACGTTGCCATGTTTCTCTTATCCTGACTAGAGCATACAAAATAGGTCCCATTACTGCGTGGAAAACATATTCATGTGCCACTAATAGTGGTGTCCATCAGGTTTATGAATGGACGCCACTGCGGATCATATCTAACACCTCCACCCACCAAAGAGCAAAGAGCAACGTACACCACAATCACAGCATCTGCCTTCTTGTTTTCTCCTCAGGAGCAAGAGACGATTTGGGCCAATGGAGGAAAAGCGGTGCGATTGTCGTTCACACACTGCCTGTGTATGGGTACTGGAGCATGTGGATACCAGTCAAGGACAGTAGGCGAGTAGTGGGGCCTCCGCTACCCCGCTTACCCCAAAAACCAAGAGGTTGCTGGAGCAAGTATTGTCAATATTTGAGCCGAAGTCTGATTTTAATGTCACTCAGTGTCAACAGATTTGAATTCGGTTCAGTGGTTGGCATTCGCGACTGGTAGATGGCGCATTGAAAGGGGAAGAAGCATTCATTCTTCGCACTGATGCATTATCCAAGTGGTCGTATGAAAAGGTTCGTCGCAGTACTTTGTTAAGTAGTAGTTGAGGCTTGGGTAGTCGGTCTGCTTTATGCATCACATCATTTCCAAATAAGCTGTTCTCCTTCCGCCCCCCCCCCACCCCCGTCTCCCTCTCAATATTTCGCTTCATTTAGGGGATCGCAAAGACTGATCAATTGAATGGTCTGTGAGCCAGTGATTGTTGGGGATAGCGGCCTCTTAAAGGCACGTCTCCATGTCTGAGTGACCTCTCATACGTGTGGCAGAACAGCAACAGCATTAGCGACTTAGAGGACTCCGAAGTCACCCAATTTGTTGACTGGCTCCTCAGCTGTGTTGGTAGTCACGTCCTGCGTATCACTGATGTCTGAGTGCAAGTTTAGAAGTGGCAAGTAAAGTTGTGTCAAAATAGTTACAACTTTTCTCTCTCTCTCTCTGTCTCTGTCTCTCTATGCCTTACTCCTCCCAAATTCAAACTACACTCGCAGGAATCAATTTAACATGAGTCGGGAAATTGGCAGTCGCAGGTTTACGTTAAAGCGGATAGGTAGCTTTCATTAAGGTGATGATAATTGTGGCAAGTGTCGCTCAGTTAGATCATTTATAATAATGACTAACAGAGGGAGTAATAACAAACTGGCACACTGAAGACTCAGGCTAACTTCGAAATCCCGGCGTTTGACTAATTCAAAAAGCCATTTTAGCGCAATTTGGGGCGGAGGAAGGTGGCCTTGCCAAACACAAGATAACGTTTCAATCACACCAATAACCAGCCAAAGTGTTAACTGAGGGCGCCAACAACATTTGGCCATCAGAGTATGTCTCAGCAAACGTTGCATCTCCTCCCTCAATTCGTTGGCACCGCAGTTGGGGAAATTCAAGTCACGTGGATCAGCGCGTGTCCACCTACTCCACTCACTCCAGATGACATCCACGAACCATCCCACCGCCACCACCAACTACTCTGCGATCCCACTCCATTGTACACCACTTCACTTCACTCCACTCCACTCCACTCCACTCCACTCTCGAAGCCACACTTTCTACCGTGAAATACGCAGTCAAGTGTTCACAAGTCGCTAGTGACAGTGACACTGACACTGCACAGTGGATCTGCATTTCCTGCATTGCATGTGCTAACGCCAAGTGCCACTACTGTCGGAACTTCACTTCACTTCACTTCACTTCACTTCACTGCACTGCACTGCTCTGCACTGCACTGCACTGCACTGTACTTTGCTTCACTTCACCTCCTCCCCACAGCATCACTGCGCTCACCATCAGCATCAGCATCACCAACAGCATCAGCATCAGCCTCACCATCGCCTGGCACCGCCGCTTAGACATTCACAACCCGTGGGAGGAGAAATGAGTGTGCCAAGCAAGGGAAGTGAGAATGTAGAATTGATGAGGTAAGCCTCATCAACTCACCATGTGGTGTGAGGTCAGGGGGTCAGCACACGTGATGCGACCCATCACGACCCACCACAAACCACCGCAACCCGCCACGACCCATCACAGCACCCTGCTGACTCATCCCTTTTTATGCACTCAAACTGTCGCTAAGTGGAAGTCATGACCGACTGCATAAATTTACCATTCACTGTCTGTCTGTCTGTCTGTGTGCCTGTGCGTGTGTGCCTGTGTGTGTGAGTGAGTGGGTGGGTGGATGGGTGGGTGGGTGTTTGTGGAGTCAGTGGATGAGATGTTGCCCGTTCAGCGTGTGTGAAGTGGATTGTGCTCGGCTTGGCTCGAGTGTGACCAACTCTGATGAGGCTCAGATTAATGAGTGAACGCCATTCGAGGTCACACCAACACCATTCACCAACTGCGGGTAAGAATGTAGACAGTACAATCTGATGGTTGGAGCAACGCGCTCCCATTTCCTGTGCACGCCTATTGGCAAGCATGAGAGGAGTGGGTGAGCATGGAGGAGGGACGACCGTTATTAGTGGCGTACAGATTGGAGGAGATGTGATGTCTCATTGCCTCGGACATCTCCATTGGGTGCGACAGCATCACCAGTACTGTCGCCATGGTGCCCTGCTACGTTAGTCCTTCTGATAACTCAATCATTATACTTATGTGCTGTAGTTTGTTTTGTATTTCGCCTTGCATGTTCCAGTATGGAATGCTGGTGCTGTAACCTCCACAGAATTGCATTTCGTTTGTGGAAGTTGTTATTAAGTGAAGGGATGCAGAATCACAGATGTCGTGAGCTTTGACCTCTCCGACATAGTCGTACCCATCCACTCCTAATTTATGTGCATTCAAGGAAGGAAAGGGAGAATATGACGGTCGACCTGGCTCATGAGCTAATCACCTGGGGCTGCCACTACGACAGTGAGACTGTTGCAAATTAAGCACTCAAATGCAAACTGCAAAGCCAAACAGTAGTGCCAACACTGCCTGGAAGTTAATGCGTGCCTCGATGCGCAAACCCAAATCGCACATTTAACGACATCAACCAACAGAACAACCAGATCATATGCAACACATAGTCATCGCGTCCATATGCACACGTTCACATTGCCCAGTAAACATCCTTTAACTCATTAAACAAACAGAATAGGCCAATCAAGCAAAGAATCTGCATGGCGGTGTGGCAACCTCGCACGCCCACATGCGGTGCAATGGTGCTACTCTACACCTTATCACATGCAGTTTTGAACCCAAACATTTGCACAGGCGTCATTAGTACTGCGATAATAAGCAGCGATTTGCATGACAAAGTACTTTAGCTAAGCCCTCCTCAGACGACAAAGTCAAGGTTTTCTGTTAGTACTGCAACACAATGTTCTAGAAATAACAGGAGGTGCGTTCAAGTAAAAGGACTCCAGACGACACTGAAAGAGTGAACCCAACGCAAGACATTTGTTGCGGCCGCAAAGACACCGAGCATGGCAAAACAGTGGCTAATCGTTCGCCGGGCAAATCACCTCTTTGGCCAAATGAGCTGCGCAAACTAAATCAGTGTGCTCTTTATTCAACGCCTCCGCGGTGCCTCACCTCAGTAGCATCGACAATAACCCTTCCCTTGAATGTCCATCTTCTCACTGGCAGACGCTCACATCTTTGGGTGGCAAGTAAGCATCGCAGACACCACAGAGTCCAACCATTCCAATTAAATAGGTCACATCACCCACAGCACGGTTGAGGCAGCTGACGAACTACTACCACGAAGCACTCGAAGTTATGCCAAGAAGTCAAGCATAGAAGTCGAAGTCAATAACACCACACCTCCTCTGCATACACAGTTTACGTGTCGATCATTCAAATAATCGGATTTCTCGTCTTTATTAACAAAAGAGGTAAGAGCAACATTTAATTTTGAAGCAGTGAGTTGTACTGTAAACAAGAGTTGGACGGTCTTCAACTACCTTTCATATTTTGCAAAGACTACTTGCACAGCAAGGTTGAAACATCTCATAGGCGAACAAAGCGAAGTAATGCGTCTTTTTGATGCTGTGCAGCACAGGGAAATGACAGATGGCAGCCAGAAATACACGTCCACATTTGTTTGCATTAATAGCATTGAAAGGGAGAAGGTGGCCCAAACGACGACGACGACGACGCCTTCTTCGACAAATGCAGAAAAAATGTTTGCATTTCGACGCTGACCAACACAGGGAGATACAACTACGCTTTCCTTAAATGCATGCCCCACCTCGCGCAGATTGTGCTCATTTAATAGCCACATCATCCAGCACTCACACACCCTTGCATGTGTGAGAGCGCATCAGTCCACGTTCCCTCCGTCGGTTGTGGTCACTCCTTGCTCCTATGGCATGGATGAACAGGTAGAGGTTGTGGACGTGGCCTTCATTGCTCTTCGCATCAACATAGAGATGGCTGCATTCTGACTGCGAGTTGGTGGGTGGAGGTGGTAGATGCCGCCTGCAGTCCACGCACCTGAGCGGCATTTGGGCTACACAGAGCCAGATGGAGTAACGCCACGACTGCTG
This sequence comes from Taenia crassiceps, assembly GCA_023375655.1. NCBI lineage: Eukaryota > Metazoa > Platyhelminthes > Cestoda > Cyclophyllidea > Taeniidae > Taenia > Taenia crassiceps. The sequence continues at coordinate 785,998 of JAKROA010000016.1, forward strand.
CACAGATGACGGTCACTGCAACGCTGGCATCGCCTCGGTCGCCGCGATCGTTCACATCCGTATAAATAGGCACAGGGGCCCACTGCACACTCCCACCTCATCTGTGTCGGCCAATAGGAGTTAAGGCAACAGCTTGTGTTGTGACCTCGTGACCTCACACGACGTGGTATCAGCCGCGACCCAGTCCCGCCATTGATTTCCATGATTATGCCATTCGCCGTATGCGGGTGGTACTACCGCTGATGGTTTGGCTGAACATTTAACCATACAATGCTGTTGCGATAAATTAGTTGCATCAATCAACAAAGAGTCAGTGGTTCACAGAAAGTTGTATATTCCCTTAATCTGTGGCATTAGTCGAGGTGGAGACGTTAAATTTGCCCACAAATGCGGTTAAATGAACTCACCTCTCAGAATGCATTGTTGCCACAGGATTGGTGGAAGTGTTACATGCGGTTTTAGCAAACAGAACAGATGGGAGTCTGCACAGGGGCCCTAGGTCCGTGGCTATGCGGGTCCCCATCATGGTGCACGTGTGACTGGCGGTGTTGGTTGGACGCGCCTTCTACCTCACTGGCATAGGCGTCCATCCGGAAGTGTGTCAGTTTGTCCCATAAATTTATATTATACCTGTGGGTTGCTGAGCATGCATTTAACTGCACAATCGTACCTATTTTGCCATTCATTTGTTCCGTCGTCAACGCGACAGTCACGTGCTTGCAACTTGGTGGAATGTTGCTCTCCTCCATGCTCCATGGTGTCCTGGTGCAAACACAGTTACTTCTGTGGTGTTCGCTGCAGCGCCAGATGAATGTATTTCATATTTCTCTACGTGCAGAGAGAAGGGCTGAATACTCCCTTGCAAAGTCAGACTCCCATTTGGTCAATGCATGGTACTGCTTTTCGCACAACTATTCCTCGTTGGTGCTAGCGAGCATCTTTGACACATTCCAATTTACACAAAACCAAATGAATTCTCTTAGATTGTGTTGGTACAAATTGGTTTTGCTTAAAATTGTGGCTAGAGAGTCTGAGGTTAGCAACAATGCAGCTGGTCCGGTTCCCCAGTGGTGCGGATTGTTGCTTTAGGCGTTTTCAGTGTTTAGACCATTTGAATTGAACTGCTACCAACAACGTCAACTTGTCACTGTATTCATTTGGAAATTGGTATGAAGAAAAGGAAGTATACTTATGGCAAGCCTTTTCATGAGTGAAATACTGAGTAATGGGAGAGTAACCAGACCCCTACGTAGTTTGCGATACTGATCAAGCGGTGTATGTTGAGATGCAGAATGGGGATTTCGCAAACGCAATAAAGCCTTCCATTCTGGTCGACCACTGGCCAGTTTGTAGACTGACAGAAGTGGCAGCATCTGCACCGCTTTCTTGCACTTGGTGGTGCTATTTTAAAGTCACTTCACCATGTGTCAGCATCCTCATGTGCATCTACTAACTCCACTAGGGCTAATGACATGCAGCACAGCCGACCACGACCCAATGCCGCATTATTTGTGCTCTCTAATAAAGTGATGAGGGAAGGGCTGATGACGGACAGTTCGTAAAGTAACGATCACACGCCGGAGGGTGGGGCGAGATTACTTGAACCACGAATGGTAACGTGAGATATTGCTTTCAATGTGACCTCAATATCTTCCCTATGCAATAGTGCCGCCAATGCGCATGCACTAACTTTTCGCTGTAGACATCAATTTGGGCATAGGGTGGATTGGATAGCCGAGTGTATGCAGGCCTTGCCACTATCCGCGACGCCTAACCTGAGACCCGCCGATGTCAGCTATCAGAATTGGTAGAAAAGATGTGAGGCACCATTGCACCGCATGTGGGCGTGCGAGGTTGCCACACCGCCATGCAGATTCTTTGCTTGATTGGCCTATTCTGTTTGTTTAATGAGTTAAAGGATGTTTACTGGGCAATGTGAACGTGGGCATATGGACGCGATGACTATGTGTTGCATATGATCTGGTTGTTCTGTTGGTTGATGTCGTTAAATGTGCGATTTGGGTTTGCGCATCGAGGCACGCATTAACTTCCAGGCAGTGTTGGCACTACTGTTTGGCTTTGCAGTTTGCATTTGAGTGCTTAATTTGCAACAGTCTCACTGTCGTAGTGGCAGCCCCAGGTGATTAGCTCATGAGCCAGGTCGACCGTCATATTCTCCCTTTCCTTCCTTGAATGCACATAAATTAGGAGTGGATGGGTACGACTATGTCGGAGAGGTCAAAGCTCACGACATCTGTGATTCTGCATCCCTTCACTTAATAACAACTTCCACAAACGAAATGCAATTCTGTGGAGGTTACAGCACCAGCATTCCATACTGGAACATGCAAGGCGAAATACAAAACAAACTACAGCACATAAGTATAATGATTGAGTTATCAGAAGGACTAACGTAGCAGGGCACCATGGCGACAGTACTGGTGATGCTGTCGCACCCAATGGAGATGTCCGAGGCAATGAGACATCACATCTCCTCCAATCTGTACGCCACTAATAACGGTCGTCCCTCCTCCATGCTCACCCACTCCTCTCATGCTTGCCAATAGGCGTGCACAGGAAATGGGAGCGCGTTGCTCCAACCATCAGATTGTACTGTCTACATTCTTACCCGCAGTTGGTGAATGGTGTTGGTGTGACCTCGAATGGCGTTCACTCATTAATCTGAGCCTCATCAGAGTTGGTCACACTCGAGCCAAGCCGAGCACAATCCACTTCACACACGCTGAACGGGCAACATCTCATCCACTGACTCCACAAACACCCACCCACCCATCCACCCACCCACTCACTCACACACACAGGCACACACGCACAGGCACACAGACAGACAGACAGACAGACAGACAGTGAATGGTAAATTTATGCAGTCGGTCATGACTTCCACTTAGCGACAGTTTGAGTGCATAAAAAGGGATGAGTCAGCAGGGTGCTGTGATGGGTCGTGGCGGGTTGCGGTGGTTTGTGGTGGGTCGTGATGGGTCGCATCACGTGTGCTGACCCCTGACCTCACACCACATGGTGAGTTGATGAGGCTTACCTCATCAATTCTACATTCTCACTTCCCTTGCTTGGCACACTCATTTCTCCTCCCACGGGTTGTGAATGTCTAAGCGGCGGTGCCAGGCGATGGTGAGGCTGATGCTGATGCTGTTGGTGATGCTGATGCTGATGGTGAGCGCAGTGATGCTGTGGGGAGGAGGTGAAGTGAAGCAAAGTACAGTGCAGTGCAGTGCAGTGCAGAGCAGTGCAGTGCAGTGAAGTGAAGTGAAGTGAAGTGAAGTGAAGTTCCGACAGTAGTGGCACTTGGCGTTAGCACATGCAATGCAGGAAATGCAGATCCACTGTGCAGTGTCAGTGTCACTGTCACTAGCGACTTGTGAACACTTGACTGCGTATTTCACGGTAGAAAGTGTGGCTTCGAGAGTGGAGTGGAGTGGAGTGGAGTGGAGTGAAGTGAAGTGGTGTACAATGGAGTGGGATCGCAGAGTAGTTGGTGGTGGCGGTGGGATGGTTCGTGGATGTCATCTGGAGTGAGTGGAGTAGGTGGACACGCGCTGATCCACGTGACTTGAATTTCCCCAACTGCGGTGCCAACGAATTGAGGGAGGAGATGCAACGTTTGCTGAGACATACTCTGATGGCCAAATGTTGTTGGCGCCCTCAGTTAACACTTTGGCCGGTTATTGGTGTGATTGAAACGTTATCTTGTGTTTGGCAAGGCCACCTTCCTCCGCCCCAAATTGCGCTAAAATGGCTTTTTGAATTAGTCAAACGCCGGGATTTCGAAGTTAGCCTGAGTCTTCAGTGTGCCAGTTTGTTATTACTCCCTCTGTTAGTCATTATTATAAATGATCTAACTGAGCGACACTTGCCACAATTATCATCACCTTAATGAAAGCTACCTATCCGCTTTAACGTAAACCTGCGACTGCCAATTTCCCGACTCATGTTAAATTGATTCCTGCGAGTGTAGTTTGAATTTGGGAGGAGTAAGGCATAGAGAGACAGAGACAGAGAGAGAGAGAGAGAAAGTTGTAACTATTTTGACACAACTTTACTTGCCACTTCTAAACTTGCACTCAGACATCAGTGATACGCAGGACGTGACTACCAACACAGCTGAGGAGCCAGTCAACAAATTGGGTGACTTCGGAGTCCTCTAAGTCGCTAATGCTGTTGCTGTTCTGCCACACGTATGAGAGGTCACTCAGACATGGAGACGTGCCTTTAAGAGGCCGCTATCCCCAACAATCACTGGCTCACAGACCATTCAATTGATCAGTCTTTGCGATCCCCTAAATGAAGCGAAATATTGAGAGGGAGACGGGGGTGGGGGGCGGAAGGAGAACAGCTTATTTGGAAATGATGTGATGCATAAAGCAGACCGACTACCCAAGCCTCAACTACTACTTAACAAAGTACTGCGACGAACCTTTTCATACGACCACTTGGATAATGCATCAGTGCGAAGAATGAATGCTTCTTCCCCTTTCAATGCGCCATCTACCAGTCGCGAATGCCAACCACTGAACCGAATTCAAATCTGTTGACACTGAGTGACATTAAAATCAGACTTCGGCTCAAATATTGACAATACTTGCTCCAGCAACCTCTTGGTTTTTGGGGTAAGCGGGGTAGCGGGAGGCCCCACTACTCGCCTACTGTCCTTGACTGGTATCCACATGCTCCAGTACCCATACACAGGCAGTGTGTGAACGACAATCGCACCGCTTTTCCTCCATTGGCCCAAATCGTCTCTTGCTCCTGAGGAGAAAACAAGAAGGCAGATGCTGTGATTGTGGTGTACGTTGCTCTTTGCTCTTTGGTGGGTGGAGGTGTTAGATATGATCCGCAGTGGCGTCCATTCATAAACCTGATGGACACCACTATTAGTGGCACATGAATATGTTTTCCACGCAGTAATGGGACCTATTTTGTATGCTCTAGTCAGGATAAGAGAAACATGGCAACGTGTTGCGCATCTATGATCATATAGCAACAAGTGTGACAACAAAAAGCGCTACGGACGTCGATTTCTGTGTCTACACACTGTACAACATGGATGTTGAGAGAACAAGAAATGAGGCGTACATGTGCACATTCCCACGCTACTTAAGTTCTTCTGTGCAACGGATAGGAAGGGGATACAGAGGATGGAGTGCAGCGCAGTGAAGTGGAGTGGAGTGAAGACTGCACAGAACTGTGGCAAGTAAAGAAAAGTCGCACCGCGGTGTACTCTGACTACACTTTACTATTGTAGCCCGACGAGGGTATGAGTGACACAAACACATCTGATACAGAAGGAACCAAGTTCTGCAAACGGGTGCCTTAAGCTGCATCATGTGACGTTAGTGGAGATAATGCCGAGAGTCAGACGACCTCATTCGAAATTGAAGTTCTGCGTAAAAGGCGTAGGAAAGGAGAGAACTGGATGTGCTGCGCTCAAGCATCAACGCGTATCAATGCGTGGCAAAGAGTGGCCACGCTAGATGGCTGAACAGTATCCACTGCCCATCCATGTAGGCACAGTGCATGCACCTGCATTATGCGAAATCTTTGGCATTGGACGAAAAGCGTTCAAGATTGAGCCGTTCCATTTACTCTCAGTCTACTGATATGCAATTAGCAGCATCCGTTTCTTCAACAAACTTCTGCTCAAACGCTAAATAAGGCTTGTTCAAAGCATGGGGATGCAAAGCCACCTATGTCAGCCATTGCCCATCATTTGCCCTTCAGTGCTGCTGAGACTGTGCAACAGAGGCTGCACAAATTGATGCAATCAACTCTCACACGGTGATCCTGACATGGCATCCTCAGTTGTAGGATTGCACGAAGCCTCGACACCAGAAAGCCCACAGCCATCTACCCCTCCTCAAACCATTCTCATGCCTTTGCTCAGTCCAACCGCAGCAAACTCCTTCTGCACACATTTGTGCTTAAGAACTGCCGCAGACCATGGTGGAATGTTTGTTGCGCCTTCTTCACTCCATCAAAGGGTGAAATTGTCCACCGCCCCTATTACGTGGACTGGCTACTTCTTCTTGCAGCAAGCAAAATTGCTGCAATTAACACAGACTGGTTGATGCTCCTCACACTTCACTCTTTCACTGGCAGCTTCAATGCAGCTTGCCATTATACGGTGGTGTGGAAACGACTGCACGCCGTCAGCTAGGTGCAACCGATCCCTGTAACCACTACTAGGGAAGGTCTGCTTCGTCCTTCTCTTCCACTAAGGCAAGGCATCTGCGCTGACTTTTCCTGTCACCAAGACAAAGCCGAATGGCTCTGCTCAGGCAATCAGCACAACTTTCCCATCCCAAAACTGACTCATAGCAGCTCACTCCCAATGATGCCCCGACATTCCCAACCCTGGCAATTCTATTCGCTTTCATGACTACTGGCATTGTGTCAACCTCCTCCTCGCACCATGACGTGCGCAGTCACTTCTCATCATCACTTTCAATGAGGAAGTGTTGTGTTGCTTCTTCTACCACAAAACCATCCATCCACCACCATAGAGAGAGGTGCCATCGCGACTGGGGCAGACTACGCCCTTCCCAATTGGCGTGTCGAAGACAGTGTGGAAGGCAATACTTCATGTTAGGCTCCAGTGACTCCGCCTGCATATTGTTGGTGCATGGAAAAGGAGCAGTCAGTAGATCAGGCCGATTAGCTAGCTGCACCACTGCCTCAGTTGTCTGTAGAGAATGTGCACTTACGCGGTACGTGTAGGCGGGTGGATAGGAAGTGACTAACACTGGGCCTAAGGTGTCTACACGGTGCCTCAGACAGTTAGCCAGTGAGTGAATGTGTCATCCAGGTGTCGGTGTCGACTACAAGCTGTGGTAGTGTTGCCACCGAATCCCACATCCGTACGGCCATAGACGCTGCAGAATGCGAAGCAGATGACCAGCATGGAGGAGATAGAATTATCTGGCAGGTGGAGGAGAAATGAAATGGTGGCACAGAGGCATCACGCGTTTGTTGCATCTGCACCTACAACTACTGCTCCTTTGCTTAAAGGTCAATGCATAGGAGTGGAGGGGAGCACGCTTCACCTCATCTGTACTGGAATGGTCGTGTTCTTGAGCTATTGAGCAATGTGTGTGAGACGTGCACAAGAAAGTAGCAAAGGCGCCTGTCATCACTGCTTGGCTGAAGAAGAGAAGGAGGAGGAGGAGGAGGAGGAGGAGGAGGAGGAGGAGGAGGAGGAGAGATTTGTGCCACCTACTCGAAGATGGGGGCATTGGCGCCTATCCGACTTGTGGTGCTGTAGTGCAGCAGCGTCAGCAACAGTAGTATCACCACACCCACTGGGCATGCGACAGGCGTGCAACATGGCATCCTGATGCTCTAGCTGGAAGCCATGCACAATGACTCAGGTTACCGCCTTACAAAGTGCCTGCCACCTCTCGCCTGTCACCTATTGCAATCCAGTGGGGCATTGAAGCCTATGGACTGGACACTGCTTGACCTCTGCAACGGTTTCGACCCTGCGCCAACCAGTAGTCGACTCCACGGATTGGTACTTTTGTAGAAGGAGAAGAAGAAGGCCTGAGAGTCATCCCTGCGTAGCCAAACGCTACCACCCGAGAAGCCTGTGTGGCAGTGGCCTAAGATCTGCCCACCTCATGAGCAGATTCCCTGGAGCACGTTGAGCAGACGACCTCATCCCTCAATGCGGCTGCACCAACACGCGGACGCGGCATGCGTTGGCCTAAAGGCTGTCACGTGAGCGTACCACGGCGGAATGAGTGGCCTTGAACTGCGAATGGACATTTGTAAACTTAGAGACGAAGGGAAAAACCGATGAATATGGTCCGAAAATAATGTGGACACGGCAGCCAAAAATGATAGTCTGAAGGGTGGTCAAAACTCCCCTTAGTTCCAATTGTAGGCGTAGCGTGGCGTGGTGTGGTGTGGCGTGACGTGACTAGTACGACGTTCGGCCTTCAGGGCGTGACGTAGAAACGAAGGAGCCTCGTTGAGTCACGCTCTCCAAATTGGTCGGTCGGTCGGTCGGTCGGTCGTGCGTGCGTGTGTGCGTGTGTGCGTGCGTGCACCGTGAGGCTGACCAATGGGCATTGGCCTAAGGCGCTTGTCGACTTAGTCAAGCTTAATTACCTACGACGCAGACTACTCACCACAGCCTTTGAAAGGAAGCCCCAGCCTTACCGCCTGAGGCCTTTCAGAGGTGAAATAAGTGCAGTAAGTGTGGAATGCAATGATAACATGACTGCCTTTGACGTACTGGGGCAATAGGATCCGAGGGTGAGGTTTAGGTGCATTGTGGTGGCAGTCACGAATGGGGCAGATGAAGAGGACTACGCAGAGTGCAGAAGAGCAGGTGTGTTAGCGAAATGCACAGCCACAGTGTGCGGAAAGGGGTTGATGGGTAGTTGTAGTAAGTCGGCTAACCCTTCAGCATTTCAGGCGATGGAAGTAGGTCTGCTTTCATATTAGCGCTTTCTTATCTGCTTACAAGCAGTCAGTAGTAAGCAGTCTCTCCGCCTCCCTCACGGTGTGCCTTTTAGTAAAACTCATTAGTAGGAGCAGCATTATTAGAGAAAAAGTGCAATGAAATTTGATGTAGAGTAGTCAATTTGCATCAAGACGACCGTATATCTCGCTGTTGCCATGACAGACTGTAAAACGTAGCAACGGAATTGCTACGTATAATGGGAAGTTGCATTGACGCTGCCAGTGAAAGAGTGAAGTGTGAGGAGCATCAACCAGTCTGTGTTAATTGCAGCAATTTTGCTTGCTGCAAGAAGAAGTAGCCAGTCCACGTAATAGGGGCGGTGGACAATTTCACCCTTTAATGGAGTGAAGAAGGCGCAACAAACATTCCACCATGGTCTGCGGCAGTTCTTAAGCACAAATGTGTGCAGAAGGAGTTTGCTGCGGTTGGACTGAGCAAAGGCATGAGAATGGTTTGAGGAGGGGTAGATGGCTGTGGGCTTTCTGGTGTCGAGGCTTTGTGCAATCCTACGACTGAGGATGCCATGTCAGGATCACCGTGTGAGAGTTGATTGTATCAATAGATTGGACTCTACTATCACTGTTTTAAAGTAGAGGTCGCGTTTGCCCCCACTTTCCACTTCTCTGACTCATCTGCATAGTTATCCACCTCCCGCCACCATCAAATTCATTCAAACGAATGCGAAGTGTGAATGAAACATTAGGCCATAAATGCGATACCTATGGATATGACGTGTTTGTGGTTTTAGTGAGTGCCATAGAATGTATGTAAGGATTTCCTCCTCCGATCACTTGCATAGGTATGCTGCACAGTGTGTAGGACTCCACTGCGTCAACCGCCAAGGCTGCTGATAAGACAGGAGCGGTTTTATAGGAGTCGACGCCTGAGCAGGAACTTGGCTTTACCACTGCCTTGACCCGTGAACCTTAGCCCAGCACTCTCTCCACTCAGCTCACATTGATTCCTCGCCTGCCTCTTCAGTAAGACAGAAGGCAAGGATGGCGCATTAACTGACAAATGCGTTTGCAGTGGTTGTGTGACTCAAATAGAAGAAGTTCGATCATAAGAGAGGTGCGACTACGTGGGGGTAAAGACGGGTGTGACGCTAGCAGTGTGTGTGTGTGTGTGTGTGTGTGTGTTAACCCACGCTACAGTGGTGAGGTCGGATATCGCATTCGATGGAATGCATTGCCTACTCTCAGCAATTGTTCTCATACTACCATTTGACTGTAAACCAGAGCGGTGTTGTGGCTACACTCATTCCTCCTGCATGCCGCGTCACGTAAGTGGACGTGTCGAAGCCAGCATCGGCCGTACAATACAGTCCTACTTGTCACAAAGCGCACAGGACATCACTTGGAGAATGCGAAGGAGAGAGACCTGCAGGCAACCTGCATGAGTCATGTGACATGTGACATGTGACATGTGACATGTGTTCCCAACATTTAGAAACGCAACTTGTGGACATACTTGGCTGCCTCAGTAGTATGCTAGAGGGCGTCTGCGACCCTAGAAGGTGCTTCTGGCTGTAGAACAACCAAGAAAGTTGCACTGCAGCTAGGGCAAGCACAATGGGTAAAAATTCTTTGGCAAAAATCCTACTTTCTATGGGTTCTACGGTGGGTTCTCAATCCCACCGACGTCCCAATCAGTCAGTTACTGAACGCACCAGTCCCAACTGGGTGGCCGACGTCGGTGGGTGCGATTGAGGTCAGACAAACTCCTGCTTCAGGAGTCAGATCAATGTCAGCGTCAAACATTGCACTGTCCATGGGTCCAAATAAGTCGCCAGAGTGATTCGCAGTTGGCATTCAGACTCGCACGCACGCTCGCACGCACGCACGCATGCACGCACGCATAGGAAGTCGCCTCCACCCACTACCCACTGGTTAGGTTGACAGGCACACACCAACCCACACACACACACACACACACACACACACACACACACACACACAACGCAGCTGCGTCTTGGCCAACACACGAAAGTAATGTGGCTGCGGCAGAGTAGACTATTCGCTGTTGGAGTTGCCCGCAGACCGTCTTCAATCATGCAGACGTTCTCAGCATCACGCTTATTTCTAAGAAACTGCGCCTCACCCGCCTTCTGCACGCTCACGCTCTCCCCATCATCCACTTATTGCATTCACCTCACTGACGGCAGAAGCACTGCACTAACCACACCAGCACTCAATCAAAGGTGTCTGGCCACAAGGGTGTGGCTTAGGCCACTGCCTAACTGCATCGAGAGACTTGGAGGAAGGAGACGCTGAAGAAGGCAAGGCGTAGTGGGCAGCGCTGTGAAAGCGTTGAGGTCAGCAGGTGAACGATTGGAAGGTCAGTGGAGCTGTGCACTCCACCGGTTCTTGCACAGGGTCGGGTGCTTTAAGCATGCTTGGTGTATGGGCGCAACACGTTGAAACGCAACTTCATGCTGCAACACCCCACACGCGGGTCGTGAGAGCGCCTGCAACTGCATTCGCTTATCTGTAGCGGTGGACTTTGTGACTGACCTCAAATCTATTCAGCATGTTACGTCCTACCTTAGAAAACTAGAACCTACACTTGAAGGTTTCATAAAGAAGGCGGAATGATTCAGCACATGTTGTCTGTGTGCGCTAAGAGTTTTGTTTCGACCGCTCTCACTATCAGGTAGCTCCTACTGGGCTGAGACTGTGCACTGGAAACTGGTGCACCCGCGAGGCAAATACGTTCGGCACCTACTGTCCCAACCCTTTGGTCTTCTATTCCGAAGGCAGAGCTAAAAGTCAGGCAAATGTGGAAATAAGGGCCACAACTACTGTTGCATAGCTCGTGTAAAAAGATTTTGAAAGTTGACAACAAAAGTGCATCTCCCAAACAGCGCATCGTTTGACGAAGTTGTTATTCTCATGAGTCCAACCACCAGTGACATCAAATTTTGTTTTCCTGTTTCTCGAGTTACTTAAATTCATGCTCTGTAGTGCCTGCAAATTCGTCCACGCATCATGAGAGTGAATGTGGTGTGGGTGAGGGTAAAATAACTTTAAACCATCTACCCAGACTTTGCATTCCGAGCCTCTTGTGCGCGTCGTTTGTCGTGAACCTATCCACCTGCGATCAGACAGCTCATGGACGAAGGCTCTCCTGTGGAAGGTCCTATTGGATCAACGTGGGAGAGTCAACGCAGTCGTTAGTTAAGCAAGAAAGACTGACTGACTGACTGACTGGGTGGATGGGAGAGCACTTCTGAAGGTTTCTCACCTTCGGCGTCACCTCAGTTGGCTAAAATCACCCGATTGTGCGTGGTGTCACGGTGTGTGCACACGCACTGATTACCTCATAGGTCATAAAACAAGCGATTCCATAGGCTGGTGAGACTTCACAAAGTACTTATAGGAGGACCATGAGTGTGAGCTACAAAGGCACCATTTCCTGCAGTAAGGATGCTGGTTCAACTCTGCCTCAGTTTGCTGACAGCCTCCATCTTGCAAGATGACTTTGCTCTGGCAACAAGTAAGCTACTTACCCACCTGCCTTTTTTTAATGCTTCACTCTGATTTGCACATGTGTACACCTTTCTGTAAACAAGATTCCTCGCCTCATTGCACGATTGCTTGAAATCAGTTGCTTCACGGAAGGTGTGGCCTGTCATGAGCATGGGAGAGGACTTTGCAATAAAGTCGATTTACTTCATTTCTATCGATATACTGCGAGGTTCTCTTTACAGGCCTGCAAAAACCCACATTTCGAGCAACATACTATGAGGAAACTGGCGAATTGAACATATTGATAAACAGACCTGAGGGCGAAGAAGGCGATGGTTTCGACGGTTTTGAAGTGCTTTTAAGGGTAGGCGATCCGGCACTGCAAAATCCATGGCGTTCGGAAGTCAACCTCACTGCTAGAGAACGAGAATGTCAATTAGAGGGACTGATCCCATCAAGGACGTATTCAATCACAGTGCGTGGACTGGTCCTGCCTGATGTCTACAGCGAATTGGCTGATCCCTTAATATTCAAAGCATTAAGCCCAGGTCTGCTTTTTTGGCCCAATTCTGTATAAGCTGTGTGCAATTAGCGGTTGCTTCGCCTAACTTTATATTTTGCATTTAACTTTAAGCATTTGGCGATATTTATAGGGATATTGTTTACTTCAAGCCATGATTGCTAATGTGCCCGCCCTGCTCTTCGCAGGTCTAAGTGTTCCTCAGCATTTGGAACTTGATGCCATCGACTCTAATACAGTGCTTATGCTGTGGGATTCGCCAACTGAACCCATTGGTGACATTGTTGGCTACGTTATTGAATGGAGTCTGAATTCTGTATGGCAGAAGAGTGTCCACATCCCCTTTACTGATGTTCACGTCTTCACCGAATTGAAGCCACGTCAAAACCTTTCTGCCTCAGTTTATGCGCACATCCACCCGGAAGCTGCTGTTAGTTTTGACTACATTGGATCCCACAGCGTTTCCAAGTCAGTAACCACACCGTCTGGACAAGGTCAGTCGATGTCTCTCCTTCCATTGATGCAGTGGCATTCAAGTAAGACGCGGTCCTCGAAATGTGGTAAAAGTGGAATGATGCACAACGCTTAACATGTCCCTTCATAACCACAAACACACACAGTCGCCTGTAAACAGAAACCCGAAGAAAAAAAACGAACACGCGGAAAGAGGACTGCTTTATATTTCACTTAGTGCCTTTGTCCCAGCATCGTCAATCCACCTGTCTTAGACGTGCAACAGCCGACATTCGGAGCAACTTGTTTCACTCCTTATTTCCGCTTTAGTGTTGACATCTGCATTATTTTGTCCTTATTATTATTATTATTACGATTTGATACCTTATATTCATCCCCTCTGAAAGGGAATAAGGCGAGCAAACGTAACTTTTCCTCTCTTTTCGATAAAAAAGGCAACAAATGTTCTCGTTTACTTCGCCATGCAGATCTTACTGTTCCGCGAAATGTAAAACTTCATGCAACCGACCCGCATACCTTGAACCTGACATGGGATCCACCGGCCAGACTCAACGGCCCCATCACCGACTACACCATCAAATGGAGTCTGAATAACAAGAAGCAGAGAACCATTCACCTCGCCCCAGGTCAATCCTATGCCTTCACCGAATTGAAGCCAGAAGTGTCCGTATCTGCCTCCATTTGTGCTCACTATCGGCCTGATGATGCAAAGAATTCTGAGCATAGCGGTTCCTTCAGCAAAAGTGTGACAGCTTCTACACCACCTGTGAAACGAGGTTGGTCTATTTCATCCATTTCATGGAATGCATTGGTTTAATCGCCAGCACATTATATGGAATTAAGTAAGTCACTCAACGGCGTCTTTCTTGTCATTCACATTAAAGTTTACTAAATCACTGCTCGTTGCTTGCTGTTACGAATTTCAGCTGTAAGAACTTAAAATCCGTCTGCAGCAGTGCTGCCAAACGTGCGTCATGATGCTGGCTTGAAAGGTGGGTTTCACACCTGCCAAAACACACTCTTAAGACGTTGCAAAATCGGGTAGAAGAGGAAGGGTTGGCTGTCTCACAAGGGGAAGTTGCCTTGATTCCTGCAGCCACCAGCACTAAGGCCTGCACCTGTATTGTTTCAGTGACCGTGACTGGAATATCAGAAGCATCAGATTCCGCCTCCGAATCCACTGATGATGCGGGATCTACCGACTACTAATCATCAACTCCAAGGATTTCTGCAACTTGGGCGATTTCTCTTTAATCTTAAATCAACTTCATCCGTAGGATTTGCCTTGACTTCCCTAAGTACTGCATGACAATTTCCATTGTGTGAACTTTGCTTCATAAATTTACTTGGATCAGGCACCAGTATAAATAATCCTTCGTCACTAGCGTCATCATGTTTCCCTTAATTGTTTGCGATTCTACAAATAAACCACAATAACCAGAAATGGCTTTTTGCGACTACGTCCGAGTAGGCACAGACTGTGACGCATGTGTTTAGGACTACGTTGTAGACTCCGAATTTCCGAAGCCGCAGGTGCCATAGGCATAATGAAGAGGAGTATTAGGGCAGTGACTTGGCTTTAGCGCTTGTATAATGTGACCTGAGTCTTTCGGTTGTAATCTGAAGGGCCCAAGTGGGCGGATGGGTGGGATTAGTTCAAGCTCTCAATAAACAGATTGGCGGGTGAATGCGTCACCTGAGCAGACGGTCTCGATGGCCAGCACGCAAGGGCGACACAAGCGCATGCGATGGACCTGCGTGAATTTTGCCTTCGGGCAATGTGGGTTAGACGCGAATCACCTCGTGCATACGTACCTACCAGTGCTTAGTTTGTTGGCGGCCTGCAATGGCCAGTAGAACACTTGGAGTGTTGATAGCATAATCAGTTATTTGGGAGAAAGCGGTTGATTGGGAGATGGTAGTATTCAGAGAAGTTGAACAAGAACGTTGATTAGCTTCATGCCGGCATGTAGGTATGTTTGCTTTCCCCCAAGCCTTTATTGCAAAGGAGTTCTACAACAGAAAGGGGTTGATAAGATCGTATGGTTAAACGATTGTAAGACTAAAATAGGCATCGCTGTGGAATACCGAACTCGATGTTCCATCCTCTGAGCTACAATTCATTTAAGGCTTAAACGCGAATCAGCCATACGGAATGCATACCGCTTGGCAGATACCCATGCTTTATGAGTGAATCGTCAAAGAAGACCAATGTGTTTTAAAACGACAAATGACAAATGAAAAACCCGCATTCCGAGTGTTACATACTCTTTTATTTAAGTAGTAATGAACCATGAGAAATGCTGGTTAAACTAAACGATGCAGGGCGCAGCAATGTGTTGAGATTGGAATCATTGAGAATGAAGGAACCTTTGCATCTGGCACTGCCATGGGATTAACTGGTCATGGGACGCAAAAGCGTCCACTTACTCTCTTTTCTTCAGGAAGGAGTTTTGCCACTCCTGATAAAACATGCAATGAGCAAGGCCTGGAGCTGTTTACTAAGGTAGGACGTAACATGCTGAATAGATTTGAGGTCAGTCACAAAGTCCACCGCTACAGATAAGCGAATGCAGTTGCAGGCGCTCTCACGACCCGCGTGTGGGGTGTTGCAGCATGAAGTTGCGTTTCAACGTGTTGCGCCCATACACCAAGCATGCTTAAAGCACCCGACCCTGTGCAAGAACCGGTGGAGTGCACAGCTCCACTGACCTTCCAATCGTTCACCTGCTGACCTCAACGCTTTCACAGCGCTGCCCACTACGCCTTGCCTTCTTCAGCGTCTCCTTCCTCCAAGTCTCTCGATGCAGTTAGGCAGTGGCCTAAGCCACACCCTTGTGGCCAGACACCTTTGATTGAGTGCTGGTGTGGTTAGTGCAGTGCTTCTGCCGTCAGTGAGGTGAATGCAATAAGTGGATGATGGGGAGAGCGTGAGCGTGCAGAAGGCGGGTGAGGCGCAGTTTCTTAGAAATAAGCGTGATGCTGAGAACGTCTGCATGATTGAAGACGGTCTGCGGGCAACTCCAACAGCGAATAGTCTACTCTGCCGCAGCCACATTACTTTCGTGTGTTGGCCAAGACGCAGCTGCGTTGTGTGTGTGTGTGTGTGTGTGTGTGTGTGTGTGTGTGTGTGTGTGTGTTGGTGTGTGCCTGTCAACCTAACCAGTGGGTAGTGGGTGGAGGCGACTTCCTATGCGTGCGTGCATGCGTGCGTGCGTGCGTGCATGCGTGCGTGCGTGCGAGCGTGCGTGCGAGTCTGAATGCCAACTGCGAATCACTCTGGCGACTTATTTGGACCCATGGACAGTGCAATGTTTGACGCTGACATTGATCTGACTCCTGAAGCAGGAGTTTGTCTGACCTCAATCGCACCCACCGACGTCGGCCACCCAGTTGGGACTGGTGCGTTCAGTAACTGACTGATTGGGACGTCGGTGGGATTGAGAACCCACCGTAGAACCCATAGAAAGTAGGATTTTTTGCCAAAGAATTTTTACCCATTGTGCTTGCCCTAGCTGCAGTGCAACTTTCTTGGTTGTTCTACAGCCAGAAGCACCTTCTAGGGTCGCAGACGCCCTCTAGCATACTACTGAGGCAGCCAAGTATGTCCACAAGTTGCGTTTCTAAATGTTGGGAACACATGTCACATGTCACATGTCACATGTCACATGACTCATGCAGGTTGCCTGCAGGTCTCTCTCCTTCGCATTCTCCAAGTGATGTCCTGTGCGCTTTGTGACAAGTAGGACTGTATTGTACGGCCGATGCTGGCTTCGACACGTCCACTTACGTGACGCGGCATGCAGGAGGAATGAGTGTAGCCACAACACCGCTCTGGTTTACAGTCAAATGGTAGTATGAGAACAATTGCTGAGAGTAGGCAATGCATTCCATCGAATGCGATATCCGACCTCACCACTGTAGCGTGGGTTAACACACACACACACACACACACACACACTGCTAGCGTCACACCCGTCTTTACCCCCACGTAGTCGCACCTCTCTTATGATCGAACTTCTTCTATTTGAGTCACACAACCACTGCAAACGCATTTGTCAGTTAATGCGCCATCCTTGCCTTCTGTCTTACTGAAGAGGCAGGCGAGGAATCAATGTGAGCTGAGTGGAGAGAGTGCTGGGCTAAGGTTCACGGGTCAAGGCAGTGGTAAAGCCAAGTTCCTGCTCAGGCGTCGACTCCTATAAAACCGCTCCTGTCTTATCAGCAGCCTTGGCGGTTGACGCAGTGGAGTCCTACACACTGTGCAGCATACCTATGCAAGTGATCGGAGGAGGAAATCCTTACATACATTCTATGGCACTCACTAAAACCACAAACACGTCATATCCATAGGTATCGCATTTATGGCCTAATGTTTCATTCACACTTCGCATTCGTTTGAATGAATTTGATGGTGGCGGGAGGTGGATAACTATGCAGATGAGTCAGAGAAGTGGAAAGTGGGGGCAAACGCGACCTCTACTTTAAAACAGTGATAGTAGAGTCCAATCTATTGATACAATCAACTCTCACACGGTGATCCTGACATGGCATCCTCAGTCGTAGGATTGCACAAAGCCTCGACACCAGAAAGCCCACAGCCATCTACCCCTCCTCAAACCATTCTCATGCCTTTGCTCAGTCCAACCGCAGCAAACTCCTTCTGCACACATTTGTGCTTAAGAACTGCCGCAGACCATGGTGGAATGTTTGTTGCGCCTTCTTCACTCCATTAAAGGGTGAAATTGTCCACCGCCCCTATTACGTGGACTGGCTACTTCTTCTTGCAGCAAGCAAAATTGCTGCAATTAACACAGACTGGTTGATGCTCCTCACACTTCACTCTTTCACTGGCAGCGTCAATGCAACTTCCCATTATACGTAGCAATTCCGTTGCTACGTTTTACAGTCTGTCATGGCAACAGCGAGATATACGGTCGTCTTGATGCAAATTGACTACTCTACATCAAATTTCATTGCACTTTTTCTCTAATAATGCTGCTCCTACTAATGAGTTTTACTAAAAGGCACACCGTGAGGGAGGCGGAGAGACTGCTTACTACTGACTGCTTGTAAGCAGATAAGAAAGCGCTAATATGAAAGCAGACCTACTTCCATCGCCTGAAATGCTGAAGGGTTAGCCGACTTACTACAACTACCCATCAACCCCTTTCCGCACACTGTGGCTGTGCATTTCGCTAACACACCTGCTCTTCTGCACTCTGCGTAGTCCTCTTCATCTGCCCCATTCGTGACTGCCACCACAATGCACCTAAACCTCACCCTCGGATCCTATTGCCCCAGTACGTCAAAGGCAGTCATGTTATCATTGCATTCCACACTTACTGCACTTATTTCACCTCTGAAAGGCCTCAGGCGGTAAGGCTGGGGCTTCCTTTCAAAGGCTGTGGTGAGTAGTCTGCGTCGTAGGTAATTAAGCTTGACTAAGTCGACAAGCGCCTTAGGCCAATGCCCATTGGTCAGCCTCACGGTGCACGCACGCACACACGCACACACGCACGCACGACCGACCGACCGACCGACCGACCAATTTGGAGAGCGTGACTCAACGAGGCTCCTTCGTTTCTACGTCACGCCCTGAAGGCCGAACGTCGTACTAGTCACGTCACGCCACACCACACCACGCCACGCTACGCCTACAATTGGAACTAAGGGGAGTTTTGACCACCCTTCAGACTATCATTTTTGGCTGCCGTGTCCACATTATTTTCGGACCATATTCATCGGTTTTTCCCTTCGTCTCTAAGTTTACAAATGTCCATTCGCAGTTCAAGGCCACTCATTCCGCCGTGGTACGCTCACGTGACAGCCTTTAGGCCAACGCATGCCGCGTCCGCGTGTTGGTGCAGCCGCATTGAGGGATGAGGTCGTCTGCTCAACGTGCTCCAGGGAATCTGCTCATGAGGTGGGCAGATCTTAGGCCACTGCCACACAGGCTTCTCGGGTGGTAGCGTTTGGCTACGCAGGGATGACTCTCAGGCCTTCTTCTTCTCCTTCTACAAAAGTACCAATCCGTGGAGTCGACTACTGGTTGGCGCAGGGTCGAAACCGTTGCAGAGGTCAAGCAGTGTCCAGTCCATAGGCTTCAATGCCCCACTGGATTGCAATAGGTGACAGGCGAGAGGTGGCAGGCACTTTGTAAGGCGGTAACCTGAGTCATTGTGCATGGCTTCCAGCTAGAGCATCAGGATGCCATGTTGCACGCCTGTCGCATGCCCAGTGGGTGTGGTGATACTACTGTTGCTGACGCTGCTGCACTACAGCACCACAAGTCGGATAGGCGCCAATGCCCCCATCTTCGAGTAGGTGGCACAAATCTCTCCTCCTCCTCCTCCTCCTCCTCCTCCTCCTCCTCCTTCTCTTCTTCAGCCAAGCAGTGATGACAGGCGCCTTTGCTACTTTCTTGTGCACGTCTCACACACATTGCTCAATAGCTCAAGAACACGACCATTCCAGTACAGATGAGGTGAAGCGTGCTCCCCTCCACTCCTATGCATTGACCTTTAAGCAAAGGAGCAGTAGTTGTAGGTGCAGATGCAACAAACGCGTGATGCCTCTGTGCCACCATTTCATTTCTCCTCCACCTGCCAGATAATTCTATCTCCTCCATGCTGGTCATCTGCTTCGCATTCTGCAGCGTCTATGGCCGTACGGATGTGGGATTCGGTGGCAACACTACCACAGCTTGTAGTCGACACCGACACCTGGATGACACATTCACTCACTGGCTAACTGTCTGAGGCACCGTGTAGACACCTTAGGCCCAGTGTTAGTCACTTCCTATCCACCCGCCTACACGTACCGCGTAAGTGCACATTCTCTACAGACAACTGAGGCAGTGGTGCAGCTAGCTAATCGGCCTGATCTACTGACTGCTCCTTTTCCATGCACCAACAATATGCAGGCGGAGTCACTGGAGCCTAACATGAAGTATTGCCTTCCACACTGTCTTCGACACGCCAATTGGGAAGGGCGTAGTCTGCCCCAGTCGCGATGGCACCTCTCTCTATGGTGGTGGATGGATGGTTTGTGGTAGAAGAAGCAACACAACACTTCCTCATTGAAAGTGATGATGAGAAGTGACTGCGCACGTCATGGTGCGAGGAGGAGGTTGACACAATGCCAGTAGTCATGAAAGCGAATAGAATTGCCAGGGTTGGGAATGTCGGGGCATCATTGGGAGTGAGCTGCTATGAGTCAGTTTTGGGATGGGGAAGGCAATGTTTATCTAGCAGTTGTAATTTCGTGAACTAATGAAGTCTCCTTGTTTGCGGTGATTACGGAGCCTGAGCTAGACTCATCACTATTAGCGGGTACAATGGTCTGCGCCGATTTCCCAATCGAAGAGGCGCCCTTAGCGGTGGGGAGCTCGGTCGTATGAGAGGCGGATCCCTCATTGTCGGCGGATGCAGGGGTCGAGGCACCTTCTCCGTTCATGACATCCGCTCTCGCTCCTACGCAGAAAGCGCATCCTCTTAAGGATATGTTGCAGGGCGTGCAGACAATCTAACTGTTGACTTAGCATCCCAAGACATGTTTGACAACCGTGTCTCCTTAAATATCAGCAGTGTGTGACTGTGGAAACGCTACTTTTACTGGAAAAAAAGACACAGGTAATGTACGAATAAGACCCTATTCAAAGAGATGAAAATCACGTTATCGCATTTGTTAGAGCGGGTAAAGGGGACTAACCTTTTTCCCTAGGTGGTGTGGATATTGTCAGGGGTTTACTAACTGAACCGATGTAATTAAAGCCCATTGGAACATTGGGCTTGTAGTGTGCACACACCGAGACAGAGACGGACACGCGTGGCTTTAAACGTTTAAAGGTGTAGTCATAGCCCGGGGAGAGGTAAATGCTCTTCTGTCTCCCATTGTCGATACTCCATCTAATGGTGTAGCCGATGACGGGGCTGGCAAGTTTGGATGGCACATCCTATACCACATACACCGCGTAAGAGTTGACAGCCACAAGCTCCACATTCCGAGGGACGCTGTGCTCTGCAAATGGCAGATTGAGCAAGATTGTCATTAATGCCAGGAGGAGGTGCTACTATGGACATCCTCATATGAAAGACCATAACAATTGAACGATCGACCAGAAAGCAGGACAAAAGGGCAGACAGGAACTGCATGATACTACGTTGGTGTTAGTCAGATGGAGGCAGACCTGATGACAAGACTTCAAAGACCAATGGAGAGGCTATTGCGCTGAAAGTATTGGGTAATATGACTCCACGCACTGTCACTGTATATGTTTCAAGCGGTTGAAGGGCCGCTATGTAGTATTCCCGCTCACCAGTAGAGAGATTGGTCAGAGAATGAAACCGGTTTTTTGAAGTTAACCCGCCTCTCCGCATAAGGATCTCAAATCCACCAAATTGTCCCTCAACGTCCTTAGGGTCGTGTATTAATATATCCAGTTCGTGTCTATCTTCAATGAATGTTGCTTCAAATGTCGGTTGTCGCATGCCTGTACCAAAAAACAGGAGTGCTTGATAAACACGCACGCACAGACAGACACAAATGGGATTCTGATGAAGTGAGAGCCAAGCACAATAAATGCGCATATTTTGCAAATATGACAAACAAGGAAAAGGCTATGTGTTTCCTCATTGCACTAGTCAGTTGCAAGTTATTGTACAGTCTGTGATGAAGCAAGAACAATAGACTTACCGACTTTTATAGCTGATGTAGTAGCTGTCACATACGGACTGCTGTGACCGAGGTAGTGAAATTCAAGCGGAACTGCCACTTGAATATGCGCATGAATAGAGGCGTATACAGTTTGTTTTTTGTTTCAGGTTGGCGAAGGTATGGGAAGTACTTGAGGAGTGATAAATACTCTTCTGGCATCTATCATCAAGACCCCATTCGATGTTATAGCCAATAATATGGCCGATTGATGTAGCTGGCGGATCCCACGTCATCTTCGCTGTGTTATGGTCGACTGCACTTAGTTTCACCTTTTGAGGAACAGTAAGATCTACACAAGGCAGAATTAGGATACTTTTCATAATCGGCAGAAGGAATTGAACTGTGCTTTTTCATTCGTCTCCAAATAAAAAGAGATGGATGAAAAAAACCAAATAACAAGAATAAAGTAGAGATTGGGTACGTGCTACTGATTAGTCATGATCGTAGTGGGGACGAACCTGCCGGGATTACTTCAAACACCAGCGGATCAGCCATCTCGCTCACAATATCGGGCAATACGAGTCCTCGCACTGTAAACTCATATGTGGACGACGGCTTTCGTCCTTCAATTTGATATTTTTGCTAGTTCGCAGAGAGATTGGTCAACGATTCCACTGCTTTTGTAAATTAGTACTATTCGTCTTCATTAAGACCTCGAAACCACCGAAGTCTCCTTCCACTTTCTTAGGATCGTGCATCGATATGTGCAATTGGTGTGTATCGCTGTGGTAAGTTGCCTCAAAAGTCGGCTTTATCATGCCTGAAGCGGGTGGAGAGGAAACGTTAGAGCAAAGGCAACGAATCTGAAATGCGATTATTTGCATTCTTCGTGTTCATTTTGCATTTAATTTTAATGCAAAAGGAGGCAAAACTACAATATGCTTCATTTTTATAAATGTTAGTTAGGAAGGAGATTTTAAACATTGCGTATTGCGCTGATATTAGGTGTTATGCATGAAGATGCATTGGTTACGGAAGGAAAAGGGACGAGCCTTGTTTGGGTGTAATTGCAGATTCAAAAGTACTGCGGGATCCAACATATTCAAATTTCACCACATCTTCCGGTTTGAAGCGTGCATAGACAGCGGCAAAGACGCTTTGTTGGGGCTTCAATCGAGCAAAGGTATAATAATTGCTTAAGGAGACGTCAACGCTTTCCTGCGGCACACGATTCAATGTCCATTCGACGGTGTAGCCAACAGTACGACCGTTGGGCTCAGCTGGTGGATCCCACGTCATCTTCACTGTGTAAGGGTCGATTGCCTGCAACAAGCAGAGTGCTTATAAGAAAGGGAATTCGTGTGTGTCTCATGTACAGCCTTTTGTGCACACATGGTTACCAATAAGTGTAAAAGCTGGGGCGTCAAGCTAAATTACTGCACCCCAACCACGATGAGCATAAAAGTAGATTACAAAGAATTTCAGTAGACGCACCTGAGTCTAATACGTCAAAGACCAATGGATCAGCCAACTCGCTGAAAACATCGGGCAGTAGCAGTGCACGTACTGTGATTGAGTATGTCATTGGTAAGGTCAGTCCCTCTACTTGACATTCCCGTTCTGCAGCAGTGAGGTTGGCCTCGGATTGCCAGGGATTTTGTGGCACTGGACTGCCAACCTCCAGCAAGACCTCGAAGCCACCGAAATCCCCTTTCACGTCCTCAGGGTCGTGGATAACCATATCCAACTCTCCAACACCTTCATAGTATGTTGCCTCAAATATCGGTTTCTTCATTCCTGTTTAAATTCAACGACAGTGTTTAGGCACATAGCCGTTCTACTTTGGCGATGCATGAAAATTGCTAACACATTCAGAAAGGTTTGTATTGCTGTTTGCAGCAATAAGTGCCAATTCTTGACACAGCTTTAACTGATAAGGACAAAGAACTGACCCTGTGTTAGTGGTGCTGTGGTTGCTTTCACGGAAGCACTGCAAGTACCGATATAATCAAATTTCACCGAAGTGCTCGGTTGATTGTGCGCACAAATGGAGACGGCAATGGTCTGTCCCGGCTTCAGACCGGTAAAGTCATAAAATTTTCTTGAGGAAAGATAGATACTTTTCTGCATGATAGCATTTATAAGCCACTCGATAGTATAGCCAGTTATGCAACCTTGGGGCTCAGCTGGTGGATTCCACGTCATCTTCACTGTGTAAGGGTCGACGGCCGCTAGTTTCACATTTCGGGGAACACTAGCGCCTGCAAGACAAAGAGGAGTGAGCACATTCGTGAGGCGAGTTGGCAATGTGCTGAGCCTCTGTGACAACAAATGCGCAGCATGTTAAGTGTGGGGTGCAATGAAGGGCTCATCGCAGTGAAGTGCGAACGAGTAGACAGGTGGTGATTGGAAAGGGAACAGACATGCGTCCATTGTTTCAAACACCAAAGGGTCGGACATCTCGCTAGAAATATCGGGCAGCTTGATTCCACGCACTGTGACTGCATATTTCATTGACGGTTCCAATCCCTCCAATTCATACACCCGTTTATCGTTATAGAAGTTGGCCATAGATTGCCATGGATTTTGTGATTCCAGACCGCCAGTTTTCCTCAAGATCTAATAACTATTGAAGCCTCCCTCGTCTCCTTCGGGTTAGTGTATCAATATGCCCAATATCTCAATGTCTTCCGTGTACTTTGCCTCGAACGTCGGTTTCGGCATTGCTGTGGCAGTAGACAAGAAGAGACCAAACGTAAGCGAAAGCGCAAGATAAGACAAGCGGTGTAGGTAGATATCTTACCGGTTGTCAGTGAGGATGCATTGGCGAAGAGGATGACTGCTAGCAAAGTGAGGCAGAGTTGAAGCGACATCATCAGCCCAGAAATGACTTCCTTTCCTGCTGCACCCACAACATGTTTATATAAGGCAGATGGCGGCAGACTATGTGACCCTATGAAGGCGACTGACCTTCACCCACAAAGTGAACTGCTTCTTCACACATTGCATCATCGCGTGTGAATGAGTGGTGTGCATGGATGCATTAGGACAATGGTGGAGGCACCTTGGCACCTTCTGTCGCGCAAGATGCTCCATTCT
Source organism: Taenia crassiceps (assembly GCA_023375655.1). Classification (NCBI taxonomy): domain Eukaryota; kingdom Metazoa; phylum Platyhelminthes; class Cestoda; order Cyclophyllidea; family Taeniidae; genus Taenia; species Taenia crassiceps. The sequence goes on from JAKROA010000016.1 coordinate 810,719, forward strand.
GCTGGTGTGTAGAAATGAAGCCCTGCGCCTGTGAGTGCGTGGTCGCCTCCTCAATCCCCACTGTTGACTGCGTGTTTTGCTCGCTCTCAGACATTATCGGTGTCAAATTTGCCGCACTTTGCCTATACCGGATCGGAAATTATACACTAAAGGCAGAGGCAAGTAAAGGGCTTTTGGTAGTGTAACAGTGGGCTTTTACAACCATCAACTGTTTCTCCATCGCAAAACATGCTTTGGGTGAAATCGCTAGTCCTTACTAGCACATCATTTGAGCATGTCCTATGGCTCGATCTACTGTCGCTCTTGTGACAAGCATTCAGAAAGCAATGGGAATTTCGCTGCATCTGCATTGCTAACGTCCATTTCTGATGGGCCGCCCCGCAGGAAGTCTGGAAGTCCAAAGTCTAAAGCGGCATTTTAAAGCAGTCGGTAAATTTTAGCTAAAAGGCGTCACTTTCGACAAGTAAGTTTTAATTCAAGAAGCATGCATGCAAATTGCGGAGGAAGCAGAGTGCAGAGGTTTTCATGCTGACATTCGCCTGCTTTAAGAGTGCAGCCACATTAACCAACTTGCCAAAGTGACCTGCATTAATTTTTTAGGTGGTGATGTGTGTATCATAATTACTTTTTGATGAAACATTTTTCGATGAAAGCCATCTCTCTTGATAGTTCGCAGCTGTAGCTGGACACCCAATTCTACTGCTACCGGTGCCTTTTAAGAAAAGCCAATGCGCTAGGCATGTGATTTCCAGTTTTGCGCTGGCCGTCTATATTGGCAGCTACCTTAGGTCAAAATGCCTTGCAGAAAGAAATGGAGGTCATAACGTGCGTTCGCATTAACGCGGCAACAGCAAAAGACCGATGCACCACCTCTTAAAGCACACAACCTCGGAGAGGCGTTGAGTTCTTCACTCCAGCTTTGTGCAAGTTGAGAGATGATTTGATGCTATAATGGCATTGTGTATCTGCAAAGTCGCTTTCGCTTTAATAAAATAGGCTGTGATCCATCTAGTGCCAGCCTACTTGACACGCTTAGCACTTCACATGCTCTACTTTGCGATCGCGGACCCTGGTCTTCGAGGATTCAACAGGGTCGACGTATTAGCATCCAGTGCCGGAGAGCATATTGAGGTCTACACGGAAGTCAGAGTCTTCGGTATAAGAAGTAGGTGTCGCAAAGTTGGGCTCGATGATGGCGCAGCTGACAAGCGCGGTATGGATCTGCTTCAATCATTTTCGAGGCATGCGATCGTCTGCCGATAGCCCACGAGAGGTCATGAAAACGCCCCTAAACACAAGTTATAGGTGACTTTGATCCTTCGCATGGCAGCACGAAATTCATGCATCCTTCAAAGCCATGCATGCCCTCGTAGTTATGCTAGTATGCAGGCCAATTGCCGACCGAGTATGGATGATGGAGAGGCAGAAGGTGGTGCAGAGCATAATAAGGAGGACAAATTCCTGACATCTCTACAACAAGATGGTCCTCCCGACAACGCCGATGTTGTCGGTGCCACACTGTCGCTAAATGCTGCAGATCCATGCTATCGGCCAAAGCATCCGCTGCTACTCCAAATGCGACAGAAGTCGACGACAGCAACTGCGAAGCAAGCTGTAGCATGCTTCAATGGACTGCTCTGATCTGATCTGCTCTGCTCTGTCAATCATGGTGCTGCTTAAAGCATAGTGCCAAGCTATGAACCGCTGCTGTGCTTGTGGCACCTCGAGAACGCGATTCATTGACTGAGCAAATTTATGAGCACCTTGTCATCAGCACACCTCCTCTTTACCTCATTCGACACACCGAATTCAACTGCTCCAAACAGCAGTTTACACTCCGTTCTCACCACTGTTTCGTCCTCCGTAAGGCAGCGTCAAAAACGTGGCTCATCTGGAAATGCAATGAAAAACTTCCCCTGCAATTTAAGCCAACCTGGCGATCCGCCTAACAGTGCACACCCACGTCACTTCTCAACTTTTCCCCTGGAGCACCATGACACGAGGCGACTAAGACTTTACCTCTCCACGTTCTTAAGGTTTTGCCTCCCAATTTAGTCAAGCTCTTCTCGATGTCGCAGAAATAAAGCCTCAGCTGCCACAGCAGCATGTTGCATGCCCAACAGTGATCTACGGACCCGGACCACATCCCGATCGGCGTAGAGCCTCATTTACTTGCGCATTACACAACTACTACATGCCTAGCGAGAGTGATCAAAATCACTCAAGCAACCGAAACCTGTGGGCTGCAGATTGCACCCGAAATCTCGTCATATTGCAACAGACAGGACTGCCCAACTCAAAGCATGCAAGAGGATAAAGTGTTTCCTAGAATAAAACAGATTTTGGGTAGCAGGAGACGCCAGCACGTAGCCTTTCGTCCCGTGCCAATGCTTCGCCGAGTTGGCAAAAGAGTGTGTTTCCTGATGACAAAATCAGGAGAATGTTAACCTAAGCGAAGTGAACGAGTCTTGCAAGTTATGCTGCACATCAACGGTTCTCGCAGAGCAAGTAATTTACTTTTCTTTGCAGGTGAAACTAGGACGGGCAATAGTGCATCCACGTGTAGACGTAGGGGAAATGCAAGTAAAGTGGAATGTGATTTAATCACGGACGTGCGATTTTGGCGAATGCGCGACTACCGCTCCTCGGCGTTTAAATCGCGTGAAGGCTTGAGGAGAGACCCAGGAGGCCACCTTGCGCACTCGCTTAATTCACCGCGGGTCATGTTGCAGGAGCTGGTGTATTGCGCCTTCCTCTCTTCACTTGTACTCGCTGCACCGCAGCACTCACAAGCATCGTCCTCATGGTCAGGCACCTGAGTCGCGTGCACCAGAGTAGGCGGACCATGATTTCAAGATGCGAACATGTGTGCAGTTAGATTTCTGTGGAACTGATCACACACAATAGTGACCTTAGGCTTTATATGGAGGCTTGCATGTTAGTGTGTAGGAATTTAGGCGTCGGGCTATTGACAGACAAAGCGCGGCTCATTTCTCATCTTAATGCCATTCATGAGGAATGTGGCAGCAGGTAGTGGAAGGTGGGTGGATCGCAGCAGCGTCTCAGCATTTTGATTCACATGTTCTTGCAATGATGTAGTACCTGTGGAGCTGCCCTGTCCGATGTGTGCAAGGGTGTTCACAACCATCGGAACGCTTTTACTGCAATAAAGGGGTGAGAACAGTTCCACAACTCGCCTCTCTCCTTTCATTTGGTCACCATGACTGTCCAAATTAATGCAGACTTTGCCCTTTGAAACTCAACAACAGTCTGGAGCCACAATGCATGCTTTGTGTGCCGCGTTTCATTCCAAAACTTCGATTCGTACCGCCTCCACTTTATCGGAAGATATGTTTGTGAGTTCGCTTCCGTTGATCGCTGACTAACTCCGGTGGGCTCTGCTTCTCGGTAATGGCTTTGGCGTCCCATACTGACTCCTCCTCCTCCTCCTCCTCCTCCTCCTCCTAAACCTATGCTCCATCTTGCCTAACTACAGTTGTGCGAATGCGTCTGCACTGCACGGAATGCTACGAAGAATTCGCGACAGTGGACGCGTGGCGAGAACACTTGCATCTGCATAATGTCCGTAGGTGTCGTCTCGTCTCTCAGGCGCATTGTGCAATGACTTCCTTTTTTGTCGCCTAGAGCTCTTCTGCTTTGCAGACGTGTGGCTCGGAGCATTTGCTTAAAATCCAGTGCGTGTTATTACGTCGGCAAAAGTGCTTGTTCTAGTGCTAGTGCTAGTGTTCTCCACGTTAAGTTACCCCTTTACCATTTGGCAGCAGCGGCTTTGTAAGGCAAACGCATTCACTGCGCAGATGTTGTTGATGCACTGCACAAGTCGTCTTCGCCCCCGTACGAGGTCAAATTATCGTTGACTGTTCGACATGACATGGCACAAGTTGCGTCGCATAACACGACTTAGTCCAATCTCATGAGCAGTTGAGAGAGTCGTGGACAGTGACACGCTGACAGCGTAGGAGCAGCAGTCACGCTGGATTTCACCAACCTCGGCCATTCTGAGTGCTCTATGCACACGCGTTTTCCCACGTCCCAGTGAAGGTCAGTAGGCCGCCTTCACTTATTTCTCGCGAGTTGCAAATTTTTACTCGGCCCTGAGCTTTGCTAGTGGACACAGACTCACTGTGTTGCAAAATCATCGCGCTTTGTGCTACCATTTTCCTCCTGTTCAATGCTGCTCATGAAGGCGGATTGTACGCTCAAGTAATCGTAGATCGTGGCTGAAATACGAAAAGAAGTGCAACGAATGCGACTATGGCTGTAATGATGCTGTGCCTTGGGAACGGAGACGATGCCAATGACATTGTTGAGTTTGCACAAGACCGCGTGGAACAAGGAAGTCATTAAGCTAGAAATGTGGGCAGACAATTTTTGCAGCAAACGTTACTATCGGAAGATGATGCCACTCAAGGTGTATGAAATCGCGCTGCATTTGGGGCACTGTTGCTATTATCGACGAAGTTCAGCTCTTTAGCCCATGATTTGAATGCTTAGGGGGGTACCATTTCTTTTCCAGTGATGTCGAATAGCACATTGTGTTGGCTTGCTCCTCTAACCAAATAAATTCCATTTTATGCAATACGTTCTTCACCATTACCGATTATCTCAGTCTAGCATTATTAGCCTACTTCACTATTGCATCAGTTAGGCTTAGAATGTCTCTGCATCTTCATTGTTAGGAGCATTAACTTAATGATTGGTGAAACGGATGATGACTTCGCCACTGCTCTCAAATGGCAAATCAACCAATAGGAGCATTTACCAAGATAGTGCTACACTTCTGGTGTGCCATTTGCAGCACTCTCACCAACCGAATATGAAGGGACGAGTTGTCGCAATGCGTCGTCTGTCAATGTGTCGTCGTGGACTTAAATGTCAATACCGCCTGTAGTCAAGACCACCAACACACTTGGAAAGGATGGTCTCCATATGGTGGAAGAGGGAGAGAGAGAGGGAGGGGTATGGGGAATGGAATTGCTAGGCAAGGAGTCCAAAGCGAAAGAAGAGAATTGCACGCCGTTGCAGTACTGATATTGCCTCAATGAACTCTTCCGGTGGAAGGTGCTCAGCAGCAGTTGATTGGACGCTTTCATCTCGTGTCTGTCCAGGCGTAATAGTAAGGTGCGCTAGATAGCATCACTTTGTGACTCTTAATAACTGGTGCTAACTCACCGGATCGCACGACATTGTACCACCCTAACGTACAATGTGATGGCGCTGCAGCCGATGCCATGCAGGCTACATCAGTGTGCATCAGTGCATTGTAAGAGAATTGGCCTCCATCATCAGCTAGGCTGTAGCAGTGGAGCTGGGCAAGAGTATGCGAAGTGAAGGACGGAGGAGGAATGTCAGATGGCAAGTTTTTTGGCAGCATCGATAGATTGGTGAGGTGGCTTTTGAATCGGTAAGCTAAAATTAGAGCTTGTGAATGCCAAAGTGCATTTGCTGGTGAGACATTACCTCTTACAGCACGTTCATGCTTTATAATAATGGGCGTTTCTCATGCATCCATGGCAAGTCTCATCAATGGCGAAATTGTATGGGGCGTAAACCAAAGGCCGTTGCTTTCCCTTGTGACAGAAGAGGCGTCAATGTTGCAGCTTCAGCACTACTGTTTTGCCCACTGATGAAGGCAGCGAGTAGGCTCTGCTTTCACTGCAATTGCTGGAGGATTGTCTCTCCACAGTCGATCCTACCTGCACATCTGCCAGCAGGATGGCACCTTCAGTTTCTCTACCCTTGCATGAACTGAGGGTAGTGACAGCAAAATTGTCATTTCATCACCCGCTGGGAAGTACCTGCTATGATCTCTCTGTTGCATGATCGAGAGTTTGGTCTCTTCTTATGTGCATTACTTTGTGAATTAATTAGGCTACTTTACCAGTTGCTTACTTCTGACGCCACGTCGAGAGGATAAACCGCGACACCTTAGAAACACACCTTCGAGGCCTGCATCAGTCACGCACGATGTAAACGCTATTTTCGACCATCAGAGTTTGGTCTACTTCTAAGTACGCTTACAACGAAAATCAACGACTGGGAGTAAAGCCGGTGCTGTCTTCTCTGTTCCCTGACATGACATGCTGCTTATTGCATTCTTGGTGAACTATGAAGTTGGCCCAGCAACAGTTCGACAACCATGACGACCATTTAAGTCTAACGGTGCAGTCGATGTCCAACGCAAATTTATTACGCCATCCATGCGTCTGATCTGCGAATTAGGCCAATGCTACTAATTCGCTTCAACCGGTTGTCTCCTGCTTGAGCCAATTCGAGTGTCGGTGGTTAAGCAAGTGTAGTGGATCGGCTGTGCAATAAACACCTTCGTTTAAGCAAGCCTTCAATGGTTCTGTTTACACTCGATAACTGTGGACAATTTCGTCGACTTCATGTGTTGGCTGTGTGAAATCGCGACATGGAAAGAAAACCTCTCATGTCCCCTGAAAGGTGTCTGCTACTTTGCGATGAGATGCCATCTGACACGGTTGAGACACAAGCAGAACTGGCCGCGAGATTTTGCCTTCCTTCTAATGCTCTCCACACAAATCTGCAGTAACATTTTCGACGGAGTGGCAACTCGCTTTGTTTACATCTTCTCAAGAGTTCTTCTGAAGGCACAATCAGTGCGTCTCTGCTTTTGTGTATTGTCAGATGAGGCTTAGAAGCCTGTGAAACGATCCCCGTCTGATTAGCCAGACTGTCTAATTCTTCGGTCTCTGTGATATCTTCTTCAAAACTGCCGTTGTTGATGCACTGGCACACTTGCTTCCAACCAGTTGAGTTGGATGCCACCACGTATTGCACAACTGTGCAGAAGTTATGCGCGAAAGCAAGCTACTTGGTCTCCCAACTTGCCTACTCGTGGCTGCTTGCCTATCAATATCGTGCTGCACTTTGCCAAGGCCAATCCCATAGTTTGAGTTTGTTGCCTTATCAACCAGCTGCTGCAATTTTGGACGGCTGCCCCAGATTGTGCTCAAATCCTAGACCATCGTCTTGCGTCGCAACAGATTTTAGCGTTTCGGAAAGCTCGACGTTGCATCCCGATTTCCTCCTACGTGTCTGACCCCAACATATTTCACGCCATTTTCAGGTTCCCTCGTTTGCCACAGTCGAAAGCGCAGGGATGCAACTGCAGCCGCACATGCTTACGCTGCAGAAGGTAGAAGGTCTCATGGTTAGGCTAACGCGTAGGGCAAAGTGGAGAACACAATGCATTTGTCCATAGTTACTGCGTTCACATGCATGACACAGGTTCTCCATGTTCTCTATTATTTATTCTCGAGAAACAACCATCAATCCTCAAAGCATTATGCGCTGCGGTTCCCTTCTTCTACACCTGATTGAAATAGCGTGCACTGCACTGCACTGCGCTGCGCTGCGCTTGAAGTAGCGAAGGGTGCAAGGCAGTTGTCGGCAGAGGCCATCAAATGACCTCCCCGCAAAGGATTACTAATCCCGCTTCTTCAACAAGTAGAGCACTTTGAAGCCATAGTTTTTGCCCTTATGAGACAAAGTTTTGGTAATTACTGCGACCCGAGCAGTAAGTCGCGGTGCCTACGTTCATTGTCTCATGGTACTTTATACACACAAATGACAAGTCTTCTGCAGTGGACGACGTACTCGGATTCGCCTCTGGCTGCCTGAAGGCAAGACGTTCCAGGCAGGTCTTACCTCCTTAAGCATCAATTTGTAGAAGCATAAATGTACTACAGTTCTCCTTCTCGGAAACGGTGGATTTGCTGCCTTAACATCCTATCATATCTGTCAAACTGATGTTTGGGAGGAGTGAGCGCAACCAGTAAAGGGTTCCAATCCTCCGTGCTACACAGTGTCTCCATTTATGCTACAGTATTAGTCCTAGCACGGTTAGGAAGCCCATAGCCCACGAGAGGTCATGAAAACGCCCCTAAGCGCAGATTATGGGTGACTTGATGCAACGCCACATCAGATTTCACCTCATTGCTACACTCTGTCGATTGGCAAGACAGTTCTCATTTGCTGGCAAAATTATTTCGGCACATTGCTTTAAGCGTGCCTTCAAAGTGCTCAATACGCCAAGCCTTTCCTTTGGCAAACTCTGAACAAGTGTCTGTATTGCTCAAAGGCTTGGTCGGGCACGCGACTAGCGCTCCTCTGAGTTTTCGTTCCTTGCACGGTCGAGGACATATGCAGGTAGTCGCCCTGCAAGCTCACTGGCTTCCTCGTAAGCTCGGTTGTGGTATTTGATGCAACTTGCCTTCTTCACCAACATGGATCTGTACGAATGCAGGCTATGCAAGAAGTCATTTGGAGGCCTCATCTTGCATCTTACACACTTGAAACCCTCGCATCGCGGGAAGCAGTCCACAATTTGAGGATGCACTTCTATGTGCGCATGCACCACTGCACATTTCTATGCACACATGTAGGAGCACACGTTACATGCACAAAATTAAACTGATTTGATGAAGTGTCCGTGCGAATCGCCTCCAGCTTTAGGGCAAACGATGAAGAATTTGGCAACAGTGGTCAATTCAGTTAAATCACTGCACTGCCTGAGCATCCCGTTTCGCATGCATTTGGTGTGTTCCGGCTACGTCAAATCTACATTGTCCAGCATGCCACACGCTGTGCAACACTCTTCGGATGCTTTTATGCCATCAAAGAGGCGAGGGAAGATATAAAGTCCCAAGTATTCTTCCCTTTGCTGTCAAATGTCAAAATTAGCACAGAAACATTTGGACCTCCAAAACAGCTTTGAATCACAGTGTGTGTGGTCTTTGTTCTGTTCCATTCGCCAACTTCGATTTGCTCCTCCGTCATCACATCCGAACACATTTGCGTGAGTCTCCATCTGCTCTGCTCTTTGGCCAAGGGTTTAACAGTCCATGCAAAGTATTCGTAAGTTATTGTTGCAGGAGACTATGCTACAGTCTCAAGTATTCTGTCAGAAGGAATGCATCTTCACTGCCCGTAATGCAGCTCAGTGCATGTGACTCTGGAGGCGTTGCCAAATCACATTGGCTCACACGATTTCGGCAGCTATTGCTTCATCTATTAGGCATATTCCGCAGCGGTTGTTTATTCTAACGTCGTCATTCCTCTTGCTTTGCAGGCATTTGGTATGAAATGCTTGACTGAGTGCTATCGAGCTTTATTGCGCCAGTAAATCTTGTTGGTCTTCGTAGAAGTGTTGCGTCAATTTCTGAGACGGTTTGCTTAACAATGAGAGAGTATTTACAGCGCTGGCATAGCGAGAATGCTAGAGAAAAGCAGTCACGTTGACTCCGACGTCGGTGGCTAAGTACGTGTTTAGTCGAGCACTACCGAATCCATATGGCAAGGCGATTGTCGCATCAGATGAAGTCTGTTGCATCGGTGCCTTGGATAATTATGGGCATTAGAACATTTGTGCCAAATGCTCAACGGAATCATGAAAAGTTGCAACCCAGTCGCTCTCAATTTGCACTGCGCATTAACGCACAAATGTGATAATCGTCCACTCATTCATTTGTGTTCCAGTACAACCCAACGAGCTGCATTCGCTTACTCCAATGCACGCACACTCAGCCATGTGCCAGGCACACTGAAATACGACGAATGTGAGACGAGAGTTTGTTCTGTTCTCCTGCCTTTCTTCTCCTGGTCAGTGTTGCACGCGAAAGTGGATTTCGACTATAAATTGAAAATCGTTGGAGTGATTGCACAAAGATGCCCAATGTAGTGGAGTAACTGTAGTGTGGAGAAGAAATACAAAGCTGTCAGCACACTAGAGGCATTAGTATGTTTGAGCTTGAGGCGAGGTTGCACTGCATCACATGGCATGAGGATTCATCACTTTTTCAGTAGAAACTGAAACCTGCTAAAAATATTAAATGGCGTATCTTCACGATTGACGCGATAGACTTTTCCAGTAAGAACCTTGAGGGAGGAGAATAGGCACTGCTTTATGTGCATGCATCTTGGTCATGTACCGATCCTAGGAGTGGTCAGCGCATTAGTGCGAGGTGGGTGTTATGTAAAACAAAGAGAAGAGCCACCTGAGAGGCGTCGACAAGGCAGGCTTATTGGCCATGAAAGCCGTATACAAAAGGGTGGGTGCCGGTAGGGAGCAGGTGTTGTGAAGTGTGCCAATTGCAAAACAAGAGGAAATGGGTAAGGGAAATAAGTGAGACTCCGTCTAGATGATGGGGTGCAAGGTGTCACTAAACTAACGATGAGGCCAACTCTCCATTATTGGGCTTTGCACGCTCTACCAACTGCAGTGAGACTTAAGATATTTGACGCCAACATCTTTGCCTCCAAGCATTTGCGAATGAAGCTCAGTTTAACGCTTTGCACCTCTAGAATCGCCAGTTCCTATAATGGCTTGGGGTCGCATTTTGTGAGTGACGCATATTTCACCTTCGAGCTATGTTAATTTCGACTAGGCGCGGCTTATCTAGTCCCAACAGCATACGAAATGGCTAAGGCAGAGATGTTTTGATGCAGGAGCGCTAATAATTGCCAATCAAACGACTAACACGCCTTTCAAAACTACTAATATCTTGGTGGACTATGAAGCTGGCTAACAACAGTCCGGTAACCTTAACAGCGCTCTTTATTCCTCCCTCCCTACTGGAGCATCACAGTAGTAAAAAGTGCAAAAACACCTAAGTGAACAAACCCAATCTGTTCAGCACCCTTGGATATTCGGCCAATTAGACAGTAGGCTTTTGGGCGCACAAGGTGCCCTACATGGCACGGTCGCACTCGTTGACATCTAAACGCCTTCGGATGCAAGCAGATTCAGGGCTACGCACAAATTGCAACCAGTGAGGAAGCCCTCGCTGCTTGAGCAGTAACACTTGAGTTGAAAGAGAAGGGGAGGAGTTCGGAGGTGTGAGGAGGCATCAGTCGCGAAGTCCCGAGAAGTAAGGTCCTTGCGATACTGACTTGGTAAATGCTGCTGACAATGCAGCGAGGCAACAAGAACTGCTGACGCATGCGCCAGTCACTCCGCTTACATATTGGCCTTTGCACCTCCAGCAGTTCTTTTGCCAGCGAGCGCACCTTAATCCCAAAACGGTTTACTGATACGTCTGCTGCTATGCTCACATGAGCCGTAGCATTTTTGTCATTGGCATCCACTTCGTTAGCCACAGATTCCATCGCAGCTTTCCATTGCTCACGACTCCTGGATTTCAGGACTGCACCCTTCAGATCCAGGACAAATTGCAGATACCAACTTAACAACTACAGCCAGTATTTTATGCAGAATCGCAGACTGCTGGTGTGCTTCTAGCTCACCGCTACGTTCTCCCCCATTTAAGGGATGTCAGGTAGCCAAAGCAAGGAGATCAGAATGAAATCGTAGAAGTTAGGGCAAGTCTTGGCATCCTTCTCGGTCACTAGAGTCTGCTGAAGCCTTCCATTTTGCAAATACATTCTTATGGCCTTTGTTCCATTCTCACTTTTTTTCCTCGCTCCTCAGTCCTCTTAAGCTACCTCCGCTCTCTCCTGTAATTAAGGCGCAGGTATTTTCGAGGGCACAGTACCAGGGCCATCCACTGGCGACCAACGCTTGCCGGCTTTGTGGCGGATTTAGAGATGACATGCAGATTTGCCATTTGTCGCTTCGAAGCCGACTTTCGTTGCCTAGGATAATGTCGACTAATTTAGGAGTGCATCCATGCTTCTAAGTAGTATTTTAAGCCTTCCTCTTCCAAAGGAGGACAGACCCTCGGATCCTGACACTGATGATGAGACGTTTTCCGTTGGTAGTGCTGTTTTTACTAAATACGATACTCAGGCTTGTGCACTTTTAGGGTGAACTTTCCCCCAGTATGGAACAGATCAGTCAGTTTTCTTGTGAAATCCGAGTTCATTGAACACGTGTTGCCAAGGCGGTGTGATTAGCGAACCCGCATTTCAAAGGTGCGTACTTGTGTCGGCAGGAAATGACTACTCAATTAGCGCCGCTTGCAAGTCGCTTGCAGACACTCTTAATCAGATGCCAACCCCTACCCGGATGCTAAACATCTAAATTATGTGAACCCACTTGCAGGAGAAAATAGAGTAGAGTGATGCCACAATTGCACAAAGTAAGCACTTTCTTTGCCGCAGTTCAAAGTTTGTAATTAAGCATGAATGTGAAAGTAGAAGGTGTCAAAATCTGGCACCTCATTTGGATCTTCCTGAAGCCGTGCACGCACATTCCTAGCGTGTTTAGCGTTGATTGTTTGTCCCTATGCGAAGTGCACAAAAGTTCTTAAGAGGAAAAGTTAAGCACGAACAACTGTTAAAGGCTTTCTGCTAAGATGCCGGATATCCTTTTGATGCATGGGCTTCTGAGCATATTTTTCCGAGTTTAGTGTAGGTGAGCAATCGCAAACAGTTTCACTTTGCCACTACAGATCGAACCGAAGCCGTAAACTAGGCCCACTCCAACTACACTAGATACTGATGACATGCAGCATCAGTGACACTTTGTCTTAAGTTATTTCAGTTCCACTTAAGTGAGCCCCTCCTATTACATGCATTGTGAAGTGATGTATGGGATCGTGCTATTCTCCACTGATCTTGCTGTTTGAAAGCGGGTTTCATCAGGCTTACAACTTCAATGTCAACAAGCGCGTAAGCAGTTTAAGATTCGCTGTTATGATTCGACCGCCACCAAGCAATCCCCTCAGCTTGTCACCAGCGAGTCGCCAAAAGAATGCTTTCAACCATGAGAGGTCATATTATGACTATTGGATGAGCAGCGCAACATAGAAGCCTCTGGTAAGAAGAGCGTTGCCAGGTAAGTTGAGGTCGAACGGACGTACGATTCCGAATGGATGAATCAGTTTTGAATAGCAGCAGGTACCAATGCCATGCAAACAAGGAGGATTCTGAAGGTCGCAGATGTTAGGCCGGATCCAGAGGTCATGCTGACACTTTCCTCCTCCCCTGCATACAAATTGACTTCGATGAACACATCACTCAGTCATAAGGAGTGCTAAGCCGTAAATCAACAACTAAATGCTTGCCTAATTTGATGCTACGATGTGAATAGGAGAGAGGCTTAGTGAGTAAAAGCACAGGTAATGGCTTACCAGTTGGTGGTGTTCTAACTGTCTCACTGCGGTAGAATACTCGGACATTATCTTGAAGAGCATCGATAATTGCGATGTACAATTCGGTAGGACCTGGTATCTCGAGAGTGATTGCTTCAGATGAGAAGTCGCCAAACTTGGAAATGAAGGTGCTGGAGGAATTAAGTAGTATCGCAGACAGTTTAATTTGGTCTGCATGGAGCATGTTTAGCCTATGGATGCCCCAACGGAGTTGATGTACCCGAGGACTCACGTGGTTCCAAGTAAAGTGACGTTAGAGCAGAATCTCTTCTTTTTCAACAGTTTTCGTCATCGATACTTCTAAAAATATGCGGAACTGCTCTGTAGCTTAAAGTTGGTCTAACTGCTTGTGTTTATTCAGCCAAGAAATTATGGAAATAATATTAGCACATGAGCGTTTGTGCCTCATCCAAGCAATTGCTAGATCTAAGGAACCGACATGAGTGAGATTGTCGATCGTCACATCATATAAAACTCCGCTGTCCGAATGCATTTTGCTTAAAAGCTGGTTTGTTTTAAGCACTCCAGTTAAAAGTGTGCATTGAATACGGCAGCAAAGCCGCCCCACAAACTGTCTGCCAAGATAAGAAGAGTGTTAGAGGTCTGCTGTGACTTCCCTTTTAGCTTGTGAGAACATGTGGTCATAAACGCAAATGCTGGGTTACCTGAGGGTAGTGTTCTCATTCTTCCGAAGCCGAACCAGACGCTTGTTTGACCTTTATACGCTTCTAGACGAACCAAGTACAATGTGACGGGACGTAAATTTGCCACAGTGATTGCTCCTTGTGAAAATTTTGCAGTTTTCATAACTGCTTTCGCGGTTTGTTCCAATGCTACAACCAGATCAATTCGGTCGGCGATGAGTTCAGCCGAGCTGTCGGTGTCCCAACTGAACTGATAGGTTTGATAGTTCACGTGTCTCCAACGGAGAGGTTGCAAAGGGAAGGATTGTTCTGTTCCACCTTCTTTATCATTGTTACTTCTAAATGTTAATTTATTAAAGTTGATACTGCATCTCGAACAAATTTAGTCTTATTTCTTTTAAACACTCACGAAGGAGCAGACGTTTTACTCCTAACACACTGATAGTAGCGCCAGTAATACAAAGGACTCTGCATTGTCTGGGCTTTTAAATGAGAACAATTAGCCTGCATCTTCTGTTGGTTTCGGAAGTTGATGAGAAACACGCTTATAACCTAGCGTTTGACATCTTCGGCAGCACGTAGGCAGCAAAGAGTGGTCAAGAAGGAGGCAGTCTGCCTGATTTACTATAGACAATGACTCTTGCTCATATTAAAACTTCACAAAATTGTAGTCGTATTTAGCTGGCATCAAAGGACTAAGTGGCAGCAGAGGAGGTAGAGGTATTGCACCCATGCTACAGCTGGCGTTGCCAGGTGACATGACGTGAACAAATGCAGGTCTGATTGGAGGTCGTTACTGTGGGTCGACGGAGCATATTAAGGGCCCAGGAGTAGGGTAGGATTCATTCTGACATTGCATGGCCATCCCCCAATTTCCACGTTTTGGGACCGAATGTGACTATTCGTAGATTTTAGATCTGATTTCATGTGACACTCACAGATCACTACACGAGAGGAAAATGCAGGTCAGACGAATTTGTTGCAGTTTGTTGAAGCTACTGGTCAAGCCGCCTATTAAAGTCATCATCGGCTCTAAAGACACTGCCAGCAACTGCTGCGAGCTTCTTCATCACGCTAGGCGGTGGAGAAGCATCAAGCCTCGACGTGAATGAGCAGACTTCTGATGCGATAGCAAGGCCGTATTTGCGGCCTTCTAGGACCCACTAACTGTGCTCTACAAACTCTCATCCTTCGCCATGAAGAGAGGATGCGCTGTGTCAGTGCATGCATTAAAGTACACTAGCAGAGAACAAAAGCGCCATCTACCGGGAAGCGCGTGCCTTGTGCACAGTCATGCCAACTGGCTGTGGAAGCGAATATTTTTGAGTGCAATGAATCAGTCCGCTGGTTGAAGGCCTTGTGAAATGCAAGAAAATGCGGCAAAGCATTATTACTGCTTCAGAATTTTGTTTCAAGACATCCCGAAAACCAATGGCAAATGTAAAAGAATGAATAGAGAGGATGAAATATGCAACCCACGATTTGTATTGCTTTTTTCGACGCAATTTGATGCCGTTGTAACAAAGGCTCAGGGATATTATATTCTGCACCAAACTGTAGTGCGTTGTGGCGTGAGGTAAGATGATTGGTGGCATCAAGGAATGGCGCACTCGTGCGTTAGCGTCTGGCCAGGAACATGGCCGGACACTAAGTGGTTGATGCGTATTTCAACACATCGGAAGGCAGAGCTTATGTCCATCACCTGCTCCTCGCAGCACGTGCTGTTCAAAGAATAAAAGTTCAGTTTGAGTATATTCAGGTGACTGCAGCTATTCGTCTTACTACGCGGGTTCCACGTCGAGTTGGCTAATGAGGCGACAGTGCTGTCATCTTTGATGTGCTGTTAATGAAGTGTTGCACGCATCTGATAAGCAGGGAAGTCTTTGCAAATATCCCACACATTCCCTGAATTATTGCCATTTTTTATTCCCCTTCACAGTTAGAAGCGGGGATGGACTCGAGTTCTGCCAAAGAAAACACTGTGTTTCGATGCTGCCAAATGTCAACCAAAATGAAACTGGAGTGAAGGCGAAGCTTTCCAAACTTGGGTTTTTTCCTCTAGCTTGCACGTTTTGAGCGCTATTGTGCAGCTGGCGACTCATAGCGCATGCCTTTGACAAGGAAGCCATTGCCTTTATGGTAGCACATTTCTACTAGGCCATTTCCTTGGAACAGGACGACAGGTGCGATATGGCCCTATTTTGCACACCGAAATGCACCTACTTCGCAGCACTTGCTAGCAACATCTCCACAATCACAAGCACCAGCTTACCAGTAGGCAGTGTTCTCACTTTCCCTCTGTACCGCCAAACGCTGACCTCATCTTTAAATGCTGCAAGGTGAACATTGTACAGTGTGTTGGCCTGCAGCCATCCCAGGGTAACTCCTCCTGCTGAGAAATTGGCAACCCTCACAAAGGAATCGCCAGATAGATCAGTCGCCATCGCATTTATAAAGATTCGATTGACGCCCAATTCAGCCAGTTTGGAGATGTTCCAGCGTAGCCGATAGGTCTGAGGGCCCATGAGGTACCAGCGAAAGACATGGGAAATCTGGGTTCCTCCATTGCAACTCGCCTTTGCCACTGCCATCCCTATTTCAAAAGTGCAGTGTATTGTTAACACAGTCGGTTCTGTTGACTCACATTGCATTGGCTAAGGAAGCACAGCGATCCCACCCCACCATCACTGAAGCAGTTCTAGTATCAGAAGAACATTAGGGTGCAACACTATACCATTCAGCTTTGCTTTCAAGCATTTTACCACTTTGAACGCACAGTAGTTTCCAGTTGGCAAAGTGACCAAATTGGACTTGGCCTGGTTTTACCAGCAAGGTCTCTACACAACAGCGTGGAATATGGAGTTAGCGTGAGTAAAGGTGTCAAACCTGCTGACACAACTGGCTGGATCGAAAATTCACTGCTCGAGCAAATCAAAAGCCGAGTTAAAGCAATTGTCCAGATTGACGGGGCGCATCTGGAGGCAAACTGTGGTTGATGGTGCGGTTGTGGTGCCGCTTCTCTGCATCAGCGTCTTGGGAAAAGTAGCATCAATAATTGTAGAGGCGCTAGCAAGAGGAGAGTTGAGTGGGTTTGTTTGAATTCCAACTCGACAGTGACTATGGAACGGTAATGAAACATGCCGTGTAGGAACAAACTCATAACACAGCAGCGAATCCGCATGCATTCTCTCATGCAACCTGCCTCTCGTCTTCAATGAGCCTGAAGTCTACGCATCACCCGAAAGATTATGCCCTAAGTGCATATAGTGAGGCGCATTAGCAGCGTAGCAATGCGCTACCCACTACAAAGTGCGCAAATTGTATGCAGCCATTTTTAAGGCAACTGAAAAGTCACAAAACATGTCATATAAGGAAAACAAGGGAAAATATCCTTTGCTTATTCCTTGTAGCAGCTCTGACTTAGAGTTGAGAGAAATGTCGCAGTGAGTGACGAAAAGGGTAGAATTGATTCTAAAGGACCTAGCAATCCCCTGCTCGCCCCATATTTACAGCGCACTTGCCCAACTTCGGGGATGCTGGCAGACAATAGAGAGGATTCATGAGGAGGAATAGAAAGGACTCGAATTTATGGCACACTGCTAGATTGAAACGCTCAAATTATCTTACCAGGCGAAGCAGCAGAATGAAGGTGAAATACTCCGATGCAGCAAACACTGGTGCTCGACAAATGCCTCCTCGTGTATCCTAATAAAAGCCTTAAATCGGCATCTTACCATGTTTTGTTGTGAATCCTTTAGCCGAGGCGGAAGAGACAAACAGGATGAGACAGAAGTGAAGCGGCATCCGTGGTCTAAAAGCACTTTGTGTTCACGAGCAACAGCGCGTTTATAAGAATGTTTCTGTTTTTATATTAGCCTATGAGGTGTGTTTGCCTTCACCTCATAGGCGACCTCTGCATTTCTGCAGTAAAAGCTATGGGGTGTTGATGCTTCTGGGTAATTTCACCGTTGGTGCTTGCATTTTGGATAAAGAGGTGTATAGAGACGGCATACAGAGAGGGCTTGCAATGTCAAGCTCTTGACGGATTCTGCTTCGCCTTAGGCTTGCTTATTGTCAACAAGACGTGCTCTAAAATCTTCATCACCCCAAAGGTGCTTGATTGCACTCAAGACAGCATTGTGACTGAGGAGGTGATTTGACTGCCATTGTGACACATTTGCCACATCTGGCCATGCCTTCTTACGGATAGCAAGTACCCAATGTTTGAGTTTAAAAAAGGCCAATTACGATACTTTTAATCCACAAACTTTTTGTTAGTGCTCGCTTCTGCGTCGGCAGAGTTTCCAGCACAATTCTTTACCCCTTAAGGGGAATCATGACATTGTCAGTGGCTGTATAGGACGTTGACATCGTAGTCACCGCTGCCAGCTTCACGCTGCATGCGCTCCTGCATCCACGCTCACACACAGAATTGTACACAGACTTGCAAAATTGTTATGCGGCTAGTTGCATCACATTGGATTGCAATGCGCCATAACAATTCGTGGTTCATTTGGCGTCACTCAGAACCCTGCTTGAAGGTCCGTGCGCAGACATCGCTTTGGAAGGCAGATAGGGCAAAACATTGTTGGTTTACCACCTAGCAAATCAAATCTGCACTACTTAGAAACTCATTTGAAAACATGCAAGGTAAATGCAGCATTTGGATCTCGTGATGCGCTCTCACGCAAAAGGAGCTACTTATGTGTGCAAATCAGCGAAGTTGGCGTGTCCATATTGCAAGGTGGTGAGTCGCGGAGAGAAGACATGCAAAGATATTCCACTTGCACCGTCATTTGCTATTCTCCACCTCTCTCACGCTGCTAGTAAGAGACGTGATAGCATTTAATCACATGACTACGATGTCAACGTCCTATACAGCCACTGACAATGTCATGATTCCCCTTAAGGGGTAAAGAATTGTGCTGGAAACTCTGCCGACGCAGAAGCGAGCACTAACAAAAAGTTTGTGGATTAAAAGTATCGTAATTGGCCTTTTTTAAACTCAAACATTGGGTACTTGCTATCCGTAAGAAGGCATGGCCAGATGTGGCAAATGTGTCACAATGGCAGTCAAATCACCTCCTCAGTCACAATGCTGTCTTGAGTGCAATCAAGCACCTTTGGGGTGATGAAGATTTTAGAGCACGTCTTGTTGACAATAAGCAAGCCTAAGGCGAAGCAGAATCCGTCAAGAGCTTGACATTGCAAGCCCTCTCTGTATGCCGTCTCTATACACCTCTTTATCCAAAATGCAAGCACCAACGGTGAAATTACCCAGAAGCATCAACACCCCATAGCTTTTACTGCAGAAATGTAGAGGTCGCCTATGAGGTGAAGGCAAACACACCTCATAGGCTAATATAAAAACAGAAACATTCTTATAAACGCGCTGTTGCTCGTGAACACAAAGTGCTTTTAGACCACGGATGCCGCTTCACTTCTGTCTCATCCTGTTTGTCTCTTCCGCCTCGGCTAAAGGATTCACAACAAAACATGGTAAGATGCCGATTTAAGGCTTTTATTAGGATACACGAGGAGGCATTTGTCGAGCACCAGTGTTTGCTGCATCGGAGTATTTCACCTTCATTCTGCTGCTTCGCCTGGTAAGATAATTTGAGCGTTTCAATCTAGCAGTGTGCCATAAATTCGAGTCCTTTCTATTCCTCCTCATGAATCCTCTCTATTGTCTGCCAGCATCCCCGAAGTTGGGCAAGTGCGCTGTAAATATGGGGCGAGCAGGGGATTGCTAGGTCCTTTAGAATCAATTCTACCCTTTTCGTCACTCACTGCGACATTTCTCTCAACTCTAAGTCAGAGCTGCTACAAGGAATAAGCAAAGGATATTTTCCCTTGTTTTCCTTATATGACATGTTTTGTGACTTTTCAGTTGCCTTAAAAATGGCTGCATACAATTTGCGCACTTTGTAGTGGGTAGCGCATTGCTACGCTGCTAATGCGCCTCACTATATGCACTTAGGGCATAATCTTTCGGGTGATGCGTAGACTTCAGGCTCATTGAAGACGAGAGGCAGGTTGCATGAGAGAATGCATGCGGATTCGCTGCTGTGTTATGAGTTTGTTCCTACACGGCATGTTTCATTACCGTTCCATAGTCACTGTCGAGTTGGAATTCAAACAAACCCACTCAACTCTCCTCTTGCTAGCGCCTCTACAATTATTGATGCTACTTTTCCCAAGACGCTGATGCAGAGAAGCGGCACCACAACCGCACCATCAACCACAGTTTGCCTCCAGATGCGCCCCGTCAATCTGGACAATTGCTTTAACTCGGCTTTTGATTTGCTCGAGCAGTGAATTTTCGATCCAGCCAGTTGTGTCAGCAGGTTTGACACCTTTACTCACGCTAACTCCATATTCCACGCTGTTGTGTAGAGACCTTGCTGGTAAAACCAGGCCAAGTCCAATTTGGTCACTTTGCCAACTGGAAACTACTGTGCGTTCAAAGTGGTAAAATGCTTGAAAGCAAAGCTGAATGGTATAGTGTTGCACCCTAATGTTCTTCTGATACTAGAACTGCTTCAGTGATGGTGGGGTGGGATCGCTGTGCTTCCTTAGCCAATGCAATGTGAGTCAACAGAACCGACTGTGTTAACAATACACTGCACTTTTGAAATAGGGATGGCAGTGGCAAAGGCGAGTTGCAATGGAGGAACCCAGATTTCCCATGTCTTTCGCTGGTACCTCATGGGCCCTCAGACCTATCGGCTACGCTGGAACATCTCCAAACTGGCTGAATTGGGCGTCAATCGAATCTTTATAAATGCGATGGCGACTGATCTATCTGGCGATTCCTTTGTGAGGGTTGCCAATTTCTCAGCAGGAGGAGTTACCCTGGGATGGCTGCAGGCCAACACACTGTACAATGTTCACCTTGCAGCATTTAAAGATGAGGTCAGCGTTTGGCGGTACAGAGGGAAAGTGAGAACACTGCCTACTGGTAAGCTGGTGCTTGTGATTGTGGAGATGTTGCTAGCAAGTGCTGCGAAGTAGGTGCATTTCGGTGTGCAAAATAGGGCCATATCGCACCTGTCGTCCTGTTCCAAGGAAATGGCCTAGTAGAAATGTGCTACCATAAAGGCAATGGCTTCCTTGTCAAAGGCATGCGCTATGAGTCGCCAGCTGCACAATAGCGCTCAAAACGTGCAAGCTAGAGGAAAAAACCCAAGTTTGGAAAGCTTCGCCTTCACTCCAGTTTCATTTTGGTTGACATTTGGCAGCATCGAAACACAGTGTTTTCTTTGGCAGAACTCGAGTCCATCCCCGCTTCTAACTGTGAAGGGGAATAAAAATGGCAATAATTCAGGGAATGTGTGGGATATTTGCAAAGACTTCCCTGCTTATCAGATGCGTGCAACACTTCATTAACAGCACATCAAAGATGACAGCACTGTCGCCTCATTAGCCAACTCGACGTGGAACCCGCGTAGTAAGACGAATAGCTGCAGTCACCTGAATATACTCAAACTGAACTTTTATTCTTTGAACAGCACGTGCTGCGAGGAGCAGGTGATGGACATAAGCTCTGCCTTCCGATGTGTTGAAATACGCATCAACCACTTAGTGTCCGGCCATGTTCCTGGCCAGACGCTAACGCACGAGTGCGCCATTCCTTGATGCCACCAATCATCTTACCTCACGCCACAACGCACTACAGTTTGGTGCAGAATATAATATCCCTGAGCCTTTGTTACAACGGCATCAAATTGCGTCGAAAAAAGCAATACAAATCGTGGGTTGCATATTTCATCCTCTCTATTCATTCTTTTACATTTGCCATTGGTTTTCGGGATGTCTTGAAACAAAATTCTGAAGCAGTAATAATGCTTTGCCGCATTTTCTTGCATTTCACAAGGCCTTCAACCAGCGGACTGATTCATTGCACTCAAAAATATTCGCTTCCACAGCCAGTTGGCATGACTGTGCACAAGGCACGCGCTTCCCGGTAGATGGCGCTTTTGTTCTCTGCTAGTGTACTTTAATGCATGCACTGACACAGCGCATCCTCTCTTCATGGCGAAGGATGAGAGTTTGTAGAGCACAGTTAGTGGGTCCTAGAAGGCCGCAAATACGGCCTTGCTATCGCATCAGAAGTCTGCTCATTCACGTCGAGGCTTGATGCTTCTCCACCGCCTAGCGTGATGAAGAAGCTCGCAGCAGTTGCTGGCAGTGTCTTTAGAGCCGATGATGACTTTAATAGGCGGCTTGACCAGTAGCTTCAACAAACTGCAACAAATTCGTCTGACCTGCATTTTCCTCTCGTGTAGTGATCTGTGAGTGTCACATGAAATCAGATCTAAAATCTACGAATAGTCACATTCGGTCCCAAAACGTGGAAATTGGGGGATGGCCATGCAATGTCAGAATGAATCCTACCCTACTCCTGGGCCCTTAATATGCTCCGTCGACCCACAGTAACGACCTCCAATCAGACCTGCATTTGTTCACGTCATGTCACCTGGCAACGCCAGCTGTAGCATGGGTGCAATACCTCTACCTCCTCTGCTGCCACTTAGTCCTTTGATGCCAGCTAAATACGACTACAATTTTGTGAAGTTTTAATATGAGCAAGAGTCATTGTCTATAGTAAATCAGGCAGACTGCCTCCTTCTTGACCACTCTTTGCTGCCTACGTGCTGCCGAAGATGTCAAACGCTAGGTTATAAGCGTGTTTCTCATCAACTTCCGAAACCAACAGAAGATGCAGGCTAATTGTTCTCATTTAAAAGCCCAGACAATGCAGAGTCCTTTGTATTACTGGCGCTACTATCAGTGTGTTAGGAGTAAAACGTCTGCTCCTTCGTGAGTGTTTAAAAGAAATAAGACTAAATTTGTTCGAGATGCAGTATCAACTTTAATAAATTAACATTTAGAAGTAACAATGATAAAAGAAGGTGGAACAGAACAATCCTTCCCTTTGCAACCTCTCCGTTGGAGACACGTGAACTATCAAACCTATCAGTTCAGTTGGGACACCGACAGCTCGGCTGAACTCATCGCCGACCGAATTGATCTGGTTGTAGCATTGGAACAAACCGCGAAAGCAGTTATGAAAACTGCAAAATTTTCACAAGGAGCAATCACTGTGGCAAATTTACGTCCCGTCACATTGTACTTGGTTCGTCTAGAAGCGTATAAAGGTCAAACAAGCGTCTGGTTCGGCTTCGGAAGAATGAGAACACTACCCTCAGGTAACCCAGCATTTGCGTTTATGACCACATGTTCTCACAAGCTAAAAGGGAAGTCACAGCAGACCTCTAACACTCTTCTTATCTTGGCAGACAGTTTGTGGGGCGGCTTTGCTGCCGTATTCAATGCACACTTTTAACTGGAGTGCTTAAAACAAACCAGCTTTTAAGCAAAATGCATTCGGACAGCGGAGTTTTATATGATGTGACGATCGACAATCTCACTCATGTCGGTTCCTTAGATCTAGCAATTGCTTGGATGAGGCACAAACGCTCATGTGCTAATATTATTTCCATAATTTCTTGGCTGAATAAACACAAGCAGTTAGACCAACTTTAAGCTACAGAGCAGTTCCGCATATTTTTAGAAGTATCGATGACGAAAACTGTTGAAAAAGAAGAGATTCTGCTCTAACGTCACTTTACTTGGAACCACGTGAGTCCTCGGGTACATCAACTCCGTTGGGGCATCCATAGGCTAAACATGCTCCATGCAGACCAAATTAAACTGTCTGCGATACTACTTAATTCCTCCAGCACCTTCATTTCCAAGTTTGGCGACTTCTCATCTGAAGCAATCACTCTCGAGATACCAGGTCCTACCGAATTGTACATCGCAATTATCGATGCTCTTCAAGATAATGTCCGAGTATTCTACCGCAGTGAGACAGTTAGAACACCACCAACTGGTAAGCCATTACCTGTGCTTTTACTCACTAAGCCTCTCTCCTATTCACATCGTAGCATCAAATTAGGCAAGCATTTAGTTGTTGATTTACGGCTTAGCACTCCTTATGACTGAGTGATGTGTTCATCGAAGTCAATTTGTATGCAGGGGAGGAGGAAAGTGTCAGCATGACCTCTGGATCCGGCCTAACATCTGCGACCTTCAGAATCCTCCTTGTTTGCATGGCATTGGTACCTGCTGCTATTCAAAACTGATTCATCCATTCGGAATCGTACGTCCGTTCGACCTCAACTTACCTGGCAACGCTCTTCTTACCAGAGGCTTCTATGTTGCGCTGCTCATCCAATAGTCATAATATGACCTCTCATGGTTGAAAGCATTCTTTTGGCGACTCGCTGGTGACAAGCTGAGGGGATTGCTTGGTGGCGGTCGAATCATAACAGCGAATCTTAAACTGCTTACGCGCTTGTTGACATTGAAGTTGTAAGCCTGATGAAACCCGCTTTCAAACAGCAAGATCAGTGGAGAATAGCACGATCCCATACATCACTTCACAATGCATGTAATAGGAGGGGCTCACTTAAGTGGAACTGAAATAACTTAAGACAAAGTGTCACTGATGCTGCATGTCATCAGTATCTAGTGTAGTTGGAGTGGGCCTAGTTTACGGCTTCGGTTCGATCTGTAGTGGCAAAGTGAAACTGTTTGCGATTGCTCACCTACACTAAACTCGGAAAAATATGCTCAGAAGCCCATGCATCAAAAGGATATCCGGCATCTTAGCAGAAAGCCTTTAACAGTTGTTCGTGCTTAACTTTTCCTCTTAAGAACTTTTGTGCACTTCGCATAGGGACAAACAATCAACGCTAAACACGCTAGGAATGTGCGTGCACGGCTTCGGGAAGATCCAAATGAGGTGCCAGATTTTGACACCTTCTACTTTCACATTCATGCTTAATTACAAACTTTGAACTGCGGCAAAGAAAGTGCTTACTTTGTGCAATTGTGGCATCACTCTACTCTATTTTCTCCTGCAAGTGGGTTCACATAATTTAGATGTTTAGCATCCGGGTAGGGGTTGGCATCTGATTAAGAGTGTCTGCAAGCGACTTGCAAGCGGCGCTAATTGAGTAGTCATTTCCTGCCGACACAAGTACGCACCTTTGAAATGCGGGTTCGCTAATCACACCGCCTTGGCAACACGTGTTCAATGAACTCGGATTTCACAAGAAAACTGACTGATCTGTTCCATACTGGGGGAAAGTTCACCCTAAAAGTGCACAAGCCTGAGTATCGTATTTAGTAAAAACAGCACTACCAACGGAAAACGTCTCATCATCAGTGTCAGGATCCGAGGGTCTGTCCTCCTTTGGAAGAGGAAGGCTTAAAATACTACTTAGAAGCATGGATGCACTCCTAAATTAGTCGACATTATCCTAGGCAACGAAAGTCGGCTTCGAAGCGACAAATGGCAAATCGGCATGTCATCTCTAAATCCGCCACAAAGCCGGCAAGCGTTGGTCGCCAGTGGATGGCCCTGATACTGTACCCTCGAAAATACCTGCGCCTTAATTACAGGAGAGAGCGGAGGTAGCTTAAGAGGACTGAGGAGCGAGGAAAAAAAGTGAGAATGGAACAAAGGCCATAAGAATGTATTTGCAAAATGGAAGGCTTCAGCAGACTCTAGTGACCGAGAAGGATGCCAAGACTTGCCCTAACTTCTACGATTTCATTCTGATCTCCTTGCTTTGGCTACCTGACATCCCTTAAATGGGGGAGAACGTAGCGGTGAGCTAGAAGCACACCAGCAGTCTGCGATTCTGCATAAAATACTGGCTGTAGTTGTTAAGTTGGTATCTGCAATTTGTCCTGGATCTGAAGGGTGCAGTCCTGAAATCCAGGAGTCGTGAGCAATGGAAAGCTGCGATGGAATCTGTGGCTAACGAAGTGGATGCCAATGACAAAAATGCTACGGCTCATGTGAGCATAGCAGCAGACGTATCAGTAAACCGTTTTGGGATTAAGGTGCGCTCGCTGGCAAAAGAACTGCTGGAGGTGCAAAGGCCAATATGTAAGCGGAGTGACTGGCGCATGCGTCAGCAGTTCTTGTTGCCTCGCTGCATTGTCAGCAGCATTTACCAAGTCAGTATCGCAAGGACCTTACTTCTCGGGACTTCGCGACTGATGCCTCCTCACACCTCCGAACTCCTCCCCTTCTCTTTCAACTCAAGTGTTACTGCTCAAGCAGCGAGGGCTTCCTCACTGGTTGCAATTTGTGCGTAGCCCTGAATCTGCTTGCATCCGAAGGCGTTTAGATGTCAACGAGTGCGACCGTGCCATGTAGGGCACCTTGTGCGCCCAAAAGCCTACTGTCTAATTGGCCGAATATCCAAGGGTGCTGAACAGATTGGGTTTGTTCACTTAGGTGTTTTTGCACTTTTTACTACTGTGATGCTCCAGTAGGGAGGGAGGAATAAAGAGCGCTGTTAAGGTTACCGGACTGTTGTTAGCCAGCTTCATAGTCCACCAAGATATTAGTAGTTTTGAAAGGCGTGTTAGTCGTTTGATTGGCAATTATTAGCGCTCCTGCATCAAAACATCTCTGCCTTAGCCATTTCGTATGCTGTTGGGACTAGATAAGCCGCGCCTAGTCGAAATTAACATAGCTCGAAGGTGAAATATGCGTCACTCACAAAATGCGACCCCAAGCCATTATAGGAACTGGCGATTCTAGAGGTGCAAAGCGTTAAACTGAGCTTCATTCGCAAATGCTTGGAGGCAAAGATGTTGGCGTCAAATATCTTAAGTCTCACTGCAGTTGGTAGAGCGTGCAAAGCCCAATAATGGAGAGTTGGCCTCATCGTTAGTTTAGTGACACCTTGCACCCCATCATCTAGACGGAGTCTCACTTATTTCCCTTACCCATTTCCTCTTGTTTTGCAATTGGCACACTTCACAACACCTGCTCCCTACCGGCACCCACCCTTTTGTATACGGCTTTCATGGCCAATAAGCCTGCCTTGTCGACGCCTCTCAGGTGGCTCTTCTCTTTGTTTTACATAACACCCACCTCGCACTAATGCGCTGACCACTCCTAGGATCGGTACATGACCAAGATGCATGCACATAAAGCAGTGCCTATTCTCCTCCCTCAAGGTTCTTACTGGAAAAGTCTATCGCGTCAATCGTGAAGATACGCCATTTAATATTTTTAGCAGGTTTCAGTTTCTACTGAAAAAGTGATGAATCCTCATGCCATGTGATGCAGTGCAACCTCGCCTCAAGCTCAAACATACTAATGCCTCTAGTGTGCTGACAGCTTTGTATTTCTTCTCCACACTACAGTTACTCCACTACATTGGGCATCTTTGTGCAATCACTCCAACGATTTTCAATTTATAGTCGAAATCCACTTTCGCGTGCAACACTGACCAGGAGAAGAAAGGCAGGAGAACAGAACAAACTCTCGTCTCACATTCGTCGTATTTCAGTGTGCCTGGCACATGGCTGAGTGTGCGTGCATTGGAGTAAGCGAATGCAGCTCGTTGGGTTGTACTGGAACACAAATGAATGAGTGGACGATTATCACATTTGTGCGTTAATGCGCAGTGCAAATTGAGAGCGACTGGGTTGCAACTTTTCATGATTCCGTTGAGCATTTGGCACAAATGTTCTAATGCCCATAATTATCCAAGGCACCGATGCAACAGACTTCATCTGATGCGACAATCGCCTTGCCATATGGATTCGGTAGTGCTCGACTAAACACGTACTTAGCCACCGACGTCGGAGTCAACGTGACTGCTTTTCTCTAGCATTCTCGCTATGCCAGCGCTGTAAATACTCTCTCATTGTTAAGCAAACCGTCTCAGAAATTGACGCAACACTTCTACGAAGACCAACAAGATTTACTGGCGCAATAAAGCTCGATAGCACTCAGTCAAGCATTTCATACCAAATGCCTGCAAAGCAAGAGGAATGACGACGTTAGAATAAACAACCGCTGCGGAATATGCCTAATAGATGAAGCAATAGCTGCCGAAATCGTGTGAGCCAATGTGATTTGGCAACGCCTCCAGAGTCACATGCACTGAGCTGCATTACGGGCAGTGAAGATGCATTCCTTCTGACAGAATACTTGAGACTGTAGCATAGTCTCCTGCAACAATAACTTACGAATACTTTGCATGGACTGTTAAACCCTTGGCCAAAGAGCAGAGCAGATGGAGACTCACGCAAATGTGTTCGGATGTGATGACGGAGGAGCAAATCGAAGTTGGCGAATGGAACAGAACAAAGACCACACACACTGTGATTCAAAGCTGTTTTGGAGGTCCAAATGTTTCTGTGCTAATTTTGACATTTGACAGCAAAGGGAAGAATACTTGGGACTTTATATCTTCCCTCGCCTCTTTGATGGCATAAAAGCATCCGAAGAGTGTTGCACAGCGTGTGGCATGATGGACAATGTAGATTTGACGTAGCCGGAACACACCAAATGCATGCGAAACGGGATGCTCAGGCAGAGCAGTGATTTAACTGAATTGACCACTGTTGCCAAATTCTTCATCGTTTGCCCTAAAGCTGGAGGCAATTCGCACGGACACTTCATCAAATCAGTTTAATTTTGTGCATGTAACGTGTGCTCCTACATGTGTGCATAGAAATGTGCAGTGGTGCATGCGCACATAGAAGTGCATCCTCAAATTGTGGACTGCTTCCCGCGATGCGAGGGTTTCAAGTGTGTAAGATGCAAGATGAGGCCTCCAAATGACTTCTTGCATAGCCTGCATTCGTACAGATCCATGTTGGTGAAGAAGGCAAGTTGCATCAAATACCACAACCGAGCTTACGAGGAAGCCAGTGAGCTTGCAGGGCGACTACCTGCATATGTCCTCGACCGTGCAAGGAACGAAAACTCAGAGGAGCGCTAGTCGCGTGCCCGACCAAGCCTTTGAGCAATACAGACACTTGTTCAGAGTTTGCCAAAGGAAAGGCTTGGCGTATTGAGCACTTTGAAGGCACGCTTAAAGCAATGTGCCGAAATAATTTTGCCAGCAAATGAGAACTGTCTTGCCAATCGACAGAGTGTAGCAATGAGGTGAAATCTGATGTGGCGTTGCATCAAGTCACCCATAATCTGCGCTTAGGGGCGTTTTCATGACCTCTCGTGGGCTATGGGCTTCCTAACCGTGCTAGGACTAATACTGTAGCATAAATGGAGACACTGTGTAGCACGGAGGATTGGAACCCTTTACTGGTTGCGCTCACTCCTCCCAAACATCAGTTTGACAGATATGATAGGATGTTAAGGCAGCAAATCCACCGTTTCCGAGAAGGAGAACTGTAGTACATTTATGCTTCTACAAATTGATGCTTAAGGAGGTAAGACCTGCCTGGAACGTCTTGCCTTCAGGCAGCCAGAGGCGAATCCGAGTACGTCGTCCACTGCAGAAGACTTGTCATTTGTGTGTATAAAGTACCATGAGACAATGAACGTAGGCACCGCGACTTACTGCTCGGGTCGCAGTAATTACCAAAACTTTGTCTCATAAGGGCAAAAACTATGGCTTCAAAGTGCTCTACTTGTTGAAGAAGCGGGATTAGTAATCCTTTGCGGGGAGGTCATTTGATGGCCTCTGCCGACAACTGCCTTGCACCCTTCGCTACTTCAAGCGCAGCGCAGCGCAGTGCAGTGCAGTGCACGCTATTTCAATCAGGTGTAGAAGAAGGGAACCGCAGCGCATAATGCTTTGAGGATTGATGGTTGTTTCTCGAGAATAAATAATAGAGAACATGGAGAACCTGTGTCATGCATGTGAACGCAGTAACTATGGACAAATGCATTGTGTTCTCCACTTTGCCCTACGCGTTAGCCTAACCATGAGACCTTCTACCTTCTGCAGCGTAAGCATGTGCGGCTGCAGTTGCATCCCTGCGCTTTCGACTGTGGCAAACGAGGGAACCTGAAAATGGCGTGAAATATGTTGGGGTCAGACACGTAGGAGGAAATCGGGATGCAACGTCGAGCTTTCCGAAACGCTAAAATCTGTTGCGACGCAAGACGATGGTCTAGGATTTGAGCACAATCTGGGGCAGCCGTCCAAAATTGCAGCAGCTGGTTGATAAGGCAACAAACTCAAACTATGGGATTGGCCTTGGCAAAGTGCAGCACGATATTGATAGGCAAGCAGCCACGAGTAGGCAAGTTGGGAGACCAAGTAGCTTGCTTTCGCGCATAACTTCTGCACAGTTGTGCAATACGTGGTGGCATCCAACTCAACTGGTTGGAAGCAAGTGTGCCAGTGCATCAACAACGGCAGTTTTGAAGAAGATATCACAGAGACCGAAGAATTAGACAGTCTGGCTAATCAGACGGGGATCGTTTCACAGGCTTCTAAGCCTCATCTGACAATACACAAAAGCAGAGACGCACTGATTGTGCCTTCAGAAGAACTCTTGAGAAGATGTAAACAAAGCGAGTTGCCACTCCGTCGAAAATGTTACTGCAGATTTGTGTGGAGAGCATTAGAAGGAAGGCAAAATCTCGCGGCCAGTTCTGCTTGTGTCTCAACCGTGTCAGATGGCATCTCATCGCAAAGTAGCAGACACCTTTCAGGGGACATGAGAGGTTTTCTTTCCATGTCGCGATTTCACACAGCCAACACATGAAGTCGACGAAATTGTCCACAGTTATCGAGTGTAAACAGAACCATTGAAGGCTTGCTTAAACGAAGGTGTTTATTGCACAGCCGATCCACTACACTTGCTTAACCACCGACACTCGAATTGGCTCAAGCAGGAGACAACCGGTTGAAGCGAATTAGTAGCATTGGCCTAATTCGCAGATCAGACGCATGGATGGCGTAATAAATTTGCGTTGGACATCGACTGCACCGTTAGACTTAAATGGTCGTCATGGTTGTCGAACTGTTGCTGGGCCAACTTCATAGTTCACCAAGAATGCAATAAGCAGCATGTCATGTCAGGGAACAGAGAAGACAGCACCGGCTTTACTCCCAGTCGTTGATTTTCGTTGTAAGCGTACTTAGAAGTAGACCAAACTCTGATGGTCGAAAATAGCGTTTACATCGTGCGTGACTGATGCAGGCCTCGAAGGTGTGTTTCTAAGGTGTCGCGGTTTATCCTCTCGACGTGGCGTCAGAAGTAAGCAACTGGTAAAGTAGCCTAATTAATTCACAAAGTAATGCACATAAGAAGAGACCAAACTCTCGATCATGCAACAGAGAGATCATAGCAGGTACTTCCCAGCGGGTGATGAAATGACAATTTTGCTGTCACTACCCTCAGTTCATGCAAGGGTAGAGAAACTGAAGGTGCCATCCTGCTGGCAGATGTGCAGGTAGGATCGACTGTGGAGAGACAATCCTCCAGCAATTGCAGTGAAAGCAGAGCCTACTCGCTGCCTTCATCAGTGGGCAAAACAGTAGTGCTGAAGCTGCAACATTGACGCCTCTTCTGTCACAAGGGAAAGCAACGGCCTTTGGTTTACGCCCCATACAATTTCGCCATTGATGAGACTTGCCATGGATGCATGAGAAACGCCCATTATTATAAAGCATGAACGTGCTGTAAGAGGTAATGTCTCACCAGCAAATGCACTTTGGCATTCACAAGCTCTAATTTTAGCTTACCGATTCAAAAGCCACCTCACCAATCTATCGATGCTGCCAAAAAACTTGCCATCTGACATTCCTCCTCCCGTCCTTCACTTCGCATACTCTTGCCCAGCTCCACTGCTACAGCCTAGCTGATGATGGAGGCCAATTCTCTTACAATGCACTGATGCACACTGATGTAGCCTGCATGGCATCGGCTGCAGCGCCATCACATTGTACGTTAGGGTGGTACAATGTCGTGCGATCCGGTGAGTTAGCACCAGTTATTAAGAGTCACAAAGTGATGCTATCTAGCGCACCTTACTATTACGCCTGGACAGACACGAGATGAAAGCGTCCAATCAACTGCTGCTGAGCACCTTCCACCGGAAGAGTTCATTGAGGCAATATCAGTACTGCAACGGCGTGCAATTCTCTTCTTTCGCTTTGGACTCCTTGCCTAGCAATTCCATTCCCCATACCCCTCCCTCTCTCTCTCCCTCTTCCACCATATGGAGACCATCCTTTCCAAGTGTGTTGGTGGTCTTGACTACAGGCGGTATTGACATTTAAGTCCATGACGACACATTGACAGACGACGCATTGCGACAACTCGTCCCTTCATATTCGGTTGGTGAGAGTGCTGCAAATGGCACACCAGAAGTGTAGCACTATCTTGGTAAATGCTCCTATTGGTTGATTTGCCATTTGAGAGCAGTGGCGAAGTCATCATCCGTTTCACCAATCATTAAGTTAATGCTCCTAACAATGAAGATGCAGAGACATTCTAAGCCTAACTGATGCAATAGTGAAGTAGGCTAATAATGCTAGACTGAGATAATCGGTAATGGTGAAGAACGTATTGCATAAAATGGAATTTATTTGGTTAGAGGAGCAAGCCAACACAATGTGCTATTCGACATCACTGGAAAAGAAATGGTACCCCCCTAAGCATTCAAATCATGGGCTAAAGAGCTGAACTTCGTCGATAATAGCAACAGTGCCCCAAATGCAGCGCGATTTCATACACCTTGAGTGGCATCATCTTCCGATAGTAACGTTTGCTGCAAAAATTGTCTGCCCACATTTCTAGCTTAATGACTTCCTTGTTCCACGCGGTCTTGTGCAAACTCAACAATGTCATTGGCATCGTCTCCGTTCCCAAGGCACAGCATCATTACAGCCATAGTCGCATTCGTTGCACTTCTTTTCGTATTTCAGCCACGATCTACGATTACTTGAGCGTACAATCCGCCTTCATGAGCAGCATTGAACAGGAGGAAAATGGTAGCACAAAGCGCGATGATTTTGCAACACAGTGAGTCTGTGTCCACTAGCAAAGCTCAGGGCCGAGTAAAAATTTGCAACTCGCGAGAAATAAGTGAAGGCGGCCTACTGACCTTCACTGGGACGTGGGAAAACGCGTGTGCATAGAGCACTCAGAATGGCCGAGGTTGGTGAAATCCAGCGTGACTGCTGCTCCTACGCTGTCAGCGTGTCACTGTCCACGACTCTCTCAACTGCTCATGAGATTGGACTAAGTCGTGTTATGCGACGCAACTTGTGCCATGTCATGTCGAACAGTCAACGATAATTTGACCTCGTACGGGGGCGAAGACGACTTGTGCAGTGCATCAACAACATCTGCGCAGTGAATGCGTTTGCCTTACAAAGCCGCTGCTGCCAAATGGTAAAGGGGTAACTTAACGTGGAGAACACTAGCACTAGCACTAGAACAAGCACTTTTGCCGACGTAATAACACGCACTGGATTTTAAGCAAATGCTCCGAGCCACACGTCTGCAAAGCAGAAGAGCTCTAGGCGACAAAAAGGAAGTCATTGCACAATGCGCCTGAGAGACGAGACGACACCTACGGACATTATGCAGATGCAAGTGTTCTCGCCACGCGTCCACTGTCGCGAATTCTTCGTAGCATTCCGTGCAGTGCAGACGCATTCGCACAACTGTAGTTAGGCAAGATGGAGCATAGGTTTAGGAGGAGGAGGAGGAGGAGGAGGAGGAGGAGTCAGTATGGGACGCCAAAGCCATTACCGAGAAGCAGAGCCCACCGGAGTTAGTCAGCGATCAACGGAAGCGAACTCACAAACATATCTTCCGATAAAGTGGAGGCGGTACGAATCGAAGTTTTGGAATGAAACGCGGCACACAAAGCATGCATTGTGGCTCCAGACTGTTGTTGAGTTTCAAAGGGCAAAGTCTGCATTAATTTGGACAGTCATGGTGACCAAATGAAAGGAGAGAGGCGAGTTGTGGAACTGTTCTCACCCCTTTATTGCAGTAAAAGCGTTCCGATGGTTGTGAACACCCTTGCACACATCGGACAGGGCAGTTCCACAGGTACTACATCATTGCAAGAACATGTGAATCAAAATGCTGAGACGCTACTGCGATCCGCCCGCCTTCCACTACCTGCTGCCACATTCCTCATGAATGGCATTAAGATGAGAAATGAGCCGCGCTTTGTCTGTCAATAGCCCGACGCCTAAATTCCTACACACTAACATGCAAGCCTCCATATAAAGCCTAAGGTCACTATTGTGTGTGATCAGTTCCACAGAAATCTAACTGCACACATGTTCGCATCTTGAAATCATGGTCCGCCTACTCTGGTGCACGCGACTCAGGTGCCTGACCATGAGGACGATGCTTGTGAGTGCTGCGGTGCAGCGAGTACAAGTGAAGAGAGGAAGGCGCAATACACCAGCTCCTGCAACATGACCCGCGGTGAATTAAGCGAGTGCGCAAGGTGGCCTCCTGGGTCTCTCCTCAAGCCTTCACGCGATTTAAACGCCGAGGAGCGGTAGTCGCGCATTCGCCAAAATCGCACGTCCGTGATTAAATCACATTCCACTTTACTTGCATTTCCCCTACGTCTACACGTGGATGCACTATTGCCCGTCCTAGTTTCACCTGCAAAGAAAAGTAAATTACTTGCTCTGCGAGAACCGTTGATGTGCAGCATAACTTGCAAGACTCGTTCACTTCGCTTAGGTTAACATTCTCCTGATTTTGTCATCAGGAAACACACTCTTTTGCCAACTCGGCGAAGCATTGGCACGGGACGAAAGGCTACGTGCTGGCGTCTCCTGCTACCCAAAATCTGTTTTATTCTAGGAAACACTTTATTCTCTTGCATGCTTTGAGTTGGGCAGTCCTGTCTGTTGCAATATGACGAGATTTCGGGTGCAATCTGCAGCCCACAGGTTTCGGTTGCTTGAGTGATTTTGATCACTCTCGCTAGGCATGTAGTAGTTGTGTAATGCGCAAGTAAATGAGGCTCTACGCCGATCGGGATGTGGTCCGGGTCCGTAGATCACTGTTGGGCATGCAACATGCTGCTGTGGCAGCTGAGGCTTTATTTCTGCGACATCGAGAAGAGCTTGACTAAATTGGGAGGCAAAACCTTAAGAACGTGGAGAGGTAAAGTCTTAGTCGCCTCGTGTCATGGTGCTCCAGGGGAAAAGTTGAGAAGTGACGTGGGTGTGCACTGTTAGGCGGATCGCCAGGTTGGCTTAAATTGCAGGGGAAGTTTTTCATTGCATTTCCAGATGAGCCACGTTTTTGACGCTGCCTTACGGAGGACGAAACAGTGGTGAGAACGGAGTGTAAACTGCTGTTTGGAGCAGTTGAATTCGGTGTGTCGAATGAGGTAAAGAGGAGGTGTGCTGATGACAAGGTGCTCATAAATTTGCTCAGTCAATGAATCGCGTTCTCGAGGTGCCACAAGCACAGCAGCGGTTCATAGCTTGGCACTATGCTTTAAGCAGCACCATGATTGACAGAGCAGAGCAGATCAGATCAGAGCAGTCCATTGAAGCATGCTACAGCTTGCTTCGCAGTTGCTGTCGTCGACTTCTGTCGCATTTGGAGTAGCAGCGGATGCTTTGGCCGATAGCATGGATCTGCAGCATTTAGCGACAGTGTGGCACCGACAACATCGGCGTTGTCGGGAGGACCATCTTGTTGTAGAGATGTCAGGAATTTGTCCTCCTTATTATGCTCTGCACCACCTTCTGCCTCTCCATCATCCATACTCGGTCGGCAATTGGCCTGCATACTAGCATAACTACGAGGGCATGCATGGCTTTGAAGGATGCATGAATTTCGTGCTGCCATGCGAAGGATCAAAGTCACCTATAACTTGTGTTTAGGGGCGTTTTCATGACCTCTCGTGGGCTATCGGCAGACGATCGCATGCCTCGAAAATGATTGAAGCAGATCCATACCGCGCTTGTCAGCTGCGCCATCATCGAGCCCAACTTTGCGACACCTACTTCTTATACCGAAGACTCTGACTTCCGTGTAGACCTCAATATGCTCTCCGGCACTGGATGCTAATACGTCGACCCTGTTGAATCCTCGAAGACCAGGGTCCGCGATCGCAAAGTAGAGCATGTGAAGTGCTAAGCGTGTCAAGTAGGCTGGCACTAGATGGATCACAGCCTATTTTATTAAAGCGAAAGCGACTTTGCAGATACACAATGCCATTATAGCATCAAATCATCTCTCAACTTGCACAAAGCTGGAGTGAAGAACTCAACGCCTCTCCGAGGTTGTGTGCTTTAAGAGGTGGTGCATCGGTCTTTTGCTGTTGCCGCGTTAATGCGAACGCACGTTATGACCTCCATTTCTTTCTGCAAGGCATTTTGACCTAAGGTAGCTGCCAATATAGACGGCCAGCGCAAAACTGGAAATCACATGCCTAGCGCATTGGCTTTTCTTAAAAGGCACCGGTAGCAGTAGAATTGGGTGTCCAGCTACAGCTGCGAACTATCAAGAGAGATGGCTTTCATCGAAAAATGTTTCATCAAAAAGTAATTATGATACACATTGGGCATGGCATTTAAGCCTACTGCCACTATCACTGCAAGTTTGCGATTTTAAACTGCCACGTTGAAGTCATCGCAATCTTGCTCCAGACATCCATTCCCACTAAACTGCAACGCTACAAGCGTCTATTTCTACACAATGATCCACCCTTTATTACCATAAACTGTTCAGAAAAAGTCACACAGTACAGCATCTTATTCTGGTGGCGGATTTGAATAGTTAAGGATAACAATGGGGGACATGAGAGTCCTTTCTTTACTGCACAACAACAGTTCTGTATAGAAACAAGCTTAAAAGGAATAGAAAATGCTCACACAATGTCCAGCTAAATCAAATCAAGAGCACGTGAGCAAATTCTGTCTCTAAACGCTCCTTGATTGCTTTGAGGACTCAGAATTGTATGAGTAGGAGTTGTTGCCATCCTGCTTAACTCACAGTTTGCTCACAGTGAACCCTGTCAGTTAGATTCTCTGCTCAGGATGGCCATTCTCTAGTTAACTGACATTGCAGTGAAACGGTAATTTTGACGCCCACAGCATGCGTTCCCAAAGACACAGGATCATTTTCTAAAACAAGCTCTTAAACGGAATTAAAGTAGAGGCTATGATTTGCTACCGGAGTGTATGCTCAATCGGCTATTTTGTCTCCGCCATTCTTTCTTTCGCACTTAGGCTTTTCATGCACTAGCTCTCGTGCTGAACCACACCAGTGACCATTTACGCGAATTGCATTCTACCTGACACCTACCCGGCCCATTTTGCATTATTTTTGCCCACGCCAGGTAATCTATGATTTACCCTTCAGTGGCTAAGGTACTTTTTAGCCAAGCTGCCAAGGCTGTTGGCAATTACAAACAAGACCGCTTCGCAAAATCAGTCAGTCCCTTCACCAGAGGAAGAGCTTGCGACTTCAAACCTGGCGCAATCACACCCAGTCTGGCCCAGTCCACTGTCAGACCACTGCGAAAGCATTGCAATCATGCGAATTGAATGCATTGCTTGTTTTTCCCACCCTCAACTCCAGTTCCTTGATTTTCATAGCAGTTAGCGACGCTGTGGAGCAATGTGAACAATAGGCATGTTATTGTATAGTGCTTTCCGATATGCACACAAGGAGAAGAGCAACAGCCCTCTGCTCAGGCAATAACAATCCATCATAGTAAGCTTCGACCTTACAAAGGTGCTCTGCCGTTCAGTTAAGGAGATGAAGTCGGCGCATTGGCAAAAGAATGGATGCTCCTCAATGGCATGGTTAAAAGCAAATCACAAGGGTGGCAACCAAGACGGCGCTCAAAAGACATGGACGCTGTGTAATCGCATGTCAGAAAGGAAGAGGAGGAAAAGGCATGTGATTACTTATCCCCCACATTTCCGAGTCGTGTGCATCCCGCACCAGGGTCACTACGCATGTTTCGTGTGTGCTGATCTACGAACCCCATAAAGTGCTGACGCACTGCACATCAGACGAAAACAAAGTCATGTGTTTAATAAGGTGCAACCCTTTCGCCAACTGATGCAAAACTGATTTGTAGGAAAATCTCGTGGGCTCTTCTACACTTTCCTGGTAGTGCTTCCACCAGGTGCAAGTGATGCTCTTCAGTCTTTCCTGGTACTATTTTTCGACACCTGCATGTACGTACATATAAAAGGGGTGGCTGGTGCAATATTGATACCTGTGGGGTCATGTTCCCTTAGTAGTTAGCGTTTTTCAATAAGACGTGTATGGCTGGAAATGGATGCTGAATAGGTGCTGTGATCTCAGTTTTAAGTAGAATGTGCAGTTTCTTCTCCCAAGAAGACCTAATGTTATTTGTGAACACCCAGTGCAGTTTTTGCCTTCACCTTCTACTAATTTGTGCCCTGTGACCACTCGAGAAACTGATCAATTGCAAGCTTGCTTGCGTGGCTGCAGAAGATATAGTTGATTAAACGACAATTCCGAGGTGGGTTAAGTGAATGCTTAAAAGGCTTGGCCGCATGCGCACCTCCTTTGGGGTGTATTTTGTTACCTAAAGATAAATGTCCTTGCGAGGGCTGTGCAAGATCTGCTTAAGAATAGACATGCGATTTTCTAGGCTTAGCGGCTTCATAAATATCAGCCAGTTTACACTCGGCAGCACATATTTGCCGTAAATAACACTCGCTACCCGCCGAATTAATCCACGAAGCAAAATGGACTGAGAGTAGGAGTCGAAGCTAAACAGGCGCATTTAAAAGGATCGCGCAAGCACAGTGGCTATAAATGTATTCATTGGGATCTATCTAGGTCCAAATCCGTGCCCTAATTCAATGTTTTCGTAGAGTGATATCGATGTGATGCATTTGCGGTGAAGGTGGGTTCGTGCTCATTTCTTTCACTACTGGTAGACACAACTCAATCATACGGCGATGATATCGTTGGCGCATATGGAATCGCTCGAGTCGTTGCGACATATGAAACACAAGTCCTCTGCTCTGTAAAACTTCGCCATAAGGGATCACTTAACTGTACTCATGTCTATTTTTACGACAGCGGAGTTGATAAAGATTCGGCCAGTGCAACTAAGGAAATTAGCTCAATGCGGATGTCCAGCGGTCCTTAAGCATTTCGCTTAAACGTCGCCAATCTGCGGTGTGTCGCGTTAATGTTAAGTGGATGAGGAACACACCGGATTTAGTGGCATTAATTTCTGAAAGCAGGCCTCACTTTATCCTTTCTCCCTAGGTCCACCTATCTTAATTTCAGTTAAAGCAGCTTTCATTGCAATCCTCACAAAATTCAGTTTCATTCTACCAAAGTGCTCTGCAAGGTCCATCGAGCTGAGTACGGAGGTTAATTAAGCATAGTTAAGAATGACGCATGTCTGCGTGTTTCCTCCAATTCCAGCATGCGGTCTACCCACGTCGAATCACAGGTGTTGTCACTTTCCTCCTCCAGTGGGGGCTAATGCTATTTTACCCCTCATGCATTCCCTCTTCAGATCAACTTTGTTCCACGTCAAGCTGCATCCCATCATCCAAGTATTCATCATTAATGGTTGTGTTTGAGGAACGAGGAGGATTTACGTTGCATTACCGGTTTATAATCTTGCAGGTGATTTTAGCCTCCATAGTAAGCCATGCGCCAATCGATGCGAAGGCATGTGTGCCTACCTTCAGTGTTTCTGCAGACGAATCATTACTGATGCCAATTTAAGGCTGCCCTCGGCCATTCAAGGCTATTAGTATTTCCTAAGCGAATGTACGCAGCAGAGCTGTACTGCACTCCAAAAGCCAATCCAAAAGTATTCAAGCTGCGTTAAATGCCCAGCGTTGATGCATTTCCATTTGGTGGCATGAGAGGATATGCCCTCATGCTTGACCATTATTTACTGACAAGCTATAGATGATGAGCTTATTTCGAGTCCGACTAGAAGTGCCAACGCCGCAGGTCGAATCGAGGACAATAGTCTTTGCACAATCAGAATGACGCAAGAGAAAGGCGGTACTCGCATCGAAGCACCTTGACCCAAACATGGATGCCTTTACAAAGACGTGGGCTACGCATGTCTCCTAGACTTACCAAATCGGTTACCGCATAACTTGACTAAGCTATGCAGTTACGGGGTGCGGCTATGAGATTCTCAACGTCGACTCACTTTGACCTCCCCTCTGACCTCAGGTTACAATCCAGTGAACACTGCAGATACGTTTGTTAAGCGACGTGGTGTAATGATACAGTGTCCGATAACACAGCTGTTGGACATGATTTAGACCAAGGCAGCCCATTTTAGTGCCTATATCATTGTCGTGAAGCATCTAGGTGGATGTCCAAGTGGATATTAGGCGAATGGATATGAGCTTTAGCTTCAGAATCAATCCCGCTGTAATCAACGTTGAAACGCATTTAAGCTTAACGGCGGAGCAATGGTGGACAAGTGGTGAGAATACAGTGCGAATCGCAATATACAGACGCACACTCGGGTAGAAAGCATTTTGCTTTGCAAAATCACTTTTCACACTGATCCCCCAATCATTACAGAACCATGAAGAAGGAGCAATTTTGGTGCAGACATTCACAATCCCATGTAATACGATTTATGCAAGCGGTCATATCAGCCTAAAGCCGTGCAGTGCCATTCAAATTTTCTCCCCCAAGACGCTATGAGGCACGCCTGCACGTAATGATGCTGGCATGGCAACATAAGCAAAGTGTCATTGAATGCTACTTAATACAATTCCCTTATTTACCACAGAGATGAACTGAGACTTTCTTAGCAACAGTAGTAAACACCTTTAGTTTTACCCAATTCCATTTGATTTCGTTTTTAAATTACAGTCTTCACAATCATGGTTATTTGTGGGCTTGTCGGCTACGTTGGTGGTAGTGCTGCGGAATACAGTGAGTCTGCAAAGCATCCCAAGAAGTGCCTCTCTGTCACCCAAAGACGTGCACAGTTTAACCACAATTACAAGATTAAGCGCCTAAAATGCATTTAGCTTGTTCTACTAGGAGCATTGGGAATTGATAGAAACCTACAAATTTGACGCCTCAAGTAGACAGCTGCCGTCGCAGTGGTAGACGTGGCAGTGCGTGGCGTCTGGTCCAATGCCCAAAACCATTAGCCAAAAGGGCGGACGACTTGGTGGGACGTGTGCCTATACGAGAGCCAATTCTCAATAAATGAGGCTTTTTTGATACCTGCAGACATCCGCTCAACTTAATTAGAAGGCTGCCTGCCAATCGCAGCGATGTGAAGCTGAATCACATGAGTAGATCAAGTATTTTAAAGACTGTTTAAGATCCTTAACTCTCGATTTTGCCCTTAGTATTTAACAACTCATGGCCTCATCATTCGTTCCCACATCCAAACAACTGTCGTTTGTGAGTTTTCTCTTAGGATGCTTGCTCTACCACTAGCCTGTCGCAATGTTGCGCAATATGCGAAAATTTGTGAGTTGTAAGCATTGGAAATAACTGAGCACATTTAAATTTTTAAGTGGCAGACTTTGACTTCAACGATACCTCGCCCCTGTGGACGGTGCTAGGAAAGTCGTTGGAGTATACGCTTTCAAGGGACTGGATGAGCGCTCAGTTAAATGTGCTTGCAGGGTGGGAAACTGTGTCGCGAATAACTATGAATGATGCGCCCTGAAATGCGGTCTGTAGGCCTCCATAGCTACTCATTTTAAGCTATTTCAAAATTGTTCATGTCATTTGTCTACCTGATGCCAATTTTCAAGGCAAGAATAGAAAGTTGAGGAAGTGGAAAACAGCAAAGGCGAAATCAATCCTTAATGTCCAATATGAAGCAAGGATCTCACCACTGCTGAGGTCTCCTCGGGTGCTAGGGAACTGGAATTCCCACAGCTACATCGACACGTCGTCACAGAAGTATGGCTTTAACAATCTCCTTTGCTATCACATTCTTACCCTTTTAATCGTACCTGAGATCGCTCTTTCTGTTGGAGATTAGACTTTATTCTAATGGGTCAATGGTTTACTGGTCTCTGTTAGCCTATGTTGACTCGTCAAACACATTTTTAAATTATTTGACTTCTGTGGGGATACCTCAAAGTCGCACGCAGGAAATAGATTGAGAATGCTTGAAGCAGCCGCAGAGTGGTTTGAGATGCGGCCCACTTGAATGGGTTATGAATTGTGCAGTCGCCTGGGGATTGCAAATGATATGATCGACGTGGAGTTTCTAAAGTAAATGTGAAAATATGGGGTTATTTGGAACTAAATTAGAAGCGAGGAAATGGCAAGGGCTCCAGACACGTCAGGTCTGATCTTCATATTTTTACGCCAATGATGCCAACTTTGAAATGAAAGTGGGTTCCTTCACCTTGCTGATTCGCCATTGCAGACACAGGCCTGCCAAGGTCTTAAACCTGCGTTGAAGCCTGCTACAGCTGCCTTTAGAGGCAACTTATACAGGACTTACTTTGAGCCTACAGAGGAACCAATCTTCCCGGGCAATCTGCAATCCATTGCAGTTGATAGTCAATGAGGCCTCTACGATTAGACGGAACTGGCATTACTGCATGCTTTGGTGTTGTTAGTACTCCCAAAAGTGGATTAAATTCCCTTGACCTGAGGCTTCAGTTCCGAATCGCAAATATTGGGCTTTAGCCTATCAAAAGATGCATTGAGCCTGGAGTTGGTTAATTTTGCTGTGCATGGTAGATAAGTGAAATCTTTGCACAGATTTTGTGCTGGTTCTAGCAGCTACTTAGCACAAACCCTGTTAAAGGGAACAGCTTATCAGTGCTTGTGCCTTGCGTTAAAAAGGAGCGAGTGGGAGGACTAAATAGTAGCGTAGCATTGCGCCCAATGATAATACGATAACCGACATCTAATTCCGGTATCACAAGATGCCACCATTCTGCCTCCATTACCATACAAAACCAAGGAACGCATTCCTCTGGTCTTCATGACGCTACCAAAGCAGTCTTTGCCTAGGAATGGATCAGAAATGCAGGGCGTGGTTCTTTTACTTGCACCAAAAGTGCGACGATGCAGCTAATGGGACTGGCAACTCCTAGTAGCTCCGCTGCACATGAGAGCAGGAGTTATAGTCGAAGATGAGTTGAAGCAGCGGATGCATGTCTACCGTTCGCTTTGCTTTCCATGCAAAGATCACAAACATGCTGCCATCTCTCTTAGATATCTTCAAGATCCACCTTAAGTGAAGAGTATCACCGTATCACACCAACTAAATGCTGGCCTCCAAAATCGCTCCAACGACTGCCTCCTAGAAACAAGAATCTACCCTGAGCGGGACTCGAACCCGCAGCCTCCGGCTCCGGAAACCGACGCCTTATCCATTAGGCCACCAGGGTTCGCCCATGATCCGAAATCACGGGCTAATCAGTGTGAAGTCGAAGCTACTAATTTGCCACCTCCTGCTCGGGGTCTTTCAGCTCAAAGAGTGCCGCCTTCGCTCTGATTAGAAGAAGAATGTTGCTTGACAGGGCACACATTCTAGTGTCCACTGGTGAGTTCAAACATGCTATCTTCTGTAAGGACTTTATTAATAGTGCACACAGAATTATAAGACGTCGAATCAAGTACCGCACTGCACTGATAAGATGTAATATTGGGGTGTTACACCAAATTTTCGCATGGTGAGTTTCAGTAAGTCATGAGATCACCGAAGGACCTGTGAGTATGATGCTGACGACATCAAGTGCACGCATGACCACTTCTTGAGAGCAAAGCCTCCTGCGCGGCAAGACGGAAACGATGTGGGGCTGCGAATAACCGCATGGACAGGTGAGTGGAAAGTCCTTTTGGCATTTACGCCAGATCGTGTTTCGAGGGGCCGTCATGTGTAGCAAAACAGACCGATTATATAACGCATCGTCAAATGCAATGCTATTGCAGGGCTGTCTATGAGGGTACTTAATTAATTTCGTTTTTAATCGGGAATAAACAGAATTTCATGAAACACTCGTAAACAAACACTCGTAAGAATGTAAAGCCCATACCTTCCTATTAATGACGCAGCAGGCAACTCAAAACCCAGGTTCTAAGGGTGGAGAGTAAGTGCCTTCTTTGAATGAAAACAAAAACCACTTGTTTCCGCTCATTCGAGTAGACGCCCGTGGTCATAAGACCAAAAGTGACTGCTATGGTAACAAAAAACTCGGGCTCCAGGAAATCCTGACTGATAAGGTCATAAGGCAAGACACTACATACAGAAGGCATTAATAGACATGCGACAGGGTCACAAAAGGAAGGACGCATTCAAATTCAGTGATGTCTTCAAAGGCTTTCCAACAGCGTGTTGCAAAATGGAGC
This sequence comes from Taenia crassiceps, assembly GCA_023375655.1. Lineage (NCBI taxonomy): Eukaryota > Metazoa > Platyhelminthes > Cestoda > Cyclophyllidea > Taeniidae > Taenia > Taenia crassiceps. The sequence goes on from JAKROA010000016.1 coordinate 854,595, forward strand.
GTTTCTGTTCATCGCCACACCCATCCGTCAACTCTGGACACGGTTGTCTGGACGAGTACGGACGAAGTGTTTACTTGATCAATTGAAGCTGAGCAGGAATAAGGCCTCTCTGTCTTCGAAAGCGAGGCTTGGTTGCTCCTACCCGGTGATAATATCAGTGATGCGGCATTGAAGAAGTACATTTTTGCAACTGACGTGAAGAGATTGAAGAGCAATGCTGTTTATGCAAATGGTATGTTGCGGGCGGAATTATTCTAACTAGATGATATGGAAAGGACTTGAGAATGCGGTCAGCAGGTTCACTGTGAACTGCAAACCATGGCTCGGACTCAGCGAAACACGAAACCAACAACTCCCTCACCTGAAGTTGAAGCCATATCGCAGAGCTACTGCACACCAAAGAACAGGCATGCTTTTCTTTAGTGACTAAGCTGCGTTTGCCAGCGTACATCCATCGTCGTCATTGACTGATGGCTCTACATGCTTGTGGAAGCGAGGCGAGACCAGAACTTGAAACCTCGTGCCAACGTCGTATGCCATCGACTCTTGAAGAGGATGAGCGCCATGGACGCGTCTGGTCTGCAATGCGTGTTCTCATCCAGTAATCACCACGCAGCAGCACGTGTCATGGTCCGCCTCGACGACTCCTTCCATTGACATGAAGACCAAAGTGAATTTTCCTATTACTGCCACATGGTGTGAATGTCATGCTTGTGCATTATTGTGAATGCCTACCCACTCAAATGTTTGCAAAATCAAGGGTTGAGCATTCAAAAATTTCCCTCTGCAGCTTAAGGTATTTCCAATTACATGCGTATTTGTGCATTCATGAATCGGAGCTCCAATCTGATGCCTCGACATTGAAGTGGAAACTAACTGATATTCGCTGCCCGACTGGTACCGCAACTGTCACCGCAATGTAAGTGGATAGGCTGGACCTGTTTTTCATAAAGCCATAAATAAAGCTAAGATAAGGCTATTCCCATTCTCAGGTGCAAAGCTGCTACCTTAGGCACGATTTTCAAACCAAAATCGCGGTCATCCGTCGTCATCATCTGAGTGCTTGTGCGTGGGATGTTAATTGTCCGGTAGGGACTGGCACTAGGCAAGCAAGCATGCCTGCCACTACTAGCATGTAGTACCGCCAGTTAACAGTCCTATCAACGGACAGATGTAGTCAGTGTTTGTTCGCCGCATTGACATAAAAATAGCGCTCTTTGAAGATGTAGGCGTATTGACGAACACTGTAATTCGAACGTAACGAAACGTATTTGTTACCGGAATACGCGAGAGTAGCAGACAACGGCCATATTTGCAGGCGAATCAATCCCAAAAGCAAGACTAATCCCTAACTGACCAAATACACCGAACGCTTTCCAATGCGTACGGCAAAGCAACAAATTCCTTTTCGTTTGCCACATTTTACCCATAAAATTTCAACAAAATCAGTGAAATGTTTGCACACACAAAGTGCTGCGTTCTCATAATGAAGGGTCGCTCAAGGAAGATATCCAGTTTGAAAGGCAGAATTCGGCTTTCTTGCATCAAAAGGATACCAGCGAATTGAGGTCTGAGAAATCAACCTACCCGAGGCTATGAACCAATGGGCCACCTTAACATGCGCAAAGGTGACGACCTTGGAATGAAATCTTGGCACAATAAGTGCAGATGACAATTTTGAAAGCCACTTGTTGCGTACCATGTAAATGGGAAGGCGCCTTCCAGATTACATAATAGAGCAACGCATACTTATTGCGAGGGTTGTTTTGAGATCAACATCAACCTGCAGACCATCTCCATAAACTACTCAAATACAATTTACCTTTTACGGCAGCCTTCTATGCTTCACAATTAGGCATCTGCGCATTAGGTCTCCTCCATAGGACAAGTGCTTTGCAGTATTCTATGATTGCAAATGTTTCCGCCAGTTTTTGTGCTCGCATCAACCAATGCACGTGTGTCATATCGTCCTGCTGTTGCTCCAACTCGCTTGGTTCGCAATCCTTTCCATTTGTGCACACCTGTTGATGATTCTGGTCTTTGGGCATCGCTACCGACATGTGCGGAAGCAGCTTTGAATCCGTGACCTCCAACCGCTTCGTTGTAGAATGAGTCTTCGTGTGAGGAAACGTCAACCCACTTAGCAATGCTACCGCAGCGAGAGGTTCGTTCATTTAGGCACTGGAATCAGAGAGAAGCGATAATTTTTTCATTGGAATGGACGGAGAAGCAATGCCCAAGTGCTGGTGGTGGAGTGCGAGTTTGACATGTGGAGTGGTGATTTGCGGCACCACCAATCCTTCCCGCAGACCAAAACAAGGAGGTGGACTGAACCCTATCTGCATCGTTTGCAGACACCGCACTACTTCAATGAAAGGCGTAGATGTGATCTGCAACTAAAGCCTCCCTGCCTCACTGCGTCCGCCACAAGTGTCCCTGAAGCGCATGCCTTTACTTAGACAGGAATTCCACTACTAATGTCATCTAAGCAGGCAGTTGTCGTTTATAATGAGAGAAGCTCTCCTGCTTACCTGCAGTGTCTCATGAGTTTGAATGAGTATTGCCGAAGCAGACACAGCTTTGGCTTAGAATCAGACCTGCATCGCGGGTTGGTTTTATGCTCTTGAACCTGCGAAAGTTGCAACGCATCGTCTCTGCCTGTTTTGGTCATTTGTGCTGACCAGCATGCTGCAAACACACGATATCATCCATTTATCACGTGTGACGTTCCAGTCGGGCTTTCAATCATCGCGGTTTACATAATCAACTAGGCAGTGGCTGCTGCTTTGCAGAGCGTGGAAGTTGCCATGCTTGCTTAAGGACGGCAGACACCGTCTTCTTACGCCAGTCCTATCTAACAATTTGCTGATTTTTGTCCACAGCAGAGAGCGATCTTCGCCTATGCAGGCTGCTGGCCTTCAACTGAGCAGCAGCAACAAGGGAATTTATCCCCTCCGAAAGGCCAAGACTTGCAGCATGTGGGGCATTTGTAGTCAGTTGTATGTGGTAGAGGCCACAGGGACGTCTTTCTAAGGTGTTTGGAGTATACCAAATGAAGGGGTGCTGATTGAAAGCAGGCAAGACCGAGTGAAGAAGGGCTACTTCATCTTGGAATGGAGTAAGCTTGCATAATGGTGTATCTTGACAGGTTCCGCTTGGACGGAAAGGGAACTTATTAAGTACTGCGGAAAACTATTTACACAGCCTAAAAGCGGATTTACTAAGAAGCGATTGCTGGTAGGAAGTAATGATGGAGGGGCCCAGTCGGGTTAACTGTGTAAGGCGTGTCAGGAGCAAGAAGCCTTGGTAAAGTTTGACAACTCCGCTGGATGTGAGCAGAGGTTGCATTTTATCGCTTTTCATTCTCAATGGTCGGCATGTCTCTCCACCACCACCACCACTACCCGTACTCGTGGAAGTGGGCACCGTGGGGTGAGGTATCATTGTTTCTAGACTAGGTCAATTGTTTTCAAACCAAAACCTCCACTCGGCAGATGCTCACCACCACTTCTACCCCCTATCAGTAGGTCGCCCATCGTGTATTTGCCTGTGTCTCCAGATTGATCCACGTCTGCAAATCCTTTAAACAATTGCCTATCGGTCCTGCACAGCCCCTTCTTGGCTGTTGCCTAGCATATGAGGCAAGAAATACGTCTCCTTGTTCAATGGAGTAGGAACCCTAAGTGTTACCGGCTTTCTAAGCTCTTGTGTGGAGCTGGCGTTCTTGCGTGTGCTGAATCTGCCCCTGTCTGACTGACCGACTGACGGCCTGTTCCATGGGAGAGTTTGCCGTTAAAAATATCGGCAGAGCAAGAGCTTAAAGCGCCATCAGCACCTGAAAGAGGCCTTTCATGCCATTTGACTTGGTCATTGAAGGCGCTTGCTAAAGTAGATATTGTAATAGTTAGCTAAACTTTCGCCTTGTTTTAGTCGCCAGCCACATGGACGTTGGAGAGCAGGAACACTCAAGTACGGTGGAAAGAGGGCATTTTCACACCTTCCATTTAATTGAACTGGCGCCGTCCTCGCAACATTGGCAAGGCTTAGACTGCTACTGGTAATGAGAAAGTGGAAACCTCATCACCAGCCAATCCTTGAGTGTGTCGGTTGAGCAAAAATAGGGCATTACAGCATCACAGAAGCACTGTGAGTGAGTTGTTTGCAGACAAATTGTATGTGCTGAAGAAATTGCATGCGTTTGCCATTTTTATCTGACAAGGCACGGCAAATATTGTTGCGACACAAGGGAGGCCGGGCGCCGCCACTGCCATTTGGCGCGCCTCCGTGGTGAAAGCGAACTGCGACTATCGCCTCCTGGAGAGGAACGACGGGGCCAAGGACAGACACAGAACGAGTGATGAGGACGGAGTAAAGGGACGCCCGAAGGCTCCCCACTGGCAAAAACTGTGCACCCGAGCGAACCCGATTAGAGTCCGTCGCAGGCTTCAACACAGCGGAGTGCAATGCTGAGCCTCCACCTGGGGTCAGAGCCTTGCTGATCACCCTGAACCCGGCGCCAGGTAAGTTTGCTGAGCTGCCACCCTCACCAAACCTGCCTAACGGCTAACACTTGCTTCTACTCTCATAGTCTGCCAGCACTGCGCACTACTTCTTCACTCCAGTATGTTCCGTATCCATTTACCACTATTTCTATCTCATAGTTTTTTTGCTCTTATGAAACTTCACTTACCATTCCTACCTTTTTCCTTTTTCAAGTACCTTTTGCTAAAGGTCTACTTTAATCGTATAGTAGTATGCTTTGCCTCACCTGTCAAGGACCAAGCTACTGCTTAAATGCGTTTTCGCGTTGCGGTGCGTTTTCTGCTTTGTTATGTGCAAACCGATATGTTGTAGTTATGGTTGACAGGCTCACAAAAGTAGCTGCAGCAGAATGTGTCAAGTTGCGAATCTCCAACACTGTCGTTTCCTATGGGGTTGGCTCATTACTTGAAGCCTCGAATGGGCCACACATAAGTCGGAGTTCACTAAACACCTCTACCAGCCGCAGTCGCAGCTTTTCTACCTTTGCAGCTTCTACTGAATCCAATGAGAAGTCTCTCGTTACACTTGCCATCTGGTGCTGCATGTTGCGCCTGTTATTTGCATTTTAAAATTGCATGGTAAACAAATCTAGGTTCCAGCGCGCATAACCGGCGATAGAAACGCGCGCGCTAAAAGCCTTTCAGCAAATATTGTGCAGCTGATCGCCAAAATGGCAGATATTTAGAGTTTGCTTTCTCTGTAGTGGAGTCCACTTGTACTCTATCATCAAAACTGATTTGATGTTCAGTCATTATTTAAAATTTCATCCTCTTGTTTTCCGGCTGGTACACTTATCCACACACACTACCTCTTGACACTAGATTTTCTCGTTTACAGCAGTCACGTCAAAGTTCATGAGCATACAGCAAAAAAGGAAGATGTCGCTTCAAATTGCTGCCCAGCTTTATATTTGCGTCAATAACAGGCGCAACATGCAGCAGTTGATCGACTCCGGAGTTCACTAAACACCTCTACCACTGTGTGAAGTGACTCGAATGCTTTACCCCTACGCGATTTCGTCAATTAATAAGCAGACCTTTTGCACTACTGATGTAAAGCATACTTTACCTCTGGAGGTACATGCCCCATTCTTCACAAGAGCATATCGCCCACCCAACGCATCCCAGCCAGTGAGGCGTGGCAATCGCTCTCACGGTTTTGTGCTTAAACTCGCCCTCAGATGCCAAATAGCGAAACTTGCAGGTTAATCGCATATCCCTAACAATTGCAAAGTGTAATACAAATGCAAAACATATAGCGGAGTCGATCAACTGCTGCATGTTGCGCCTGTTATTGACGCAAATATAAAGCTGGACAGCAATATGAAGCAAGGATCTCACCACTGCTGAGGTCTCCTCGGGTGCTAGGGAACTGGAATTCCCACAGCTACATCGACACGTCGTCACAGAAGTATGGCTTTAACAATCTCCTTTGCTATCACATTCTTACCCTTTTAATCGTACCTGAGATCGCTCTTTCTGTTGGAGATTAGACTTTATTCTAATGGGTCAATGGTTTACTGGTCTCTGTTAGCCTATGTTGACTCGTCAAACACATTTTTAAATTATTTGACTTCTGTGGGGATACCTCAAAGTCGCACGCAGGAAATAGATTGAGAATGCTTGAAGCAGCCGCAGAGTGGTTTGAGATGCGGCCCACTTGAATGGGTTATGAATTGTGCAGTCGCCTGGGGATTGCAAATGATATGATCGACGTGGAGTTTCTAAAGTAAATGTGAAAATATGGGGTTATTTGGAACTAAATTAGAAGCGAGGAAATGGCAAGGGCTCCAGACACGTCAGGTCTGATCTTCATATTTTTACGCCAATGATGCCAACTTTGAAATGAAAGTGGGTTCCTTCACCTTGCTGATTCGCCATTGCAGACACAGGCCTGCCAAGGTCTTAAACCTGCGTTGAAGCCTGCTACAGCTGCCTTTAGAGGCAACTTATACAGGACTTACTTTGAGCCTACAGAGGAACCAATCTTCCCGGGCAATCTGCAATCCATTGCAGTTGATAGTCAATGAGGCCTCTACGATTAGACGGAACTGGCATTACTGCATGCTTTGGTGTTGTTAGTACTCCCAAAAGTGGATTAAATTCCCTTGACCTGAGGCTTCAGTTCCGAATCGCAAATATTGGGCTTTAGCCTATCAAAAGATGCATTGAGCCTGGAGTTGGTTAATTTTGCTGTGCATGGTAGATAAGTGAAATCTTTGCACAGATTTTGTGCTGGTTCTAGCAGCTACTTAGCACAAACCCTGTTAAAGGGAACAGCTTATCAGTGCTTGTGCCTTGCGTTAAAAAGGAGCGAGTGGGAGGACTAAATAGTAGCGTAGCATTGCGCCCAATGATAATACGATAACCGACATCTAATTCCGGTATCACAAGATGCCACCATTCTGCCTCCATTACCATACAAAACCAAGGAACGCATTCCTCTGGTCTTCATGACGCTACCAAAGCAGTCTTTGCCTAGGAATGGATCAGAAATGCAGGGCGTGGTTCTTTTACTTGCGCCAAAAGTGCGACGATGCAGCTAATGGGACTGGCAACTCCTAGTAGCTCCGCTGCACATGAGAGCAGGAGTTATAGTCGAAGATGAGTTGAAGCAGCGGATGCATGTCTACCGTTCGCTTTGCTTTCCATGCAAAGATCACAAACATGCTGCCATCTCTCTTAGATATCTTCAAGATCCACCTTAAGTGAAGAGTATCACCGTATCACACCAACTAAATGCTGGCCTCCAAAATCGCTCCAACGACTGCCTCCTAGAAACAAGAATCTACCCTGAGCGGGACTCGAACCCGCAGCCTCCGGCTCCGGAAACCGACGCCTTATCCATTAGGCCACCAGGGTTCGCCCATGATCCGAAATCACGGGCTAATCAGTGTGAAGTCGAAGCTACTAATTTGCCACCTCCTGCTCGGGGTCTTTCAGCTCAAAGAGTGCCGCCTTCGCTCTGATTAGAAGAAGAATGTTGCTTGACAGGGCACACATTCTAGTGTCCACTGGTGAGTTCAAACATGCTATCTTCTGTAAGGACTTTATTAATAGTGCACACAGAATTATAAGACGTCGAATCAAGTACCGCACTGCACTGATAAGATGTAATATTGGGGTGTTACACCAAATTTTCGCATGGTGAGTTTCAGTAAGTCATGAGATCACCGAAGGACCTGTGAGTATGATGCTGACGACATCAAGTGCACGCATGACCACTTCTTGAGAGCAAAGCCTCCCTGCGCGGCAAGACGGAAACGATGTGGGGCTGCGAATAACCGCATGGACAGGTGAGTGGAAAGTCCTTTTGGCATTTACGCCAGATCGTGTTTCGAGGGGCCGTCATGTGTAGCAAAACAGACCGATTATATAACGCATCGTCAAATGCAATGCTATTGCAGGGCTGTCTATGAGGGTACTTAATTAATTTCGTTTTTAATCGGGAATAAACAGAATTTCATGAAACACTCGTAAACAAACACTCGTAAGAATGTAAAGCCCATACCTTCCTATTAATGACGCAGCAGGCAACTCAAAACCCAGGTTCTAAGGGTGGAGAGTAAGTGCCTTCTTTGAATGAAAACAAAAACCACTTGTTTCCGCTCATTCGAGTAGACGCCCGTGGTCATAAGACCAAAAGTGACTGCTATGGTAACAAAAAACTCGGGCTCCAGGAAATCCTGACTGATAAGGTCATAAGGCAAGACACTACATACAGAAGGCATTAATAGACATGCGACAGGGTCACAAAAGGAAGGACGCATTCAAATTCAGTGATGTCTTCAAAGGCTTTCCAACAGCGTGTTGCAAAATGGAGCGTTTCTGTTCATCGCCACACCCATCCGTCAACTCTGGACACGGTTGTCTGGACGAGTACGGACGAAGTGTTTACTTGATCAATTGAAGCTGAGCAGGAATAAGGCCTCTCTGTCTTCGAAAGCGAGGCTTGGTTGCTCCTACCCGGTGATAATATCAGTGATGCGGCATTGAAGAAGTACATTTTTGCAACTGACGTGAAGAGATTGAAGAGCAATGCTGTTTATGCAAATGGTATGTTGCGGGCGGAATTATTCTAACTAGATGATATGGAAAGGACTTGAGAATGCGGTCAGCAGGTTCACTGTGAACTGCAAACCATGGCTCGGACTCAGCGAAACACGAAACCAACAACTCCCTCACCTGAAGTTGAAGCCATATCGCAGAGCTACTGCACACCAAAGAACAGGCATGCTTTTCTTTAGTGACTAAGCTGCGTTTGCCAGCGTACATCCATCGTCGTCATTGACTGATGGCTCTACATGCTTGTGGAAGCGAGGCGAGACCAGAACTTGAAACCTCGTGCCAACGTCGTATGCCATCGACTCTTGAAGAGGATGAGCGCCATGGACGCGTCTGGTCTGCAATGCGTGTTCTCATCCAGTAATCACCACGCAGCAGCACGTGTCATGGTCCGCCTCGACGACTCCTTCCATTGACATGAAGACCAAAGTGAATTTTCCTATTACTGCCACATGGTGTGAATGTCATGCTTGTGCATTATTGTGAATGCCTACCCACTCAAATGTTTGCAAAATCAAGGGTTGAGCATTCAAAAATTTCCCTCTGCAGCTTAAGGTATTTCCAATTACATGCGTATTTGTGCATTCATGAATCGGAGCTCCAATCTGATGCCTCGACATTGAAGTGGAAACTAACTGATATTCGCTGCCCGACTGGTACCGCAACTGTCACCGCAATGTAAGTGGATAGGCTGGACCTGTTTTTCATAAAGCCATAAATAAAGCTAAGATAAGGCTATTCCCATTCTCAGGTGCAAAGCTGCTACCTTAGGCACGATTTTCAAACCAAAATCGCGGTCATCCGTCGTCATCATCTGAGTGCTTGTGCGTGGGATGTTAATTGTCCGGTAGGGACTGGCACTAGGCAAGCAAGCATGCCTGCCACTACTAGCATGTAGTACCGCCAGTTAACAGTCCTATCAACGGACAGATGTAGTCAGTGTTTGTTCGCCGCATTGACATAAAAATAGCGCTCTTTGAAGATGTAGGCGTATTGACGAACACTGTAATTCGAACGTAACGAAACGTATTTGTTACCGGAATACGCGAGAGTAGCAGACAACGGCCATATTTGCAGGCGAATCAATCCCAAAAGCAAGACTAATCCCTAACTGACCAAATACACCGAACGCTTTCCAATGCGTACGGCAAAGCAACAAATTCCTTTTCGTTTGCCACATTTTACCCATAAAATTTCAACAAAATCAGTGAAATGTTTGCACACACAAAGTGCTGCGTTCTCATAATGAAGGGTCGCTCAAGGAAGATATCCAGTTTGAAAGGCAGAATTCGGCTTTCTTGCATCAAAAAGGATACCAGCGAATTGAGGTCTGAGAAATCAACCTACCCGAGGCTATGAACCAATGGGCCACCTTAACATGCGCAAAGGTGACGACCTTGGAATGAAATCTTGGCACAATAAGTGCAGATGACAATTTTGAAAGCCACTTGTTGCGTACCATGTAAATGGGAAGGCGCCTTCCAGATTACATAATAGAGCAACGCATACTTATTGCGAGGGTTGTTTTGAGATCAACATCAACCTGCAGACCATCTCCATAAACTACTCAAATACAATTTACCTTTTACGGCAGCCTTCTATGCTTCACAATTAGGCATCTGCGCATTAGGTCTCCTCCATAGGACAAGTGCTTTGCAGTATTCTATGATTGCAAATGTTTCCGCCAGTTTTTGTGCTCGCATCAACCAATGCACGTGTGTCATATCGTCCTGCTGTTGCTCCAACTCGCTTGGTTCGCAATCCTTTCCATTTGTGCACACCTGTTGATGATTCTGGTCTTTGGGCATCGCTACCGACATGTGCGGAAGCAGCTTTGAATCCGTGACCTCCAACCGCTTCGTTGTAGAATGAGTCTTCGTGTGAGGAAACGTCAACCCACTTAGCAATGCTACCGCAGCGAGAGGTTCGTTCATTTAGGCACTGGAATCAGAGAGAAGCGATAATTTTTCATTGGAATGGACGGAGAAGCAATGCCCAAGTGCTGGTGGTGGAGTGCGAGTTTGACATGTGGAGTGGTGATTTGCGGCACCACCAATCCTTCCCGCAGACCAAAACAAGGAGGTGGACTGAACCCTATCTGCATCGTTTGCAGACACCGCACTACTTCAATGAAAGGCGTAGATGTGATCTGCAACTAAAGCCTCCCTGCCTCACTGCGTCCGCCACAAGTGTCCCTGAAGCGCATGCCTTTACTTAGACAGGAATTCCACTACTAATGTCATCTAAGCAGGCAGTTGTCGTTTATAATGAGAGAAGCTCTCCTGCTTACCTGCAGTGTCTCATGAGTTTGAATGAGTATTGCCGAAGCAGACACAGCTTTGGCTTAGAATCAGACCTGCATCGCGGGTTGGTTTTATGCTCTTGAACCTGCGAAAGTTGCAACGCATCGTCTCTGCCTGTTTTGGTCATTTGTGCTGACCAGCATGCTGCAAACACACGATATCATCCATTTATCACGTGTGACGTTCCAGTCGGGCTTTCAATCATCGCGGTTTACATAATCAACTAGGCAGTGGCTGCTGCTTTGCAGAGCGTGGAAGTTGCCATGCTTGCTTAAGGACGGCAGACACCGTCTTCTTACGCCAGTCCTATCTAACAATTTGCTGATTTTTTGTCCACAGCAGAGAGCGATCTTCGCCTATGCAGGCTGCTGGCCTTCAACTGAGCAGCAGCAACAAGGGAATTTATCCCCTCCGAAAGGCCAAGACTTGCAGCATGTGGGGCATTTGTAGTCAGTTGTATGTGGTAGAGGCCACAGGGACGTCTTTCTAAGGTGTTTGGAGTATACCAAATGAAGGGGTGCTGATTGAAAGCAGGCAAGACCGAGTGAAGAAGGGCTACTTCATCTTGGAATGGAGTAAGCTTGCATAATGGTGTATCTTGACAGGTTCCGCTTGGACGGAAAGGGAACTTATTAAGTACTGCGGAAAACTATTTACACAGCCTAAAAGCGGATTTACTAAGAAGCGATTGCTGGTAGGAAGTAATGATGGAGGGGCCCAGTCGGGTTAACTGTGTAAGGCGTGTCAGGAGCAAGAAGCCTTGGTAAAGTTTGACAACTCCGCTGGATGTGAGCAGAGGTTGCATTTTATCGCTTTTCATTCTCAATGGTCGGCATGTCTCTCCACCACCACCACCACTACCCGTACTCGTGGAAGTGGGCACCGTGGGGTGAGGTATCATTGTTTCTAGACTAGGTCAATTGTTTTCAAACCAAAACCTCCACTCGGCAGATGCTCACCACCACTTCTACCCCTATCAGTAGGTCGCCCATCGTGTATTTGCCTGTGTCTCCAGATTGATCCACGTCTGCAAATCCTTTAAACAATTGCCTATCGGTCCTGCACAGCCCCTTCTTGGCTGTTGCCTAGCATATGAGGCAAGAAATACGTCTCCTTGTTCAATGGAGTAGGAACCCTAAGTGTTACCGGCTTTCTAAGCTCTTGTGTGGAGCTGGCGTTCTTGCGTGTGCTGAATCTGCCCCTGTCTGACTGACCGACTGACGGCCTGTTCCATGGGAGAGTTTGCCGTTAAAAATATCGGCAGAGCAAGAGCTTAAAGCGCCATCAGCACCTGAAAGAGGCCTTTCATGCCATTTGACTTGGTCATTGAAGGCGCTTGCTAAAGTAGATATTGTAATAGTTAGCTAAACTTTCGCCTTGTTTTAGTCGCCAGCCACATGGACGTTGGAGAGCAGGAACACTCAAGTACGGTGGAAAGAGGGCATTTTCACACCTTCCATTTAATTGAACTGGCGCCGTCCTCGCAACATTGGCAAGGCTTAGACTGCTACTGGTAATGAGAAAGTGGAAACCTCATCACCAGCCAATCCTTGAGTGTGTCGGTTGAGCAAAAATAGGGCATTACAGCATCACAGAAGCACTGTGAGTGAGTTGTTTGCAGACAAATTGTATGTGCTGAAGAAATTGCATGCGTTTGCCATTTTTATCTGACAAGGCACGGCAAATATTGTTGCGACACAAGGGAGGCCGGGCGCCGCCACTGCCATTTGGCGCGCCTCCGTGGTGAAAGCGAACTGCGACTATCGCCTCCTGGAGAGGAACGACGGGGCCAAGGACAGACACAGAACGAGTGATGAGGACGGAGTAAAGGGACGCCCGAAGGCTCCCCACTGGCAAAAACTGTGCACCCGAGCGAACCCGATTAGAGTCCGTCGCAGGCTTCAACACAGCGGAGTGCAATGCTGAGCCTCCACCTGGGGTCAGAGCCTTGCTGATCACCCTGAACCCGGCGCCAGGTAAGTTTGCTGAGCTGCCACCCTCACCAAACCTGCCTAACGGCTAACACTTGCTTCTACTCTCATAGTCTGCCAGCACTGCGCACTACTTCTTCACTCCAGTATGTTCCGTATCCATTTACCACTATTTCTATCTCATAGTTTTTTTGCTCTTATGAAACTTCACTTACCATTCCTACCTTTTTCCTTTTTCAAGTACCTTTTGCTAAAGGTCTACTTTAATCGTATAGTAGTATGCTTTGCCTCACCTGTCAAGGACCAAGCTACTGCTTAAATGCGTTTTCGCGTTGCGGTGCGTTTTCTGCTTTGTTATGTGCAAACCGATATGTTGTAGTTATGGTTGACAGGCTCACAAAAGTAGCTGCAGCAGAATGTGTCAAGTTGCGAATCTCCAACACTGTCGTTTCCTATGGGGTTGGCTCATTACTTGAAGCCTCGAATGGGCCACACATAAGTCGGAGTTCACTAAACACCTCTACCAGCCGCAGTCGCAGCTTTTCTACCTTTGCAGCTTCTACTGAATCCAATGAGAAGTCTCTCGTTACACTTGCCATCTGGTGCTGCATGTTGCGCCTGTTATTTGCATTTTAAAATTGCATGGTAAACAAATCTAGGTTCCAGCGCGCATAACCGGCGATAGAAACGCGCGCGCTAAAAGCCTTTCAGCAAATATTGTGCAGCTGATCGCCAAAATGGCAGATATTTAGAGTTTGCTTTCTCTGTAGTGGAGTCCACTTGTACTCTATCATCAAAACTGATTTGATGTTCAGTCATTATTTAAAATTTCATCCTCTTGTTTTCCGGCTGGTACACTTATCCACACACACTACCTCTTGACACTAGATTTTCTCGTTTACAGCAGTCACGTCAAAGTTCATGAGCATACAGCAAAAAAGGAAGATGTCGCTTCAAATTGCTGCCCAGCTTTATATTTGCGTCAATAACAGGCGCAACATGCAGCAGTTGATCGACTCCGGAGTTCACTAAACACCTCTACCACTGTGTGAAGTGACTCGAATGCTTTACCCCTACGCGATTTCGTCAATTAATAAGCAGACCTTTTGCACTACTGATGTAAAGCATACTTTACCTCTGGAGGTACATGCCCCATTCTTCACAAGAGCATATCGCCCACCCAACGCATCCCAGCCAGTGAGGCGTGGCAATCGCTCTCACGGTTTTGTGCTTAAACTCGCCCTCAGATGCCAAATAGCGAAACTTGCAGGTTAATCGCATATCCCTAACAATTGCAAAGTGTAATACAAATGCAAAACATATAGCGGAGTCGATCAACTGCTGCATGTTGCGCCTGTTATTGACGCAAATATAAAGCTGGACAGCAATATGAAGCAAGGATCTCACCACTGCTGAGGTCTCCTCGGGTGCTAGGGAACTGGAATTCCCACAGCTACATCGACACGTCGTCACAGAAGTATGGCTTTAACAATCTCCTTTGCTATCACATTCTTACCCTTTTAATCGTACCTGAGATCGCTCTTTCTGTTGGAGATTAGACTTTATTCTAATGGGTCAATGGTTTACTGGTCTCTGTTAGCCTATGTTGACTCGTCAAACACATTTTTAAATTATTTGACTTCTGTGGGGATACCTCAAAGTCGCACGCAGGAAATAGATTGAGAATGCTTGAAGCAGCCGCAGAGTGGTTTGAGATGCGGCCCACTTGAATGGGTTATGAATTGTGCAGTCGCCTGGGGATTGCAAATGATATGATCGACGTGGAGTTTCTAAAGTAAATGTGAAAATATGGGGTTATTTGGAACTAAATTAGAAGCGAGGAAATGGCAAGGGCTCCAGACACGTCAGGTCTGATCTTCATATTTTTACGCCAATGATGCCAACTTTGAAATGAAAGTGGGTTCCTTCACCTTGCTGATTCGCCATTGCAGACACAGGCCTGCCAAGGTCTTAAACCTGCGTTGAAGCCTGCTACAGCTGCCTTTAGAGGCAACTTATACAGGACTTACTTTGAGCCTACAGAGGAACCAATCTTCCCGGGCAATCTGCAATCCATTGCAGTTGATAGTCAATGAGGCCTCTACGATTAGACGGAACTGGCATTACTGCATGCTTTGGTGTTGTTAGTACTCCCAAAAGTGGATTAAATTCCCTTGACCTGAGGCTTCAGTTCCGAATCGCAAATATTGGGCTTTAGCCTATCAAAAGATGCATTGAGCCTGGAGTTGGTTAATTTTGCTGTGCATGGTAGATAAGTGAAATCTTTGCACAGATTTTGTGCTGGTTCTAGCAGCTACTTAGCACAAACCCTGTTAAAGGGAACAGCTTATCAGTGCTTGTGCCTTGCGTTAAAAAGGAGCGAGTGGGAGGACTAAATAGTAGCGTAGCATTGCGCCCAATGATAATACGATAACCGACATCTAATTCCGGTATCACAAGATGCCACCATTCTGCCTCCATTACCATACAAAACCAAGGAACGCATTCCTCTGGTCTTCATGACGCTACCAAAGCAGTCTTTGCCTAGGAATGGATCAGAAATGCAGGGCGTGGTTCTTTTACTTGCACCAAAAGTGCGACGATGCAGCTAATGGGACTGGCAACTCCTAGTAGCTCCGCTGCACATGAGAGCAGGAGTTATAGTCGAAGATGAGTTGAAGCAGCGGATGCATGTCTACCGTTCGCTTTGCTTTCCATGCAAAGATCACAAACATGCTGCCATCTCTCTTAGATATCTTCAAGATCCACCTTAAGTGAAGAGTATCACCGTATCACACCAACTAAATGCTGGCCTCCAAAATCGCTCCAACGACTGCCTCCTAGAAACAAGAATCTACCCTGAGCGGGACTCGAACCCGCAGCCTCCGGCTCCGGAAACCGACGCCTTATCCATTAGGCCACCAGGGTTCGCCCATGATCCGAAATCACGGGCTAATCAGTGTGAAGTCGAAGCTACTAATTTGCCACCTCCTGCTCGGGGTCTTTCAGCTCAAAGAGTGCCGCCTTCGCTCTGATTAGAAGAAGAATGTTGCTTGACAGGGCACACATTCTAGTGTCCACTGGTGAGTTCAAACATGCTATCTTCTGTAAGGACTTTATTAATAGTGCACACAGAATTATAAGACGTCGAATCAAGTACCGCACTGCACTGATAAGATGTAATATTGGGGTGTTACACCAAATTTTCGCATGGTGAGTTTCAGTAAGTCATGAGATCACCGAAGGACCTGTGAGTATGATGCTGACGACATCAAGTGCACGCATGACCACTTCTTGAGAGCAAAGCCTCCCTGCGCGGCAAGACGGAAACGATGTGGGGCTGCGAATAACCGCATGGACAGGTGAGTGGAAAGTCCTTTTGGCATTTACGCCAGATCGTGTTTCGAGGGGCCGTCATGTGTAGCAAAACAGACCGATTATATAACGCATCGTCAAATGCAATGCTATTGCAGGGCTGTCTATGAGGGTACTTAATTAATTTCGTTTTTAATCGGGAATAAACAGAATTTCATGAAACACTCGTAAACAAACACTCGTAAGAATGTAAAGCCCATACCTTCCTATTAATGACGCAGCAGGCAACTCAAAACCCAGGTTCTAAGGGTGG
This sequence comes from Taenia crassiceps, assembly GCA_023375655.1. Classification (NCBI taxonomy): domain Eukaryota; kingdom Metazoa; phylum Platyhelminthes; class Cestoda; order Cyclophyllidea; family Taeniidae; genus Taenia; species Taenia crassiceps. The sequence goes on from JAKROA010000016.1 coordinate 871,063, forward strand.
AGAGTAAGTGCCTTCTTTGAATGAAAACAAAAACCACTTGTTTCCGCTCATTCGAGTAGACGCCCGTGGTCATAAGACCAAAAGTGACTGCTATGGTAACAAAAAACTCGGGCTCCAGGAAATCCTGACTGATAAGGTCATAAGGCAAGACACTACATACAGAAGGCATTAATAGACATGCGACAGGGTCACAAAAGGAAGGACGCATTCAAATTCAGTGATGTCTTCAAAGGCTTTCCAACAGCGTGTTGCAAAATGGAGCGTTTCTGTTCATCGCCACACCCATCCGTCAACTCTGGACACGGTTGTCTGGACGAGTACGGACGAAGTGTTTACTTGATCAATTGAAGCTGAGCAGGAATAAGGCCTCTCTGTCTTCGAAAGCGAGGCTTGGTTGCTCCTACCCGGTGATAATATCAGTGATGCGGCATTGAAGAAGTACATTTTTGCAACTGACGTGAAGAGATTGAAGAGCAATGCTGTTTATGCAAATGGTATGTTGCGGGCGGAATTATTCTAACTAGATGATATGGAAAGGACTTGAGAATGCGGTCAGCAGGTTCACTGTGAACTGCAAACCATGGCTCGGACTCAGCGAAACACGAAACCAACAACTCCCTCACCTGAAGTTGAAGCCATATCGCAGAGCTACTGCACACCAAAGAACAGGCATGCTTTTCTTTAGTGACTAAGCTGCGTTTGCCAGCGTACATCCATCGTCGTCATTGACTGATGGCTCTACATGCTTGTGGAAGCGAGGCGAGACCAGAACTTGAAACCTCGTGCCAACGTCGTATGCCATCGACTCTTGAAGAGGATGAGCGCCATGGACGCGTCTGGTCTGCAATGCGTGTTCTCATCCAGTAATCACCACGCAGCAGCACGTGTCATGGTCCGCCTCGACGACTCCTTCCATTGACATGAAGACCAAAGTGAATTTTCCTATTACTGCCACATGGTGTGAATGTCATGCTTGTGCATTATTGTGAATGCCTACCCACTCAAATGTTTGCAAAATCAAGGGTTGAGCATTCAAAAATTTCCCTCTGCAGCTTAAGGTATTTCCAATTACATGCGTATTTGTGCATTCATGAATCGGAGCTCCAATCTGATGCCTCGACATTGAAGTGGAAACTAACTGATATTCGCTGCCCGACTGGTACCGCAACTGTCACCGCAATGTAAGTGGATAGGCTGGACCTGTTTTTCATAAAGCCATAAATAAAGCTAAGATAAGGCTATTCCCATTCTCAGGTGCAAAGCTGCTACCTTAGGCACGATTTTCAAACCAAAATCGCGGTCATCCGTCGTCATCATCTGAGTGCTTGTGCGTGGGATGTTAATTGTCCGGTAGGGACTGGCACTAGGCAAGCAAGCATGCCTGCCACTACTAGCATGTAGTACCGCCAGTTAACAGTCCTATCAACGGACAGATGTAGTCAGTGTTTGTTCGCCGCATTGACATAAAAATAGCGCTCTTTGAAGATGTAGGCGTATTGACGAACACTGTAATTCGAACGTAACGAAACGTATTTGTTACCGGAATACGCGAGAGTAGCAGACAACGGCCATATTTGCAGGCGAATCAATCCCAAAAGCAAGACTAATCCCTAACTGACCAAATACACCGAACGCTTTCCAATGCGTACGGCAAAGCAACAAATTCCTTTTCGTTTGCCACATTTTACCCATAAAATTTCAACAAAATCAGTGAAATGTTTGCACACACAAAGTGCTGCGTTCTCATAATGAAGGGTCGCTCAAGGAAGATATCCAGTTTGAAAGGCAGAATTCGGCTTTCTTGCATCAAAAAGGATACCAGCGAATTGAGGTCTGAGAAATCAACCTACCCGAGGCTATGAACCAATGGGCCACCTTAACATGCGCAAAGGTGACGACCTTGGAATGAAATCTTGGCACAATAAGTGCAGATGACAATTTTGAAAGCCACTTGTTGCGTACCATGTAAATGGGAAGGCGCCTTCCAGATTACATAATAGAGCAACGCATACTTATTGCGAGGGTTGTTTTGAGATCAACATCAACCTGCAGACCATCTCCATAAACTACTCAAATACAATTTACCTTTTACGGCAGCCTTCTATGCTTCACAATTAGGCATCTGCGCATTAGGTCTCCTCCATAGGACAAGTGCTTTGCAGTATTCTATGATTGCAAATGTTTCCGCCAGTTTTTGTGCTCGCATCAACCAATGCACGTGTGTCATATCGTCCTGCTGTTGCTCCAACTCGCTTGGTTCGCAATCCTTTCCATTTGTGCACACCTGTTGATGATTCTGGTCTTTGGGCATCGCTACCGACATGTGCGGAAGCAGCTTTGAATCCGTGACCTCCAACCGCTTCGTTGTAGAATGAGTCTTCGTGTGAGGAAACGTCAACCCACTTAGCAATGCTACCGCAGCGAGAGGTTCGTTCATTTAGGCACTGGAATCAGAGAGAAGCGATAATTTTTTCATTGGAATGGACGGAGAAGCAATGCCCAAGTGCTGGTGGTGGAGTGCGAGTTTGACATGTGGAGTGGTGATTTGCGGCACCACCAATCCTTCCCGCAGACCAAAACAAGGAGGTGGACTGAACCCTATCTGCATCGTTTGCAGACACCGCACTACTTCAATGAAAGGCGTAGATGTGATCTGCAACTAAAGCCTCCCTGCCTCACTGCGTCCGCCACAAGTGTCCCTGAAGCGCATGCCTTTACTTAGACAGGAATTCCACTACTAATGTCATCTAAGCAGGCAGTTGTCGTTTATAATGAGAGAAGCTCTCCTGCTTACCTGCAGTGTCTCATGAGTTTGAATGAGTATTGCCGAAGCAGACACAGCTTTGGCTTAGAATCAGACCTGCATCGCGGGTTGGTTTTATGCTCTTGAACCTGCGAAAGTTGCAACGCATCGTCTCTGCCTGTTTTGGTCATTTGTGCTGACCAGCATGCTGCAAACACACGATATCATCCATTTATCACGTGTGACGTTCCAGTCGGGCTTTCAATCATCGCGGTTTACATAATCAACTAGGCAGTGGCTGCTGCTTTGCAGAGCGTGGAAGTTGCCATGCTTGCTTAAGGACGGCAGACACCGTCTTCTTACGCCAGTCCTATCTAACAATTTGCTGATTTTTTGTCCACAGCAGAGAGCGATCTTCGCCTATGCAGGCTGCTGGCCTTCAACTGAGCAGCAGCAACAAGGGAATTTATCCCCTCCGAAAGGCCAAGACTTGCAGCATGTGGGGCATTTGTAGTCAGTTGTATGTGGTAGAGGCCACAGGGACGTCTTTCTAAGGTGTTTGGAGTATACCAAATGAAGGGGTGCTGATTGAAAGCAGGCAAGACCGAGTGAAGAAGGGCTACTTCATCTTGGAATGGAGTAAGCTTGCATAATGGTGTATCTTGACAGGTTCCGCTTGGACGGAAAGGGAACTTATTAAGTACTGCGGAAAACTATTTACACAGCCTAAAAGCGGATTTACTAAGAAGCGATTGCTGGTAGGAAGTAATGATGGAGGGGCCCAGTCGGGTTAACTGTGTAAGGCGTGTCAGGAGCAAGAAGCCTTGGTAAAGTTTGACAACTCCGCTGGATGTGAGCAGAGGTTGCATTTTATCGCTTTTCATTCTCAATGGTCGGCATGTCTCTCCACCACCACCACCACTACCCGTACTCGTGGAAGTGGGCACCGTGGGGTGAGGTATCATTGTTTCTAGACTAGGTCAATTGTTTTCAAACCAAAACCTCCACTCGGCAGATGCTCACCACCACTTCTACCCCTATCAGTAGGTCGCCCATCGTGTATTTGCCTGTGTCTCCAGATTGATCCACGTCTGCAAATCCTTTAAACAATTGCCTATCGGTCCTGCACAGCCCCTTCTTGGCTGTTGCCTAGCATATGAGGCAAGAAATACGTCTCCTTGTTCAATGGAGTAGGAACCCTAAGTGTTACCGGCTTTCTAAGCTCTTGTGTGGAGCTGGCGTTCTTGCGTGTGCTGAATCTGCCCCTGTCTGACTGACCGACTGACGGCCTGTTCCATGGGAGAGTTTGCCGTTAAAAATATCGGCAGAGCAAGAGCTTAAAGCGCCATCAGCACCTGAAAGAGGCCTTTCATGCCATTTGACTTGGTCATTGAAGGCGCTTGCTAAAGTAGATATTGTAATAGTTAGCTAAACTTTCGCCTTGTTTTAGTCGCCAGCCACATGGACGTTGGAGAGCAGGAACACTCAAGTACGGTGGAAAGAGGGCATTTTCACACCTTCCATTTAATTGAACTGGCGCCGTCCTCGCAACATTGGCAAGGCTTAGACTGCTACTGGTAATGAGAAAGTGGAAACCTCATCACCAGCCAATCCTTGAGTGTGTCGGTTGAGCAAAAATAGGGCATTACAGCATCACAGAAGCACTGTGAGTGAGTTGTTTGCAGACAAATTGTATGTGCTGAAGAAATTGCATGCGTTTGCCATTTTTATCTGACAAGGCACGGCAAATATTGTTGCGACACAAGGGAGGCCGGGCGCCGCCACTGCCATTTGGCGCGCCTCCGTGGTGAAAGCGAACTGCGACTATCGCCTCCTGGAGAGGAACGACGGGGCCAAGGACAGACACAGAACGAGTGATGAGGACGGAGTAAAGGGACGCCCGAAGGCTCCCCACTGGCAAAAACTGTGCACCCGAGCGAACCCGATTAGAGTCCGTCGCAGGCTTCAACACAGCGGAGTGCAATGCTGAGCCTCCACCTGGGGTCAGAGCCTTGCTGATCACCCTGAACCCGGCGCCAGGTAAGTTTGCTGAGCTGCCACCCTCACCAAACCTGCCTAACGGCTAACACTTGCTTCTACTCTCATAGTCTGCCAGCACTGCGCACTACTTCTTCACTCCAGTATGTTCCGTATCCATTTACCACTATTTCTATCTCATAGTTTTTTTGCTCTTATGAAACTTCACTTACCATTCCTACCTTTTTCCTTTTTCAAGTACCTTTTGCTAAAGGTCTACTTTAATCGTATAGTAGTATGCTTTGCCTCACCTGTCAAGGACCAAGCTACTGCTTAAATGCGTTTTCGCGTTGCGGTGCGTTTTCTGCTTTGTTATGTGCAAACCGATATGTTGTAGTTATGGTTGACAGGCTCACAAAAGTAGCTGCAGCAGAATGTGTCAAGTTGCGAATCTCCAACACTGTCGTTTCCTATGGGGTTGGCTCATTACTTGAAGCCTCGAATGGGCCACACATAAGTCGGAGTTCACTAAACACCTCTACCAGCCGCAGTCGCAGCTTTTCTACCTTTGCAGCTTCTACTGAATCCAATGAGAAGTCTCTCGTTACACTTGCCATCTGGTGCTGCATGTTGCGCCTGTTATTTGCATTTTAAAATTGCATGGTAAACAAATCTAGGTTCCAGCGCGCATAACCGGCGATAGAAACGCGCGCGCTAAAAGCCTTTCAGCAAATATTGTGCAGCTGATCGCCAAAATGGCAGATATTTAGAGTTTGCTTTCTCTGTAGTGGAGTCCACTTGTACTCTATCATCAAAACTGATTTGATGTTCAGTCATTATTTAAAATTTCATCCTCTTGTTTTCCGGCTGGTACACTTATCCACACACACTACCTCTTGACACTAGATTTTCTCGTTTACAGCAGTCACGTCAAAGTTCATGAGCATACAGCAAAAAGGAAGATGTCGCTTCAAATTGCTGCCCAGCTTTATATTTGCGTCAATAACAGGCGCAACATGCAGCAGTTGATCGACTCCGGAGTTCACTAAACACCTCTACCACTGTGTGAAGTGACTCGAATGCTTTACCCCTACGCGATTTCGTCAATTAATAAGCAGACCTTTTGCACTACTGATGTAAAGCATACTTTACCTCTGGAGGTACATGCCCCATTCTTCACAAGAGCATATCGCCCACCCAACGCATCCCAGCCAGTGAGGCGTGGCAATCGCTCTCACGGTTTTGTGCTTAAACTCGCCCTCAGATGCCAAATAGCGAAACTTGCAGGTTAATCGCATATCCCTAACAATTGCAAAGTGTAATACAAATGCAAAACATATAGCGGAGTCGATCAACTGCTGCATGTTGCGCCTGTTATTGACGCAAATATAAAGCTGGACAGCAATATGAAGCAAGGATCTCACCACTGCTGAGGTCTCCTCGGGTGCTAGGGAACTGGAATTCCCACAGCTACATCGACACGTCGTCACAGAAGTATGGCTTTAACAATCTCCTTTGCTATCACATTCTTACCCTTTTAATCGTACCTGAGATCGCTCTTTCTGTTGGAGATTAGACTTTATTCTAATGGGTCAATGGTTTACTGGTCTCTGTTAGCCTATGTTGACTCGTCAAACACATTTTTAAATTATTTGACTTCTGTGGGGATACCTCAAAGTCGCACGCAGGAAATAGATTGAGAATGCTTGAAGCAGCCGCAGAGTGGTTTGAGATGCGGCCCACTTGAATGGGTTATGAATTGTGCAGTCGCCTGGGGATTGCAAATGATATGATCGACGTGGAGTTTCTAAAGTAAATGTGAAAATATGGGGTTATTTGGAACTAAATTAGAAGCGAGGAAATGGCAAGGGCTCCAGACACGTCAGGTCTGATCTTCATATTTTTACGCCAATGATGCCAACTTTGAAATGAAAGTGGGTTCCTTCACCTTGCTGATTCGCCATTGCAGACACAGGCCTGCCAAGGTCTTAAACCTGCGTTGAAGCCTGCTACAGCTGCCTTTAGAGGCAACTTATACAGGACTTACTTTGAGCCTACAGAGGAACCAATCTTCCCGGGCAATCTGCAATCCATTGCAGTTGATAGTCAATGAGGCCTCTACGATTAGACGGAACTGGCATTACTGCATGCTTTGGTGTTGTTAGTACTCCCAAAAGTGGATTAAATTCCCTTGACCTGAGGCTTCAGTTCCGAATCGCAAATATTGGGCTTTAGCCTATCAAAAGATGCATTGAGCCTGGAGTTGGTTAATTTTGCTGTGCATGGTAGATAAGTGAAATCTTTGCACAGATTTTGTGCTGGTTCTAGCAGCTACTTAGCACAAACCCTGTTAAAGGGAACAGCTTATCAGTGCTTGTGCCTTGCGTTAAAAAGGAGCGAGTGGGAGGACTAAATAGTAGCGTAGCATTGCGCCCAATGATAATACGATAACCGACATCTAATTCCGGTATCACAAGATGCCACCATTCTGCCTCCATTACCATACAAAACCAAGGAACGCATTCCTCTGGTCTTCATGACGCTACCAAAGCAGTCTTTGCCTAGGAATGGATCAGAAATGCAGGGCGTGGTTCTTTTACTTGCACCAAAAGTGCGACGATGCAGCTAATGGGACTGGCAACTCCTAGTAGCTCCGCTGCACATGAGAGCAGGAGTTATAGTCGAAGATGAGTTGAAGCAGCGGATGCATGTCTACCGTTCGCTTTGCTTTCCATGCAAAGATCACAAACATGCTGCCATCTCTCTTAGATATCTTCAAGATCCACCTTAAGTGAAGAGTATCACCGTATCACACCAACTAAATGCTGGCCTCCAAAATCGCTCCAACGACTGCCTCCTAGAAACAAGAATCTACCCTGAGCGGGACTCGAACCCGCAGCCTCCGGCTCCGGAAACCGACGCCTTATCCATTAGGCCACCAGGGTTCGCCCATGATCCGAAATCACGGGCTAATCAGTGTGAAGTCGAAGCTACTAATTTGCCACCTCCTGCTCGGGGTCTTTCAGCTCAAAGAGTGCCGCCTTCGCTCTGATTAGAAGAAGAATGTTGCTTGACAGGGCACACATTCTAGTGTCCACTGGTGAGTTCAAACATGCTATCTTCTGTAAGGACTTTATTAATAGTGCACACAGAATTATAAGACGTCGAATCAAGTACCGCACTGCACTGATAAGATGTAATATTGGGGTGTTACACCAAATTTTCGCATGGTGAGTTTCAGTAAGTCATGAGATCACCGAAGGACCTGTGAGTATGATGCTGACGACATCAAGTGCACGCATGACCACTTCTTGAGAGCAAAGCCTCCCTGCGCGGCAAGACGGAAACGATGTGGGGCTGCGAATAACCGCATGGACAGGTGAGTGGAAAGTCCTTTTGGCATTTACGCCAGATCGTGTTTCGAGGGGCCGTCATGTGTAGCAAAACAGACCGATTATATAACGCATCGTCAAATGCAATGCTATTGCAGGGCTGTCTATGAGGGTACTTAATTAATTTCGTTTTTAATCGGGAATAAACAGAATTTCATGAAACACTCGTAAACAAACACTCGTAAGAATGTAAAGCCCATACCTTCCTATTAATGACGCAGCAGGCAACTCAAAACCCAGGTTCTAAGGGTGGAGAGTAAGTGCCTTCTTTGAATGAAAACAAAAACCACTTGTTTCCGCTCATTCGAGTAGACGCCCGTGGTCATAAGACCAAAAGTGACTGCTATGGTAACAAAAACTCGGGCTCCAGGAAATCCTGACTGATAAGGTCATAAGGCAAGACACTACATACAGAAGGCATTAATAGACATGCGACAGGGTCACAAAAGGAAGGACGCATTCAAATTCAGTGATGTCTTCAAAGGCTTTCCAACAGCGTGTTGCAAAATGGAGCGTTTCTGTTCATCGCCACACCCATCCGTCAACTCTGGACACGGTTGTCTGGACGAGTACGGACGAAGTGTTTACTTGATCAATTGAAGCTGAGCAGGAATAAGGCCTCTCTGTCTTCGAAAGCGAGGCTTGGTTGCTCCTACCCGGTGATAATATCAGTGATGCGGCATTGAAGAAGTACATTTTTGCAACTGACGTGAAGAGATTGAAGAGCAATGCTGTTTATGCAAATGGTATGTTGCGGGCGGAATTATTCTAACTAGATGATATGGAAAGGACTTGAGAATGCGGTCAGCAGGTTCACTGTGAACTGCAAACCATGGCTCGGACTCAGCGAAACACGAAACCAACAACTCCCTCACCTGAAGTTGAAGCCATATCGCAGAGCTACTGCACACCAAAGAACAGGCATGCTTTTCTTTAGTGACTAAGCTGCGTTTGCCAGCGTACATCCATCGTCGTCATTGACTGATGGCTCTACATGCTTGTGGAAGCGAGGCGAGACCAGAACTTGAAACCTCGTGCCAACGTCGTATGCCATCGACTCTTGAAGAGGATGAGCGCCATGGACGCGTCTGGTCTGCAATGCGTGTTCTCATCCAGTAATCACCACGCAGCAGCACGTGTCATGGTCCGCCTCGACGACTCCTTCCATTGACATGAAGACCAAAGTGAATTTTCCTATTACTGCCACATGGTGTGAATGTCATGCTTGTGCATTATTGTGAATGCCTACCCACTCAAATGTTTGCAAAATCAAGGGTTGAGCATTCAAAAATTTCCCTCTGCAGCTTAAGGTATTTCCAATTACATGCGTATTTGTGCATTCATGAATCGGAGCTCCAATCTGATGCCTCGACATTGAAGTGGAAACTAACTGATATTCGCTGCCCGACTGGTACCGCAACTGTCACCGCAATGTAAGTGGATAGGCTGGACCTGTTTTTCATAAAGCCATAAATAAAGCTAAGATAAGGCTATTCCCATTCTCAGGTGCAAAGCTGCTACCTTAGGCACGATTTTCAAACCAAAATCGCGGTCATCCGTCGTCATCATCTGAGTGCTTGTGCGTGGGATGTTAATTGTCCGGTAGGGACTGGCACTAGGCAAGCAAGCATGCCTGCCACTACTAGCATGTAGTACCGCCAGTTAACAGTCCTATCAACGGACAGATGTAGTCAGTGTTTGTTCGCCGCATTGACATAAAAATAGCGCTCTTTGAAGATGTAGGCGTATTGACGAACACTGTAATTCGAACGTAACGAAACGTATTTGTTACCGGAATACGCGAGAGTAGCAGACAACGGCCATATTTGCAGGCGAATCAATCCCAAAAGCAAGACTAATCCCTAACTGACCAAATACACCGAACGCTTTCCAATGCGTACGGCAAAGCAACAAATTCCTTTTCGTTTGCCACATTTTACCCATAAAATTTCAACAAAATCAGTGAAATGTTTGCACACACAAAGTGCTGCGTTCTCATAATGAAGGGTCGCTCAAGGAAGATATCCAGTTTGAAAGGCAGAATTCGGCTTTCTTGCATCAAAAAGGATACCAGCGAATTGAGGTCTGAGAAATCAACCTACCCGAGGCTATGAACCAATGGGCCACCTTAACATGCGCAAAGGTGACGACCTTGGAATGAAATCTTGGCACAATAAGTGCAGATGACAATTTTGAAAGCCACTTGTTGCGTACCATGTAAATGGGAAGGCGCCTTCCAGATTACATAATAGAGCAACGCATACTTATTGCGAGGGTTGTTTTGAGATCAACATCAACCTGCAGACCATCTCCATAAACTACTCAAATACAATTTACCTTTTACGGCAGCCTTCTATGCTTCACAATTAGGCATCTGCGCATTAGGTCTCCTCCATAGGACAAGTGCTTTGCAGTATTCTATGATTGCAAATGTTTCCGCCAGTTTTTGTGCTCGCATCAACCAATGCACGTGTGTCATATCGTCCTGCTGTTGCTCCAACTCGCTTGGTTCGCAATCCTTTCCATTTGTGCACACCTGTTGATGATTCTGGTCTTTGGGCATCGCTACCGACATGTGCGGAAGCAGCTTTGAATCCGTGACCTCCAACCGCTTCGTTGTAGAATGAGTCTTCGTGTGAGGAAACGTCAACCCACTTAGCAATGCTACCGCAGCGAGAGGTTCGTTCATTTAGGCACTGGAATCAGAGAGAAGCGATAATTTTTTCATTGGAATGGACGGAGAAGCAATGCCCAAGTGCTGGTGGTGGAGTGCGAGTTTGACATGTGGAGTGGTGATTTGCGGCACCACCAATCCTTCCCGCAGACCAAAACAAGGAGGTGGACTGAACCCTATCTGCATCGTTTGCAGACACCGCACTACTTCAATGAAAGGCGTAGATGTGATCTGCAACTAAAGCCTCCCTGCCTCACTGCGTCCGCCACAAGTGTCCCTGAAGCGCATGCCTTTACTTAGACAGGAATTCCACTACTAATGTCATCTAAGCAGGCAGTTGTCGTTTATAATGAGAGAAGCTCTCCTGCTTACCTGCAGTGTCTCATGAGTTTGAATGAGTATTGCCGAAGCAGACACAGCTTTGGCTTAGAATCAGACCTGCATCGCGGGTTGGTTTTATGCTCTTGAACCTGCGAAAGTTGCAACGCATCGTCTCTGCCTGTTTTGGTCATTTGTGCTGACCAGCATGCTGCAAACACACGATATCATCCATTTATCACGTGTGACGTTCCAGTCGGGCTTTCAATCATCGCGGTTTACATAATCAACTAGGCAGTGGCTGCTGCTTTGCAGAGCGTGGAAGTTGCCATGCTTGCTTAAGGACGGCAGACACCGTCTTCTTACGCCAGTCCTATCTAACAATTTGCTGATTTTTTGTCCACAGCAGAGAGCGATCTTCGCCTATGCAGGCTGCTGGCCTTCAACTGAGCAGCAGCAACAAGGGAATTTATCCCCTCCGAAAGGCCAAGACTTGCAGCATGTGGGGCATTTGTAGTCAGTTGTATGTGGTAGAGGCCACAGGGACGTCTTTCTAAGGTGTTTGGAGTATACCAAATGAAGGGGTGCTGATTGAAAGCAGGCAAGACCGAGTGAAGAAGGGCTACTTCATCTTGGAATGGAGTAAGCTTGCATAATGGTGTATCTTGACAGGTTCCGCTTGGACGGAAAGGGAACTTATTAAGTACTGCGGAAAACTATTTACACAGCCTAAAAGCGGATTTACTAAGAAGCGATTGCTGGTAGGAAGTAATGATGGAGGGGCCCAGTCGGGTTAACTGTGTAAGGCGTGTCAGGAGCAAGAAGCCTTGGTAAAGTTTGACAACTCCGCTGGATGTGAGCAGAGGTTGCATTTTATCGCTTTTCATTCTCAATGGTCGGCATGTCTCTCCACCACCACCACCACTACCCGTACTCGTGGAAGTGGGCACCGTGGGGTGAGGTATCATTGTTTCTAGACTAGGTCAATTGTTTTCAAACCAAAACCTCCACTCGGCAGATGCTCACCACCACTTCTACCCCTATCAGTAGGTCGCCCATCGTGTATTTGCCTGTGTCTCCAGATTGATCC